>JAUDJH010000029.1:4800000-6000000 GCA_036320925.1 Automeris io | reverse complement strand
TATTCGCCTTTTACCTTGTGGACCTCCCCACAGGGTAATTTTTAGGGTCCACCTTTTGTCCTTGAGCCTCGCTATATGATATGCCCATTTCTACTGGAGCTTCTGAGCATAGCTCAAGGTATCTATAGCTTTTGTTATTGTTCTAATTTTTGTGTCTTTTTTTTTGTCTATTAAGGTATTAAAAGGTAAGTCATTCAATGATATGTCGTACCATAAGTTGTCATGTTGAAAAATAGAATCTGTACCTAATTTTCTTTGAATGAAGAAACTCAGATAGTGGATCTCAAATAAAACTAGGTATATTTGTAAATTATTCTGCCTTCATAATACCCAAACATACATATTAAAATCGTCGCATTAGATCAATTGCTACAGTTATCATAGCATTGTAGATTATTATTCTTTTGATTTACACAGCCATTCGATAAATCACTGATGCTATCGCTAAAAATTACTTCCGTTTAATTGTTTATGATTTTCAAAACATCGTTAATTATCGCATTAGTTACAGAAATTTTCTAATAATATAGGAAATAGGTAACATATATAATATAGTGTGATTCAAGTATAGAGATACCTTTTTTTTTTACACTGGCTCGACATAGTGACTACAGAGTACCTGATGGTAAGTACAGTGTAGTCCAAAAACGAAAGCGACTATCAAAGGATAAATATCCATTGATAGTCTACATCGTCATGTCGGCCCACATATACCACGACTGAAGGTCTCTAGGTATATGAGCTACTGGATATACACAAGCTGATCCCGAAACGCGACAAGCCGAAACTAGTCACTATGACGGGCTTTACACCCATCTACTGTGGTCGCGATCCAGACGGGCACCGACGTCCTGCCACCTCGCTGCTGCTGCATTTCAGGATACAGCCGACATAGTTATAGAAATAATATAAATACAGATGTTGCCTATATAAAAGCTTTTAAACAAACTTGTTCCAGGCTGACTTATCATGCCGCAACACCAAGCAGCAGGTGGGGGCGTTGTTCACGCGCAGTAACTTCGTGACCCTCAAGTACGTGACGGACAACTGGGGGACAGATGCGAACGGGTTCAAGCTCGTCATCACCGCCGTCAAAGACCCCAGTAAGTACCACAAAAGATCACTCTCACATTTTCATCAAGGAACTTTTACGACATTTTAGAGGAATTAGTTTCCTCTGCGTATTTGACTGAATTACAATTATTTCTGGGGCGCATTGTGTGCAGTTGACTATCAGTACACAAGCTATCGCTTGTTGCGCTGAATTCGCACAAATGTGTAGACGCTCTGCAAACGCTAGCCACAAATCTCCTCTGATTTGTAACTTAAAACCGACAACCGTTTGGATCGGCCGCAAGTACCGGCGGGCTTATACAAGCTAGACCAAACGTCCTGTCCACACATTTGAATTTGTCAGAACTTGTCGAGTTTGGCATGAGTTTGGCTCCATCATCAGATTTGTGGCTGCACGTCTGCTTGGCACAGCGATCGCAATCAGAAAAACCCGAGTGTTATGTTGCCCACGTTTATAGGTATTCCCGACCATATCACTGCCGGTTTTTGATTGGTCGATCAACTTAGGATAAGAACTGTGTGCGTACTATAGGTTAGACTTAAGATGTAAATATAGTTTGTAAGGTTTTCAACAAATACATGTTTTGCCGGAATGTAATACGCTATTTATTTCGCTACGTGCTTCATCCTCATCAGACTAAACCTACAAACCAACTGGATGTCAAAGCCACGGGCATGCCTAAAAGGAAGTAAAAGGATCTTGAATGACCTAAATTTACGATACAATTTCGACATCGCTAGAAAAAAATAAATAAATTAACTCAATAGCTCACGAATGCAATGTTAATAAGCTCCATAAAAGTAGGGTATTTTTCAGTTTCTTATCCTTAATATCTTTTTTGAGAGATTATTGTCTTTAATTACTGATAAAACTCATTAACGATTTAAATCTACGTACAGTTTTATTAAAAAAAACACATCCTAACACACTTAGCAATGATTGATAGTTGAAAATACTCGTATCACGCGAATCACCAATTAAAAATTACCTGGAAGTACAAATTCGCAGAATTTTAGCTAATCTATATTTACAATTTTTGACTATGTTCATGTTATACTTAAGGATATATATATTTTATGAATATATAAAATATGATATTATATGATTTTTTTATGATATATTTTTTTTTTATTTCTTTTTTTTTGGGAGTCGAAGCTGCTCGCGTCCGTATGCTTTACTCTAGTTTCCCTCACGTGACTCCTGGGTGGTGCTAAACGAGCAGCAGCGAGGTGGTAGGGCGTCGGTGCCCGTCTGGATCGCGACCACAGGACATGGATGTAAAGCCCGTCATAGTGACCAGTTTTGGCTTGTCGCGTTTCGGGATCAGCTTGTGTATATCCAGTAGCTCATATACTTAGAGACCTTCATTCGTGGTATATGTGGGCCGACATTACGGTGTCGACTATCATTGGACTTTCATCTTTTGATAGTCGCTTTCGTTTTTGGACTACACTGTGCTTACCATCAGGTACTCTGTAGTCACTATGTCGATCCAGTGTAAAAAAAAATCTTGTGTGGCTGTGCCTGTGGTAGCCTAGTCCATATTGGAGCAGTCTCTATGCGCAGCTCCGGGCGGTACACACGAGGGAGTGTGTCGTCCAACAAGGCTGCGAGCGGCGTGTGATGTGTTCCCGCGCGCCGCTCTACAACAAAAATGTACGAGAGGGGTGGCTCTTTACACCACTCCTCCCCAAACGAATAGAGGCCTACTCAAGGCCGCACGCCTTGCCGGTCATCGAAGATGAGCTTCAGTCGTGCCCTCGATGCCGGTAGGTGAAAGGTGGAACACCCCAGGGGTTTTAGTCGGTGCAAGTCTGACACACCAGGATCGCTGCCCTCACAGCGACCCAGATGGTCCTATGCAGGAATTTCCCCTGGGATACAAAAAAACGTATAACATTAACTGTGTGATACACTCCCTCAAGTGCGCAATCTATCTATACTAATATTATAAACCTGAAGAGTTTGTTTGTTTGTTTGTTTGAACGCGCTATTCTCAGGAACTACTGGTTAGAATTAAAAAAAAAATTTTTTGTGTTGAATAGATCATTTATCGAGGAAGGCTTTAGGCTATATAGTATCACGATTCAACTATTAAGAGCGAAGAAATAATGGAAAATGTGAAAAAAAACGGGGAAAATTATTCATCCTTGAAGGCTTCCATTGCATGTGCTGCGAAAACGGTTCAAGATACCAAAAATATTTGTATGAAAGAATTATTCCTCCTGAAATGATCTAAAAAAAAGTCCGCGACAGTATATGTCTATCTTTTAAGATTACCTCACTAGAACCATTTTTATGGTAATCGAATTTGGTCTAAATTAATGCATTATTTGTTAAGAGTTGTATCAACGTAATAATATTAATCTTTGTCCAAATAAATGTGTTGTTGATTAAGAGTATTTAATTATGAACAAAATTGTCTTTGACATCACTTAATTTCAATGAACATTTTAGAAGATATTACAATAATTTATATAGCAAAACAACGTTTGCCGGATCAGCTAGTAACAATATATACAGGCGTGAGTGTTGCGCGATGTGCTTCCACATACTGCTATAAAACAATGAGGCGTGCAGTGGTCTATTATCCCACCTTCTTTGCAACGTGGTAAAGAGTGGCCTGAAGAAGTCCAGACGTCGCTGGAAGTTAAGAATGCTAACCCTGCCCTTCCCTTAGCTCGGCAGACGAGAGGAGGATAATCCTTGGGGTTTTTGCTGGTAAGGGTTTGGCACATCGGAGCCGCCACCTTCACGATGCCCTGACGGTCTATGAGGATAAATCCTGTGTTAACAAAAAAAAAACATGTAATATTATTGTATTCAAAACAATATATAAAGAATTCAGCAACAATATTTATATAAGTAGAGGAAATGTGTTTAATGGGAATTAAGTTCATCAATACAAATATATTGAAAGCAACTTTAAAACGTATTAAGTTAAATCCCGACTATTCATCAAGCTTAACGTTGTAAGTAAAACTCATCCCCGTTTCTATCAAACTAACACAAGTTTCTCTAACTTGAATAATTATATTTCACTCAGTCACTTACCATGCGATTCAGGGGCTTTGTTTCCGTTAATTGTTGAAACTTTTGTTCCGAGTCTTAGTTGTTCAGTATTATAACACTTGTAGATATGTTACTAATTAGTCTCATATCTACCTTAAAATGTAATTTGAAAATATAGACAATAGATGGCGTGAGCAGTCAAATAAATCACGCAATCGTTGTATCTATAGACCTTTCAAAACTTTTACGGAGTAAATTGAGACAAAGGGACTCAGTACACGTGGATAGTCGCGTTCAAGCTATTGGACTTCTATCTGCTGCTGTCTGAGAAAGATATGGGCTACAACTGGTTCGGATTTTCGTTCCAAGCGATTTTTAACTCGTATTCCGTATTCCTTATTATCTATCACGAGCATAAGAGTAATTTCTTTTGTAATTAGTGTTTAGTTAATCCTGATATAGGTCGCTTCTTTCATCAGTGTTTATTTCTCGCATCTCACTGTAATAACGTACCTGTTATACAATTAGTTTTTGTTCTTATTTTTTTCTACCTTATTTCCAATCTTACTCCGTGATTTCTGTCTTTATTATTTACGAGATATGCAGCTATAGATAAACGCTTGTGTATTTTATCACATTATTTTTCATAACGTTTATACCCTGCCTAGTTAAGGCGTAAACAGTTTGAGTAACTTTTGTAAAAATGAATATACCACCTCAAGTGATATTAAATCTTATTGGCTTGTGTTCATAAATGACAGCTTTAAAATGCTTTAGTTTATTTATGAACATTTGGCTGCTAGCACATCTGATCTTAAGGAAAGATTTAATGATATCCCGGCCAATTTCGGCCTTGGTGTCGTTTCCATTACATCAAGTAGACCCGGGCCGCACCCCTCACAAATTCATCTCATTCGGCGAAGCTGGGCTCGCTGATGAAAATATTCGAAAACAGTCAATTTCGCCGTGTATATCTTGTGCCTTAATGCTAGTGCTTCAAAACCCTCTTAATCTAATGGGTCGGGGAACCGACACAATTAGAGAGAGAGACAGGATGCAGTGTCTGGATACTGATAACTGACCCCTATCAGTACCCTAGGCCTTTCACAACGCCATGCCATGTCGCCATAATCGTCAGAAAGACTAAGCTACCATTAGTACAAAAAACTAAAAGAAAGAAAGAATGATTGATTACGCTGAAAAGACAAAAAATATACTTCTTAAAAATTAATAATTACCAAAGATACACAGATATAAGGAAAGGCAAATAAAAGCAGACGGCAGGTTTTATTTATCTACTGCTTGTACTATAAAATATCATCGTACAAGCGTGATTAACGAAAATTAATTTCAACTGGGTAAGGGTGACTTTAATAATTAAAGCCATCAACAGTCTGAACAATGCAGAGGCAAACAAATTGATATCGTTGAATAATGAAGCAATAACGAAATTGCTAACAGATAAACACGAGCATTCGTACATAATTTTATAAACAACGCATAAAATTTTGGGACCGATGCGGACCTTCGTCGACCCTCTTTCATCGCCCTTTTTAATTTCCCTGAATGTTTATTTATTCGTACAAACAGCCGACAGGGCAGTTCGTTTACACATTCCACCCTTTCTATATACTTTTTTATTGCACGCTCTCCTGAACTCTGTCACTGTCGCCATTTACTGGCTTTCGAATATAAGAGAACCTGTTGCGAACTTGCTCGTTATTTTCGTATGTATTTTATTATGTCCTACATAGTTTTATTTCTATTTTGACACAGAACGCTGACTTCATACTGTTTTATATTTATTCATGGGGCTTAGTGAGAGCTCAGCGTCTAATTCTGCCGGTCAACCTCTATTTAGAGGTAACGGAAATCAGTTAAGCTCGTTGGTTTGCATGAACCCTCACACCAGTCGCTCCTTGTAGCTATACAGCATACAGCGGTCACTTTCTGGTAACTTTGCCGGCTCGTGGTGAACCCTGGTTGAAGTGCCTTACACGATGTTTTATCGCGCAAGTTGTTGCGATGACTTCTCGCTTAGTGCAAAAGTCTGCCTACTTACTGATCATTTGTTCGATCTGTTCGATCATCATCAGTTATCGTGGTTACTGGTAACTTAGTCTAGCGAAGATTCTGGCGAGGCAGCAAAGCATTGTGAAAGGCCTAGGGTGCTGATAGGGGTCAGTTATCAATTCCTCGACACTGTATCCTACCTCTCTCTGGTTATGTCAATTTCCAGTTCCATTAGATTAAGAGGAGTTTGGACAAGAAGGTGTTATTTTACAAGCGCTAGTAGAGTTCATGCACCAAATAAATCCTGCTCAATTGACTGTTTCTGAATATATTCCTCAGCGATCTCACCTCCGCCGAATGGAGCTCCAGCCCGCGCCTACTTGATGCGATTTGATAACATCACTAAGGCCGAAATCGGCTACAATTTAATTATCATCATATTTATTCATGGTGGACACTAGATGCCACGAATAGTGAATTGGCCGAATACCAAATATTCGGCAACGCTGTCGGCCGAAGCGCCGAATATTCGGCCGCCGAATATTCCTGGAAGTAGCGTGTTTAGTGAGAGGTTATTTTCTGAGGCAGGTAACATTTACGATGAAAAGCGTAATCGTTTGCTACCGAAAAATGCTGAAAAGCTTGTTTTTATCCATCACAACTTACCACTGATCAATTTTAATTACTAAAGTGTTGTAATTTGTAAATAAATACATAATTTTGAGTAATATAACGTGTCTTTTTTACATGATTTGGTATTCGGTATTCGGCCGAATACCGAATAGCAAAAAAAGTGGCCTAATAAGCCGAATACCGAATAGTTGCCAAATATTCGTGGCATCTCTAGTGGACACTATTATACATATTTTTACTAATGGTTTATAATTCCCTTTTAATTCCGTAATTTAGCTTCGATAACAGTTACAGGATTCACTTAATTTGAATCTATGGATATTATGGTCTACATTTCGTGGCTTACATCCCATAAATCCCTATAGAAATATTTTAATGTTCGTTTGTCTTTTTGTCTATCGAGAGCTTATTTCTTAAAAAAAAAAAGGTAGAGAAAGGAATACGGAACTTGTACGGAAACCTTGGTGCTCAAGTCCACCTCACACTTGGTCTTTTTTTATTTGTAGCTCTAATTGATTTGTAGGATATTAAAAACTTTCCGTAAATTAACTTCAAGTGGCTTTTAACGCTAATGTATGTATATTTTAGTTGGATATTAAAAAAAAAGTTAATTAAGTTTGTTTTGAATTCAGTGTCAGTTAATTATGAGGGTGGGCATGATGTTAGAAAAACGGGAACACAGATCGAATAAAGTATTAATACAATAATACAAGAATTTTGTTGACATCAAAGAGTTTAAATTGCATACATAAATTCGAGCTTGGTATCCACGCAAGAGTTTGTGCTTATTAAAGCTCAAAGTAGGCATAACGTAACATTTCAACTTGGAATTTACAAAGGAAGCAATTAAATTCCCATTCCATCCTCAGAGTGAGAAACATCCTCTCATTTGCACATATTATACCTTCCAGCCTTTAGAGCATTTTAATAATTAGATTTTCCACTCTGCCATGTTAAAATTTTAATCTCAATAATCCATCCTAACAAGGTTATAGTTTAGAGTGGTCCGGAAGATAACAGAAAGACTTCCCAAAATTGTTTGGGAATAAAAAATACAAACTTTACTGCTGCAATAAAGTCGGCGCCTGTGAATGATCCTATTAAATTTTTATAGTTACGAGCAAATAAATTACAACTAAAATTTTCATCTTCTGAGTATCTGTCTAATTTCAATTTGATCATCGAATGCAAAGATCATGTCATGAATTGCCAGTACATTCAGTTTTTAAATGTCATGAAACTAAATTGCTTCTTTAATTGTTGTAAGTTTTCTTACAAATTCCAGGTTTTAATTGTTAATTATAAATTTGATTTTTCTATGTCCTTTAAAGACTTTAAAAACCAATTGCATTCAATGAAATAATTTGTGTAATGCAACATACTGTTCGTGCTTTCATAAAATCGATCTGATAGTTGAATATCGCAGCCTGTCACATTACAGGATCAGCTCTTGTATGCCCATTTCCATGTACTCTTGTTTTTTCATTATCAATAACTTGACTTCAATCATATCTTGTGATATGTTAAATTAAGGCTGGTCATGCAATTTGCCCGCAGCAACAGATACATATTCTTCTTCATGGTTGATAGCATGATGGATATACTATATGTTGGGTTCACATGGGCTATCAACATCTCTGCCACCTTCTTATATGAAAGAAACCAAATGTCCCAAGTCGTATTTATCGAGATAATAAAAAGAATCATTAGAAAAATCCTCGGATAGATGTAATGTCGTAATATTTTTATATCGAGGCCATTAGATCCCCGGCTTTGTTGAGTTTTGTGTTAATATCTAATAGGTTTGGGGATAACGCGACTTGTTTATCGTTGTCGAAGGCGTTAGTAATCCTTAATACATACGTTTCGTATCACGAAACGAGGTCTTGTAACAAATGTTGACTGAAAACCCTATACTTGGATATGATTTTGCTTTCAGGTCTATTTTTGCTTAGATCATTTTTGTATTTACTGACTTCAACTGAGGTATCCATTTTTCTACATCCAATAAGATATTAAATTAAAGAAAAATTAACTTTATTGTTCTGTTTATATTATGTGAGCACTTACAACTGCATTTACTGCATTCGAGGTGGTAGGGCGTCGGTGCCCGTCTGGATCGGGACCACAGTACATGGGTGTAAAGCCCGTCATAGTGACCAGTTTCGGCTTGTCGCGTTTCGGGATCAGCTTGTGTATATCCAGTAGCTCATATACTTAGAGACCGTCAGTCGTGGTATATGTGAGCCGACATGACGATGTAGACTATCAATGGATTTTCATCCTTTGATAGTCGCTTTCGTTTTTGGACTACACTGTACTTACCATCAGGTACTCTGTAGTCACTATGTCGAGCCAGTGTAAAAAAAAAAAAATTACTGTTTCAAGTACTTGTATTGTATTTTTTAATGCTCTTAGAAACGTGGCTTTTTTGTTATCTTCATCTATCTGTTTTATATATTTATAAGAACACTTGTCCTGACAGGCATATCGTAGCAAAGCAAACAAAACAACTGAATATCTACAAAAAAAATTTTTTTTTTATTCTTTATGACGTAAACACCCAATAACAGCGGAATTTTTGGAATAAAATATGGTTTGAAAGCATGTTTGACAAATGACAATTTTGAAGGTGTTTAAATATATATTTTACTTTTAGACAAGAAATAAAAAATACGTATTTAGACATTATTGGTAAATCAATTCTCGAGAGGGTAAAGCATGATAAGGGATAAAAATTTATTTACAAATCCACCAGTTTTGCGTCTAAATTATTGATGGGCGAAGTAAGGTCAGTCCAGCTTGTGAGAATTATTTGAATTCAAATTATAGATCTTTATTATACTGTAAAGAGCCTTTTGTATAGCTTAATATGCAGAATAAGTACGAAGTCCGAGTAATGCCTCAAAACTTCCCACTACTAACTCCAGTTCAGTCGGCCCCGATAATGAAGAGTGCCAGGCGCTCTCCAACTTACACCATTAAAGCATAGTTCGCTAACCGATCCGGATGCCCTCGTAAGTCGAGCCGTCCAGTGCAGAGTTTCACGTCCACACTTGTACACTAAAACTTCAATACATTTTGTCTTCCAAAGTTTTAAATCTAAACCAGATTTAAATTAAGATATATTTTAAAAATACATTGTTTACATAATTACTTTTTGAATCATTCACTTGAGCAAGTGACTGTACCATTACTTGAAGAAAAGCATACTAGTTACACCAAAAGGCGCAACTCCAGAACATAAAATTAATAAAGTGTAAACGCACCCAAACACAAACGCCATCTGGCGATCATTCACTTATTCACTTCTTAACGTTCTAGCATTTTATACTACAAACATCGTATCGCATTCCTTTAAATCACAAACATGGCATCGCATCCTTTTTCTTTATAATCGCATATAATCATTTCAAACTCGCAACACACAACACAAATCCTTACTTACACCATACTCCACATTACATATATTCAAATACAATACAGTGAGTGATTTTTCGATAATTTCAAATTATCGCAAATCTTTATATTATAAAATCATCCCGCCTACGAGGGTGCATTTGTGCAACGCCATAAGTCCAAGAATTATCACGGCTCGCGTACATACTTTAAAAACGGAAGCGAAAAACAAGACCCAGGTCCATTGACAGCTGTTATCTTCATTTCGACTTACAACTGAATGTCTCTAGGTATGTGAACAACTGAAGGAACACAAGCTAAACAAAAAAAAAAACACAAATAAAAAAAACAGACAAACAATATTTCTATTAACGGTGCAACTAGGATATTTTAAATAGTTCCAAAATTAGTAGATTCTACTTAAAACGAAGGTATTTTATCATACCAGTTCAAAATACAAGAAGTTTTGGAGTTAAGACAAAATGCATTTATAAATTCATCAAGCACAGTGCAAAATGGTACAATGTTAGCTGTCCTTTAAGTCATAACGAAGTTTATGTTACTCGAGTTTAACAATATTGAAGCGGATTCGGGTGCTCTAAAAGCTGTTAACGTAGAGACACCGGAATGGACTATATTTACTAAGTCAAAAACAATTATTTTCTTAATCTCTTGTGTTGTTTTTTATTTAGCTATCGCTTAGTTAATCAATTGACCACATTTAATATAGTAAAATACTGCGTCCGGGGATACAGCTCCGTATCGCACGAGGCGGCGTGTGCACTAGCGGGGTCCGTGCCGTGGGATCTCGACGCACGAACCCTCGCAACCCTCTACAGATGGTGCGAGGAGAAGCGAGCCAGGGGACTGCGGCCGGCCCCCACGGAGATTCGGAGGCAGAGGGTCCTTCTCCAGGACCAGGCCGTGAGGGATTGGCAGTCCAGGCTGGAGCAACCTAGCGCCGGTCTTCGGCCAATTGAGGCGCTGCGCCCTGTCTTGCACTCGTGGCTGGACAGACAACACGGCGCACTCTCCTTTCGGCTCACCCAGATCCTCACAGGTCACGGTAGCTTTGGCCGTCACCGGTGGCGGGTGTCCGGAGGAGAGCTTACGGCGGAATGTCACGAGTGTGGGAGCCCCGAGGACACGGCGCAGCACACGCTTCAGGTGTGCTCAGCTTGGGCTGAAGATAGGAAGGTCCTTCAGGACCGCATTGGGGACGACCTCTCGCTGCCAGTGGTGGTAAAAGCCATGGTCGGCAGCGAAGAGGCATGGCGAGGAGTCACAGCCTTCTGCGAGGTTGTGATGAAGCAGAAGGAGGCCGCCGAAAGGGTCAGAGAACGAACATCTTCTCTGGCTATTCGGCGGCCAAGGCACCGTCGCCTGAGGGATGCGTTCGCTCAGAACGAGCGCGACATCCCCCGGTGACAATAGCCGGGCAGTAGACTTGTGGGAGTCTGCTGTCCGGATGGGAGGGTGGTTGTGGTGTGCAGTGTCCGGCGCGCCGCCTGTGAGATAGGTATTGGAAGGGTGGGCTCTTTACCCCCACCCCTCCCAGAGAGGCAGCCTCGACAAGGTATTGCGCTCTCCGGGCGTCTGGATGAATTTGGTTTCCCAGGCTCGGGTGGAGCGATTAGAGGGACACCCCGGGGGTTTTTAGTCAGTAGGAGTCTGACACACCGGGGTTGCTGCCCTCACAGCGGCCCTGATGGTCCTATGCAGGATTTTCCCCCGAGAAACCAAAAAAAAAAGAAAAAAAAAAGTAAAATACTGCGAATAAACTAAGAATAAATTAACTAGTTAAATGTGTAGTTACTGGCTGAGGTGACCTAGTGCATAAGGGTCCTGTATCCGTGTGTGGCAAGGCGAATAGTTCTAGGTTCGAATCCCAGTACGTACTTTAGGATTTTTCCAGATTAAGTGTAGACTTAGGCATCACAACGTGGCATCTAATAGAAATGTGATGTGTACTATTACTGTGAAAACGGTGATCAGCTGCGCTACTGGTCACGTTGGGCACGACATAAAAGCGTAAAGTGGATATAGTCTCCAATATTCCTCTGCTCATCCCAAAAGAATAAACAATGACGATATATTATGATTTTATTGAATTAAAAATAATGCAAATACACCAGTGGGCCTTCAAAAATAATTTTCTTTCAACAAATGTAGTTTATGTAGCACAAGAAATTATCAATTAATTTCAAGAAATATCATATGATAATAATAATTTTAACGATTAACAACAACAATGTACTCGTAGTGATAAAATACTTAAAAGGTTAATGCGATCGCATAGTAGATAAAGTGAAAATTTAAAACAATCTTTAATAAGCAATTGTAACTAATTCGCATATATTTGAATAATAAGTTAAGGACTAAGAAAGTCGGTATTCAACTCGAAAGAACTGCCAGTGAGAACTTGTAATTAAACTCTGGTACGATTCGCAAACAATGGTTTTAACCGGCGCTGCAGCAGCATTGTGCTAATTTGAAAACACCCTTTCATCGTACGAGAATTTGCACAAAGAGCCACGTTACGCAAACGTCCTCCATTGAACCAGTATAAAAACACGCGACACTCGCTGTGAAATCTCGAATAAAATTTTCAACAACGTATATCTGAAATATTTCCTTTCTGAAGTTGCTTGTGTGGGATATTTCGCGTACGATGTCAAACGCTTTCAAAGATCAAAAGCATTACACGCTTAATACAATAGTTGGAGATGTTTGAATAACATTTCATCTTTTCTGTCGAGTTTCTTTAGAAGCTACAAGATCGTTACATTCCAATCCATGTTCTTATTGTTGAAAAGATTACATTCAAATATTTCCCAGCTATATACCATAAAACGTTCATAAGTCTACAAGTTGTTTTATTTATTAAAGAAATAAGATAATCCTTAAATTTATTCCATTCTTAAAACAGTTATCATATAGAAACAAACAGAAATTATAAACACTTTAATGATGATAGGGTTTTTACTGATGAAGACAAAGTAAAAATACATTTGCGAAATAGGTAACGAACACACTAATTTCTATTACATGTCGTTTCTGAATGATTAAAAATTGAACGATGTAAAAACAATTTAGAATTTTTCGTACATCTGGACAAATCTATACTAATATTATAAAGCTGAAGAGTTTGTTTGTTTGTTTGAACGCGCTAATCTCAGGAACTATTGGTTCAAATTAAAAAATTCTCTTTGTGTTGAATAGACTATTTATCGAGGAAGGCTTTACGCTATATAACATCACGATACAACTATTAGGAGCGAAGAAATAATGGAAAATGTGAAAAAAACGGTTAAAATTATTCATCCTTGAGGGCTTCCATTGCGTGCGCTGCGAAAACGGTTCAAGATACCAAAAATATATGTATGAAAAAATTATTTCTCTTGAAATGATCTAAAAAAATGTCCGCGACAGTATATGTCTATCTTTTAAGATTAACTCACTAGAACCGTTTTTATGGTATTCAAATTTGGTCGAAATTAATGCATTATTTGTTAAGAGTTGTATCAACGTAATAATATTAATCTTTATCCAAATAAATGTGTTATTGATTAAGAGTATTTAATTGTGAACAAAATTGTATTTGACATCACTTAATTTCAATGAATATCTTAGAAGATATTACAATTTCAAAATAAATAACTAACTAAAATGCCCAAAATAACTATTCCACGCGGACGAAGTCGCGGACACAGCTAGTTGTTGGATAAAATTAATATCAAAATATGGGCATCAATTGTTAGAATATTGCCCATTGATGTGGCTTTGAATCTCGTAACCTAATTCTCGTTGTAAAAGATTGTTTTTACGAAAATGAATGCCCAATTTTCACCCCAATATCGAGTCAGCAGTTTGTGCTACCGAATGGTTCTTGGAAACAGGCATTGACTGTAGAACAAATTTATTCAAGTATCTTAGAATAATATTATGCAAGGTTACGTGAATTTAGAGGGTATCTTGTAAACATTTTCATATGTGGCTTTAGAAGTTAAAGGCTTAGATATTAAGAATTGAGATTTCTCTATTAGCCTGATTTACTGGTTTCGCCTCCATTTTTAATCAATTGTCCATCTTATCTAGTTTATCATCAATAATAATATCTAACTCCTAGAGAAAATTAGAATTATGTGCTAAACGATAAGGTTGAGATTTAGAAATACGACTTGGACTTTACTTAAACTTTAAACAAACATTACAATTTATATTATTTTATTAATATCAAAGTACATAGTAAGTCTCCAATTTTCTTAACTTGGATTTGGCTCCATAAATATGTAGACTGTACTCCTGTCTTTATTACATATTCAGTTTTTTTGTAAAATACTAATTTATTTTGCAAAGTTTAAGCAAAAACAAAATAGGATCTATTAATCTCAGCCTAAGTGTGCCTTATCTTTGTCACTGCTTCCAATATTATTAAAGATATTCTAAATCGTTATAGTCATTTAGGAACAAATCAGAAATTAGGTGACCAAAAACATCGACATACTCGTAACTTACATTTTAACACGTTGAGCCCGACTTTAATATTGCTGTACTTTCCTATTTGTCAAAAACGAGAGAGAAATGGGAAATATTTAAACCTGTTAACATAAAATAAACGAAATCTACATACTTTGCTGAGACTTCCGTTCGAGACTGCAGTGATTACTTAGAAACTAGTCATAGCAGGCAAAGTGCATTTTAGAAATGCTTAGATACTCGGGTTCAAACGGAAAGTTTACAGACACCAAACTCAACGTGTTAATAAACTGAATCAGCAATGTTCATATAGAAAAATTAATAAGGACTAAAGTATTTAGATAGCGGTTGGACCTGCATTGGAATAGTGTGCTGGTTTAAATGTGCAAACCCCTCCCCATGGACTACACCAATATAACGGGAAAAATGAACAGAGCCCTTTGCACTGCAATGAGCTAGCTAATCTATTATACATATAAAAATAAGTCCGGTTTTCCTTCCTGACGCTATAACTCCAGAACGCACGAACCTATTTCCACGGTTTTGCATTCGTTGGAAAGGTCTCGGGATCCGTGAGGCTTATAGAAAACAAAATTCAGGAAAAAATTCAACAGAAAAGCAGGAAAACGGGGAAAATCATTTTTAACATACAACACCATCTCTGATACATAGCATGTACTACAAACCAATATGGTTTTGCATAGTGGTGGAGCAGATCGCACCAGTAATTTAAGTAGATGGCGCCGATGCGTTATACATTGTTTGACAGCTACTCATTGTACTCTGCTCAGTTAATTTCATGTGACATTTATTATGCGCACGTTCTTTGAAACGCTAACTAAAAACCAAAACGACGTCATCTGGTGGGGAAACGAAGTTCGCCGGGTTTGCTAGTAGTATATATAATAATTGGTTGGATAAGAATAGTCTAATGTGTAACTTAAACAGCGGACCTTAGGAGCTTATTTATGTAGTCAAAATTCTGTTAGTAAATATAAAGACAGGTGCCTTAGGTTATGCGCGGTTGTTGTTCCAGAGCACGGCTGCAAGGAATTCCGCTGCAAGCAGCGGGAGTTCTGCGTCAGCGCTGATCTTATGTGTGATGGAGTGGACCACTGCGCAGACGGGTCTGATGAAGATACCGCTGCGCTCTGCCCAGGTATTACACGATGTCTTTTTTTAATCTTATACGACACATTGACCACACCATATCTGATGGAAAAGCAGCGCACAGTCAAAAAACCAAAACGACAATAAAACAGTAAAATAACACCTATTGATAGTCGCAACGATCATGCTGGCCTGCACAAATATCTCTTAACGTTTCGTTTAAAGATCGCAATAGCATAGAAGACTGGGAACATGCTCGCCGGGAGACCATTCTACAGCCTAACAACTCGGCAAAAGTAAGATTTGGTGAGCTTCTTAGTTATAGCCGAGATATGAGTTACTGTATAGCCGTGACTCTATAAACCCGCGTGTAGTTGTACTATGGAAGGTAGAGGGTAGAAAAAGGTTAAATAACTCTTCAGAACACTTGCCATGATACAGACGGCAAAAAATGCTCAATGAGGCAATATATCTGTGCAACTTATGCGCTCTTTAAATCAATATTTGATTAAAGGAAACATGTTAGTGAAAAGATTCCTATGATTTAGGACTCAGTAAAGGAGATTACAATTACTTAAATACTATCAGATCATCAAAATTCTGGACATTGAGTTGTAGTTATAAGGGGATGAATAAGGTTTCAAGAATATAACAACTTGTAAAGTATAAAATGTACAGGCTACTGTGGAACTTTGGGCGACGCACTTGAGGGAGTGCGCCGTCAAACATATTCAGGCGAGAGCGGTGTGTGATGTGTTTCAGCACACCGCTTTTACATTACTATAGAGGCATCGTGTCAGATACCATCCGTATGTGGTGGATGTTCCTTATATCCGCACGAGAAGATTCGCTTCTACATTCATCATGCGAACAGCTAAGAAGTGGAATATGCTACCAGCGGCCATATTTCCGCGATCTTATGACCTGGGAGTCTTTAAAAGAAGAGTGAATTTGCATTTGTTAGGCGGACGCTGTTCATTATCGGACTCATCTTCACCTTCCACCAGGTGTGATTGAGGTCAAGCGTTCGCCTATAAGTTATAAAAAAAAAAGTGAAGGCGGGCCTTTTACACCAAAGCAATTAATAGAATTTGCCTGCAGAAGGCTAGACGTCGCCGGGAGGAAATTGGCGTAGCTATACTTTTGGTACCCGTGAGAGGATTAGGAGGAACATCTCAGTGTTTTTAGTCGATAAGAGTCCGATACTCTGAGGCCTCTGCCTTCACGCCAGTCCTGACGGTCCATGATAGGTCTAAAAAATGGGGTCTTGTGGAATATTCAGCAGCTAGATATTTTAACTCAACCGAACTACAAAAATGTAGCGGTCCTTTACAAAACTCTTGTCACACATTTTTTGTTCTGAAATGAGATACCTGACATAGTTTCCTCCTAAATTGATCGCAAAGGTATTTTAGAAAGCCAGTGAATGACATTCTTTTATAGGTGCGGTCCAGTATCCAATCCTCTTGTGCTGCATTTGTCAATAAGTGGCAATAATTTGCCGTCAGACCAGGTGTCAGAATACTTACCTGATTGAACACCCGGTCTTCACCCTCAGGCTGGGTTATTGTCTTGAGATATCAAGATCAGATCGTCTACATTATCTATATTACTACGTTCAAAAAAATATACACGAGAGCTTCATTCTCTGGTTCCACCATTTTCATTTCGCCACAAAACTACGAGAAGCCGTGATGGATTCCAGTCTTATGAGGTAGAACCTCCCTACAGGAAATATGGGATATGTTATATTATGTTATAAGATTCGTTTCTGTGTTCATAGTTGGAACAGCGTAGAAGTGGCATACATTCGGTAATATGACTGGACTACATGTTTTATTGACTTCTAGAAGGTAACTTGTTTTCGTAGTGTGTAGTCTGTGGAATTCACAAATTCAGTAGATTAAATTAAGGAAAATATTAATGGGAATTTGTTTGTCTATCATAATCTTCATCATCTCGTTGCACCAGGTGTGATTGAGGTATAGCTTTTACCTGATAATCATGAAATAAAAGTCATTAAAAGTGAGCCTCGGGTAAGCTATGCGCCAAGGTTACCTAAGATTTTAGTTTTTGGTGTTAGGGCGAAATCGTGTGGTTACGACCACAGGACACAACCGTAAAGAGCGCCATATAGAGTCGTTTCGGCCTGTCGCGTTTCGGGATCAGCTTGTGTATATCCAGTAACTCATATACCTAGAGATCTTCAGTCGTGGTATATGTGGGCCGACATGGCGATAGAGACTATAAATGATTTTTATACTTTGATGGTCGCTTTCATTTTTGGACTACACTGTGTTTACAGTGTAAAAAAATAATGAATTGTGCTGTGACAGAGAGCAGCGGCGGTGGAGGCGGCAGCACGTGGCTGGTGGCGGCCGCTGCCGGCGTGTCGCTGGTGACAGTGACGGCGGCCATCGTCGGCTGCTGTCTGTGCCGTCGCAGGACGCGTAACCACCGCACACATTTACACTGTACGTACCCTCCTAAAAACGAAAATAGTGCATCAGAAGTATGTTGTTTCTTATTTATTTTTTTGTTTCTGGTTTTTCATGTGATTTATTGTATCATGTCGTCATTTTTGTGTGGCTGCTGCTAATAAAACGTTTTCTTCTTCTTCTTCTTCTTCTAGATTATTTGAAGAAACGACTGCGATTAGCAGCTTCTTCTGTGTGAAAACCAGCTTAAAAGCGAATACAACTAATGATGAGAGGTCACTATCACCAATTCAGAACTGTATTACGGGAAATGTCGTTATTGGGCTGCCGACTTAAAAGAGCCTCTAGTCCAAAAGTTATTGAGATATTCTCACATGTATTTATGAAATCTTTAGATCTTCGTGTCCATCAGTTGGATATAACCTTTCTTACATAACATTTTAATTATTATAGTAAAACTGATTGTCCCCAACTGCTTCAAAATTTTTCGATAAATATTCCAAACGCGGCGTTTCCCTATTCTACCCATCTTTTGAAAGGAGAAGACACCTAGGCTTCAACGCTGCCTTATGTGGACTATCTGGTGCCTATAATCGTCTTGGAGATTAAGTCGATTTCGTTTGCGGGTTCCTTACCTAGGTTTAAGAGAAAGGTCTTCAGGTGATTGGGAGATGCATAATAATTCGTGACGAGATTTGCTGAGGATAGTCTGTGATCTTATTCAGAATTTGATTTTGTTGAATTTATGCTTACATTATTGTTTCCTCTGCTTACAATTGTTTTGCTTCTATTTTTATTTTTGTATTCGTAGTATTCTGTCTGGCTGTACCTTTTATTTTTACTAACGTTATCTTCATGACTGATAATTTTGAGTTTTATTAATATCTACATAAAACAGGCCACTCTAATGTGTGTTGTGGATGCCGTAATATAATCTGTACATATATAATTGTAATTATGTATGTATTATATGAATAGAATAGTGTATTGGGCCACTGGCAACCCCTGTTTGAATCAAATAAAATAATCTAGAGCAGATACTGTGGCTGAAAGTTCAATCCACAACTTTAAAGTGTGCGACAAGAAGATTCTATAGAACTGTACTTTTATTTAAAGCTAATGAGCCTTTAAAGAGTGAAGATGAATCGATAGTTACAAGTATTTTCGTTGGAGTCTTTTGAAATCAAAAGTCTATAACCTTGTCTCTTATATGCATAAGGAAGCAAGACGAGGACATTTACAATAGAGTATTATACAATACGGTGGATCAAGAGTCGGGAGCAGGGGTAATATTTTAACTATAATGTTTTTGATATCATCAGCTGTACATCTGTATCTTGTCCTAGTATAGACTAGGACACGCATATGACCAACTGAAGCTGGCATGAAGACGATGACTGTCAATGGATTATAGACCATTGATTATTTCCGCCGTTCTTGGATTATACTGTACTGCTTAGTTACTTTATCAAACCAGTCAGTTTTAAAGACTATTATAGTGCTTGCTTCGTTCTTTTGTTTTTCGAGATCAGTTTGTGTAAATCTACTTGTTCATATAGCAAGAGATCTTCCATCGTGGTATTTTATTCGGCATAGTGACAACTCCACGCCAAATGGTAAACTTGGTACATTCCAAAAATAACTACAACTATCTAGAGCAAAGAAAAACTATCGATAGTAGCAGCGATCCTGTCGGTCTGCAGAAATATCTCTTCATGCTGCATTTAAGGGACCTAATATCTTAGGACGCTGGGAACGCTCTCGCTGAAAGACCATTCCACAGTTCAATGAGTTCTGATTTATAAATGACAACGTTCCATGGGTAGCCGTACCTGTTCTTGGATTATACTATACTTTCCATCGGGAAAAAACAGTAAAAAATAAAATGTAATCTATGCGGAGTGTATGGTGACCTTTATTTGTTTGTCCCCAGTGCAACAAATGGGTAGCAGCAACGGCACCAGCGCTGCCGCCGAGGGTATTGGAGCGAGCGGCGGCACGCGGCTGCCGGGAAACTGGGCGCTCCCTGCGGGCCCGCGCGGGTACACGGCGCGCCCGGGCCGGCTGCGGCCGCGGGCCCAGCGCTAGGCGCCCCCGCGCGCAGCGACGAGTGGTTCGTGTGACCGCGCCGCCCGGCCGGGCCCGCAGGGCGGGGGCGCCGTACCTGCCCCCGACTGTCGCTCCATCTCTATCTCTCTCTCTCACTCTATACAATAACCAGCGGGACAGAATAGCACTTTACTTAATGATTACATCAATGTTTGTTTACACAACTTTTATTTAATAACTTTGGGACAATTGACATTAATTTAAAAATTAAGAGAGAAAGAAGTGTTTATTAAGAAGAAAGGAATAACATACACATTTACATAAGACAATGCAAAAAAAAATACATAGCACCACATCATGTATCCTTTGTGCTTTCAACAATCACAAAATCCACTCGACCTAAACAATCAACAATTTGCAATTAAAATAATATATGTATAACTCTATTCATATAGGCATCTTATCAATCATTGGTTCGAAAAGTGGAATCTACCGAGAAGAGCCGGCAACAATCTCTGGTAGTTGCTCTGCACAACATAGTGAGATCTAAATTAATATATAACTCACAAAGGAATGAATGTCCCGTGACAAAAATGTATACCATAAAAACTACGCGCTGTTAACATTAGAAACATGAAACTCAGAGTTTGAAGAGACATCGATAGTAGGGTAACTAAGGATCCACTTTACACTTATTTATCGTGCCCAACTTGACCAGTAGCGCAACTGACCGCCGTTCTGAGGACAATTAATGGTGATATTTTTATAAGATGCTGTGCAGATTTTCTTACGATGTGTACTTCCACCAGTGAGCATTTGGTGCCTAAGTACGTACTTAAATTAGAAAACTCAAAGGTACAAGACAAGATTCGATCCTAGGACGATTTGTGTCAACATAAAAGTATATCATAAAAATAATGTGATTCCTCGACATAAATTTTGTGCTTTTTTAAAATAATACTTGTATCTAACTGTAAAATTATTGAAATGTCAGAAATAAATAATTTCACTGAACACAATAGGACATATCATAAAACTACATATCTATTAATAAAATATCATTGCGTATGACTGTAAAACGAATAGAAGAGTATTTGTGTAAATTAGAGGCGTGTTCACGGAGCGAAACATTTTTGCCATTTGCTAAAATAACACTGTTCACGGAGGTTTAAGACGTCTACAGTTTAACAAATTTTCTCAGTAATGACAAACGTCAAACTGTACATAAAGCAATAAAATACAACATTATGGAAAGTGTGAAACCATTTCAATAGATGGAAATATGATGGCGATCTGTCAGTTTGACAGATTTAAAATATCATTAGAGTAAGAACAATTTAATTTTAGTGCAGCAATGAATTTGCTATCTTTAATTTGTTTAAACATATGTTTTATTATTTAACTGATCCTGATAACAGGACGATAAACGACAAAATACACAGTAAAAATAACTGCCAGTACATGTCAAACTGTGCACGGAGGGTAAATTTTTAGCAATTTCAACTCTTTCAACTATAGCTCCGTGATTTTAATTCATGATGTCGTTCAGTGTTCATATATTGTGACTTATATTGATTGGAATGATTGAAATATTGATGTAATTATTACTGATAGTGTCTGGCCCGCTTACGTCAACCTTACATCGTTTAGCGACCGTTTTTTTAGGTGAATTTTTACTCGTTTAGTGGAGGCCATGCGCCTGTGGGTGTCCAGTTTTTGGTGTTATCAATAAAGGCAATGTAAATTTAACATATGACATTAAACATTTTTGGCTTATTGTTTGTATTATTGAGTTATTATTGACCTCCCTAAGCAAGAATCACCTTGAACCGCTCCAGTTGCGCAGAGATATTGCCTCATTGAGCGACTGCTCCGAAGAGTTACTTAAAACCTTGTTCCACCCTCTCCCTTCCATAGCGGAACCATGCGTGCAGGTTCGCGGAGTCACTGCTATACGGTAACTCAATAGATGCAAGAAAGCACTGCATGCCCTAACGATAAATAAGTCTTGAATAAATTGCTTAAAGTCAAAGAAAAAGAACCCGTTTATATTTATATCTATTCTACATTCACGCCATCTATCTTTCCTATAAAAGCAATGTAATATTTATTACCATAATATAATACGCAAATTAATTATACGAAGTCCAAATATCCTATGCACGTCACTGCGGTAACTCACATCCTGGCTAGGACTAAGAAGATATCTAACTATTACTTTTGCCAAGTCATTGGGTCGTGGATTGAATCGGCGAGCCTGTTCTCACTGATATGGGATCTTTTAAACAGAGCGTGAAGAGATACGTGTGCAGGCCGGCATGATTGCTATGACTATCAATAGGCTTTTTTGCTGTTGATGGTGGATGTCGTTTTTTGGACTTGTGGAGTCTTGCTAGCCAGGAAGGAGGCGGTGAAGCGAGATCGAGAGGTGCTGGCTACCACTTCTTTGGCAGCGTCGTCCTAGTTCGCCCGCCGGCCCAAAAGACCAGGGCGTCAAAGAGCGGCGTTCCTCAGGAACGTCCGATTCTAGCGGCGGCACGGGTCGCACACTTGAGGGAGTATGTCGTCCAACAAGGGTGCGTGCGGCGCAGGATGTGTTCCCACGTGCCGCTCTACAACAAAAATGTATGAGAGGGGTGTCTCTTTTACACCACTCCTCCCCAAACGAGTAGAGTCCTAATTAAGGCGGCTCGCCTTGCCGGTCATTGAGGATGAGACCCCAGTCGTGCCCTCGATGCCGGTAGATAGAAGATGAAACACCCCGGGGGTTTTAGTCGGTGCAAGTCCGATACACTGGGGGCGACCCCCACCGCCCTCAGAGGTCCGTTAGGTATTTCCCCGGGTTACTAAAAAAAATGGCGCAGGCTTGCTACCAGGCGTGGGCTGGTCACAGTGTCGTGTCAGGATAAACTTCTGTTAGATGTAATAGACTCCAAATTATTGTTCTCGGACTTTAACGACATTGCAATGACCTTGTAACTTTGATTTGATACTTCAGTATTATAAGAAATCAGCAAAATACTCAACTCTCCATTAACTTAGAGTAGAGGTATCGTGTTTGAGATCTTTGGAATGGTCCCAATCAATAGGTTACAAATATAATGGCAGTAACTGAACCTGAATTTTCGAAATCATTAATTTTATAATTATTTTCTCTAACGCCTCTTGACCACCCGTGAATCCCTTGTAGAGGTTTTATGACTCCTCAGGGGCGTCGCAATTGACACTTTGAGAAATACTGTAATAGGGGCTGCCCTATAGTATCTCACTTATTGCTTTTAGCCGGATATAAGTTTTTTTTTTTTTATTCTTGAGAAAAAAGAGGCTTTTGACTACGCAGTCATGTCAGCCCCGTAAACATACAAATTTAAGTTCTAATTTCTAATTTTTTTTTAACAAAATGTAAATTAACAGTGCCTGGGCACTCCCGGGCTCGGTTAAGTATTGATGGAATGCACCGAGATCCAAGTTTAATTTTATAAATGCTAAATTTAATTCATGAAGTCATGAATCTATTACAGAACAAGAGTGGCTTGCACCAGCCAATTAAATCTATTTTAAGATTGAATAAAATGGCTATTAATTAAAGCGGTTTAATTCGACTCCAGTGGTGATTGAAATTTAACAGTTGATAAAACTAAATGTTTTAGTAAACACAGTCCAACGCTATTTAGCGCTTAATACAAGTATAAACCAGATTTAATATATTGGTGCGAGTTGCTCTAAATAAAACTTAGAATAATACAAAAATAATAAATTCTCCATATATTTTTTATACCAACACGACAAAGTGAGAACACCATAACACCAGATGGAAAGTACAGTATAGTTCACCAATGGTAGCGACGGTCACGGAACGAGATTACACTGACAGTCACCGCCGTCATGCCAGCGTTCACGAGCTGATATAGGTATAGATATATGGTATATATGTAGGTGGTAACGCTGGGTGCGATATATAAGCGCAAAGTTGATACAGCAAGTAATTTATCTCAGCTTATACCAAAAGGGATATAGCGTGACGATATATTATAATTTAAAAATGCTTTTAAGTAAAAATCGACAAACCCTAGCGAGTCACACTTGATACTATAGACTTGATTGGAACTTGTAGTCTACTCCTTTAGCACTACACATGCTTATTATCAGGAGTGATATAATCATTACTCCAAATCAGCATTAAAAAAAAATGAAACAAAATAAATCAATATTTTTTGTAATAAATGAAGAAATATTAAAACAGAATTAATATCTAAAAACATATTAACAGTTTGCAAATAGTTTGAATAAGCGCCACCTAGCGACGAGTAGTCAAACAACGTGCAAAGTAAATTACATAAACTTACAAATGACCAAACATTGTGATATTTCTCCTAAAAGCTTTTTACAGAGCTTTTGATATATAAATGAAAGATACTACGAAACCGGTACATTTTTGTGTGTCTTAATAATTATGTTTCAGTTTATAAGGTGTAATGAATATTTAAATAGTGAAAATATTTTCATGAATATGCTTTTTGAAGAATATTGACCGATCTGTACGTTAATTCTATTCACAAAGCACTAGAGGTTGAAAATTCATGCGGCCAGTGTCCATTCCATTGAGTATTTGTCAGTAGTGCTTGATCCGTTAGCATTGGTGGTTGTAAATTTTATCACACAAGATTTTCGCGTAACTTCTTTCGTGTTTATAAACTTTTGGCTATTGGAAAATTTTCTAAACAAGTTATTTCATGAAAGTTGTCATTCATTTAAGCTTTAATAAAACTATTTTTAATTCATTAATAAATTACTTATTTTGCTTTGAACAATTTTTGATAAGACATTAAGTGTTTTAAGAATTTAGCCAAGTGATTATTGAGCTTTAAGTGATTTTATAGTGTCAGTGTTTGTAATGGTGAGCTAGGATGGATTGGAAGTTGTTGTGGGTCGCCTTGCTGGTGGCCACCGTCGCCGGCAAGGGAAAAAAGCATCGCCATCAAAAACCAGGTGAGTTTTTAACAACCCAGACCTCCTGAAGTCTAAAATTTAACCAAAAGGTCTTGGTATCATTTATCCTAGACAAGAGCGGTGCAGTGTATCCATAGCGCCATCGATATCTCCAAAGAATATATAATAGTATACAGCGAGGTGTTGTGACCTTTTAGAAGAGAAGCCAAAAAATATGTAGGCTATACTTAGAAATAAATTTTTACAATAATAATAATAACATATCGTCAAGCTGTATCTCTTTTAGGGTGAGGTGATTTGGTAAAGTCGATCTTTTTAACCTAAAGTTTAAAACTAGAAAATAAAAGGGATTTAATATTAATTTCGCGTGCCAAATAGAATGTTTATGCCCGCTATAATTACAAAAAATATATACATATGATTTTATAGACAAGGGTGATATTAGGGTACCACCATCTTTACCCTTTTCTCGCCTGGCTTAGTTGTGAAGACCTTTCTCCGTCGTCAACACGCGTCGAATTCAAAAAAAAAATTAGCTTCTTGCAACTAAAAAATGTAAATAACTATATTCCCTAACAAAACATAAAGAAAAATTAATGAATTGACAATTAATGCCGGTGTTCCTCAGGGATTAGTATTTTCGGCATCATTATTTCTGCTGGACATCAATGATCTGCTTAAACCCGATATCCTTGGGTATGCAGATGATAGCACTGTTTCTGATATTTGATGCCGTCGAGATCTCTCTACAGAGCGAACAAATTTAGCTTTTA
Source organism: Automeris io (assembly GCA_036320925.1). Classification (NCBI taxonomy): domain Eukaryota; kingdom Metazoa; phylum Arthropoda; class Insecta; order Lepidoptera; family Saturniidae; genus Automeris; species Automeris io. Next base: position 5,974,069 of record JAUDJH010000029.1, on the reverse strand, counting down.
AATTTGTTTCTGATTGAGTCGATGCGAAACTGGTTAGTTTTTTAATTATTTATAGGCGAACGCTTGACCTCAATTACACCTGGTGAAAGGTGAAGATGAGTCCGATGATGAATCGCGTCCGCCTAACAAATGCCTATTCACTCTTCTCTTAAATACTCCCAGGTCATAAGATCGCGGAAATATGGCCGCTGGAAGCATATTCCACTCCTTAGCTGTTCGCATGTTGAATATAGAAGCGACACTTTTCGTGCTGATATAAGGAACATCCACCACATACGGTTGGTTTTGTGATGGTTGTGTTTTGTTTTGGAGTTTTAATGCTACCAAATCACAGGCGCCTCTTTTTACCACCAAACGGTGTCCTTTTCGCCTGACTCCCAACTTCGGGAGTGTTTCCTTGCCGGTGATTGATGGTTTCGAACTCTTCGATATAGAGCTGAGAGCTGATTTGAACTTTGGGCGTTCAATTGAGTTTAGAGCGACGTCTGTATAATATGTACATAGAATTTAAAAGTATATAGAAACCGCAATCACGTTCAGATATACAACTAAAAATACGTTCGTAACAGAGTATGAAATATCAAAGATATGTCGCGAGTTAACGTCTTATGATCTCCTTTTTTTTTCTTTTTTTTACACTGGCTCGACATAGTGACTACAGAGTACCTGATGGTAAGTACAGTGTAGTCCAAAAACGAAAGCGACTATCAAAGGATGAAAATCCATTGATAGTCTACATCGTCATGTCGGCCCACATATACCACGGCTGAAGGTCTCTAGGTATATGAGCTACTGGATATACACAGGCTGATCCCGAAACGCGACAAGCCAAAACTGGTCACTATGACGGGCTTTACACCCATGCACTGTGGCCGCGATCCAGACGGGCACCGACGCCCTACCACCTCGCTGCTGCTCGTTTAGCACCACCCAGGAGTCACGTGTAGGGAAACTAGGGTAAAGCCTACGACAGCTTCGACTCCTTATTTTAATTATTATAGATTATGTCTTTTCTATATTGTACCTATATATAAAAATGCTCTAGAGTTCATGAAAAAACACGATGGAACAAAATAAGCAGTACGAGAGAGGCGTTTGCGAGTGCCTTTGCTCTGTATAGACTAGACGTCGGGATGCTTAACAAAGTTTTAACAGAACTATTATCTGATGAGGCGCCAGCTCTGTTCAGATCAATGGCACCATATGTCATATGTTAGATATTTTTGTATAAGGGTACGATGGACTGACATACATATACACACATAAAAGTCCCCTAACTAATAGATAAAAGAAAAAAAAAAAACAAATACAAAATGAGCATCAATTCTATATATGTAATTCATATATATCATTTAAAAATTCCTAGATCTATATAATTTTGTAATCTAAATAATTTGTAAAATCGGTTCATTCTATAAACAAAACGAGCTTTCCTATATATATACGTGTGTGTACTATTTTTACACATAAATAATTTAAATTAACTTAAATGAAGTAAAAAGCACGACACTTCTAAATTCTAAATCCTTCCTAAAAATAATGTTCATTTTCTAATAAGTTCTAGTCTAATATAAAGAGATCCCGATTCACGTTTCCAAGAAGTAAACACAAGACAATATACGTTCGTATCTATGACATGCGTCGATGCCTGCGGGGCCGGTTTTTCATTGCCCGATATCGATAATACTAAATCGGCGGCCTACCTCACAACACAATTGCAGGCCGACATTATACCCATTTATATTCTTGGATGAAAGGAAACATTCATATTTTATCAAACAATAACACAAGACTGTTAATACCACAACTAAAACTAACGTCTGAAGCAATTGTATATAACAAAGGGTACTTTTTACAAGAGAAGACTTTAGTTTTTCGTCGGCAAGAGCGTATGAACTGATTAAGCTATGCTAAAGAAATGAAGTGGCATTCTATTCTTCCGCCTACCCTATCAGGGAACTGGCGTGGTGATAGATTGAATTCGATTAGTATTTACAAAACTAATCTTACACAAAACTTTTAGAAAATGATTATTACTAAAACGAATTTATAAAAATCAAAAATATACAGGGTGAACGGTAATGCGATACATTCCTTGATAGACGTTGTAGTACAGCTTATTTGGAGTCATTTAAGTCATATGACACCATGTCCGAAACTTGTTAATTTCTGAGATATTCAAGATTTAAGTATTTTTCTAAAAAACTCCAGTTTTTATGTTAAAATGTTCCCTTGTAGTGACGAATACAAAATAATGTTATTGTTTTTGCTGTATTCGTATAGCTAAATAATAATAATCTCATTTTAAATTAAAATTTGTAAGAAGGAATCGTCATTACTTAAGTAAAAGCTAAAAAACCAAGTATCATTTTGCAAAAATAAAAATTGTTTTAGGTAAATAAACGAAGAATTTCCAAGAAAATATGCATGGAATGTTTTGTACAAATTACATAATTTTGTTCCTTGATATTGTTCGAATGTATGGCATTCATTCTGAACCCCTTTTACACAGCTATGTGTAACCGTATCTAGTTATGGTAAATTTATGCAGCGAATATTTATCGGTGACAGATCGGTGTCGGTGAATGTAAAAACGCCCTCATTCTGTATTGAAACGCGTCTGTTGGTTTTTAGTTAATCCATGTACAGAAACCGATCGTGATATTTATCTTAAACCCCGGCATTGCTTCCGAGAAAGGATTCTAATAGGGCTGGCAATATTAGTTCTTTTAGAAAGTTCGACAAAACGAGAGTTCGTTGTCAATCGTACTTCTCATGTCTGCGTCGCTGGAGATCAGTGAAATTTAATGTTCTATTTAAGAACATATTATTCGCTATACTTATATTAGCAAATTCTATGTTTTTTCTTGGATACAATAAAGTTTTTTATATTGTAAAATGCCTTCGTTTTTTAAGCATAATAAATACTGCAGGAAGCAAGCTCACTTACAAATGATATACGTTTTAGTAAGTTTATTCGCTTGCACCATTAAACACCATGATATATTTGCGAGCTGGTGTTCACGACGAGAGTGCATTTCAAGAGGTCACTCTGCGCGTGGTGACCCTACCGTCGGAATGCGGGTGAGACGTGACGGTGACACCCGACTCTCTCGGTTCCTTGCCCGCGATGCGACGGTTCAATTACATAGTTGCCAGGGTACTTATACTGTTACCAGATAACTAAACCTCACATTTTTTAAAACTAAACTGAAACTTAACTAATCAATATCAAAACAATCATCAAACCTGTTCCTCAGCCTATATGTGAACTGGTTGGATGTAAGCCAATTCGAGAGGGAATCAATACAGGTGCCTAGAAAAATTTGAAGATCCGAGGATGAAGGCAGGCTAGGTCCATCAATTATACAGGGTGAATTTATAGACAAGGGAAATATTTCAGCACACAATCATATGTATCTTCTTGCAACTAATAAAAATGTAAATAAACTATATTCCCTAACAAATCATTAAGAAAAAAAAATTAACAAATAAGAATTGATCCGTAAAAAGTGTGGATACCGTAGTGCTTGTAGCGCACGATTTATTGGTAATTAGATAACGTTACTTTTTACGTAATTTTAGGTAAATAGGTATTGACTCGCTTTCCCTTCGCCTTGTATCTTGACTTAGGACAGGCAAAATACCTACTTAATAATGGGTTTTTAGTCATTCATTCATGCATGTAATTTATGTTTATGTAAGTTATGACCATACTTTGCTTTGTTTCATTGGACATATTAAGATATCACTATTTTTACTTATTTGGAATTAGAATCGAACGCTGAATATCCTTCCTGAATATCTCCCACGTCTATAAAACCATTCTGTATAAAAGATGAGATATTCACCAAGCGAACCGGTACTACTTACACACTTACAGCTTCAACCCTGACAAAGCACAACTTAGGGTTGCTTCCCCGCGTGAAACAATGGTCACTTTCCCCGAACCGGTCTACCTGCCGCACCCCGACCGTGTCCAATTTGACAACTCACCCTTAAACCTGACAAGTTTCGCTAAAGGTATTTCTCACTTGTCCGAGGCTATTATAGCCGTTTTTGCTTCACAGGGTACGAAAAACAGACAGTTTTGAAAATGGCCCCGAATTCCTTGATATTCATACAATAATTAACTGTTTTATAATATTAATCGAATCATGGAATTAAAGGAATTCGCTGTCTTCTGCATCTGACGGCTCTGTAAAATCAAATTTGTCTCATCGGGCGGCGCCGTTTGCACGTAATCGCATATATCTCATTAAGTGCTTCTGCCGACCATGCCTGCGTTCATTTGCTAACTGTTTTTCCTTTATATTAGCAAAAAATACAAATTAAATTGATTTCTTTCATTGTACCATTAATGGTACATGCCGGCGGAAACGTGTTAAAGGATTAGGAGCCAGAATTCATGCGCGGAAACGCGTGTGGTCGTAGATTCGAATCCTGGTACTTAACTGAGGTTTTTCCAGATTAAATGTGGGTTTAAGCACCACATGATCACTGATGAAGGAAAACATCGTGAAGAAACCCGCATGGTGACTAATATGAATGTTATATATACTAGTGCTTTGAGAACGGCGATCAGCTGCGCTAATAGATAAGTTGAGCACGACAAATTAGTGCAAAGGGAATTAATGAAATGAAATATAACTTTATTCAAATAGGCCTACTTCCAAGCACTTTTGAATCGTCAAAAAAAAGCAAAGTGAATCTACCACCGGTTCGGAAAGCAGAATCTACCGAGAAGAGCCGGCATGAAACTCTGGTAGTTGCTCCTTTTAACATAATGAGACACAATAACAGGTATAATATATAAAGGATTGAATGCCCCGCGAGAACGATTGCATATATTAAGACCACGCACTTTTATCATTCAAACAGTCATTAATGGAATAATATCCCTTTTTTAGCAATTTAGTTTTAATAGTTTTTTTAAATTTCAATAGTGGTAACTCCAAGATGTCTTTAGGTATTGTATTGTATAAGCGAATACCGAGCCCCATGTAGGAACCATGAACCTTATTAAGCCGGAAATTAGGCAATACTAATTTGTGTTTATTTCTAGTATTGACATTATGAATATCACCACTTGCCAAAAATAGATGCAGATTTTGTCGTATGCATATAATACAAGCGTAAATATATTGCGATGGAACTATTAAAATACCGAAGTCATTAAAACGTTCTCTAAGCGAGACTCTAGTCCTTAAATTATAAATAGCACGCACAGCCCTCTATTGCAAAACGAAAATCGTTTTGCAAATTAATGTGACTTTATATTTTTATTAATTAACATGAAAGAAGATTTTAAGAGTAACTGCAGGCATTCGCTGGATATATCGTTTCATCGGTTAAGATATGGCTCGTACATTTACAGTGCAGTTCTAGACAATAACAGTAACTTCCCCGAGCAAACAAATCTAGAATATCTCTTTCAGATCTCGTGAAAGCATTGTTTCAACGCTTGTCAATACAGGATGTGAAATTTCAACATTTTCAACACACCACGGAAATAATGTTCCACAAAGCAGGACTAAGGCTGGAATTTATAGATGCTTCTTTGACTTTTCGTGGAATTCACTCAAACATTACAATGTATATTACTCAATGAATATCGAAGGATGTGATAAGTCACAGATTTTGTAAAATTGGTGTTGGCTCTGTGAATACTTACGCCGTACTCAAATTTCTATTATATATTTAGTTTTCTGTCAAAAGTCAATTTATTTTTTGAGCAATTTGTTAAGCAATGTCAAAGTACCGTCTATAAATCTCGGCCTAAGACAGATTTATAAACGCTATATTGACTTCGTTCAGGAAATAAGTTCTAGTGGCATATATAATGATATGTACATACACACTCATACGTCTACACATATATGAGTATATTACATACCATGTACGTTTATGTTATTTTAATATACAGATACAAATAAATGAATAGAGAATGAAAAACAAAAACAATAAAACAACTAACGACAAGCTCAAAAGGATTTGCATCTAGAGCCGTAAAACTTATTAAAAAAATGAAGGGCGATTATAAAAAGACATGAATCGATCAGCCGGAAACCAGCCAGACTGTGGCCTGGGAAGCCTGGATTTCTTTGAGATATGATTTCCCTCCCGATCGGCTCAATGGGCAGTTAAATGTAGGGGGCGCGGAATAAATAGTACGCCAGTCAACCGCGAGGGGGAAATGCTGTCGCCGACTACAAATATAGACAAACACAACTTAAGCACTGAACGTCATAACTTAAGACTAATTACATTGAAAACACAGCCCTATGCTGATTAATTAAAGTTGCTAATACATTGAAATATTGTCAAGTACTTAGAACAAAAATTAAGAAGGTTATGTTGAATCACGGGTCACTTACCCTCGCGAAGTTAGGAAATAAATTTTCAGATAAAATTGTTTGTTTTACAATACGGAGATTGATTTATAACCGGTTTATATCTTTAATGCACTGGTTGTAAATTTTAATTTGAAATGTCTCTTCTCACTATTGTAAAATATAGATGTTCCGGTCAATATATTTGATGTAAGTCATTGGTCCTCAAACTTTGCCTCGTAGACGCCCCTTGCAGTGTTTTTTGATTTCACACTGCTAAACTAATATTGTATTTTGCAAATTCATCTCCTTCAAATGAAATCAACACCTTCAACACAATCATGTGTTCTCTGACTGTGTAGAATGGAAACACAATAAAAAGTACTAGTTAAGTCTTATACATTTATTAATAAAACTCAAATTGAGTAAATTGTGGGAGGGATGCACCCGATGCTTTGAAAATAATATATTATTATCAAAGAAATAAATTTTCAATATGTGACAACGAATATCTTGCTAACTTACATAATTTTATCAGATATGTCTGATTCGCGTTTATTTTATATAACAAAAATTGTGCAAAATCTGTCTATTTGTTACTTCTTCAGTTAAAAACTAGATTATTCCATTCATGGAAAGCCAAAATAAAAGTTATGACCTACTTCAATGAAATCTACTGTTGGATCCTTGACAGGTCGTCTTCCACACCTGAGGGCCGATATAGGCCACTTTGGGAACCGATCAAATAGTTTTCGAAGTTAACTAGACGGCGTGACTCCAAGGGCGTTCCCCTGGGAACTAATTTTATTTCCTAGTGAAAAAGTAGCCTACATGCTAATATACTATTCATATATTATAGATCGCTTTTTTATTGTCAAATTCTCAGGATTTAAATTCAGCCAAGTCCTCAATATATTTTGATTCCATTGTAAAAACGTAAAATTTGCGACATGATACGCCGTATCTATGACATACATCTTTCATCCAACATACAACACAAAATCTGATGTAATTAATAATTCAGATCCAACGCATCCAGAATGAGTCTAAAAAAATCTAAAAACTCAAATCTTAGTCAGCTCGGTGCCACGGTGGGCTGCGTCAATGACTCACACGTACTCTAAATATCGAGACAGTTTTGTTCTGCCGACGTAAATAGACCAAAGGAATAATGCATATGACGAATTGTCGCGAGACGAGAAAATAAAGCCCTGCATTCGTTTACCGACAATCTCGCGACTTTAGACTCGAGTATTTACAAGGTTTTTTAAGATACCGTACCTGTAATTTTAACAAATATGTAAAATTTGAATAATATTACATTATATATAAAATAATAATAATACTATGTCGTCACACCTTAACCCTTTCGGGATGATCAGAGACACATTACTGGCTGTATCGACTTTGCGCTTATATTTTTTTTTACACTGGCTCGACATAGTGACTGCAGAGTACCTGATGGTAAGTACAGTGTAGTCCAAAAACGAAAGCGACTATCAAAGGATGAAAATCCATTGATAGTCTACATCGTCATGTCGGCCCACATATACCACGACTGAAGGTCTCTAGGTATATGAGCTACTGGATATACACAAGCTGATCCCGAAACGCGACAAGCCGAAACTGGTCACTATGACGGGCTTTACACCCATGTACTGTGGTCGAGATCCATACGGGCACCGACGCCCTACCACCTCGCTGCTACTCGTTTAGCACCACCCAGGAGTCACGTGTAGGGAAACTAGGGTAAAGACTACGGACGCGAGCAGCTTCGACTCCCAAAAGCAAGCCAGCACCAGCAGTCAGTTTGAGCATACATATGCTCAAACTGACAGCAGTGGCGTTTATCCCATATATGCATAAAAGCAATGCATACCTTACAATATATAAGTCATAGATAAGTTACTAAAAGTTAAATACAAAAAAAAAAACATTCAAATAATTTGGATGCCCGGTGTAAATTTACTATGCTCGCCACTGCCTGACAGTATATAAACAATTGATAGATATAGTAATCTGAACAAATATCTCTTCCCGCTGCGTTTAAAGGACCCAATGTCATAGGACAGTGGGAATAGGCTCGCAGGATGACCATTCCACAGCGCAACGATTCCACTGCAGTAAGAGAACGTCTTAGTCCAAGCAGGAATGTGAATTGCCGTATAGCTGTGACTCCGTAAACCTGCTCGCAAGTAAATATTTAAAAAATAAGATAAATACCTATACAAAACAAATGATGATCATTGTGATTGATTTTTGTACTGGCTCGACCAATTGTGCAGCAGTGTATCCAATGGTAAGTACAGTGTAGTCCAAAAATCAAAGGACGAAAATCTATTGAGTCTCCGTCCTCATCTAGGCCAACATATACCACGAATGAAGAACTCTAGGTATATGAGTTACTGGTCATACACTTTTTTTTAAGGAACTACTTCTGCGCATTGGCGGGGACTGCGGGTCCTGTAATCAATTCGCCACAGCCCCATCACGCTGCGCCCTCTGGGCACAAACTCGGGGGATGTTGTTGCGTTCCTCGTACTGCTCGTTATATTTAGGCAGAGCTCGTCACAATGCTCTGCCGACTTCTCGAGGGTCGCTAACCAGTTGCTCAGGGCCCCCACCCTGAGCGGCCGCGTCCCCAACTAGTCATACACTAGCTGATCCCGAAACGCTACAGGTCAAAGTGAGTTACTACTTACTATTATGGTTTCTAAACTTGTGTGCTGTGTTTACGTGAAAAAATTTTGATATCAAAAGGATAAATGTAAAGGTCTAAAGTTAAAATTTACATCGTCATTATATTAGGGTACAAACTGTAAAATATTTAAATAAACAGTTAATTCTGTTTAATTACAGTATTTCAATAAAAAGTATTGTATAATATTTTAACCTAATTGAATATAAAATTAAGAACAGTTAGTAAGAATTCGTTTACGGAAGAATCCACGAAAGTTCGAACGCAATGCTACAAATTTGAGACTGGCCGCTCCTTAAGGCTCGTACGTCGTGATACCAGATTAATGTTTTTACCTCTAAATCTAGGGGCTTTTTATGTGTACTTCTATCTATCTTTGGGGTGTTTTAAAATTAAAATAATAATAATATACCGTTACGTTATATTTTTTACGGGGTTAGCAGTAATACATTAGTGACTGTAACCACTTTACGTCGTGCCCAACGTGGACAGTAGCGCAGCTGATCCCTGTTCTCAGGGCACAGATGTAGGGCAGAGATATTAGATCCTTTAGACGAAGCATAGATATCTGTGCAGGTCGGCATGATCACCTATTATCGAAAGGTTTTTCTTCGATCTTGATGCTTATAGTCATTTTTTTGACTGCACCATATCTACCACCGGGCGTGGTGTGGTCACTGTGCCGAGTTAAAATAAAATAATGAAATATGTTTTGTCACTTTTACCCGATCATTTTGTGCTTGATTATCTTCCCGTTTTATATATTTTAGGGAGATTTTCTTGCCTTGGACTAGCAACACAGGCTATACGTGAGAACCGGTCCTGACCCAATTATAAACTCCCTGGCTAATTGGCGACCACACGAGCACGGCTTCCATCAACCGACACTGTGATTAAAAAGCTCTGTTGTTCTGTTAGAGCGACATTTCGCGTGTAACACAGTGTTGTTATTTGAGAGCCTTGGAGTTGGATACCTCCCATGAATTCTTAAGGATGTCATTTGACTTCAAACCTGGGATTTTGTACTAGATAGTTATTATCAACTAGAACTGAGGTAGTACCACCGAACCTGAACCTGAACCTCTCCCTCTCTCTGGTGGTGATCTGAACCTGTGAGGGAGGCGTTTGTGAGTGCCTTTGCTCTGAACAGACTTGATGTCGGGATGTTTAACAAAATCTTAACAGAACTATTATCTGATGAGGCGTCTGGCTTTTTCAGATCAATGGCACCATATGTAATATGTTAGGTATTTCTGTATTAGGGTACGATGGGGCTGACATACGTACACACGTAAAAGTCCCTTAAATAAATAGAATAAAAAAAAAAACTGAGGTAGTAAGATAATTGCTCAAACTGGGTCTTGACTAGATCACACAAAAACCAACTGTAGTTATTGTATAAGGTCCAGGCCAGGCCCTGAATGGAATACTGTTCGCATCTCTGGAACGTTTCTGCCCAGTACTTTCTTAACGCCATGGATAAGTTGCGGCGAAGGGCTGTCTGCATTGTGAATGCTCCAAATGCTACTAAGCATATTGATCCGCTCCAGTTACGCAAAGATATTGTCTCACTAAAAGTTTTTGCAATATGTACAATGGCGAGTGTTCTAAAGAGTTATATAGCCTTATTTCACTCTCTCTCTATCATAACAGCACCATGCGCATTGGTTTGCGGTTCCAAAATTTCACGGTAACTTCTATTTCAGCCAGAACAAGTTTTCAGTTTGTCATATCCCATCTAGGACTAAGAAGTTCTCTAACTCCATCTTTTGCCGTGTCGTTGGGCTCTGGAATGGTCTTCCGGCGAGCGTGTTCCCACCATCCTATGATATGGGATCCTTTAAGCGTAGCGTGAAGAGATATTTGTGCAGGCCGGCATGATCGCTGCGACTAGCGTTGGGTTTTTCTCACCTGTCGATAGTCGTTAGCGTTCTTTTGGCTGCACCATCTGCACTACCAGATACTATCAGTGCACTATCAGGTATGGTGCAGTCACTGTGTCGAGTCAGAATAAAAAAAAAAGAACTTAGAAGTTCTCTAACTTTTACCTTTGTCGGGTCATTGTATCTTGGAACAGTCTTCCTGAAAGCATCGTCCCTGCGTCCTCCGATATTGGGTTCATTAAGCGAAGTATGAAGAGATATTTATTTACGCTAGCGTGGTCGCGGAACTATTGGAAGATGGTTGTCTCTCGACAGACGTACTCGATTTTTGAATTGTACTGTACTTTCCATCAGATACGGTGCAGTTTATGTTTCCGCACAGATAACATAAGTTAAGACCCACTTCTCACGGACTGTTTATACAAGAAACGTGTCGTTCAAACTTTTCCTAAAACGTAGAACGTATCGTAAGTCGCTTGTTGAGGTGAATTCTGTCTATTGTAGATAATCTTACAAAAATACAGAAAGCTCACTTGGTGTCGAATACGTGTGGTTACATACTGCATACCAGAGCTGGTTGCCTTTGCCGATGGTCCAATCTAAATACTTAAGCGGTTTATTTGATTAAAATAATTTCTTTGGTAATATTTATAACACTTCGTTTGTAAACGCTTCTCCACACCTTTTGTCTGTAAACGTGGGTCTTTCTCGTCCTATAATCGTTCTACCCTTTCATTGCACTCTAAATTTTTTGTAAAAAATCATGTTGCTGGGTCAAAATATTCCTTTTGAAATACCAATTGAAATTCTTGTAAATGAATCCTCTCCTTAGCTCCTCTATTTAGCAGTTATAAACAGAAATTGATTTTACTCAGATACATATGATCCCATTTACATATGAAGTGTTAATAATAATATAATAGTACATCGTCATGCTGAATCCATTTCAGGGTGAGTAGAGATACATTACTGGCTGTATCCACTTTGCGCGAATAATTCGAGCGCAACGTGACCAGTAGCGCAGTTGATCGCGCTTTTCACAGCACTAGTACACATGACATTTCTATCAGATGCCGTGAGGGTTTCCTCATGATGATTTCCTTCACCGGTGAGCATGTGGTGCGTAAATCTGTACATAATTTAGAAAAAACTAAAGGTTCATTTTGTGATTCAAACCTACGACAACTCGCGTTGTCGCGCATGGAAACCGGTTCATTATTCGCTAGGCCACCACAGTCCCTGTGTTATGTTTTTAGCGTTATTTTTTTTAATGATTTACAGGTAGATGGTTGAATTCAATCACAACTTATGGAAGGTGATGATAAGACCGATGACTGACCGCGTTTTCTTAGCAAATATCTATTCAATTTTATTTAAAGAAATACGCAAAAATTGATGCGGGGTGAGCATTTTAAAACCGTTATTTACTTTAAGTCAACATTGAACCGAATTCCTAAGAGTATTTAACCTTTTGCCTCGCTAAAAATCAGCCTTCGACAGAACATTACAAGTTGGGCATAAATAATATACAAAATAATCGCTTGACGCTTATCGCTTGGACGTCTCCTCGCGTTATGTCGTATGGCTGTAGAACGGGCGGTGTTTGCCGAGCAAATACAGGTCTAAATGCTCTTCGTGGCGGAATCGACGCCTGCTGACTGTTCTCGTCCAATTAACAATGCACACTATACCAACTCAATGATTTTGTCCCTAAATTCAGGGATTTTAATGTGGACAGGGAACTTTTTAGGGGGCAAGCATCATTAATGGTATTTTTGTTAACATAAATCAGAATTTCGATAAAAATGCATCGTTTCATATGGATTATATAATAAATAATAATAATATACCGTCATGCTATATCCCTTTGAGAGTGAGCAGAGTTACATTAGTATTTGTATTAACTCTACGCCGAAATGTAGAGTCCAAAATGACGTGGCACAGCTGATCGCCGTTGTCAAGGCACCTGGACATGACATTATATATACATTACATTGCCATAATATATTTTATAGATGATAAAAATGTTATATATTTAGTTTGACTATATTTTACTAGCAATATTTTTTTAACTATATGCTATATAGTGGCCATACCACACACGCCTGAAAACGAAACCGATAATCAACAGTAAAGAGAAACCTATCGATCCTCACTGTGATCATGCCGGCCTGGAGAAATATCCAAATATACAATGAATTGACCAGAACGCCAGGCTGGATTGGACGCTAGCAAATGGAACTTAAAAATTAGTGTGCGGTGCCTTAGGCAAGGAAAACGAAGCGTGGGATGTCCAGGTCTAATATTAGCGGACGGGCAATGTGGTCGAATTTGCTGGCTATAACTGGTGGCATAATATGAGGAAAGCCTATAAATAATCTGCAGTGGGTAGAATCGGGCTGTTTATAATCACGATGTTGATTCATGTACAAAATACATTTACAAAATAATAATTTACTTTGGTAAATATAAAATATTTTAAGGCTTTTTAGAAAGATTATAAATAATTTGAGGAGAATTTCTAGTACAGTGTTGGCAACATTGACAATGCGTGTGGGCCCTGCGCATAAACAGATCCATTACGCGATGATGCCGAATCATTTGAGAACTGTCCGGAGGCAGTACATCTTAATTTCGCCTCCACATTTTGGATATAGGCACGCGATCATAGGATTTTTTTGTTCAAATGAATCCGGGTGGATATCTCTGATTTACCAGATCACTTACGGTCTTGGGCTCTATGAGCTCACCGGTGAAGGAAACCCTCGTGTGCGTCTAATAAATGTGTCATATGTACCAATGAAATGAAATGAAATGAAAATGTATTTATTTCACCACAAATCAACAAAAAACCAGAAATTTAAAAGCAGCAATACAAACAACACACAAAAACAAAAGAAAGTACAAAACATGTTTATATACATGACGAAAATGGGACCTTCATCAGTCTAAAGCCACAGAGGAAGTCTGCAGCGCTAATCGCTGATTTTCGTGAAGAATTTTCGATGCTGTGAGAACGGCAATCAGCTGCGCTACTGGTCACGTTGGGCATGAAACACAATCGCAAGGTAAATACAATCACTAATGTATCTCTGCTCACTACCAAAGAAATACAGCGTAACGATTTATTATTATAGACAATATAATAAAACTAGGCGACGTCATACAACGGCCGGTGAAAGTATCCAGTTATCGAATGCGTATAGGGCATTTGGGTTTGGATATAGTTCAATGAAATAATAGTGGGTCAAATCGATTTTATTATGATTATAGTTTACAATAGAGATGAGAATAAGCTTGAAATCATGGGCGAGTCCCTACGCCGGCTTTTGAAAATTTTCTATGCGGGCCTAAAACTAGTGTCTCTGTTTTCTATTTTTTTTTTAATTATTCTGACTCGCCATAGTGACCACATCACGCAAGCATGATGCAGTCCAAAAAAGGACCGCAATTATCAACAGTAAAGAAAAATAATCGATAGTTGCAGTTATCATGCAGGCCTGCACAAATATCTAACATAGAACGGAGGAAACACGCTCGCTGGAAGATCGTTTCATAGCTCAAAAATTCGGTAAAAGTATAAGTTAGAGAACCTCTTAGACTGAGATTTATATACGCAACTTTAAGTTTGCTCTAACTTTACTAAACATTACAATTTATATTACTCAATTAATGTCAAAGGATTTGGCAAAGTCACCGATTTTGTCAACATGTACTTGGCTCTGCGATTACTATGGCTATACTCAAGTACCTATTGTATATTCAATTTTTGTCAAAACTAATTTATCTTTTGAGAAATTTGCTAAGCAAAGTCGAAATGGCTTAAGTCCTTGCCATAGACGGGCAAAATGTAATCAGATTAATAAAAATGATTAACGAGTACATTTTAAGTTTTTTACCATTAATAAGACTGCATTTTGCTCATTTATGTTTTAAACACTACAAAATCCTAGATTGTATACTCATTTATGATTTCTTAATGTTTTAAATGTATTTAATCATGATTACAGAGGAAGAAAATTAAAATTACGATCACATTTTGTAATCGTTCATCATTAATCAGATTACATTTTGCCCATCTCTGGTCCTTGCTAGGATATTAGATACCGTATAGCTGTGATTCCGTAGACCGGAGCGTGGGGTTCTTTTAACGATATTATTTATTTATTTATTCATTCAATTTCTCCAAACGCTTAATAGATTCCGTCGTCTTCAGTTTATAGTCGTCTTCAGTAATAGTCAAAAGACCGATTCATTTCACTGAATTCGATAACTCCACTACAACACCGACCCTTGTTTCGTTTAATGAGAAAAATAAACGATCCAACGCTTGAGATAGTAATTTAAACCTTATTGTAAAGCAATAATTATATTCTATGTCAGCCATTCCCAAACATTTTCAAGGATGGACCTTTTAGAGACACCTTGCCATTATCCATACGACCATAAAAACTGTTTATTTGTTTTAATACTGCCAATTATGAAACTTTGACTATAAATTGAGTACACTTTAGGCTTTTTATACAAAGTTTTGAAAAAAAAAATAACCATTGGAAAAATAGACTTCCGGAAGTCTGCTTTCATGGTTCAATCATTGTTATGATTTCTTAAAAATAACTATATCTCTATTTGATTTTGAATTTGATTTCTTTCAGGGTTAATAAGTTGAGAACTAAACCCCATACAAATAAAAAAACATGCGAACACATTCATACACCTTTTTTATACTTTTTTACTCATAGGACCGCTCCGGCCGTACAAGGGGGTAGCAACCGGGGTGCGCCGGACTTTTACCAGCTAAAAACCCCAAAGTGACTATTCCTGCGAATTAGTCGGGACTGCGGGTCCTCTAATCAATTTACCGCAGCACATTCATACACCTAACCAAACCTAAGAAGCGTCATTGAGCCGGGTCTTCGGCTCTTTTCATTTGGGCCGGAGTACCAGACGCTACGTGTGCCGATAAGCGGTATCCACTTATTAGCCCATCTGCTCCAACGAACATCGATTCTTCGGCATATATGGCCTGCCCACTGCTACTTTAGCTTGCTCATACTTACATACATTTAACTTTTAATAGATCCATCATAGAACCATAATAGATCATAGAACCAGCCCATTTCATCACAAAGCCACCAGACACCGTGTCGGATACCAATCGTATCTGGTGGATGTTCCTTATATCTGCAAGAAAAAATTCGCTTCTACATTCATCATGCGAAGAGCTAAGGAGTGGAATATGCTTCCAACAAGCATATTTCCACAATCTTATGACTTCGAAGTCTTTAAGAGAAGAGTAAATAGGTGTTTATAAGGCAGACGCAGTCTATCGTCGGACTCATCTTCCGTTCCACCAGGTTTGGTTGAAGTCAATGGGGGCCTGTAAATCATAAAAACAAGGGGCCCGCAAGTGCCCGCAGACTTCAGGTTGGGAAACATTGTTCTACATCATTTAATACGCTCGCGGTAACGTCAGGATTTATAGCTCGTACAGAGGTGGCAACGGCCGTAAAATTAGTACCAGGCGGAGATTACCATTTTTCAGCTCATGTTGAAATTATTTTGGATTATGATGTTGTGGCTTGGATAATCTTGTTTGGCTTTTAAAACGAACTATGTTTGTTGATAGCTCATTTGCACTTAAAGCAAAAGCAATCGTCGATTTTTTTATTTATATGATACTCGTTAAACCGGTGAACTTTATACCGACATGAATGTCGTTTTAACCTACTCCCTCTTTCACCTCTTCCTTTCTTCTTAGTCTTTCATTGTTATATCCCAGACAGCGTTTTCGAAGAAAGCTCCAAAGCCGCTTGATTGTTACGAGTGCGGCATCCTCCCGTAACAATAGCCTGCCAGTAGACTTGAGGGAATTTGCTTCCCGGATCAGATAGAAGTGGAATGCAGTGCCCGGCGCGCCACCTGATAGAGACGTCAGGAGAGTTGGGCTATTTACACCCTCCTCTCTCACAGAAGGAACCTATACAGGTTGTTTGTTCCCCAGGCTACAGGAAGAAGTAGGATTCCAAAACCCGGGTAGAGTGATTTATGGATCCTAAAAAAATACTACACATGCCTGGCGTAAAACCTATCGTTTTAAGTCCTGACTAATATTCGCATATAACTTATTGACGATTATTTGTTCAATATGACGATATATCATTCTATTATTGAAACGTAATTTATAATTGTTGGTAGTTATTAACGGATGTATAAGCTTGCATTGAAATTTGAGAGGGTATGGCCAATCTTATTAAACTCTGACCTCTTTAACAGCTTAATCTGTAATGCTTAAAATACACCCTCATAAGTACTGTTTTGCAATGATACTTATAAAACATTGGACTTTACAGAAATAAATATATAGTTTTATGTAAAAATAATGTCTCGTAAAGTTGGTGACGACTCCATAAAATTTCAAAGTCAACTGCGCAGGCGCCGCGTTTAAAAAGCTTGTTTACGATGGTCCAGTGATATTGATTTACAGCTGAAACGGCTCTATCATTCAATTGATACTTCAACAGATACGTAATAAGGAGTCATTGGGGGCCCAAACACCAAAGCTATATCGTTTTTTAATTCTGCTTTACCATCAGAAGTGTCAATGCTATCTCCATTTTTAAGAGAAAAGCTAATTAAAACACTGTAATAAATTACAGAAGTTTTTAACTTCTGGTAGCTCCATTCAATTATTTTACACCTTTCATTAAAATTTTAAAGGCTTAAAATTATTGACTCTTGTAATTTGCCCCTAAAACTAACCAGAAAGTACCTTTTATAAATCAAAACTCTCCTTTGGGTCATGGAAATGTAAAAAGGTTCTAAAGGTTTTTTCGTTTATCATGCTGTTTGGATTGTTTTTACGATATGGGAATCTTTAAACAACAAATGAATTGATATTTATTGTTTAAACGTGCTCCGTCATCAGAATCATCATCACTTTTTATAATATGAGATTGAAGGCAAGCGTAACCCTTATTAAAATAGAAAATAACGGTTTTTCTTGAAAGGTTTATACACTATATCCTATATTGAGAATGATTTAGTAAATAAAAACGCATTTTATGAAGTTGTTCTAATTGATTCCGAAAGCCTACCATATTATTTTAGTGAACATGTTTTACAATATGGTATTGGTTGTATTATGAACACTGGTCCTCCTTCTGAATTCACACCCTTCCACAAGCAAAGATTTCTCACAGGTCCGACATTTCTTCTTAAATATGGGTTCATCGTAAAAGTGCTCGTAAACCTTGTGAAAGAACCGTTCTGTAATATCTACTTAGTATAGCTGTTGGTGAATGAACAAACCAATTCCCACTGGGCGACTTACAAGATACTTAAAAGGACATACAAGGGATCTTACATAATGGTTCACTATTACTACATTATCTTTGTGGCTTTAATCAGTATAGTTCATAGCATTTATTAATGACTTGATAATATTTATAAATATCTGGGCAACAAGAAGAAAGTAAGGCACTGATTTTGACAAACATATTCCGTATTTAATTTCAAATGTAATTTCAAATTTTACTTCTATACTTAGAATCTAGCATATTGGTAATCATGATTGGAAAGGTGGAAACCTACTAATTGGTATCTACGTATTAGGATGATTCTCTTTCTTTTTTATATTCCGTATCTTTTACATCTAAGGAGTGAAATTCGCTTCTAACTTCTATTCAAAATATTCGTACAATATGGAAGTCTTCAAGTAACGAGGGATTTTTTAGAATAGCATGCTCCATGTCTTCTTCACTATTTGCTTTCCATCATTTGTCATTGTGATCAAGTGAAGCCTTTTTGTAATTTATCTTATGACCGCGATCTTATGACTTGGGAGTCTTTAAGAGAAGAGTGAATAGGCATTAGCTAGGCGATCGCGTTTCATCATCGAACTCATCTTCACCTTCCACCAGGTGTGGTTTAGGTCAAGCGTTCGTCTATAAATTATTTAAAAAAAAATCCTACACTGAGAAGGTCAGATCAAATGGGCAATGATTTAGTTTAAAAAAAATCAATCTATCAATTGTACTTAAAATTGAATCGACCAGAAACGATTAAGTCAGTATATTCAGTAATAAAATCTTGTGTTTGTTTAGGTGACAGAAATAGTCAAAATTATAAGTACTTTAGCGAGTTCTATGGGCAGATATACTTATTATCTATTAGCTCAACGTTTCGACCTGGTCACACAGGTTATAGTCACGAGCAGACTGACGCGTCGCGGAGTTTTCATTGGGGGCAAAACATTTCTTCCTCTACCCTCTTTTGTTCTCGATAATTTGAACAGTCACAACACACAACACTCACAGTATTTACAAGGCGACATATAACGAGGTCTTCTTTCTAATCACTGAATTACATACCGATGATAACTTAAGCCCATCATCCATTTTAAAAGCTTTATGCTTGTTAATCTGGATCACTTCTCGGACCAGTTTTGGCTAATAAAAACGATATGTTAAAGGATTTTTTACACATATAGCCCATTCAGTGATTGGATCCTTCATTGAGCTGGTTTTCCGCTACGGCCAATGTACGTGCTGGTTTCGACCTGCTCTAAAATGAATCTCATCGTTTGGAATAAGAAGGTCCATCATAAATTTATAACGAGTGCAAAGCGCGAAAGTATAAAATGAGAGAAATAGACTACCGAGAAATGCTATCTAAATCAGCCTACCTCTCTGTTAAATATCTTTATTATACTTAATCTATGTCCATATTTATCAACATCTTGTTGCAACTGGTTCGTAGAAGCTGGTTACATGCAAACCCTGCGCGTACGCACTGCCGTCGGATAATTATCTCTACTTTACCGCCTGTTACTAAACTGAGCATTACCTATCTATACCTAACAATTATCAACAATCAAGAATATGCCTTTTGGCTCTTAGAATTTCCTTAAATTGCATAATAATTTTATTGAAGAGTTTGTTAACACATTATTTTATGATCAAGTTATTGTTACTTCGGTATAATTTATTTATTTAGTTGTTTGTATAGAATTTGGTGGTTTATTTTATTATTATAACTTTGTTTTTGTTTCTGTCTTCTTTCATTATTGCTTGTTAATTCGTTTTTCATTATTACTTACTCATAAGCTTTTTATCAAACTTAAACTCCTAAGAACTTTAAATCTCTGTGTACTTTTTCAATCCAATAGCTTAAACCAAATTCATTAACGGAAAACCACTTTCTATTGTGACACTATTGTAATCTCTAATCACTTTTTATTCTTCCTTTAGAATTAATTATAGGAAATTAGATTGCTATGTTGCTTACGCCCTTAACTTATATTTCAAATTCAAATAAAGTGATTTGTAAATCTGTATTTTTTTTACATTAACTATAAAAGCTTTTTCAATATGAGAGCTTCCTTTATTTGTGATCAAAGCTATGTGTACTGTTCTTTGTGTTTTATGACCATTGTGTGAGATTTGAATGGAGCGTGAACGGGGAACTGGGCCCATTAGCGTACCGTCACTCAACGGATTGAAGTTTCTATAAAAAGCTAAGGGCTATTATAACGTCGTTATTCTGTTTGGGAACATGTGGAGGCTACTTCCGTGGACATCTTGAGACGATTTTGGTTTGATTGCTTGAGATATTTCTGTGTTCTATCTTACGTACTTCCTTGAGAAATGTTTTTTTTTATTAATTTATATAAAGGGGTTTTTAACTGCCGCATGCAATCATGCCAGCCCTATCGGCTACATCATAATTATAGGTATAAAAAATAAAAATATTAACATTACACTAAGTGTTATAGGCACACTATAGAAGATAGAGAAACCTTAAGGTTCCGCTAAACTCTTGTAAATAAATTTATAAATTTTGCGAGATTCTCGACTACTGGGATTACATAAATAGCTTTGATAAATGCCTAACACCAAAAAGTTGATGTTTAGGGTGCTCCTTAAGCTTTCTCTCTCTTTTTTATTCTGGACACATTCCATCAACAAATGTTGGATATCCTCTGTTATTTTCTAAATTAGAACTAATTATATTAGACATATATGGCACTCCTTTTAGGGGCTCTCAACGGAACCTTAATATGGTTAGCGCCTGTCTATTGTCTGTCTGCTTCTTTGTCTAGTAAGACCCCCTTTTTTTAGGACGGCATAAAGGTATCAAATTGAAATTTATATCATATAGGATTCCAAAATCTCTTAGAGCCTTGAAAAAATAAACTTATCAGTGAACATAATAAAAAGGTACTGACATTTATGGCGCTAATTTGATAAAAGGCAATATCTTGTACAACGGGAAAATTTAAGTTCCGAAATTTGTAAGCCTCTACTTAATTGTTAGTCGGTTTCGTCCCACAGCAGGGTTAAGGCCTTTTTACCATTTCTCTCTATATTTGTAGAATCCACAGGCACAAATTTCGACATTTAACCAACCGCATTTGTCTAATGCAAGTTGGCGAGTATGCGCTATGTGCAGATAAGGTTTATACACCAGCTTATATGCTAGCCATCTGCGTACAATTTGGCATATTTTATGATTTATAGTATGCATGATGAAGAGAGATAAATACTCTATTCTGCTCGTAAACCCTATGGCCAGAGATGGGCACAATGTAATCTGATTAATGATTTACGATTACAAAATGTAGTCGCAATTTAAATTTTCTTTATCTGTAATCATGATGAAATCCATTTAAAATATTAAGAAATCATAAATTTGTATGCAATCTAGGATTCTGTAGTGTTTAAAACATAGAACAGCAAAATACAGTCAAATTAATGTTAAAAAACGTAAAATGTGATCGTAATCATTTTTATTAATCTAATTACATTTTGCCCATCTATGCCTATGGCTTATCTCTCTATTTATGGATTTTAAGCCCCTAGTTAAATCACAAAAATAAATTTTTCTTGCGACTATAAGCTTGACGAGAGATTCCTATAAATTTGATCGGACAGTTCATAATTAACTGCTATTCTTTAGCCATATCTCAATTCCCAATATACCACTGCTAATAATAAATCTGGCAGATCCAAGTTGAAGTGAAGTCATAAAGATTATAGTACCGTTGGCTCTCGCCAGTCTAGCTTCTTAGTATTGATCCCTATATAAGATTTTAATTGATTTGTTTTTGTCTAAAGATACATTACTCTTTATGTCAACGAGACAAGTTGCGCTTCAACTTTTTCTAAAGGAATTAAATTTAGATTCTAGAAATCTATAATACCATAAAGTTATAAGTTTAACTCAAGAATTTTTATCTATTTGCATGAATAATTCTGTGTTAGACTCAGCAGTAATAGCCTCATGGATGTTTTGGTTGGCACAGATGAGAGACTGTGGTTTTGCTATAAGATAAGAAGGAATGAAGATACAATTTCAATTAGCTTAAAAATAATTTTGATTACTAATGAGTTTTCTATTGTATTATGTAACAGGTAGGTTGGTGGCTTAGAATATAAATTTTTATATAGAATATTATATATACAATAGGTTAATCATAATTTAATGTACCTTAGGTATACTAAATCAGTAATCAAATACGTTACGATATTTTTTAACAAAGATACATTGAGCATTTTCTATCTTAACAGTCCCTCAATCTAATCCCCATTAAAAGAATTCATTGGCGAGATCCATCGTGTATTGTAGCGCCGTTTAAGGACCCACGCTGGCTCGTTATCCCTACCATATTAGGCACCGGCGCCAACGCCAGCGCGCCGCAGCCAACTTACTGTTATGCGTCACAACCTCGTCTGCTCTGATACTTCTAAAGCAGCTTTTGTTGCTTCAATATCAAATAAAATTGATAATGATATTACTCTTTCTATAGATCAAGGCTTGGTAGAAACTAACTAAAATTGTGCCACCAAATCTACCCGTAAGGTTAGTTCAGTTCACCAATTGGCTGCTACCAATGATAAAAGACAAAATTCGACGTGCAAGAGTTGAGAAGAGCTAATGATGTATTTAAACTGTAACTGACGCCTGTCCTTTCTCTCTTCCTTATTATTAGTGTAACTGCATACATATGTAGCTATTATTTCATCTACATTGTGCTTTATATGATGTTTCATAAGACCAGGATCTTGAATCTGGAACTTAGTGAGTGCTATTCATTAATGGAATATTCTACGTTTCATTCCTATTTGAACTGGTGACTTTCCAATAAAAAAAAAAGGTGTGTGCGATTCACACACAATAGAAGTGAAACTTCAGTAAATCGAGAAAAGAATGAGATGAATATACATAACAAGGGTAGGATAATTACAAAATTTAATTGTTTAAAAATGAAAGTATTTTGATTAATGTTAAAAGTTATTTTATAGTTTATTTAACATATGTTACATAATTTATTGGTGTTTATTAACACTTATACTTGAATATCCATATTAATTGTTCAATAATTGTTTTTTACGCGCACGAAACAAGCACAACAAGATATAAAAATACTCACGAACACTGTTAAATAATAACACACCACTCTGACTTCTCACTAAAAAGCTGTAATACGCACATACACATCGACATTTGCTCTTTCGCTCTGGCTCACTAATTTTTAAATTTGTGTCTCTTACCTGTAGTTTTAAATTTGCTCTCTCGGTCTGGCTTACTAATATTTGTATTTGTGTCTTTTACCTGTCGTTTTTCCGTTGCATCTGTTTGAAATCACAACGATTCTATAGAAGTTTCACTTCAAAAATCTAATGTTGATTGCTATTTTTAACTCATTTATGCTTCATTATCTTCAAGCATATGAAGTGTATTCATTGTAATCATTTTAGGCTCGCATGACTACACAAATTCGACCATTATAAATGATTGAATAAAGAAGTCATTATTGACTTTTTACTTGTATCCAATAAAGGACCTTCTGTGGGTCCCATCGTGCTTTGTAGCCCTGTATGGGCCGCGTATGCGAGCTTGTTATCGCCGCCTTATTTGGGACCGACGTGGTGCGGCGCCCGCGCAGCTGGACTTACTGTAAACGCTGCAACTTCGGCAACTAAGGGTCAGCTTTGATCAGCTGTACCTCTATTATGAATAGAAGATATTTAAATTAGATCCTTTTTAGTCACAATGCTTGTCTCACTTTGGGTATTATTTCCCAGATGTGATTCCGTCTATAGTATTTTAGGTGCTATTTTTAGAATAATTTACTGCTCCTATTACTTATTATTGTCTATTATGTTAACAATAGCTATCATCTTTGAATTCTAGTAAACGTCTCGAATCAAATTATTTCGGGTGATACGCGTATTGTTTTTATTTTGTTAGTGGAATGAGACTTCTTAGGCCTCTCTCGTGGGTTCTCTTTATCCCGTCATTGGTTTTCATTATTGTCAGAAATGATATATTTGAGTTAATGAGATACAATGCTTCTTAGTTTAGCATTATTTGAGTGTTGTTTAGTATTATCTAAGTGTAAGCTTGCATTGGATTACTTTGTATTCTTAGAGACCTAATAGATATTAATTTGGCTATCAGAATGAGACATAAATGATTGTTCTCAAATAAGCAATCGTCTGACTTAGTAAAAGACTCTATAGATCCATTATTTTCTATAGGTTTCATTAAAACACAAGACAGTGATTTATAAAAATTACAGGGGCAATTATACTTTTAAGTTTGAAATAGTTAGATTTAATGAGCTTAAGAAAGGAATAAATAAAAGCATTTTATACAAATCAGCAGTTCATTGACAGCCTGATAGCGCAGTTTGTGGTGACTCTACTTACGATGCTAAGGTCCTGGGTTCGAGTCCTAGTTGTGGTAAACTTTTCTGTGATGAGCAGATTAGTTTGCCATGAGTCATGGTTGTGTGTATGTATGTAAATCTTGATATTTGGTTTAGTAGCGTTTTTAAATTGTCGTTGTATTATTCACTTTCGACCATAAGAATAGGCAAGTCAGTTAGTTCTAGTTAGTCGGAACAGAAGGTTGGATTGGTTAAAAGCTGTCAAACTCCTGCCAAATTAACAAGGGTTGTCACAGATTGGGAAGATTAATAAAATATTTATTTATCTAATAATTAGTTAAGTATATAGAATATTCTTATTTATAAATTACTTAATCTAAACTTTGCATGAATTTTGTTCTTTAATAATTTGTTCCTTTAATTAGTAAGGTAAATTTTAAATCTATCTTTCTTTTTGTAAATAATGTATAGAGAAACAGTCCTATAATATATAAAACTGACAATAATGCCACAGAATGAAAATTAACTAAACAATTAGACAACATTTAATAAAGTATAGAATTAATGATATGACCTAAATTATTTTTGTAATAACTTCCTGTCTAACGTTAAAATAAACATTGAAGATAAGCGGATATGTAGATAAAAACTTACAATGAAAGTTTAAATTTCATTTAAAATTAAATTTCATCTGTGGGAGATAAATGTAATCACACAATTTGTTGTATATGTCACGCTTCGATAAAAACAATAAATCGATATATAAATGTGGAACAATAAAAATTACCGCTTGCTTCCCTTAGCCCTTTGTTTGTCACTAGCTGTGCTGACGTAAGCTGGTTTCGGCCTGTATGTGACAGGCAGCCAGTGGACATGCACACACAAATCGCTTGTTAGCTGTACTCTCTATTACTGTGCTTTCGACCATATGGAAATGAACACAATACAATACATTTTACTATATACTATATGTACTCACGAAAAAACCTATCAAGTGTACACTTCGATTCCTGGCAATAGGTCAAAAAAATTGCGGAATATAATGAAACAAAATCAAAATTACTTTCCTTTATTACAAACATCAGTGGCGTGCATAAACAATTTAAACAAGGCATGCAAATGTTCCGTTAGGTGCCCGCTAATACAAATAGTTCATTTTTTAAATACATTATAAAAATTACGATCATACAATTTTGGCACTCACTATTATCAAACGAAGAACTATATGAATCTTAATTTATTAAAGACACATAGTACAATTACATTAACACAATAAATATTTCACAGGAATAAATGCACACTTTTTCATATAAAAAAAGTTTTATTTCTTAGTTGGAATATGACATATTACATTAAATTCACACATTGTAATAGATGGCGTGAGCGCGAAGGAAGCGGCGGAGCGGGAGAGGCATATTGCTGATCCTCGCAACCCTCGGCGCCGCCGCAGAACAAGGCGGCTCGGGAGAAGGGAGCAATTCGCGCAGGACTTCCAGCGCGAGGCGCTCCCCTCCTGACACAGGCTGGGCGGGTGACGTTGAGGGCGTCCCCGTCCGGTGCAGAGAGGAAGAGCCGGCGTGTGTGTGCCCACACGCCATTCCCCCAGAGTGGCAGTGAGGGGGTTTAAATTCCCCCTCCAAGAGAGGAGGCCTGCCCAAGGCCAACGGTCGCCGAGCCGTCGGAAGTATCCGGATTCCCTGGCTCGGCGAAGGCGAGGAGAGGCAGTGCTGGCACCCCGGTGTGTCGGGGCAGGCCCGACACACCGGGGGAAGTGACCCTCACCACTTCCCCTGACGGTCCGTAGGGACTTCCACCGGGTTAAAAAAAAAAGATGGCGTGAAAATAGAATACATTTTAATAATATTCATGTTTCTTTTATTTGTATTTAACTTTTAGTAATTTAACCAAGACTTATTTATTGTAGGGTATGCATTGCTGTTATGCATGTGTGGGATGAACGCCACTGGTACTCATATACGTCTTTAGTGGTTTATAGTTCTTATAAACGTAATCACTCGAAAGCAACACCTATAGGTTCGTAGTCAATAAAGTAATAGTGCTATCAGCGGTTACGTCTCAGCCACAAACAGCTATCGACAAGATCGTTCGACAGCATCACACACCAGTTTACGACGCGTCCTCGACATATCTACAGTTTCTTCCATGAGAAACTCTATTAGTCTCTAGTATTGATGCATGGAATATTTTAATAGTCAATTTAAACCATGATGCGTTAAAGATAATTATGTTTACATCCATACTTTGCTTCATTTAAGTTGGTTGTTTACAGCAGAAATATTTGAGTATTTAATAGAGTAGGCAACTCCAGGGAAATTACAAAAACCATTAAGTTAAATAAAAGATAATATGAACAAATAAATTAACGTGCATGATTTGAGTAAGGGTCATACCAAAATGTTGATTTGGTTTTCAGTCGTTTACTGTTGGTAGAATGGTAAAATTTTCATTATGATGCTAAATGTATTCTGGATAATGCCGTCCTCGTTATATCTACTTGTTGCGGTCTTCAGTGGTATGAAATCCGAGCCGCAGGTCTTATCAACTCAATATTCTCGGGAACCTTCAAACAACGAGTGAATCGGTATTTGTTAGTTCAGCGCGCCCCATCATTTTCCTAATCATCACTTCCCATTAGCTGAGATTGAGGTCAAGATCAAGCCTGTCTGTAATAAAAAAAAGTCTCTCCAAGGTGTAGGTGATCGATCGTTAGACCGCTTGCTTTCTACCTGCCCTTGGACAAGGAGTCGCTCCGTGGAGTGTTGATTTCAAGCAATGTGTCCGAAATATTCGAGAATTCTTATTTGCATTGTAAACGTAATATTGTAACATCCCTACAATAAATTCGCATCACGAGCAGCCCGCATGCACAACGATTGCACGCGCCCCCCGCGTGTCGCCTGCTCGAGTACCGCACCGCTGCCCGCACGCCCCTCCCTCACACCACGCGGCACTATATAAGCGGCTGCATCGTCTCATTCGAGGGAGTCCGCGCGGCTTGTACGTACAGCTTCCTGGTTTTGGAACTGCCTCGGACGGCTAAGCAACTCCGCCCCTTCCAGCCTAGTAAGGTTGGCTTCCTGTCGTTGGAACCTTCCTGGACGGCTACCTTCTCCCTGCATCGGCGCGTACGGTCACGCTTCCTGATCTTGGAACGTGTCGCGGACAGTCGATCGCATCCTATCTTACCTTTTCCTTGCGTTGGCGCGTACGGTCACGCTTCCTGGTCTTGGAACGTGTCACGGACAGTCGAACGCATCCTATCTTCCCTATTACTCCACGGCCTCCTCTAACCTCACGCATAGTCTTGTACGGTCTCGCTTGCTGGTCTTGGAACGTTTCTCGGACGGACTCTTGCGCCCTTATTCTCCTGGCCAACCTCCTGACATACCTCAAGTCTCCAAGCATACGACGGCTCACGCGTATTTATGTACCAAAAGATTTGTATTTTGTAAAAGCTCTATATGTTAATAAACGCCCTACCTGGGAATACCTTGTCTTTCGAGTGGTTTCATTAAAAGGAAGAACCCACAACACAACGCCCATACTCCCTGAGCAGCTTACAATATGATTTATTAAGATAATAGCAATCATAATGCTACGACAGTTCCTGACTAAGAATCTATAAATTGCAATTAGTTTACATTACTTATAGAAAACGGTAAAGTAATAAATGAAGGAACTGGATTATCAAGAAAAGATCTCTCAAATAATGCTTTGATCTCACGATTACAGAAAATACGATATTCCAGTAAAGGGTCTGTTACATGTGAAGTAACTCCAGAATGAGCATAAAAATACCAGTAAGCTGGGGTACTGTCACTGCTGCTTGCTGTGTGTATAGTTTATTAAGCTATTAGAACATTTTATATCTGGGTGGCGAGTCGTGGGAATGAAAAAATAAATAAAACATTGAGAGGATATCCCCGCCGGAGTTATTTATCGGGACAATTAAGATGTGTTAATTGATCTGTCGGCTCGTATGCTCAACTCTTGACTCATTACGATGCAGTTGAACCTCCTCACAGAACCCGTTTCGGATTACACTCGAAACTCATGTTCTAAAGCGGATGGGTCTTACATAATTATTTGTCATATAAACGTATTTCAATACGAATGGCTTGGAATCAAGATGCATAATTTTGTTTCATTTTGTGGGAGCGCTATGAGAGAATCAGAAAAGACACCTGTCGATGTAAACACGAATTTCGATTGAGCTTCGATATTGCGTGTTCTGTACGAGAATAATTTATAAAATTTCATCCTTTTTTCAAATAGAAGAAAGAAATACTTTTTTAAACATACAAGAATAAACTGATTGCATATGAATAATTTATTAAACTGTAATTGTCACAATTTAAAGCTCTTGTTTGACATTAAATCTAGTTAATCTGTTTGGTTAATTGTAAAGGTAAAGATACAAAAGGTTTGGCCGAAGGAGACGAGAAATCAGATTATTTTCGGTATATCTTTGAGATTTATTGATATTAATTAAGTAACTGAGGCTTAAACGTATAAATTTGTAAATACTGTTAATTGTAAGGTTGAGTTAATTACCAGGGAAGTGGTTGTGACGTCCGCAAGACCCTATCAGAAAACCAGTGCTGCAGAGTCTAGTGCTCTATAGCACAAGCTGAGGGTCCTTGTCGGCGGCGACCTAGAAGTTTTTTTATACATATTTTTTGTTTTATTTCATTATTTTTTCTAATTTAAACAAAAAAAAAAGTATAATCTCTCTAGTTTCCAAATTACTTACTATAGGATACACAGAAATTTCCGAATACTTTAATATTTTCGTATAATATAAGTATATTTTTAAAGAAGTATTATTTATGAATTACACCAGTAGTACCGGTTATGTTGATACATAAAGAAGTGGCTTAATATCATCAAATTACCATAATAAGGCCTCTGTTAAAGAAGGATGATTTTCCCATAAAACGATGCCGTAAAGGCTAAAGTTAACGATTATTACAACTCAGGAGTTAAACATGATAAATTAAATGTTGAACTTGGCCTTTTAACTACAGAACAGCACGAAAAAGCATCGATAATCAACTCAGGCAAAGGCAAAAGGAACCGCCATAAGTGACTCATTGAAATGGCTATAAAAGTGCAGTTTGTAGAATTTTAGTAAGCATTTGTCACGGGGACGCAAAAGGCAATAAAACGCAGTCGGTGGATCCACAAAAGGCGATGGAACACCATAAATTCTTAATGAAGTGGCCGTTAAGGACGCCTCTCGCGGCGCACACCCTCTCAGCGGGAGACGCCAAGTAATAGTGATTTTGAAAGCAGTTTTCAATATTTGAATACGACCACAGACTTCAATATAGAGCATAAGATAGTACACGTTAATGCTTTTACCAGCTTCAGCAATATTCTTGACTTGACTCATAAAAATCAGTTGAAAATGGAAATAGACACTGTATTTTGCAATTCAAATGCTGTATACGTTATAAATACTATCAAGTAAGTTTATCTACAAATTTGATCATATTTTGAAGACCGAGATATTGTAACGTTTCTTCATAATAAATGTTGACGTGATATTGTTGAGGAAATTTCAAATAATAATCTTTAAAATTATATTATAAAAGTAATACTTGCAGAAAGATTTAATTAAACAAAAAGAGCACAGCTAGAAGCTTTATTACAAAGCATACGTAATCTAAAGGCTGATGATTCGATATGAACTGTAGGGAAGTTATTACAAAAGGATCTAATGTCAATCTATAGAGATTCTGTCATGAATATTGTAAAAGGGCTTCCATAAATCGTTTCGACAATGTTTTCATACCTGCATATACCCTTATCAAGCGTATAGAGGCAGACGTGTAGCCGCTAGCGCCGGCGCCCGGGGCAGTTAATAATGCTAGCATATTGTTTAGATGGAAAACGCATTACCCAGGGTGTCTAGAAAATCATATTAAAATATTATTTCGGTTAGCAACAATGTACAAAATGTAAAACTATAACTATTTATAATAAAGCAAGTGACAGTAAGGATTGTCGATAAAATTGTTTTTGAAGTTGATTTATTTATGTCTGGATGTTGAAAATCTTCCTTGAAATGCTTTAGTTGGGCAGAGACATTGCCTCACTTAGCGTTTTTTTAACAGTTGTATCTTGGCGAGTTTTATTGTATAACCTCATTCCACCCTCTCTCTTTCGTAACAAATCCATGCGTGCTGAGTCGCGGTGCCACAGTTTTACGGTGACTTCTGTTTCATGTAGAACTAAAAGATTCTCTACCTTGTATTTTGTTGTGTCCTGTGTTTTCTTCGTCTTATGATGTTGGGTACTGTAAGTGAATCGTGAAGATATATAGGCCGGCATGATCGCAACGACTATCGACAAGCAGTTGTCTCCTAATAATCATACTCGGTTTTGGATTGACATGTATGGCGAAGTCACTGCGCCAAGTCTGATCAAAAAAAATCTACATTACTTTTACCTACTGGAATTGAATTCCAATCGATCGATTGTACTTCTCTAAGACTGAGAGCGCTTAATCTAAAGATTGTTCCCAGTCTAAAGTGAAGGATGAATATTTTATAAACTAAGTGATCGCATATAGGTATATCAAGTAAATATATTTTTATACCGCTAAGTAATATATTTAGAAATTATAACCGTTTCATGTTTAAATATCATCTCCTCTGTTACTAATAATTCCTACATTCCAGAACAATCCAAACAATTTTAAAACTTTGACTCAATTGTTTTTATATGAATCTAAGAGAAACTAACATGAATTTAGTATAATATTTTAGCTGTCATTACAGCGATTCGTTTCTTATAAGCTATTTCCATGATCTTAGTATATCCAGTATGTGTTAATTAATGTGCACCATTAAAGTAAAACCCGGACACATCAGAATTTCTAGAACGTTCGTCTAGAACTTTGTTGCGGTGATCTATCACGTCGTAAATCCATTTGTACCGTTCTCGTAGAAGCAATAAGCGTTAAACTGGAGTTTATGACTTGATATTAGATCTACGATGGAATAGCTTAATGCACTTAAAGTTAATATAATCGTGGTTTGTTGTCGTTTAGATTATTCTTTTAAACGCTTTGAGGGCATGAAACAAATTATGACCAGCCGTAAAACAAAGAAAGCTCAGAACATATCGGTAGTTGGAATAAACATTGTAGAGGATTTCACAAGTTTAAGTAGTGATATCGTCGGGTGAAAGGGTAATTGGTTTAAGCGACATTTTTTGGTGGTACATATTTTTGGAATCGGTAAAAAACGCTGATTCCGAATTATATTACTATATCAACAAAAAATGTCGCTTAAACCAAATAGCCTTTCACCGCTCGATATGATTTTCTGTTATTCAATTTACGGATAGTCATCACGGAAAAATGTCTGGTATCGGATTAAAGACAAAGAAGCTGACCAGCCAGGACAATTACCCTACATGGAGCTTTCCAATTAAAAGGGTACAGCAGCACGAGAATTTGCTATGTATTTGAATATGTAAATTCCAGCAGCATTAACGTAGATCAAGATAAAAAAATAAAATAAAAGCAAGGTCAAAAACTCTATTGTATATTATAAAGAAATAATTAGATGCATAGAGAAAAATGAAAGAAAGAAAAAGACGGGAAGTACATGTTACTTTTCTACGCACTGCCAAATCGTTTGATGCTGGAGGTAAGGAAGAATGGAAAATGTTCAAATATTTATAAATACTATTATAATTAAAAACATTCTACTAAAAGACGAGCTTATACCAATATTTGTTTTACAAAATAGAATAGAAAACGGCTTACGGGCAGAGAGTCTACTAACTTGACGAGGAACTGAAAAGCTCACCTTACTCTACTGAGTAATCAGTCATCAAATCATGTATCAATTTACATATAAAGACAATATCTGCGACTTGTCATCATATGTTTAATGAAGACATTTTAAAATTTAGCAGTCTGGACTACGATGTTAATGTTTTACTGACATTAGACTATAGATAAAGAAATTGCTTTAGGACATGTTTTATTCTATTGTAGAGAACTGCCATATTTGTCTTCCATATTTCAACATTTTCCATACATAATTATTCATTTCTTTAATTTCCATAACTTCTTTTAGACTAGAAAAACCTATTTTACGCATTACCAATTCTGATATATTTTTCTGATTATTTAGACTGGAAACATTTGATTTTATGTCACATTATTTATAAGGTACACTTTTATTATTATATCTAAATAAGTATGTTGTTTATTTTTTTTTATTAATGTTTTATCTCTCTTTCTTAGACATTAAATTGCCTATGGATTCATTTATTGAGCATTAAATATAAAAAACTTGTTTCTCTTCGTCTAAGGTTCATTACAAACGTCTATTTACACCATTATCAGATGCCACACAAGTCAAACCTGTCATAGCTCGTCACGATATCTTCCGATGCTATCGAGCGATAGAATCGCCGCAGTATCGTCACTCGCCATCAGACCGGGAGAGTGTCCCCGCAAAAAGCGATCGGAGTGTGCCTTTATTTGGCCATCGTTAATGAGCCTAATGGGCCCTCTTGTAACGCGGAGGACAGTTCGCTCCCACGGCAGCTTGGTTTTTTACAAAACATTTCCTTTTCGAGGTCGCTAACTACTACAACTCAAGGCTGGAGTCATAGAATTGGGATAAATAAAGAAACCTCATACACGCACCAAAAATACAGCAAAAAATAAACTTAAATAGAACAATATGTTTTAAAGAGCAGCAGCGAGACAACTCCTATTTTAATTACGGTTGCTGCATCGTACTTGTATCAAGAAATGCTACAAAGTAAAAAAAAAAAAAACACAATAAAACTTGATGTGTTTCAGCTAGGTTACAATGACAATTAAATAAATAATATATATATATATATATAACTCAAAGGTGACTGACTGACTGACTGACATGTGATCTATCAACTCACAGAGAAAACCACTGGACGGATCGGGCTGAAATTTGGCATACAGGCTAAGAAAGAATTTTGATCAATTTTACCCCCAAGGAAATAAAATAGGGGATGAAAGATAGATTACACAGATTGACAGATTAGTTAAAATTATTGTGTATAAAGAAGTTTTGTAGGCCCTAATTTTTTACACACGCTAAACAAAAGTAAAGCCGCAAAATCTATACCTAATTAATAATAATACTTCTTAACGCAAGCGAAGCCGCGGGTAAAAGCTAGTTAAATTATACATTTAAAAACTTCCCAACTCGACTGTACAAGTATAAGCATTTTGAATTGTAGTATTTTGTTTTGTATTCTATTCTAGCGCTATTTTGTTTGTAAAAAAAGGGTTGGTATACAAATTCACAGATACAGTCATAGGAAAGGCATGAGGTGCAGGAGTCTACAAGAACTCTCTTTTTCGTAACGGGATAAAACAGAAAATATGTTGCTACACTTTTATTAGCGCGTTTTCTACTAAGTCATCCTTCCTTGTATTTTTTAATTCCATGTCTGGATTTTTTAATGTCTGTCTTGCGGTAATTAGGGATGTGCCGGTTTTCAAAACTTTGTTGCGCTCGTTAACGGTTATTTTGGTCACATTGTAATATGTTAATAATCTTTGCGCTTTTTACGCGAAATAATATTAGTAGGAACTGAGTAAAAATGAGGAAATGTACACAAAAAAGTTGACTAGATATAAACTATGGAAAATATTTGCTTAATAGACTCATGTATGTATTAGTGGTAATTTTTTTTAAACGGTAAAAACTACACCCTCCTGATGGTACGCATTGTTGTGTTTCCATTAGCCAGAAATAATAGCCCCAATGTATTGAATCACTTTATTTTATTTTATAAGACGGGTATACAAAAAGTCCGTGTCCTTGAATTCCATGACAGGAAAAGGAAGAGGGATACAACCTTATGAGCAGGCAATACAAGGAAACAATACAACAACACAATACAACAAGGCAACAACAATACAAAACACAATACAAAAAGGGAATACAATTAGGGGAGGGCAATACAATCTTATGTTAAGTACATGTGTCTATGACACAGATTATAACATGTATGGTGCAGTTCAAAATCGAAAACAACTATAAACGTTAAAAAAAACTATCGATAGTCGTACTGATCATGCCAGCCTGCACAAATATCTCTTCACGCTTCGTTTAAAGGATATTATGGGACTGTGGGAACACGTTCGCTGGAAGACCGTTCCACAGCTCAACGACTTGGCAAAAATAAGAGCTAGAGAATTTAGTGCTAGCCGGGATGTGAGTTACCGTATAGCTGTGACTCCGCAAGCCCGCGGGCGTGGTTTCATTACGGAAGAGAGAAGGTGGAACAAGGTTATATAACTGTTCAGAACACTCGCCATGATATAGACGGTAGAAAACGCTCAGTGACGCAATGCAGAAGCAAATGGAGATATTTTTTTTTTATAACTTATAGGCGAACGCTTGACCTCAATCACACTTGGTGGAAGGTGAAGATGAGTCCGATGATGAACCGCGTCCGCCTAACAAATGCCTATTCACTCTTCTTTTAAAGATTCCCAGGTCATAAGATCGCGGAAATTTGGCCGCTGGTAGCATATTCCACTCTTTAGCTGTTCGCATGATGAATGTAGAAGCGAATCTTCTCGTGCGGATATAAGGAACATCCACCACATACGGATGGTATCCGACACGATGTCTTGTGGTTTTGTGGTGGAATGGGGCTGGTGGAATCAAAGAATGTAGTTCCTGAGAACACTCTCCACCGTGCAACCGGTAAAAGACCGCGAGGCAGGCAACTCTACGTCGATGCTCGATGCTTTGCATTTTAATTTTTGACAAAAAGTCGTCGCCAACAATTCTACGAGCTCTACGATCAATCGAGTCCAAAGCCGCCGACTGATATTTAGCGGATCCGTCCCAAAGGTAAAGTATATAGTAGTAGGTATTTAGTAGATCCAAGATGCTTTTTTTTACACTAGCTCGACATAGTGACTACAGAGTACCTAATGGTAAGTGCAGTGTAGTCCAAAAACGAAAGCGACTATCAAAGGATGAAAATCCATTGATAGTCTACATCGTCATGTCGGCCCGTATATACCACGACTGAAGGTCTCTAGGTATATGAGCTACTGGATATACACAAGCTGATCCCGAAACGCGACAAGCCGAAACTGGTCACTATGACGGGCTTTACACCCATGTACTGTGGTCGCGATCTAGACGGGCACCGACGCTCTACCACCTCGCAGCTGCTCGTTTAGCACCACCCAGGAGTCACGTGTAGGGAAACTAGGTTAAAGCCTACGGACGCGAGCAGCTTCGACTCCCAAAACAAATGCTTGCTAACAAAATAATAATGCTTGCTTGAATGCTTGGTAACATCTGGATAGCCCTCCGCTGCAACCTATCCAAGACATCAAGTAAGTACTGGACAGAACCGTCTCAGAGATACCAACATATTCTTATTCTTACATATATCTCAAAATACTATAACGTTAAAGAAGAAAATATCATCACGCTATATCCTTTTCGCGATAACCAGAGAAACATTAATGGATGTATCCACATTGCGCATTGAACAACAGCCTAATTCTTCGATGGGTTTCGGGTCATGAAGGAATTCCAGGCAACGAAATAGCTGATGGACTGGCGAGATCGGAAGCGGCGATGGTACAATATGGTCCTGAGCCATTTTGTGGCATCCCCAAAAGCCTGGTACGATTGACTTTAAGGAACTTATATAAAGGAAAGTCTATAAACCACTGGAACACAATACCAGGGTTGAAACATACCAAAGAGTTAGTCAAGGCTTCCGACCAGCGTAAAGCTGTAGAGGCTCTGATGCTTAGAAGAAATCAAATACGAGTATTAGTAAGAGCACTGACTGGCCGCTGCTGTCTGAACAAACATTCGTTCAGCATTGGTGGCCGGAGCACTAGAGATTGCAGATTCTGCGAAAGTGCGGACGAAACGCCCAAGCACCTTCTGTGTGAATGTGACTTACTAATGCCCAAACGCAACCGTATCCTGGGCCGCCACGTGCTACACCCAGGAGAGGTTCCAGATATCCCTGCCAATAAAGTAGTACAGTTCTTTAAAACTACAGGCCTTGACAGAGAGCTCTAGATGGTAGGTGGCGATCGCAATAGATCTTTTAGGTCGCGGTGATACAGGCTGAAATAGACTGCGTAGCCCCACATTGCATAATAATAATAATAATCCACATTGCGCTTATGTGTCGTGCCCAAAGTGACCAAAAGCAAGTTGATCGCAGTATTAGCACAGATGACATTATTATAAGAGCCCATGCGGGTTTTCCACGCGATGTTTTGCTTCATCAGTGAGCGTTTGGTGCTTAATCCGTACATAGTCTGGAATAACCCAGAGGTACGTGCCGGGATACAAACCAACGACCATTCGTGTCACCGCACATGGAGTCTGGTCTCATATCCTCTAGGTTATCACAGCAACAGCCATGAAACAAAGTTAAAAAAAGTTATTCTATTTAATAAAACATTTATAACTTTGGTTTTGACGCATGATTCCTTTATATTTTTAATTCTGTGACTTATCATATATGTATACACATTGTAGAGTAATGAAAGATTTAATTACACGGTTCAATGGATAGTCGATTGTAGAAATAGACAATTCAGGCGCGTGAGTCATTGTTGCGGCGGAGCGGCGATGCGCGCGCGCCGGTACGTGTAAACGCAATTTATTAGGACACGTCTTGTTTTATTACACATTTGATGGGACTAAATACGTGACTTTCGACAACACGGCTTCTGGGATGGCTACGTATATGGACTTCGCCCATTATTCCGTAACATATTATATACCATGATCGTACTATGAAGTTATCAGGCAAAAAATATTTTTTTTTTATTACATACAGGCTTGCGCTGGACCTCAATCTCACCTGCTGGAAAGTGATGATGAGGCCGACGATAGAGCGCGCTCACCCAGCAAATACCGATTCACTCGTCGATTCCCATGTCATAAGATGCTGGAAACACCGACGCAGGAAGCGAGTTCCACTCCTTCGCGGTTCGCAGCAAAAAGGAGAAGGCAAATCGCTTCGTGCGAGCAGCAGGAATGTCAACCACAAAAGGGTGCAAACCAGCATGGCGTCTCGTCAATTTATGGTAGAAGGGGGAGGGTGGAACTAAATCATACAACTCAGCCGCACTCTCTCCAGAGTATAGTCTATAGAAACCGAAAGGCAAGCCGCTCTACGCCGCGCCGGTGTTACAAACTGAGCAGTTTACGCGACGTAAGAGCCTCATCGGCAATGAGTCGCCGAGCTCGGCGATCAATTGAGTCCAAAGCAGCCAGATGGTGTTTGGCGGAACCAACCCAGAGGTGGCGGCAATACTCCACACGCGACCGCACTTGCGTCTGATACAGGTTAAGAAGTTGGAAAAAATATTCTTGGTTCAGAAATCTCATGCAATGTATTTGCCACGGTCAAGAGCCTGCTCCTGCATCCAGATATGATCTAATTGTGACCAAGTCGAAACGTCATACCATAATTAAAATTAAATTAATTCGCGCATAGGACCCGTTAACGTATTTATAATTAGTACAAAACTTTTTATGTATTTTTATGTACGGATTTACGCACCATATGCTCACTGGTGAAGGAAATTGTGAGGAAACCCGCATGGCATCCACATAATATAAATTTCATGCGTACTAGTGCTGTGAGCCCGCCCAGTGTAGTTGTGAAGACCTTTCCCGGACAAACTCGAATAAAAACTAGTAGTAATCGTGTAGGGTTTTTTTTGTTAACCCGGTGGAAATCCCTACGGACCGTCAGGGGAAGTGGTGAGGGCCACTCCCCACAGTGTGTCGGTCCTGCCCCGACTAAAACCACCGGGGTGCCAGCACTGTCCTCTCTTCGGTTCAACGAGCCTGGGAATCCAGATACTTCCGACGGCTCGGCGAGCGTTGGCCTATGGGCAGGCCTCCTTTCTTGGAGGGGGATTTAAATCTCTCACTGCCTCTCTATGGAAACGGCGTATGGGCACACACACGCCGACCCTTCCACTCTCCACTGAACGGGGACGCCCTCAACGTCACCCGCCCAGCCTGTGTCAGGAGGGGAGATCGTCGCGCTGAGAGTCCCACGCGAACTGTTCCCTTCTCCATCATGTAGGGTACGATATGTAAGCGCAATGTGGATACAACTGCTAATGTATTTCTGCTCACCCCGAAAGGGATATATTTACTTTTACTTATAAAATTTTGAACTAGATTTAATGTATTGATGCAAGCTTTAAATAAACTGTCGCTGTATTTATTCCAATGCAAAAATGGTTAAGCAAATAGCTAGCACGATGTAATCAGGCGAGTTAAATGGCCGCCAGTGTTTCGAAGCGCGCGGAGGTGTCATTTTGCGAAGCCGATACCGTCTCCATACATTTGCATTGTTTAAATTAACGCCACCGTTTGCCGTGCGATGTGATAAACTGAGTCTCTTGTATGTGTCTGTAAACACACAAGAAGGGGATCTCATACAAGATTATTCGGACCGGAGCCGATATCACTCCCCTTTCAAATTGTTCACGTCTAAAATACATCATAGAAAAAGACGTCTTAAGGACTCAGACTGGGTCAACTTTGTAGAATGCAGACCAGCTTAGGAAGTTTTAGCTGTTTGGTTATGATTAAAAATAGTTTTTTTTTTTTTATTAAATTATAGGCGAACGCTTGGTCTCAATCACACCTGGTGGAAGGTGAAGATGAGTCCAATGATGAACCGCATCCGCCCATAAGATGTAGAAACACTTTAGTTTTTTAAATGATTTATTCACCAGTTTTATACGGCCACAGTTTTTTAAAAATATAATAATTCACCACGGCTCTGACAACAACTTATTCACTCCGTCATACAAATCTATCTCTCTCTCTCCCATACTTTCTATCCCTGTCACATACTTACAGTGTTCCTTACCATTCTATAGCATTTGCATCATATCTTCTATTCCACTCACATTCCTACATAGATATAAGAAATATAAAAAAACCACACATAAGTTCGCTATAAAGGAAGCCAAAAATATGTTCTTAAATAAAATAACAAAAAAAAAATGGCTTTGGAGCTCTAGTGGATAAGAAACCGGTATCTATGCGAGGTATCACGAATGATCGTTGGTTCATATCCCAGCACTTACCTCTGGATGTTAGCCGGGCAGTAAAATTGAGGCAGTCTGCTGCCCGGATTA
The DNA here is from genome assembly GCA_036320925.1 of Automeris io. NCBI lineage: Eukaryota > Metazoa > Arthropoda > Insecta > Lepidoptera > Saturniidae > Automeris > Automeris io. Next base: position 5,934,270 of record JAUDJH010000029.1, on the reverse strand, counting down.
GAGGGAGGCGGTGCTCGGTGTCCGGCGCATCACCTAGGACAGAGGTTTTGGAGGGGTGGCTTTACTCCTTCCCCTCCCAGAGAGGTAGCCTTAATAAGGCTTCTTGTTCCTTGGGCGTTTGGACAGGCTAAAGCGAGTCACTATCATGGTCTTTACACTCGTGTACTGAGGTCAAGACTCAGTTCGAGCAATCGCCCTCCTCCGGGGAGTAGACTTGAGGGATTCTGCTGCACGGTGTCCGGCGCGCCGCCTGAGTAAAGTTTTGGAGAGGTGGATTTTTACTCCCAGCTCTCCCCAGAGAGATAGCTTCAACAAGGCCTTTTGTTCCCTGGGCGTCTGGACGAATTTGGCTTCCCAGGCTCAGATGGAGCAATCAGAGGGACACCCTGGGGGTTTTTAGTCAGTAGGGGTCTGACACACCGAGGTTGCTGCCCTCACAGCGTCCCTGATGGTCCTATGAAGGATTTTCCACCGGGATACACAAAAACTTCTGTATTTTACCTACCTAATAAGGCACTGCATGCCCACCATTGCACAAAAACATCATGAGGACACCCGCATGGGATCTATTAGAAATGTCATGTGTACTAGTGCTGTTATAACGGCGTTCTGCTGAGTTACTGGTCACGTTGGGCACGACTATAAGCGCAAAGTGGATACAACCATTAATGTATCTCTGCTCACCCTGATATAACTTGATTCCAGTGCCATGCATAGGATATTTGGACAGGATAGGGAGATTCTCATAATGAATTTGAATATTATATAATGATAATAAATATTATATTACTTTAATAGGGACGATAGATGGCGTGAAAATAGAATAGATATGAATATAAGGGGTAACTTTTTTGTTTAAATTAAAGGAATTTATTCCATACTTATTTATTGTAAGGACATGCAATGCTTTCATGCATTTATGGAATGAACGCTACTGCTTGATGCCATATTATAACAGGAAATCTCAATAATCTGTAAAAAGTTGACGCGTCGTGATTTCCTGGTTTTAATTACAAATACCGTTTCTGTGTCACACTTGTATCAAGAAATATTACAAATATAAAAAAACACGATAGAACTTATGACAATAATGCAAGTCAATGCACTTGTGGGGTTATTTGAAGTTCGATGCATTGTTGAGAGCAATGTACTGCAATATCTAAATCACATGAATTATATAAAACGGGATTCACACTAAGACTACCTTCTGATTGACAAGCCTCCCACAAGCGCTAGAGACCTTCCTCTCCAAATTAAACGAGTATATTTGCCCATATGCTTCTTAATTCCATAATCTGGGCAGCATTCGAATAAATATTTATGGGATTTTCATTGCTCGACATCACTCGCTGCAGTTTCATTCCAAGACACCGAAGAAGGGAGGTTTTGTCATAGTATGTTTTTAAAATCTGCGACGAGATAGAAGATCCTGTTTCCTAGAAACCAGGAGTTGAAATCCCAGTTCGAGACAATAGCGCGTTTCACAAGTCTATAGTTTTGCGGTCTGTAGCCAGACCACACGCACGATAGACCTCTGCATGAATAATAGACTTGGCGACAATAAAATCTTTATCTAACACTCTTGACACTTAAGTGAAAATATTTTGCCTTAGTTTTATTTTTATTCAGTGGTTGTAGTCAGCGACGTGCATAGGGTACATGGACAGGATAGGCAGAACTCGCATTATTCATTTGTATATTATATTATGCAGTAGCGTGCATTCCATAAATGCATGGAAGCACATCATGCCCTGACAATAAATAAGTCTTGACTAAATTCCTTACAGTTAAATAAAAAAAGGAATCTTTTATATTAAGCTCTAATCTATATTCACGCCACCTATATTTCGTATAAAAGCAATATAATATCTACTATCATAATATAATATTCAAATTAATTACGCGAATTCTGCCTACCATATACAAATACCCTATCCACGCCACTGATATTATGGTAGTAACTATTATATTGCTTTCATAGGAAAGACAGATGGCATGAATGTAGAATAGATATGAATATAAATGGTTCCTTTTTTTGTTTCACTCTAAATAATTTATTCCAGATTTATATATCGTAAGAGCATGCAATGCTTTTATGCAACTATGGAATGAACCCTGCTGGTTGTAGTGCATCTATGTGCAGCAAAGTGCATTGTGGTAGGTTCGTATCCAGGCACGGGCCTCTGGGTTTTCCCAGATTAGGTAAGGATTCAGGCACCACGTGTTTACCGGTGAAGGATTAGCATCGTCACGAGACCCTCGTGGCCTCTAATAGGAATGTCATATGTACTAGTGCTGTGAGAACGGCGATCAGCTGCGCTACTGGTCGCGTTGGGCACGACATACAAGCGCAATGTGGCTTCAGTCATCGATGCGCCTCTGCTCACCCCGTAAGGCATATAGCGTGACGATATATTATTATAATATTTGATATTTGAATTTTATACCTACGCGGGCCGGATAAGTCTTTGACTTATGCCGTTGCACAAATGCACCCTCGTACCGGGATGATTTTTAAAATAAATATTTGCGACAATTTGAGACAGTTAAAGTTATGGTACTAACCGGTTGGCAGCGGTATTCAGGCACTTTACAAACCACTCACTATGTATGTATTTGAAGGCGTATTGATGTGGAGTATGGTGTTTGAGAAGATTTGCAATGTGTGTAGCGAGTTTGAAAATAATTAGATGCGATTATAACGAAAAAGAATGCGATGCGATGCGATGTTTGTGTTTTAAAAGCGATAACTATTAAGTATATGTGAATGAATTACGCCAGATGGCGTTGGGGATTAGGTGCCTTTACATTTTATTGTTTTGATGTTCTGGGGTTGCGCCTTTTGACGCGACTAATACCCATTATAAAATATTTAAACGGGATTTATACTTTTTTGTTCTTAATTTTGATTGAAGGAATTGAACTGTTAAAAACGGAGCTAAGTTTAATGTACAATTAGAATGAACGCTTAAAATGAAACACGATTTTTATCGTACACATATAAAAAGTTATTTTGTGTAGCTTTATGAACGTTTAAATTTGAGCACGATATATAACACTTAATGGATGTATGGTGGACTCTATTGTACCTCTGTTGACTCCGAAATTGATACAGTATTACGATATATTATTCTTAATTTAAATTGTTAATTAAATCTACATCTTACGGTGCTCTAAATAGAGATATTAAAAATATATCCTTATATTACAAAAACTGAAAAAATAACTTAAACTATTTTATATTACCCAAAAAGTTCAACTCTACTACAAAATAAAAATATATAACAAAGTTTTAAAGTGAACGAGTAAAAATATGCCTAGAAATAAATAATAAATAGAATAAATACGGGATAGAGACGATAGTCATCTGTCCAATCTAATTTTGAAACTATTAATTGATAATGCGCCATCAATGTCTAGAGGCAATTTATTTCAAACATCAATATTTTTTATCGAGTGTGCGGTAACCAATATAAATAAAAACATAACAAGCGGCAATAAGGATCAATTATAAAAAAGACTTGCTTTACAATATCCTACTGTAATTAAAATAATCTCTTTACCGTAATCTACTAACAAATAAGAGAACTTAATAACTTTCTGATTCACAAGTGTCTGTAAACCATCCGACGGTTTCTAAAAATCGTGTCGTGAAGCAAGCGGATGGTCTTACCCCGACCGAGACATTAGCCACCGGCGGCCGAGCGCGTAAACAACTCCTAGACGAACAATAACAGTTTAGAACGGAGGAAGCTGCGACCGCACCGTAAATAACTCATTTCAAACACTTATAAGGAAGTGTTTTGGTGCGGCGCGTGACTTGAGAAGCCGCTGTTTATTTCTTTTCGTATACATACACACTTTTTAACTATACAGATGCGCAACTATACATTTTTTTGGTAACCCGGGGGAAATCATCATTGAGTTTCAGGGGGATGTGAGGGTTCGCCTCGGTGTGCCTGATATTACCGGCTAAAAGACCCAGGGTGTTCCTTCTCCCATCTGCCGGGGCCAAAGGTACGGCTGGGTCCAGCCTCCTCGGTAAAACACAACTATACCTGCGCAATAACTAAATCCTTTATAACCAGGGTGGAAAGTCTCTTTAGCTAAACATTGCTCTAACGAAAAGATCTCTTATTTCTATCTCTCGAGCTTACAAAGTTACAATTTTACAGTAACTCAAATCCAGGATAAGACTAAGAAGTTCTATAACTTTAATTTTTGCCGAGTTGTTAAGCTGTGGAATAGTCTTCTGGTGAGCGTTTTCCTACCATCTTATATTTGGTCTTTAATCTACGCGTGAAGAGATATTTGTGCAGGCCGCCATGATCACAGCAACTATCGATACAATTTCATTACTGTTGAAAGTCGTTTGTTCGACTGAAGACGATTTATGTTGATGTGAATAAGGACAACTGTTTACTATCGGCAAAATTAAGTTTGTCAATCAATCAAATTTGTTTCATTGTTCTAACTTGGCTTAGCAACAACACCACGCCTGATAGAAAGCATGGTTCAGTCCAAAAAACTACTTTATGTCATCCCGTAACGATGGTATCCCTACCATATTTTTTTTTACACTGGCTCGACATAGTGACTACAGAGTACCTGATGGTAAGTACAGTGTAGTCCAAAAACGAAAGCGACTATCAAAGGATGAAAATCCATTGATAGTCTATATCGTCATGTCGGCCCACATATACCACGACTGAAGGTCTCTAGGTATATGAGCTACTGGATATACACAAGCTGATCCCGAAACGCGACAAGCCGAAACTGGTCACTATGACGGGCTTTACACCCATGTACTGTGGTCGCGATTCAGACGGGCACCGACGCCCTACCACCTCGCTGCTGCTCGTTTAACACAACCCAGGAGTCACGTGTAGGGAAACTAGGGTAAAGCCTAAGGACGCGAGCAGCTTCGACTCCCAAATCCATCCATCCTTATTAATGATTATTAAGTTTGAAATTACACGCAACACACGTCTTGAGTTTGATGAAGCACAAAGGATACTCGTCCAGGGCTCGGTACATCCTGCCTCACAGGCTATGTTGGGCTTCCATACCAACCACAACCAATTGCCATTTGTCTGAGATTTTTACTGTCCGCAAGCTATAAGGCCATTATTTACACTCAACATTTGGTCACTGTGAAAGACTGGCTATTACTAAAAGGCAATTACGCTTGGAAATTGGCAACAAAGCAACGTTATTTACAAATGCATTTCTATAATGTAATTAATCGGCATAAACACGTAAAATCAATATATAATTAACATATTTCGTGTACCTCCGTGGTGTTTTCACCGAAGGTAAGAAACGAATTGTAAGACAAATTAGCACGTCTTCGACACTTCAATCAATCAACGCCGCAGGTAACAAGCCCGCAGCCACGTCCCGGTGGTCCTTAATTAGAGTCCAGACGGTACCCGAGGTCCGGAATGACACGACGCGCCATCTGACGCTTTAATTAGTCACTTTCGAGAAACTTTCAAAGACTACTCGGTTACCTTGGAATTAAAAAATATACGAAAGGATAATTTAATAAGAAGGACTTACTTTGTTGCTAGGCAAAGAACGCGGTCGTTATTTCTGTTCGACTCTGAATAAGTCTGTTGATGCTAAAAGACGCGCGAGATTACTTTGTCATTGGTTCTTGAAAAGTCACGTGAAGTTAAAAGATTCGCGTGCGCACGGTTGAGAGATGCCCGTTACCAAGCGTCTGTCCGGGTTCACCGCTAAGAGAGAAAAACACTCGCTACAATTTTTTTTTTACAATTGCTCGTCATAGTGACTACAGAGTACCTGATGGTAAGTACAGTGTAGTCCAAATACGAAAGCGACTATCAAAGGATGAAAATCCATTGATAGTCTACATCGTCATGTCGGCCCGCATGCACCACGGTTGAAGGTCTCTAGGTATATGAGCTACTGGATATGCACAAGCTGATCCCGAAACGCGACAAGCCGAAACTGGTCACTATGACGGGCTTTACACCCATGTACTGCGGTCGCGATCCAGACGGGCACCGACGCCCTACCACCTCGCTGCTGCTCGTTTAGCACCACCCGGGAGTCACGTGTAGGGAAACTAGGATACAGCCTACGGACGGGAGCAGCTTCGACTCCCAAAAACATAAATAACACAATATTAACATTAGGTAAACCGAACGAATAGCAGTGCACAGACGTTCTGGAGCCAACTTCGTTGTACGGCATCACGCCTGGCTATCTCAGAAGAAGCATAGAAGCATGAATGCAGTGGAAATGCGATGTCTTCGTTCTATCTAATGAAGTACGCAGAATGGTTGGTTTGAAAGATAGTGTCACCAATACAAAGCAAGGACAAAATCATGCTTCGATTGTTTCGGCATGTAGAGAGGATGTACGAGGAGTGAGTGGAAGTACAAACAAAGGCCGGCATGACCTACACAGAACAAATGAAGAGAGCTCTGATGGAGAGTAATGTCAAAAGTACGCGGAATCGACGAAAATAGTTCAAGGGACTGAGCAAACAAAACTAACTTAAAGCACAATAACTATCTTTTTTTTTTTACTTGGGGAAGATCCTCATTGGACCGTCCCGGCTACACATGGGGGATGGTAACCGGGGTGTGCCGGATTTTTACCGACTAAAAACCCCAAGTTGACCTCATCGGCACTAAGACGGGACTGTGGGCCCTGTAATCAATTGCTCCACAGCCCCGCCGTCCACTGCATTTCTTAAGCTCTGTCTCGCAGGAAGACATTAGCAGCAATGCCTTCCCTCATCAGTCTCACGAAATGTAATATGAGCGCTTCCACTCCATCAATCTCTGGATATCGCCAACCAGGCGCCCAGGGCCCCCACCTTGAGCACCCGCGATCCCAAGGGTATCAGCCAATCGGTCATGGATGGACCGATCGGCTGGAATTGACGTGCCGGGGCGATTGCCAGCACGACGTCTTCTCCTGCGAGTGGGATTAGCTCTGTGCCGCTCACGCTCTGCGGCTTCCTTCTGGAACATAATATTCTCACAGAAGGAGACCACAGCCCTCCAATTATCCTGTCTTTTCAGCATAGCCGATACCACTGATGGCAAGCTGAGGTCGTGTCCGATCTTTTGGACCAGATTTCGCCGCTCATCGTCCCATGCCGGACATTCTGCGACCGTATGTTGGGCAGAATCCTGATCCGAGACGCAGTGATAGCACTGGGTCGTTCCTTCTACCCCAAACCGGCACAGATACTCAGTGAAACATCCGTGTCCCGTGAGTACCTGTGTCAGACGGTAGGTGACATGACCGCTGCTCTGTAACCAGGCTTCGAGGTTTGGCAGAATTGCGTCTACCACGCGCTTATGCACACATCGCTCCTCTGAGAGTCGCGCTCGCCATATTCTCACGGCTATTAGACGCTCTTCCGTTTTAAGCCTAGACTAGAATTAGAGAATTCTGTTTAAAATATAGACCTACAGTTCCTCTATCAATCCCTTAGCTTTGAACGTTAACTTTTTTAGATGTACCTATATCTCAGTGACGTGCATAGGGTATTTAGACAGGGTAGGCAGAATTCACGTAATTAATTTGTATATTAATTATATTATGATAGTAAATATTACATCGCTTTCGTAGCAAAGATAAACGGCGTGAGTATAGTATTGATATGAATATAAATAGTTCCTTTTTTGTTTAACTTTATGCAATTTAATCCAAACTTATTTATCATAAGGGCAGCCAATGCTTGCATACATCTATGGAATGAACGCTACTGCTATATCTCAGTCGTTAATTATCTACAGCTGAGGTACCTCGGTACGTTGATTTCTTTAAGAAGTTTCACTTCTATCACGCACAAGGTTCACATGCCACTAGCTGTTTCATCCGATGCGAGCACGAGAGTTTCTGGGCACACACAACACAGGAAGTGCTTTGTGTTGATAATCAGTTTACACGGCGCAATAATGCGTGTAAATACACGCGTGCTCATTGAGCCGCTCGAAGCAGGGGCGGATTTGGAATTAAATATTAATAGGATAAATATTCACCAGTTATTACAATTTGTCCGTAAGCGGGGGTCATCTGTGCCCGCGAAAAATCATTTTTTGTTTATACCTGCTAAATAGAACTGCGGGCGTCCCCTTCTGTCCCTAAAACAAGGATTTTTTCAATTGGTATTTCAAAATGAATGTTTGGAGCATTCAGTAGCATGAGTTTTTTTCAAAAATGCATTAGAAGGGTGAAAAACCTCAGGATGCGAATGGCCCCCTTTTACAGACGGAAGGTGCGGGAAAAACGGTTACAGATAAAATGTTAGAATTGCTTAATTTGCTATAGCACGAGATGTCTTGGGTATCGGTCTGAGGGCTATATAAAAAAATAATGAAAAATGAATTTAAAAATGAAACGCTAAAATGAGTTTAGCGAACAGAAAACCAGAGTTATCGACATATCTCTTCAGACTAGCAAACTGAAGTTAACCGAGTCTGTAATACCCAAAAACAACACGTGTTTTTCATCATACTTACGAGGAAAAGATGTCTTAGTATTACGTACATTGGATACAGTAACTAATATATTGCTGCTCACCTCGAAAGGAACTAGCTTGAAGATTTATTATTAAATTATATAAGTTTTAACTATTGCATGTACAATGCTCATAGTTTGGTGGAAACTAAATTATCCTAAATTCCAAGTCTGTATTCATTTTTTTATAAAAGTAGGTGGAATGTTGTCATGCAGGAATTTAACTTGTTAAATAAACAAGACTTCGGATATTGATGAAAAGAAATTCTCCTAGAGAAGTACGATATTCTGTGTCAAGTACACACAACGAAATAAAAAAAATATTGAGGGGTGAAAAGCTAGTTGGTTTTAGCGACATTTTTTGGTGATATAATAATATTTTTTCTGATTAATATATTTTTTATAATAATTACAGCATTGTAAAATTATTTTAGAAACATAACTTAAATAATATAAAACATATTTTAATTAATTGGACTTAATTAATATTTGTAATTTATGGCAGAAGAAGGCAACCGAAAGAGGCAGAGAAAAAACAATTACCCTGGCCATTCGGGGGGCATGGCACCATGCACGGCACGTGACAATAGCCGGGCTTGAGGGAGTTTGCTGCCTAGAGGAGAGGGAGCGGGAGTGCCACCCGGGAGAAATATTTGAAGGGGACTTACGCCCCTCTCAGAATGAAGCCTGAATAAGGATGTTCGCTCCCCGGGCGACTGGACGAATTTGGTTTCCCAGGCCTGGGTGGAGTGATTAGACGGGCACCTCGGGGGTTTTTAATCAGTAGGAGTCTGTCACACCGGGATCGTTGCCCTCATAGCGGTCCTATGTAAGGTTTTCCCTCGGATCACCAAAAAAAAAGTATGTAATTAAAAAATTACAGGTTTTTCTTAACGCGTAAACTATGTTTAATATAGATGGCACCACAAGCAATATTCATTCTTCAATCCTTTATATATTATACCTGTTATTGTGCCTCATTATGTTAAAAGGAGCAACTACCAGAGTTTCTTGCCGGCTCTTCTCGGTAGAATCTGCTTTCCGAACCAGTGGTAGATTCACTTTGTGTTTTTGACGATTCAAAAGTGTTTGGAAGTAGGCCTATTTGAATAAAGTTTCATTTCATTTCATTTGAGTTTCTTTTATGTTATTTCAATAGATTGCGTGGATACATTTTGGTATAGTTTGCAGGCAATTTCAGACCTTCTGCCACTCTTAAGTGATCCTTATAAGGCATAAATAACACTAGCCGAACCAAAAGTCCATGTTCAATGTATAAGCATTCTTTATAATAATAAAGATAATGCATCAATAACTTTAAAAGCGGAGATGTCAAAGAATTTGTTCTGACGTATCTATCATACGGACAAGTGATTCTATCCATATGCTCTAATAGTTTTTGAGTGGACTGATAAACGTCGAATAGTAGAGTCGCTGTGGGAATTTTGGTTGAACCTTATTTATGACTAACAGACGGATGCTCAACCATCCTTGGTGAAGGTGAAACCAGGATGTGAGTTACCATATAGCTGTGACTCCATATACCCCCGCACGTGATATTAAGCAAGGGAAAGGGGGGAATAAGGATAAATAACTCTTCAAATCACTGGTCGTGATACAGACCAGGGATGTTACGGAGCTTCGATTCCGACTCCGATAAGTCGGAACTTCCGATTGTTATTACACCTCCGGTTCCGACTTCGGTTCCGAAACTTTTTAATCGGAGGTATTCATCGGAGATCACCACCACTGTTGTAGTCAATTCATTTGATTTCATTTTATATGTTGTTGAAACATAATATCAATTAAACAAACAATCAGTGCTACTTAATTTGTAGAAGACATTTTTAAAAATTTAGATTAGAAAAATATTAAAGTTATTAAATTTAAAACAAAATGTACATTTAAATTTATTAGTACAAGGTTTTTTTTATTTTATATTTACATTAAATTAAGTAAAATAGAAATTAACAAAAACAACCCTGGAGCAAATTTGACTTAATATGTTTACTGTTAATGGGAAAATGTTAATAAGAAACAGCAATTTTTATTGTCTGTGTATTTGTAAATTTATCACTTTCTAATTAAAATGTTCACTGAATAATGTTTTATTTGTCCCTTAATAAAACTATTTTATTCTGCCGTCACTTGTGACTGACATTGCCTCCGACTCCGATTCCGACTTCGGTTCCGACTCCGATATATCAAATTTAAAAACTCCGACTCCGACTTCGGTTCCGATAAAACTGCCTCCGTTACATCCCTAATACAGACGGTAGAAAACCCTCAATGAGGCAACATATCCACGCAACTGGAGCGGTTCAAAATGCTTAGTAACGTCTGGATCATACACAGTGTGAACAGCGCTTCGCTGAAACCTATCCAGGGCGTCAAGTGAGTACTAGACTGAATCGTCCCAGAGATGCGAACAGTATTCCAAGCAAAGACCTAACCTAGGCCTTACACAGTAGATTCAGTTGATCGGGGGTAAAAAAACCGACGCGCTCTGTATAGGATACAAAGTCTACTTGAAGTCGTGGAGATGACAGTCCATAAATGATCCCAAAGGTTGAGATCACAGCGAATATCCATACCCAAGATACTTAGGGTGTCAAGTATTGGAAGCGGTACATTCTGGGGAGAAGGAATGGGGAGAATGTTTTTGTTTTTTACAAAAAATGCACACACCTGTGTGTTTTTGCTATTTTCTGTCTTAAATACTCTGTTCTTCTATGTTGTATGCTAAGTTGGGTGCCAAATTAATGTTTTTCTTTCGTTCTCTTCTTTTTTTTCTATTTAAACCCCTTTTATTTTTTGTATTGTAATAAGAAGTTAAATTTAACAGATAACTTTGTCCCCAGGTCGCGCGGTGCTTGACAGCCTTACGAGTACGACAGTAGATGAGTTCCCTGTGACGAACGGAGCGAGTAGCGTTTTACTGCCCGCTCCGCTAGACGTGGCACCCTACTCCACTATCAGCACAAATGCTACTTGCGGAGCGCTGGGGGTCGAGGAATATTGCCGCGACACTCCTGGAAAGTACGTGTTTCTTTATATTGGCTCGACATAATGACTATACCGCTTTTGATAGAATAGAAGATGACAATCAATTCTAATCGCTGTCGTGATGGCAGGTCATATAAACCACGATTGAAGGTCTCTAGGTATATGAGTTATTGGACGTACACAAGCTGATACCGAATTGCGATAAACCAAGGTGAGAGAGGCAAACACTTTTCTGTCGATTGAAATTAAGCGTCTCTCGCCTTTTGAAAGGAAGAAACGCTTATTCAGCTCAAGGAAAGATATACACATTAAAATAAATTACAAGAATAATACATAATATCACTCTGACTTAGTCCTGAGTTTCTTTCGGCGTTTCTTCTCAATATAGTCGCTTCCGAAACGCTAGCAGATTACCTTAGGTTCTTTCCCTTACCGGTCCCACTAGTCATGGTACCCCTTGCGTTACCACCTAACCGATAACTCGCTGGGTGAAGTGCTTGTCTCTCTTTCCTGGAGAAGATATAAAGACCTATCCTAGCCAATGGCATTTTATCTTGCCAAAAAAAAACTCATAACGGTTATAGATAGAATTTCTTTCTAGACCAATACAGGCGAACAATCGTATGCAGTTAACACTAAAATGAAATGAAATGAAAAAGTATTTATTTCGCCACAAATATACAAAAAAATAAAAACAGAAATTTAAATGTATCAATACAAACAACACAGAAAAACAAAAGAAAATACAAAACATATAAACATGGCGAAAATGGACCCTTCATCAGCCTAAAACCACAAAGGAAGTCTGCAGCGCTGATTTTCGTGAAGGGCCCCGGTCGTTTTACATCTTATAAGAATTATCGATAAACAACAAAATACATATAGCTTAAATAATAAATACAATGTATATCCTTCATTGTATGACTCAGGCGAGGCGTAGTCTGCGACATATGCGAGGGTCCAGACGGGTCACCATCGCGACGGCATCCACCATCGTACGCCATCGACGGTGACCCTGCCACCTGGTGGCAGAGCCCCAGTCTGGCTGTCGGGGAGGAATACAGCGACGTCGCATTGGAAGTCAAGCTTCCCGACGTGAGTATTTTTTTATATTGAATCGCAGTTATGAGTCTCAATTTGGAACAGCGACGTAGAATGACTTGCCTTTCTGTTTTCTATAGACTAAATTCTTAGAGTATGCGGTTGAGTTGTATAATTTTATTAATTCCTCCCCCTTCTACCACAAACTGAAAAGACGCCGTGCGGGTTTGCGCCCTTGTGTGGTTGATATTCCAGTTGCTCGCACGAGGCGTTTCGCCTTCTCTTTTTTGCTGCGAACCAAGGAGTCTAATTCACTTCCTGCGTCTGTTTTTCCAACATCTTACAATATGGGAATCTTCAAACGACGGTATTAATTGGATGAGCGCGCTCATCGATCTCATTATTACTTTCCATCAGGCGTGATGGAGGTCAAGCGCAAGCCTGTCTGTAATAAAAAAAATTAAGTCATCATGCTCTCATACATTACGACTGGAAGTCTCCAGGTATATGAATGACTGGATGCACAGAAGCCGATCCCGGAGAGTCACGAGCCAAAGCAAGTCACTATGACAGTCTTTGCACTTGTGTACTGTTGTCACGAACCAGCTCGGGAAACCACCTTACTATATTAAAGAATACTGTTATATTTACCTAATCGTATATTTTGAGAGTCATTACTTTGCAGAGGTAAAAAAATCGGAGCAGTGGAAATTAGTCAAATTTAAAAACTTTTTCAGTTATTTCAAGTACGGGACCCTCGTCGCGCGCGTTTGACTCGCATTTGGCCGTTTTTTTTTTCTGAACAGGCTGTTTGAACGACCCTGAGGTCAATCCGTCCAAACGTGGGCGAGTCTAGTCGACCACCTAAAATGAATCCATATACCATAACACTACCGGATATGCCTCATAAATTACATTGCTTTGAATACTCCAAAACGATCTTTCTCGCTTCACAAAGTTCAAGTTATTTAGTCAAGTTTGATTAGATTTATGATAATATAGAAAATCTACAAAATATCAGCTGCTTAAAAATGAACGAATTAGCTAATTTAATTATATAATTAATAAATAACTTATTAATTGGGATAAACTGAACTAAATGTAGAATAAATATTTTTTAGTATCACTTATTATAAATATCGAAATTTATAACGAAATTGTTGTATTTCAGTAGTTCAACTATTCGCCGCTAGATGGCAATGTTTACAACTTTTGTTATACCTACACTTTTTATAGAATTTAGTAATGAATAATTATTGTTTAATTATAATTATCATTACGCTTTAGACCTTTTGGAATGCGCAGAGACACTTTCCTGAGTGTATCTACTTTGCGCTTATATGTCGTGCACAGCGTAGCCAGTAGCGCAATTGATTGCCGTTCTGACAGCACTAGTATATATACCATAATATTTCTATTAGATGCCATGCGGGTTTCCTCACCTTCTCCTTCACCTGTGAGCATGCGGTGCATGAATCCGTGGTTAATCTGACAAACACTCGAGATGCGTGCTTGGAAACGAACCTACAACCACTCGCGTTGCCCCGCATGGGTACCGGTCTCTTATCCACTAGGCCACTGCAGCTATTTCTTTGATTTTAATAACATAATCAAGAAATGCTTGAGAGCTAAGGAAGGGATTTTTAAGAACATACTTTACATGAGTTTACGTAACTGAAAATATGTTATGTCAATTTTGTTTTTGTATTAGATTCTTTACCATGGCTCGAAAAAGTGACTGCAGCGCACCTGATGGTAAGTACAGGGTAGTCCAAAAATGACAGCGACTATCAAAGGAAAGAATATATGAAGTCTCCGTCGTTAAGTCGGCTCACATTTACCACGACTGAAGGTCTCTAGGTAAAGGAGTTACTCAATGTACACAAACTAATTTCAAAACGTGACATAAAATCTTATCTTACATTGTATTTCTAAGAGCGACTTCCATCTACAAGTTAAATCTAGTTTAGACTTTAATGAAAATCTACTGTAACATATATGTGCGCAAGCTGGGCGGCTCACTTGAGAGGATGCGCCATCCAGCATTCCCAGGCGTGGGCGGCGCGCGATGTGTTCCTGCGTACCGCTTCAAGACAATGAGGTGAGCGAGGGGTTGCCTTGTACAGCACTCCTCGCAAATGCAGAAGAGAAGAGGCCCACAAAAGACCCATAGTGACGTACTCTTCTGAAATATACCGAAGACTGTCGGAGGAGGCTACTTTTACTCCATGGTTTCTGCTCGATGGACGCAGAGCGGCGCGACTGTGGTGAATTGATTACAGGACCCACAGTCTTCGTCTACTCGTAGAGGTAGTCACTTTGGAGTTTTAAGCCGGCACAAATGCTGCACACTTCGGCTGCAACCCCCCTAGTGCGGAAAATAGATTTAATTACTTAGCACAAATCTTCCTTAATTCATACCCACGAGCAACTTTAAATTATATTTCAGGCTATACTAGGCATAGCTTAGATAATAATAATTATAATAAGGGTAAGGGAGGTTGGGTTTTAGTGCCAGGGGGATGATGGCGTGAATGCAGAAGGCAGTCATTTTGATACTGCGTGAATAGTACACAAGTTTCTATCTTTGGGGCCCTAATCTCTGGCCGTGTGTGCTTATGCTGGAGGTATACCATTCCTCGCCTAATGCTAGAGTTGGGCGGGTGGGTGAGGAGTTTGTAAATATAGTTCATAATAATAATAATAGCTCTTTATTCCAATAAAAATAATACACACAAAAAAAAACGTTTTTTTTTTCGCACTGCCATTTAATGGATCCCTTTCGGGTATGAGCCTCTTCTAGTCCATACCATTTATCTCGGTCTATCTTTGCGTTGAAATCTCCCATAACTATTAGTCACTATTTCTTGCATTGCATGAGCCTTCTCCAAGTCCTTATAAAAAGTTTTGATAGAAAATTTTGAGATACTGCTTACTTGCTTTTCAGTTGGAGCGTAGGTTTGTATTATTGATATTGTATTATCACCAACATTTAGTTTAAGTAATGCTACTCTTTCCGAAATCCCAATGAAATTTACTGTGTTGATTTAAATTTTTATTTATTAGTAAGCCAACTCCGTATTTTCCTACTGTCTGTCCGATGTAACATAAAATAAAATTGTAGTATTCTACAATTTTTTGCCCTGTCCTGCTTATTTCTGCAAGCCGTTATATCCCATTAAATTATTCCTCTCATTAAGTTAATCCTCTTAAGCGCATACGATAGTTCGATTAATTGTTCAATTCTTGCTAGGGATCTTACATTGTAGGTACAAATTTTTCACGTTTGTTTAGTCATTTTATTTGATGAAAAAGCATTGGTTATTGATTCCAAAGTGGTCGATTTGTTGATTTGATGACAGCTTAGATATCGATCCTTAAAATATATACATAATAGTAACATTAACGTAAATATTATGCACAGGAATGACTAATATATTTAGAATAAGATTATCAGCTATCAACGACGCAGCAATAACCGATAAATGCCGACATCGCGCGCGGATTACTGAATTTGACTCATGTGTTGCGCTCACCCGTGATTCATACAACTCACAACGTTTGAAAATTATCGAACCACTAAAACAAAACCACACAAATCGCTTGCACAATGGAGAATGTTCCCAAAACTTACATTCTCTAAATCCTTCAGCCTCGTTTCATTATAAATCCACTAGACGCCGTATCGGATACCATCAGTATGCGGTGATGTTCCTTAAATGAGCACGAAAAGATTCGCTTCTACATTCATCATGCGAACAGCTAAGGAGTGGAATATGCTACCAGCGGCCATATTTCCATGTTCTTATGACTTGCAGCCCTTTAAGAGAAGAGTGAAAAGGCATTTGTTTGATGTTTGGCGGATGCGGTTTATCGTCGACCTTATCTTCACCTCGAATCAGGTGTGATTAAGGCGAGCCTCTGCTTCTATGTCATAAAAAAATACAGTGTCTATTATTACTATTATAATACTGTAGCACAAAAATATAGTACTTATTACTACTCTAATGTGCTTTGTAATTATTTATCTAATATATATATATTTTACTATCAATCAATAAATGTAAAAAATCTGTTCCTCAGCCACCTCTCCAACATTTAGTAGATACAACGTTTTGCAAGAACTTGTATGTATGCGAGTGGCCAGGAAAATATCACTTACACGATGAAGGTTAGTTAAAATGTGTCGGATTCGCTAATCAATTTGCATAAATCTGTACAGGTTTGTGACCGCTAATATTAGAAGCAGTATAGCCGATTTAAATGCGATTTTCACTAATGTACCATGGAAAGCTATTTTTTACATGTAGTAAAATGAAATGATATACATTTATTTCATCACAAAGTAACTAAAAATAACACACAGAAAAGAATAAAATACAAATTATAAACATGGCGAAATGCGCCCTCTGTTGGCGTAATGCCGAGAACACAGAAAGTCTGCAGCGCTAGTACAGACTTAGCTAGTGTTAGTTTTATTTCAATCGGTTAATAAATAAAAAAGTTATGTCACTTTTAAAAACACTTTAATCGTGACCGCTTTCCATCAGCACAGGTGTTCGCCTTTTTGCCTTCTTGTCTCAAAAAAACTATTTATCTATCTATCACCTCCCTTTCGCTTCCTTATTATTCATACCTTTTTTTGTTTTACTCTGGCTCGACATAGTGACTACAGAGTACCTGATGGTAGTTACAATGTAGTGCAAAAACGAAAGCGACTATCAAAGGATGAAAATCCAATGATAGTCTACATCGTCATGTCGGCCCATATATACCACGACTGAAGGTCTCTAGGTATATGAGCTACTGGATATACACAAGCTGATCCCGAAACGCGACAAGCTGAAACTGGTCACTATGACGGGCTTTACACCCGTGTACTGTGGTCGCGATCCAGACGGGCACCGACGCCCTGCCACCTCGCTGCTGCTCGTTTAGCACCACCCAGGAGTCACGTGTAGGGAAACTAGGGTAAAGCCTACGGACGCGAGCAGCTTCGATTCCCATGCACTCTGGCCGATCCCGCGTACTTTTGGACATTACCCTCCATTAGAACTTCTTTATTTGGTCTGTGCAGACAAGCTCCGGTCGGCCTCGGCTTCTGCTTCCACTCACATTCGTGTTATGCACAAAAAATCGGTAAATCTAAATATATATAACTCAAAGGTCACTGACTGACTGACATAGTGATCTATCAACGCACTTCCTAAACCACTGGACGGATTGGGCTGAAATTTGGCATGCAGGTAGATATTATGACGTAGGCATCCGCTAAGAAAGAATTTTCATCTATTCCACCCCTAAGGGTATAAAATAGGGGATGAATGTTTGTATAAATCTTCTCAGATTTTCGACTACAATATAATATAATAGGTTGATAGTTTTAGAGCCTTATGACTAACTTTTTACACACGCTAAACAAAAATAAAGCCGCAAAGACTATATCTAATTAATAATAATACTTCTAAACGCGAGCGAAGCCGCGGGCTAAAGCTAGTTTAGAATATGAGAAAAAGTAGAAACAGTCTCTTTAAAGAATGACGCATCTTTTAACGCGTGTAGAAAATGAACGAGAATAAAATTGATCTCGGCAGCCGGTAAGGTCCGTGGTTCATGAATGGTCCATCAATAACTCGTTATCTGGTATGGGCTATTAGGACGCGATAAGGTCCGCAAAGGGCGCGCATGACGGCGTTTATAGCGCACTCTTATCTGCGCTGCGACGATAAATCGTACCGCGTTGCGTCTGCGCATCCTCTGTGGTGACCATGCGTTTATAGTACAAAGTATAAACTAAATGTGCCCTTGACTTCGCTTACGTTGAAAATAATTATTATGATAATAATTATTTCAAGGTGAAATCTTTGTATAAATGATGTAAATGCCATCGATTCCACCTTATATACACCGTCTTTAGCGTTAACACAATATATGAATGTCGGCTGAATATCAGCTGGTCACTTAGCAAATGTTGAGCTGACTTCCCATTGGGGCATCACAGCACAGGATATTTGCTTTTGTTATTTTCTATCTTGATTAACCTATCTTACTGTGTTGTGTATTATGTTATGTGCCCAATAAATGCGTTTTCTTTATTTAATATACAAATTACAAAAATTAACATAACTTTTTAAATAAAACTAACACTAAATGTCAAATAAAACTATCTTCGTCACAATAGTGAAAACAGCATGTAAATTGGTTAAGCCGTTTCTAAGTTAAGCCTACACAAACGCATACAGATACGTGTAAATTGATTAACATTTCCGATAAATTTTTCTATAAAGCAATGTATATAGAAGCTCTCAATTTTTTTTTAATATATTAATTCGAAATGCATTCTTCTGTCGGATCCCGATGATCCAATCACCGCGGCCATCGCAACCACTGCTCAGAATAACAGTGAGGTACACACACACACTAATTTCATTCCACTACTCCGGTGTTGCCGGCGGCTCCGACGAAGGATAGTTCAGTCAACTGTCGCCAAACGGTGCGTTTGCGCTCCGAGGCGCGGTTCCAATCCGACGCAGCCCTGAATTGCTTCCAGCGTTTCTTCCACGCTTCCGAAACGCTGGTAGTTTTTTTTAAATTATTTTATAGGCGAACGCTTCACCTCAATCACACCTGGTGGAAAGTGCAGATGAGTCCGATGATGAACCGCATCCGCCCAACAAATGCCTCTTCTCTTAAATACTCCCAGGTTATAAGACCGCGAAAATATGTTCGCTGGAAGCAGTGACGTGCATAGGATATTTGGACAGGGTAGGCAAAATTGGCGTAATTAATTTAAATATTATATTATGATAGTAAATTATATATTTCTTTCATAGAAAAGATAGATGTCGTGAATATATAATAGATATGAATGTAAATGGTTGCTTTTTTTATTTAATTTTAGGCAATTTATTTCAAACTTATCTATCGTAAGGGCATGCAATGCTTTCATGCATGTATTGCATGAACGCTACTGGCTGGAAGAATATTCCACTCCTTAGCCGTTCGCATAATGAATGTAGAAGCGAATCTTTGATACTGCTGATAGGTTCGTTCTTCAATGCTCGCCCCTCCCCCCAGTAAAAGTGTAAAGGCATTTCTTGACCAACATTGTATTGTCCTGTCCAATATCCTATTAGCTTCAACAAAAAAAAAAACCGCCTTCCTCATTTGGGTGACGTAGCGACCAACGTGTTAATTACGGCTTGAGGTTTCAACGGTTACACTGGTCATGGGCGCGAGCTGAATATTCGACAACGCAGAGTTTAAAAGTAAATTAATTCGCGCATAGACCCATTAAAGTATTTATAATGAGAATAGAACGCGAATGTTTAAGATGTGCCATAGAATATACATTATCCCTCTACGTGATTGTAAGATATGGAGGCGATGAATATTTGGAAGCAATTTGAGCTTAATATAATATTAAAAGTTTCAATTAAGATAACTTGCCGCCCGCTGTGTACCACTTTTTATCCTGACTCATCATAGTGACCACACCGCGTCTGACTGCAAGCCTGGTGCAGCTCAAAAAAGGATTACAACTGTCAATAGGATAGAAAAACAATCATGCTGGCCAGCACAAATATCTCTTCACGCTACGTTTAAAGGATCCAATATCATAGGTCGGAAGTTACACGCTTGCTGAAAGTCCATTCGGCTGCAGTAAGAGTTAGAGAACTCCTAAGTCCTAGCCGGGATGTGAGTTCCTAGCCGGGATGTAAGGTGTCTGTTTCCTGTCCCATTAGATTAAGAGGGATTTGGATGTCAGGGTGCGTTTGTCTTAGCACTAGCATTCACACAACAAATATATCCTACGCAATGGACTGTTTCCGAATATACTCATCAGCAGTAGCGTTCATTCCATAAATGCATGAAAGCATTGCATGCCCTTACAATAAATAAGTCTGGAATAAATTGCTTAAAGTTAAACAAAAAAAGGAACCATGTATATTCATATTTATTCTATATTCACGCCACCTGTCTTTCCTATGAAAGCAATATAATATTTACTATCATAATATAATATTAGAATTAATTACGCGATTTCCCCCTCCCCTTTCCCCGTTTCTACCATAAATTGACGAGACGCCGTCCTGGTTTGCACCCTTTTGTGATTGACATTCCTGCTGCTCGCACGAGGCGATTTGCCTCCTCCTTTTTGCTGCGAGCCGCGAAGGAGTGGAACTCGCTTCCTGCGTCTTATGACATGGGAATCTTCAAACGTCGAGTGAATCGGTATTTGCTGGGTGAGCGCGCTCCATCGTCGGCCTCATCATCACCTTCCAGCAGGTGAGATTGAGGTCAAGCGCAAGCCTGTAAGTAATAAAAAAAAATCTGCCTACCTGCTTTAAATATCCTATGCACGCCCCTGCTCATCGGCCAGCTCACCTTCTTTACATAGGGCTGCAGCCCGCGCCTTCGTCATGTGATTCGGGAACGTTGCCTAGGCCGAAATAGGTCAGGAATTTATTATTTAATCTTTTTTTTGGTAACATGTTTCGTGGTTTATAATACGACTTGTTTGCGATCCTCGAGCCTCAATAAAGCAGTATGTAGTTTGACAATAAATTCCGAAGCTTCCAGACAATAGAGGCTGGACAAAGGGGCAAATAGGATCGGGTAATGGCTGCGATACAGATCTCGGCCATTATGTAGTAGAGCGGACGCTTAATGGAGCCGTGGGGCGCCGTATAAATCATTATTTGTACGGACTCCATATTTACCGAGGTATACACAATTTTGCAAAAAAAAATTATGTCTATTCAATTTTTTAAATTAAATTGATTTAAAATATTGACATCGGAAATAAAAAGCTCGTATTTGTGGTTAGAGATATTTAAGGTTTTGGATGTGGTAGGGTATTTTTTGAACTGGATCATGCATGATCAGTCTCATCTGCATTTGCGAGGAGTGGTGTAAGAGACCAACCCATAGTCCTCATAGTCTCGTAGCGGTACTCAGGAACACATCGCGCACTCCCTCGCTTGCGCACATATGTATATAATGGTATATGCTCAGATGGGACGAAATAAAGACGAACTGTGTTAGCTGAAATAACAGAAATTCTTTTATTGACATCAAACTTAAACACAAGTTTTACTACAATTAGCATAGTTTAAACAAAATAGCTTATCTGAAATAACAGAAAACAACATTTAGAGCCTTTACTTCTAGTTTAACTAACATAATATTTCATTTACATTAAACAGGAGAATATTTGTCTCACGTTTTTCCTCAACCTCATAACCTTACTTCTTATTATTATTATTCTTTTCTTGTGGCTTTTCCACTGGTGTATGACCAGTGTGATTTTGCCAAAGTCAGCGTTTTGATTTTGACTTTAATGTTCGAGGAAGGTTGATCGGTGTTAGCTAATTTTAATTATATTGTGATTGTCCGGCAGAGGAACCTAAAACAATAAACAACCTGCTAACTACAAAAAAATACACATCACAAACATAAAAAAAAGTTAGTAATAAGACAGAGACAAGAACAAGGACACAACACAAATCATGACGTAAGTAATATATACAACGAACCAACACCGTTATAGTTATAATTTTATTTTATACTGACATATATATTTTAATAATATATATATAAAGGGAGTATCTACAAATGACAGAAGGGTCTGGAAGTTAGTGGGGCGAGGGATGTTACTGGGGAGTATATCATATAAGGACACTGGATACTTTGGGCAAGAGAAGAATATATGATCAGCTGTACCTTCGTCATAGCCGCACTCACCTTACTTCTTGACAATCTATGTCACTCACGTCACACTGACATTAGTTCCATAGATTATAAAATAGCAGCATAAACCATGGAAACGGAGTGCGTTCCGTTTTTACATGTATTTATTACAGGAGCGTTTTATATAACTTTATACAACTTATCCGTCAACCTTTTTGAGCATTTTTTAAGTAACCCGGTTAAAACCCTCGTAGACGATCAGAGCGCCCTGTTGTGCTGCCAGATCGTCCGAAAATGGATAGATTTCGATTTTACTTTAAGTTTGATGTTGATGATTTATACTTTATTTATTTAATTTCTCAATATATCTTATATTACACATATATTTTCATAAAGTTATCAAAGGTATATGATTTTATAATTCATTGTAGCTAAAAAAATTTAGGGGGTTTTAAATAATTTTAGGGGATTTTTTTTCTTCGATTCTGGTAGCACTAGATATCTCGTATGTTGATATTGATTTTGGCGTAGGTGCAATGTATGTTTTGTTTTCGTTACCACGTGTGAAAAATTTCTGCCTTGCTGCCTAAATTGATAACCTACCTGTCTTTAATTACTAGATAGATAACTATGCCTCTCCCTTTTAAGCCTGAGTAGGCGAAAAGAGATGTACTATAGTTGCTAAGTTACTAATCTAAGACTGTGGATAGGTCAGGTTATTAATTTCGTTAGCCGGGCAGTAGGTTTGAGATCTCTGCTACCCGGATGAGAGAGAGGTATGACGGAGGTACCGGAGGGATGGGCCCTTTAGACCCCTCCCAGCGATGGAGCCTTAACAAAGCTGTTCGCTCCTTGGACTTCTGGATGAATTCAGATTCCAAGGCTCAGGTAGAGCGATTAGAAGGACACTCCAGGAATTTTTGGAGGTTGCCCTCACGCCAGCTCTGATGGTTTTAAGAAAGACTTTCCTCCGGGTTGCACAAAACGAGTTTATTTATTTATTTTAAAGAGAAACATACAGCAATATAAAAATGATAACAATATACACAAAAAATGTTACATAAGCCAGCAGTTTCCACAAAAATTAGTACAAAAATAAAAATCAAGCTAATAAATAACAATAAAAGAAAATCAATCAAATATAAATACATATATATGTTACATATAAATAGTACATTTATATTAAAAAAAATACATTATAGAACAAAATTGAACTTAGGAGTTATTAATTTCGGTCATTTGCTACCACAATCATGGTTCAGTTTGGTCAAGTATTTGAACAGAGTTTCATCTCGACACTTTGTGATATTTGAGCATCACAGCTACACGGTAACTCTCATCCCAGCCAGGATTAATAAGTTCTCTAACCCTGACTGCAGCCGAGTTGTTGAGGTGCAGAATGGTCTTCCGGGGAGCGTGTTCCCATCGTCCCATGATATTGGGTCCTGTAGCAGATTCACACCGGCGCTGTATTTCATACTCCTCGCCCTGTGGCGGCTGCGTTTAAAGCTTTTTGCTCTATCGTTTAGGGCGGCTTGCACTAACGAATTAATCTAGTTTAAGCTTGTATAAAACGCTTATTAATTGAATTGGTTTGATTCCATCTTAATGATGATTTCAGTTTAAGAGTTGTTACAACTCGATTTTGATTAAGTGCAAGACAATAAGTACAGATCAGCGCTAAATACCATTTTATATAACTCTAAACTAGATTTAATTTGTTAGTGCAAGCCACCCTTAATGTTTGCGTTAAACTTTCAATATTTTACTTATCATCTATGTGGAAATTATTTTTACTTACTTAAAGATCTAAATATTTGGTGATACGTACCGTTTAATAACAGAGTCTAGTGCGACCCACCGGTGACCCGCGCCGGCGTGGACGTGTTAAGCGAATTATGAACAGATATTTGTGCAGGCCGGCATGACCGCTGAGACTATCGATCCTTTTTTTTTTACTTTTAGTAGTCGTTGTCGTTTTTAAACTGCACCGTCGTTACCATCGAATGTGGTATGGTCACTGCGCCGTGTCAGTTGCTAAAACATTTCATACAAGATAGTCGGGAATTTGCCCGATATAGCAGAGATCCGGTTTATGTTATCTTATCGTAACATGAAACTGTTTATCTTTGCTTATATCGCTTTTATTAAAAACAATATTATGGAATAAATATACGCCTTTGTAATTCTAGAAAATATATTAAATAATTAACCAGATATTTTAACAACAACTGGCAGTTTAAAGGTGTTTTGTTTCCAGGAGAAAAATCCATTACAGACCTTCAGGGGGTTTGTGAGCCAATCCCCCCCTCTGTGTATCGGATTCTCATCCAGTAAAAACTCCTGGGTACTCATTCATCCACTAGTACGCCGGTCATGGTGCGAACTCACAATCTTCCATGACCGGCGTGCATTGTGCCTTGTTATACCTCCTCGGTAATAGGAGACGGAACGAGTATTTCCATCCCTTTTTTGCTCTTTTTCTTCTCTTTTCTTTTTTTCTCAGAATAGGAAGAAGGCGGACACTGCCGCCCTCGTGTACCACTGGTCGCGTCAATGTCGTGGGGGGGAAGGGGTTGTTTTGCAGATAGAACACAGTTTAAGAGTGATCTGCACCAAAAATTTATTCTAGTATAAGCTTCTATAAAACCGTCTGTATCTCATTTACAGGCGGGCGCTTGACCTCAATAACACCTGGTGGAAGGTCCTGGTGGTGGAAAATCCGATGATGAACCGCGTCCACTCAACTAATGCCCATTCACTCTTCTCTTAAAGGTTCTCAAGTCTTAAGATCGTGAAAATATGGCCGCTAGAAGCATATAAAAAAATAATAATAATAAAACATTTATTTGGCACACAACATACAACACATCAGAATAGGTAAATAAATACAGAAACAACAAAAGGATATACCCTGTGTTGTGATGATGCGCCAAAGGGAAGTCAGCTCAGTAAATGCTAAGTGACCAGCCGAGCCACCCAGCGCTGATTTTCAACTGACACCCATTTATTGAAAACAGCAAGGAAGGGATCAAAATATAGTACAGATACACAGCATTAGAGACTAAAATTCAAAGTATCATAGATGGGTATATATCATAGATGAAAATACATATATATATATATATATATAAGTACATTACATATACATATCATATACATTATTATTATTAATATACAGATAAACACAAAATAAATGCAAATAGAATAATAAATAAATTTAAACAACTATAAACAACTAAATAAAAGAGGCATCCAGTTGTCGCACGGTATGCTGCTCATTCAGCAAGAAGGTTTTTAATTTATTTTTAAAGTATTTATGCTTAAAGACGACCTAATTGGAGGCGGTATATTTTTCCAGCATTTAGACCCGCCCAGTTAAGTTGTGAAGACCTTTCCCGGTCAACAAACACGCGTAAATTCGAAAAAAATAAAACAGCATTTGGACGCAGCATACCGAAAACTACCTCTAAAAGTCATATTCCACTCCTTAGCTGTTCGCATAACGAATGTAGAAGCGAATCTTTTCGTGCGGATATGAGGAATATCTACCACATACGGATGGTATCTAATATGATGTTTAGTGGTTTTATGGTGAAATGGGACTGGCGGCGTCAGATAATGTAGATTCTGAGAGAACTCTCCACTGATAAAAGACTGCGAGGCAGGCAACTCTACGTCGATGCTCGATGTTATTTAACCTTATTCCACCCTCTACCTTCCATACTAGAACCACGCGGATTTAAGGAGTCACAGCTATAGGGTAACTCAGTAGCGTTCATTCCATAGATGCATGCAAGCATTGCTTGTCCTTATGATAAATAAGTCTGGAATAAATTGTCTGAAGTTAAACAAAAAAAGGAACTATTTATATTCATATCAATTCTATATTCATGCCGTCTTTCTTTGACTATGAACCTATGAAAGCAATATAATATTTACTATCATTATTTACTATTCAAATTAATTATACGAATTCTGCCTACCCTGTCAAAATACCCTTTGCACGTCACTGGGGTAAATCATATCCCGGCTAGGACTAAGAAGTTCTCTAACTTGTCGTTGGGCTGTGGAATAGTCTTCTGGCACGCGTGTCTCCTCCATCCTATGATATGGAGTCCTTTAAATGAAGCGTGAAGAGATATTTTTGCAGGCTGGCATGATCCCTGGGATTATTGATTGGTTTTTTTACTGTTGCTAATCGTTGTTGTTTTTGCACTGCATCAAGCTTATCATCAGTCATGTAGTCACTGTGCCGACTCAGAATTAAAAATATTATTATTAATTAGAAGAGGGATGCCTCTTGTTAACTAGTGTTAACTTTAACTAATGTTTAACGTGTATTTATTGTTTTCGGGTCTATATACATAAATACATTAAATTAAAGTTAAGATTGGAGTTAACATACACAACGGATATAAACTGTAAGTGACATGAAGACAACTTGTTTTTGTCCCGGGGGAAATCCCTAATGGACATTCAGGGGGCAGTGAGGGCCGCCCCCCGGTGTGTCGCACTGTTAAGATTCATGCTACGCAATGGAAATAAATTGCAACTAACATGCTATGTAACATGAAGACACCTTGTTTTTGTAACCCAGGGGAAATCCCTAACGGACCCCAGGGGACTATTAGCGTCGCCCCTCCGCTGTGTCGGACTTGCACTGACTATAACCCCCGTGGTATTCCTTCACCCACCTGCCGAGTGCCAAGGACAAGGCCGCGACGGCTTCTTCGGCATCCGGCGACGTCTGGCCTTGTTTAGGCTCCGCTTTGGCGGGGGACATGAAGACACCCAAGATACAGGTACTCCTTGTTTGGCTGTCAGCTGACTATAACTTACCGCGTTCTACTTTTTTTTATTTTTGAAAATAATGGTTTGTAGCGTGCACTCTGCCGATCCACTCTCGCGGACGCCGTAATGTTTATACGGATCGCTTACGCATCATCCGCGGTGGACGGTAGGAGGAGATTCACGTGACGCTCTCGATCGACCGCGCGCCTTGCGATATTACGTCGCTTACTAATTATTGCTTGATTTTGTAAGTTTTGATTGTTTTATTTTAAGTATCTGTGCTTTAAACGTATTTGATGGACTTTGATGTTTTTACTGCCTCTTAAACGTTATAGGTTTTTATCTTTGTTTTATAGAGTTTGGAGTTTTACGGTCTCTTAAAATTTAGGAACAGTTGCCGTAGAAAGAATGGAAGTGTCGTGGTTTCGTATTTAAACCGAACAACGCTATCTCCAAGATGTTAGTGATAACGTGATTGATGAGTTATCTTACAGAGCTCAAAGTATTTGTAGTCGCACTAGCATTTTAAAGAAAAATGAATAAATACCGTCAAACAAAATGATAACGTACCTCTACTGGAAAACTCCTGGGTTTTGTCAGTGTCGTCAACGCTAGACAGGAAAATCCTCCTAAATCATTTTAAAATACTGATAAATATAAAAAAATAAAGAAATATAATTTATTTTGCACATAAAATAACACTCAACACAGAAGATTAAGTATGTTAGAAAACCACAAAAGCAAGTACGTCAAAGGAAAGTCAGCTCAGCAAATGCCAAGTGACCATCTGACATCCATTTGTTGTGTAAACGCTTAGAAAACAGCGAGAAATCAGTTAATAGAGTATAGATACACAACTCGAGAGACTATTTCAGACCGTCATACGTAATTATATGTACATACATACTTTTTTTATCCTGGGGTAAAATCCTGCATATGACCATCAGAGACGCTGTGATGGCAGTGACCCCGGTGTGTCAGACTCCTACTGACTAAAAACCCCCGGGGTGTCCCTCTAATCACTGCACCTGGGCCTGGGAAGCCAAATTCATCCAGACGCCCAGAGAACAAGAGGTCTTGTTGAGGCTACCTCTCTGGGAGGGGAAGGAGTAAAGCCCACCCCTCCAAAACCTCTCTCCCAGGCGATGCGCCGGACACCGTGCACCGCCTCCCTCTCATCCGGGCAGCAGACTCCCTCAAGTCTATTGCCCGGCTTTGTACATACATACACATTAACACGCATTTAAGTATATATAATCGCCCTACTATTGTACTTTAAAATTGAAGTGAGAACCAAATGAGTCCCAAATCAAATACGCAGTCTTTTATAGGGCTATTTATATGGAATAAGTTTGTACGCAACCCTCTGTACGGGAATACAATTCGTTCTAAGCAGATGTTTTGAATTCTTTCTTCTGTGTAATTTCATAATTTTGTTTAGTAACTGTTTTACTTTAAAACTGCCAAGTGTAAATGGTGTAGGATAATCTTCGTAAAAAATCCTCTTTCTGTGTTATTACAATTAAATAGTGACGCGAGGTATCTATTTGCTACAAACGACTAGTTTAAAATTATTAGACAAAAAACTGTGCTATTACCAAATGCTTTATCGCAAAGATATCGTTAGTGTTATCATTTACAGCATTACATTTTGACAGAATACTTACATCTGTCAAATAGAAACAGATATGTCATTATATGAATCTTTATATCTCCTTTGTTTCTTCAAAGACTCCAGTTTATAACAAAAAGATATCATTAAAAACTTTAATGCCCACTTTTTATAAGGCAGTGAGGCCCTAGTATGCCAGAAGAAGAATTAAAGAAGTATTAATGCAGTGGAGATGCTCTCTGGAGCTGATCTCTTCGTTCTATATGCATAGTAACGCATGCGGATCGCGTTAGGAACGAAGATATACGCGGAATAGTTGATTTGAAAGATAGTGCCCTCGACAGCATGCACAAAAACATCCTTCGATGGTTCTAGCACGTGGAGAGGGTGAATGATGAAAGAATGACGTAAAACATCTAAATATATATAACTCAAAGGTGCCTGACTGGCTGACATAGTGATCTATCAACGCACAGCCCAAACCACTGGACGGATCGGGCTGAAATGGCATGCAGGTAGATGTTATGACGTAGGCATCCGCTAAGAAAGGATTTTGATGAATTCCACCCCCAAGGGGATAAAATAGGGGATGAAAGTTTGTATAAATCTTCTCAGATTTTCGACTATAATATAATATAATAGCTTGATAGTTTTAGTGCCTAATGACAGATTAGGCCCTAATTTTTTACACACGCTAAACAAAAGTAAAGCCACAAAAACTATATCTAATTAATTATGATACTTCTTAACGCGAGCGAAGCCGCGGGCAAAAGCTAGTATACAATATGAATGCGAGTGGAAGTAAGAGCCGAGACCGACCGAGATTTACCAACACGGATCAAATAAAAAGAGCTCCGATGGAGGGTAATATTAAAAGTGCGCGGAATCGGCGTGAATGCATGAAGGCGTTAATGAAAACCAAGGAAGCGGAAGATGTTTGCAAGATAGAAGTGGCATTCCATTCTCCCTGCTTACCTCAATAAGGATTCAGCTAGATAGTTAGATAAAAATACAAAACATTATAATAATTGTTTAAGATCGTCACGGTATATCGCAATCGGGGTAAGCAAAGATACACTAGTAGCTGTATCCACTCTGGGCTTATAAGTATGTCGTGCCCATCGTGACCAGTGGCGCAGCTGATCGCCGTCCTTACAGCACAAGTACACATCACAAATTTCCTTCACCGGTGTGCCTGTGGAGCCAAAATTAAAAGCCTAATCTGAAAATCCCAGAAGTATGGCATTATCACGCACGAATGCCGGTCGCTTGTCTACTAAACCGTTACAGACACAAAGAATTATAAATAAAAGATAATGTTTCATACAAAATTATTTTATTACATA
Source organism: Automeris io (assembly GCA_036320925.1). Lineage (NCBI taxonomy): Eukaryota > Metazoa > Arthropoda > Insecta > Lepidoptera > Saturniidae > Automeris > Automeris io. The sequence continues at coordinate 5,904,270 of JAUDJH010000029.1, read as the reverse complement.
ATTAGACAGCCTTAATCTCGGCAGTTGTTTCCTTATCAATATATGATTGCAGTTGTTCATTTTGACGAAATATAAACACTAAGGGCGGCTTGCACTAACAAATTAAATCTAGTTTAGAGTTATATAAAATGCTATTTAGGGCTGATCTGTACTTATTGTCTTGCACTAAATCGAAATCTAGTTGTAACAACTCTTAAACTGAAATCATCATTAAGATGGAATCAAACCAATTCAATTAATAAGCGTTTTATGCAAGCTTAAACTAGATTAATTCGTTAGTGCAAGCCGTCCTAAATCATATGAGAAAATTGACCGATATAAAAACACAATAAGAAACGTCTATACAGTACATATTGAAAACCCTATCCGACCCGAAGGGGGCATTTTGGTTATAAGTTAACATTATTAAGATATATAAGCAAATTATAATAAATTAGTCGTGAAAATCAAAAAGAGATTAACATATAAAATTGTAGGATTAACTAGTATTTAAAACCTTCTTAACATATGTAATATTCAGACTTTTTGGGAATGTGTTAAAAATTTACTGTGATGCATATACTGTATTTTTGGTTTATAAATTTTGATTTTCAATAGTTTAGTTAAAGTGACAAAATCATTGATAGCCATTTGGGTGCATATCGGTCGAGAACAAAATTATCGTTAATTGCGGCTGAGATAAAACAATCCCACGCTCATGTTTTGCTACATTATTGCCTATAAGAAATCACCATTTGTGGAAATTTTATATACTTATCTGTCGCTAACAAAATTTCGCGTAGCAGAATATTTGAAAGTAACTCATTTTGACGTGCCTTTATGGATAGATTCCGTAGCCATATTAAGTGTTTTTTTCTATAAAATAATATCTAATTTATAATTTTATTCGTTACCAGTATTAACCCTCTTTATAATTATATAAAATTATTCTTAGTAAATGATAGCCCTGACTTAGACGAATATATTCTAAAGATGAGCCGAAATCTTATAATCTACTGTATTTACTTACAATAAAACCCATTCCTTCATCATAAGATTCTCTCTATCTGTAAAACATGTGTAATAGATTACAAAGAGCTTGAAGTACTCGTATTATAAATAATCGCAATAAGTCCTTGAATAGAAAGCGCGCGCTTTGACAACCGTCCGCAAAAACACTACACAAATTAATATATTTTATAAATTAATAAATTATATAATTTTTTCTCGGGTGGTTATAGTAACCACCGGCACGCATGTGACTAAGGAACTCCTAACATCTATCTCTTTTTCTATAAACAAAAAGAGTAGAATTAAGTTTTTAGCTTAACTAATTTTGACTTTCCTTATTTGTATGGATATAATATTATGTCATGGCCAACTAGTTCAATTCGTAGTTCGATAAACGGATTAATCCTTTTGTTTATTGCAGAATTTAACGAAATTTCTAAACATTGCTTTATCCTATTGATTGAATGGAGTTATGAGTTATTTAGCTTTTGTCGCTATCATTGAAGTTTAATGCAAGAAAACTATATTTTGAATGAGCCGGCGCCTCATAGCAGCCCATTTCAAACTTTCAATCAAGCAAATTGAAAGTTTGCCCATTAAATAGCGTAGCTCGTTAAACGAATGATAAATTCAATCAGTTACAACACAAATATATGTAAACCCCAAAAAAATAAGCTTTTTTTTTAAATATGATTTACGGTTGATATTTGGACATCAATCACACCTAGTAGAAAGTGGAGATGAGTCCGATTATGTCCCGCGTCCTACTAACGCCTTTTCACTCTTCTCTCAAAGGCTTCCAAGTCATGAGAACGTGGGAATATGGTCGCTGGAAGCATATTCCTTAGCTTTTCGCATAAATATAGAATCAAATCTTTTAGTGCGGATATAAGGAATGTCCACCACGTACGGATGATGTCCGGCATGATGTCTAGAGGTTTTATGATGAAATGGGGCTGGTGGAATTAGAGAATGTAGCTGCTTATTGCTAACATTAAAACTATTGGTAACGGATAAAGCTCTTATCAATGATATAAAATGGATTAATAGCTGATAAATGTATTTAAATTAATCTTAAATAGTGCGTGTAAAAGCGTATACATATTATAACAATCAATTAGATACGGTCGTATATTTAGATAAAGTAATTTGAACATTGATCTGTTATAGAAATAAAGATATAATTGTAATATCCATGCTTGATGGTGACTGTAGTCGTTTGCGACACTTGCTTAGGTAACGCGCAGGCTTTCAAGTTTTTTTTTTTACACTGGCTTGACATAGTGACTACAGAGTACCTGATGGTAAGTACAGTGTAGTCCAAAAACGAAAGCGACCGTCAAAGGATGAAAATCCATTGATAGTCTACATTGTCATATCGGCCCACATATACCACGACTGAAGGTCTCTAGTTATATGAGCTACTGGATATACACAAGCTGATCCCGAAACGCGACAAGCCGAAACTGGTCACTATGACGGTCTTTACACCCATCTACTGTGGTCACGAACCAGACGGGCACCGACGCCCTACCACCTCGCTGCTGCTCGTTTAGCACCACCCAGGAGCCACGTGTAGGGAAACTAGGGTAAAGCTTACGGACGCGAGCAGCTTCGACTCCCAAAATTCTCGACAGATAGTTTGATGGAATGGTATTAAAGAATACATAGCAGTCTAAGATTATTAATATGTCTAGATGCAGTCCGTTTATACGTCGATCATAAAATTCTCACGTCAGAGTGTGTAGATGTCATGATCTACTAGATGCATGCGCCCCGCCCACTAATAAAGCTTCGTCTAGAGCATGGGTCGGTAACCTTTTCTTATGTAAGGGCCGCAAATATTATGAGTATTTCGGTGCGGGCCACATTTCATATAATAAACACATTTTTTTTAGATAAAACAAATTTTTGCATTTTTATCCATATTTATTGTTACTCACATTTTGAAGTAATAGGTACAAAATTAACTAATACTTTTAAAGCTAGTGTGATTTTTGAGGCTGTATTTGTTTTGCAAGTTCTTTAATGTATACTGCTATTTTAGACATAGAAATGCGCAGTATTGCATCTAAATGTTCATCGGCCAATCGAGAACAATGCTTGTTTTTTTTATAGTTAATTATCGAAAATTCTGTGCAACGGTTCTTACTTGCGCGGGCCGCACCGTAGTGGGGTACGGGCAGCATGCGGCCCGCGGGCCGCTAGTTGCCGACCCCTGATCTAGAGTCTAAGCTATTAATAATCTTATACAGTATGTTAATCTAGTACAAATCGAGCGGATCAACGTGAAGCAACATGTTTTTTGTATTTTGGTTTGCTCATTCGTGCTGATTTTCGTACTTTCTTTACGGATTCGTTCTTTTGTGTTTTTGCTATTGCTGTGGCGTTTTTAGTACAATTATGGCACAAGTTCGATTACAATTGTGCGGTACTATTTTGTCTTAAAACATATTAATCCTTATCATTTAATTACATTAATCATTGCAATTAATTATCGTGAATTTAAAATTACACTATATCTGCTTTCCCAACCTTTTTCAATGTCGGACTAGCAGACTTTAAGTTGGGAAACACTGCACTGCCATTTATATAAATATCTTAGAAGATATTACTCGAACAAAGTCTCACACGAAGATCAGTTGCACTAATGCTATGATAACTTAAGATACATTGTCTTTGACATTTACACTTCATTAGTCTGGCGCGGAAGCCTTGAAGATGCCGGGGAGGAGACTGTCGTCTTTCCCTCGCAGGCCCATGGTGACGGCCAGGCCTATGACGGCTCCCAGCAGTATGCCGACCACAGCTGCCAGCACTCTCTGGGTGTAAGGCCAGCGGGAGCATGCCCAATACTGCTCGATTACTACTCTGAAAGAGAAAATAAAATGTTTATTACATAAATCTATCTGAACTTGCGAACTTCGAACCGCCATGAATGTCGTGTAACCTTCTCGAACTTCCCATCTCTTCTCTCTCCACCTCTCTCACCTTTCTATCCCCCTTGTAAATTTATCTATATCTATTTCTCATCACGCTGAATCCCTGCTGGGGTAGGCATAGAGTATGCAATCTGGTGCAATCAAGTCACTTAGTCGAGCCATTATAAAAACAAGAGTTCGTGTTTGAGAAAATATTCAATGTATAATAGGAACTTGATTTTAGCCTCAGTATTCACAGAGCGTAGTCCAAGTTCAGAAAACCGGTTACTTTCATATAATTTGATACTATTTTTTTTTTAATAAATTATAGACGTACGCTTGACCTCAATCACACCTGGTGGAAGGTTAAGATGAGTCCGATGATGAACCGCGTCCCCCTAACAAATGCCTATTCACTCTTCTCTTAAAGACTCCCAGGTCATAAGATCGCGGATATATGGCCGCTGGAAGCATATTCCACTCCTTAACTGTCGCATGATGAATGTAGAAGCGAATCTTCACGTGCGGATATAAGGAAATAAAATAATAAAATAATATGTAATGTTTGAGCCAAGGCTGAGCAAAGTCAAGATAGCGTCTATAAATCTCAGTCTCAGATATATATTTTTCTACAGACGGACGCTTGACCACAATCACACATGGTGGTCGGTGATGATGAGTCCGACAATAGACCACGTCCAACCAACAAATGTCTATTCTTCTCTTAAAGGCTCCCAAGCCATAACAACGCGGAAATATGCTCGTTGGAAGAATATTTTACTCTTTAACTCTTCGCATGATGAATGTAGAATCGAATCTCGTTCATGCGGATACAAGGAACGGTCACCACATGCAGATGGTATCCGTCACAGCGTCTTGTGGGTTTATGATGACACGGGGCTGTTGGAATTAGAGAATGTAGCTTTTGAGAACGCTCTCCATTGTAGAATCAGTTAAAAACTGCGAGGCAGGTGACATTACATCGATGCTCGATGTTCTGCATTTTAGTCTCATTCAAAGATTCATCGACAACAAGTCTAGGAGCTCTACGATCAATTGAGTCCAGAAAGGATAACTTTTTTTTTATACTGGCTCGACATAGTGACTACAGAGTACCTGATGATAAGTACAGTGTAGTCCAAAAACGAAACCGACTATCAAAGGATGAAAATCCATTGATTGTCGACATCATCATGTCGGCCCACATATACCACGACTGAAGGTCTCTAGGTATATGAGCTACTGGATATACACAAGCTGATCCCGAAACGCGACAAGCCGAAACTGGTCACTATGACGGGCTTGACACCCATGTACCGTGTTCGCGATCCAGACGGGCACCGACGCCCTACCACCGCGCTGCTGCTCGTTTAGCACCACCCAGGAGTCACGTGTAGGGAAACTAGGGTAAAGCCTACGGACGCGAGCAGCTTCGACTCCCAAAAACTGATAACTGGTATTTAACGAACCCGTCCCAAAGATGACAACAGTATTCTAAACCCAAATGCACCTGTGCCTGATTTAGTTTAAGAAGCTGCGATGGCGTGAGGTACCGTTTGACTTTAAAAGGACAACCAATTTTTTAGCAGCTGTTTTCACTGTAAGCTCAATCGGATGCACAAATTTCTAATCAGCTGTCAGTTCTATACTGAGGAACTCGAGACCATCAGTTACCAGCAGAGATTCACCTCGGAAGATTGGAATCAGATAAAAGGGAATCCATTTGGCGGAAAAAAGACATGCCTTTTGATGGCATTAAAACCAACCACTGTTGATACGTGTACAATATCTTACCTTGCTCCCATTTTATATGATTCTGCAGATGTTTGTATCATGTTTTCATGCCTACTTATCATATTTTTTTATCGCTATACAATTATGATGGTACTTAAACCTTATTCTAACTACATATCATTGCTGCAGTGTTTATTTAGCGAAACGGCTATTTTGTATGTTTGTTTAATTATAAAAAAAATATCTCCTAATTTAAACTCGTACTCATCTATGAATAAATATCTCTTTTATCTTTTTGTGGTGGTAGGGCAATTGCCCGAACTGAGTCATGACCACAGTACACGAATGTAAAGACAGGCATAGTGACCCGCTTGGACCTGTCGCGTTTCGGGATCAGCTTGTGTATATCCAGTTATTTATATACCTAGAGATCTTCAGTCGTGGTATATGTGGGCCGACATGACGATGTAAACTATCAATGGATTTGTGTTATTTGATAGTCGCTTTCATTTTTGCACTTTTAAAAAACAAATACAAAAAATATTGGAACATGTCATTAATGTAGTTATAAAGAAAATTATGAAAGCTTTATAAATAAATCTTTGTATTTGACATTGTGGTTGACATTTCAACTGCTCACACGAAGCGATTCGCCTCTTTTCTTGTTGCGAATCACCAACGGGTGGAACTCGCTTCCAGCGTCTGTTTTTCCAACATCCTACGTCATGGGAATAATTTGAAAGACAAATGAATCGATATTTGTTGGTTGAGCGCGCTCCATTACCGGCCTCATCGATTGTTTCCGTTCGGTCTGACTGAGCTCAACATCGTGAAGAAACCAGCGTCTTTTAAAGGTGTCACGTGTTCTAGTGCTGTGAGAATGTGGACCAGCTGCGCCACTAGTCTCATTGCGCACGACATATATGATGATGATGTCCTAACCGGATTCGGCCACGGCGACTGTTTCAACACCGATTAAGAAAAACAAGGCCCTGGTTTCGGAAACAGTCAATTGCGCAGGAGATATTTAAGTGCATAACTGGACGCGCTGCCAGAAAAGCACTCTCTCGTCCGAGCTCCCTCGGGCCCGATGGAATGGAGAACCAGTACGATCGGGAGGGAGCGGGATGCAGGTTTGGTCGAGTTGCCCTTCTCTGAACACCTGGTTGAATTGCGGTGTTAAAGAGATACCTTAGTCGCCTTTTACGACACCTCAGCAAGAAGAGGGGGGTGCTATTCTATTCTGCCGGCAGCCACCACGGCTAGACACGACATATATACGAAACGTGGATATAACAACTAATGTACCTCTGCTCAACCCGTAAAGGATATAGCGTGGCGTTTCCGCTCGTGGATACCGGTCCCTTATATACAAGGCTACACAGCCACAATAATTATATAATGGTTTACTATACGTAAAATATTGTATTTATATCGGATAATGAACGTTTGACAGGAGCTATAGTTTTCAACAAACTATGTATCAAATAATTTAATCATGGGAGTCTGCGTGGAGCTTTAGCATTCTCCGTGTCATTATTTATATTGTGATAATAAAATGCTATAATACCAGTGTCGTGATAAGTATATCAATAAAATGCCGATAAATGAATAAGTATATATTAACAATTCGTAACTATTCGATCATAGAATTAAATAAATAATTCTAAGTTAAGCTACAACAAAATGGGTGGATAAATGTACCGGGCAGTAGACTTAAGGGAGTCTGCTGCCCGGATGAGAGGGAGGCGGTGCACGGTGTCCAGCGCATCCCCTGGGAGAGAGGTTTCAGAGGGGTGGGCTTTACTCCCACCCCTCCCCCAGAGAGATAGCTTCAACAAGGCCTTTTGTTCCCTGGGCGTCTGGACGAATGTAGCTTCCCAGGCCTGGGTGGAGCAATCAGAGGGACACACCGGGGTCGCTGCCCTCACAGCGTCCCTGATGGACCTATGCAGGATTTTCCCCCCGGGATATTTATTTATTTATTTATTTACTTTTACAGGGTTGCCAGTGGCCCGGTACAATGACTAATTCACACAATACATACATAAAGTTACAATAAAAAAATGTACAGTTCCTATTAAGGCATCCACAACATACGTCAGAGTGGCCCGCTTAATTATACCAAATCATACTATACTATATTAAAAAAAATATTAAAAAAAAAGGTGGATAAAAGTAAAGCAACATACTTTCAAAGTTTTGGTAACCTCATTCATGCTGAGTAGCAAGCATAGGATATACACCTTGGGCAGGCAAATTATCAGATCCTAATCTACTAAAACAATATGTACGTATTTTTAGATATAATATATTATTATGATCTCAACACTTGGTACTCTATGTGAGCAAGCGGAGAATATATGAATGTATGTAGTAAAAAATTAAATGCAAATTTGTTCACAAAACATAACTATGTTGTTGTTGCTTATATTAAATAAACACGTAATGCAATAATTTACAAAAGTATTATAAATATATTAAAAAAAAAAACATTTTGTTTCAAATTAAATTGACATTAGAATTTATGAATTTACTTAAAACAGTACAATGATAGGGACTTTTTTTTTGTTAACCTGGTGGAAGACCTTTCGGATCGTCAGGGGAGTGGTGAGGGCCACCCCCCCCTGTGTCGGACTTGCACCGACTAAAACCACCGGGGTGCCAACTCTGAGCTCTCTCCGCCTTCGCCGGGCCTGGGTATCCGTGTACTTGCCACGGTCCCGGCGAGCGATTGGCCTTGGCAGGCCTCCTCTCTGGAAGACGATGATAGAGACTCAAGTACAGCCAGGATCGATGTTATTGACACACGCAATGTACGGAAAATAGAACCTGAACGTAAAGTTTAAATTAATTAATTTTTTATGTAGAATTTGTTATAATTACAATTTATAGCCATTAAATTATTTTAGTATTGTTATTTTAATGTGAAATAATAATTACAAAAAGCAATTAAATAGAATAAACCACATTTTTAAGTCATTCGAGAATTGTGGGTGTGGCTGAACATCCCGATCTTTATGTCGCTAGGCTATGAAATATTTACTCTGCTTTCCGTAAGCGGCGCTGCGTTCGCGTTATTAATTAATGTTGGCAAACGTTATACTTATCTTATCGGAACGATAGATGGCGTGAAAATAGAATAAATTATAATGATATTAATCTTTTCTTTTTTTAACTTTGATTTTATTTGTAATTTATTTAACTTATGCATTGCTTTAAGTACTGTTTATGCTCAGTTTGTATCATTATGTTTTTTTTTTTATACAAATACGATACAAAAATGGCTAATATTTAAATCAATAAATCACAACGCATTAACTTGCTACAAATCGAAGAACTTCGTATTGTTCTATTTAAAAACATTGTTTTGGCTTGAATTTTCTATATAATCTATATAGGTCTGATGAAGGTCTTCGGAGATGTAAACTAGGATTCTAGAAAGACCAGATAAAGATCTTCCTTGATACAGCAGATTTTACGTAATAAAGCTCATTTAAATAAGAATTTAGTCCTAAGCACGATAATTGACATGAATTTGACGCCTCAGAAACACAGGAAATAATAATAAATAGTAATGTATCGTCACGCTATATTCCTTTCAGGGCGAGCAGAGATTCATTAGTGCCTGTATACACTTCCGCGCATATGTTTTAATTTTTACACTGGCTCGACATAGTGACTACAGAGTACCTGATGGTAAGTACGGTGTAGTCCAAAAACGAAAGCGACTATCAAAGGATGAAAATCCATTGATAGTCTACATCGTCATGTCGGCCCACATATACCGCGACTGAAGGTCTCTAGGTATATGAGCTACTGGATATACACAAGCTGATCCCGAAACGCGACAGGCCGAAGCGAGTCACTACGACGGTGTTTACACTTGTGTACTGTGGTCGCGACCCAGTTCGGGCAATTGCCCTACCACCATAAAATATCCTAATGCCCTACCATGCCCTGCCCAGCGTGACCAGTAGCGCAGCTGATCGCCGCTCTCACAGCACCAGCACACATGATATTTCTATAAGATGTCATGCGGGCTTCCTCGCAATAGTTTCTTCACCGGTGAGCATGTAATGTCTCAATCCGTAATTGAACTAGAAAACCCCCAGACATATATGCTGAGATTCAAACCTACGACCAGTCGCATGCAGGAGTGGATACGATACCGAAATCTTATTCACTAAGCCACCACAGCCTAAACACCGAACACAAAAAATTATAACATAAAAACATTCAACCGATTTTTTTCCCTGACTCGGCTTAGTGACCACACTACACCGATGGTAAGCAAAGATGCAGTCCAAAAAACGACTGCAACTATCAACCGTTAAGAAATACAATCGCTAGACTGGCAGAGATGGGCAAAATGTAATCTGTTTAATGATTAACGATTACAAAATGTAGTAATTGAATTATGTTGATCTGTAATCATTATTAAATCCCTTGAAAACATTATGGCGTCATTGATGTGTATGCAATTGAGGATTTTGAAGTGTTTAGAACATAGATGAGCAAAATGCTGTCATATTAACGATGAAAAAGGCAAAATGTAATCGTAATTGATTTTCATTAATCTGATTACATTTTAGATACATTTTGCTCATCTATGGCTAGATGCTCTAATTATGCCGATCTGCACAAATATCTCTTAACGCTTCGTTTAAAGGACCCAATATCATAGGGATAGTGGGAACACGCTCGCAGGAAGACCATTCCACAGCTCAATCACACGGCGATAATTAGAGTTTATAACCGGTGGTCGTGGGTGTGGTTGTAAAAAGACACGGATTTTGGCGTTTTACTGTTTATTTGCACTTTAAGGCACACCGAACTGCGACGCACACGCACGTACTCTAGCCTCGGGTCTCGGTAGTCGACTGATTTTGCTAGAGCATCCCTTGCCCCGCGCGTCCCATAACACCCTAACATCCTTTAGGGCGTTTACCACAAACGCGTATCGGGCGGCGTCTACATGCTATAAGTTAGAGAACCTCTAATTCCTAGCCGGGATGTTAAATACCTTGATAACTATGATTCCGTAAACCCACGCGCGTGATTCATTTATGTAAAGGAGAGGATGAAATAAGGAACTTTGCTTTTATGAAGTAAATTGATTTTTCTGTAAAAATGTTTTTTAAAAGTCTCTACCTACCCTTCTTCAGTCACTCTCTGGTTAACACTATTCACACTGCCGACGTAAGCCGGGTTCACATACACAAAGTTAGTGTTATCGGCCATCGCCGGCCGCTTCACTTTATGCTGAGACCCGCCCGGGTCCACCACGATGTCTCGCAACGCCAACTCTGAGCCGAGGTTTTTTTTAGACATTTTCTCTTATCAATCCCCTTATCAATACACGAGCACCTGTTAGGTTGTCATCTGTTTAACTGAATGTCGGCTATCGTCGGTGATAAGGGATATCTGATAGCTAGACGCGGCTGTTGATAACGTAGTTTTATATTATTTTTTACATTGTCTCGACAAAATGGCTACAATACCTGATGGCAAGTACACTGTAGACCAAAAACGACAAAGACACTCAAAGGACGAAAATCTATTTAGAATTCACGTAAACGCGACAGGCTAAAGCGAGTCACTATCATGGTCTTTACACTCGTGTACTGAGGTCAAGACTCAGTTCGAGCAATCGCCCTCCTCCGGGCAGTAGACTTGAGGGATTCTGTTGCCCGGATGAGAGGGAGGCGGTGCCGCCTGAGTAAAGTTTTGGAGAGGCGGATTTTTACTCCCACCCCTCCCAGGGAGATGGCTTCAACAAAGCCTTTTGTTCCCTGGGCGACTGGATGAATTTGGCTTCCCAGGCCCTGGTGGGCCAATCAGAGGGACGGCACGGGGGTTTTTAGTCAGTAGGAGTCTGACACACCGGGGTCGCTGGCCTGACAGCGTCCCTGATGGTCCTATGCAGGATTTCCCTCGGGATACAAAAAAAATCGCCCTCCTACTTCGAAAACGCCTTCTTTATAAATTTATTTACAATGCCAAAATAGTGGATAATAGTGAATAGACCGGTTTTTATGCTTGACAACGCATATGGACGTATGTTAGAATCCACGCAGGTACCTCTGGATTTTTTTAGATTACATACGGATTTAAACACCACATACTCAGTGGTTAAAAAAAAAACATCGTTAGGACACACATGGCATCTCACAGAAATGTTTACTAGTGCTGTGAGATCGGAGATCAGCTGGGCTACTGGTCACGTTGGGCACGATATATAAACGCAAAGTGGATACAGCCACTAACGTATTTCTGCTCACCCCGAAAAGTATATAACTTGTAGATATATTATTAAAAATAGATCTTCAGTTCTTCCAAGAGCGAAACGTCACACAACACATTATGATAACGTGATGACATTGTTTATTATCTAACGCGTTATTAATTACATGTAAATGTGTGTTTGTTTGTACCTACGTCGAGTCACGATCAGCTGATCGACATGATGACATTTTGTCTAAGACAAACCTATTGTGGACATAGCTCTTCGTATTAGCAAGTTGAAATGGTAGTGGGCAGGACATATATACCGAAGAACAGACGGTCGTTGGAGCAGAGGTTTCTTGAATAGCGACTGTCTGTAGCGTGGGGCATAGATGGGCAAAATGTAATCAGATTAATGAAACTGATTAACGATTATATTTTAAGTGTTTTACCATTAATATGACTGCATTATGCTCATTTATGTTTTAAACACTACAAAATCCCAGATTGTATACACATTTATGATTTCTTAATGTTTTAAATGGATTTAATCATGATTACAGAGCAAGAAAATTAAAATTACGACTACATTTTGTAATCGTTAAACATTAATCAGATTACAATTTACCCATCTCTGGCGTGGGACGCCCCTTAGCAATGTGCAGCGACCTGCGAAAGGTGGCTGAAAAGGATTGTATGAAAAAAGTCGAAGGCCTGACTCAATGGCACATGTTAGGAGATGTCTATGCCCAGCAGTAGACTAGGATAAGCTTATGATGTAATGTAATACGATACCTATTATTTGGTGAATGTAATACCGCCCAGAATCTTGAAATTTTTCGAAGCTATGCAGAATGTACTGTCTGACGAACCGCAAGCCAGACCTTTTACCTTTGTTTCTCAAATATACGGATTAATTAAATAAAAATTGTTTACAACATAATTTATAGAGATTTAGTGCTCAACAATATTGTAAAAATATAAACATCATTTACCGCATAAAAGCAAAATTTTAATGAAAAACAATCCTTAACCTTAACCTTGCGTAACTCCAAACGTGGTAAGGATAACTTGTGAAACTTTTGAGTTAACTTTTGAAACATGAAACCAGAAGCTTGTGCTTTTCAGTCAATTTTTTTATGGAAAAAATGATCCAGTTTTATGTTTATGACGGGCTACTCTCAATTATTGTAAGCAACTCCAGCCAACGGCTAGGTCCCTTTCATTGAAGCACCATTATAATCTATACTAATATTATAAAGCTGAAGAGTTTGTTTGTTTGTTTGTTTGAACGCGCTAATCTCAGGAACTACTGGTTCGAATTGAAAAATTCTTTTTGAGTTGAATAGACCATTTATCGAGGAAGGCTATAGGCTATATAACATCACGGTGCAATTATTAAGAGCGAAGAAATAATGGAAAATGTGAAAAAAACGGGGAAAATTATTCATCCTTGAGGGCTTCCATTGCGTGCCTTCAAAAACGGTTCAAGATACCAAAAATATATGTAAGAAAGAATTATTCCTCTTGAAATGATCTAAAAAAATGTCCGCAACAGTATATGTCTATCTTTTAAGATTAAGTCACTAGAACCGTTTTTATGGTAAACAAATTTGGTCGAAATTAATGCATTATTTGTTAAGAGTTGTATCAACGTAATAATATTAATCTTTATCCAAATAAATGTGTTGTTGATTAAGAGTATTTAATTGTGAACAAAATTGTCTTTGACATCACTTAATTTTAATGAACATCTTCGAAGATATTACAAAACCTTATATAGCAAAACAACGTTTGCCGGATCAGCTAGTACAATATAAAAGTCACGCGCACTGCTCTGGGAACATGCCTGGTAAGTTGCAAGAGCATGTCCCGGCTAAAAACACATTGTTCTATAAAAAAAGCTTAAGGATATCGTTGGGCTGGCAACGGGTGCCCGGTGCACGTGTTGCGGAGTAATCATTTGCAGCGTTCATTTTGTGTGACCCTTTCTTTTCAATTACAATATTTAATGGACTACCAATAGAATTCGATTTCATCAAATTATTAAAGGGAATTAGAAGTGAATCAGGTAGATTCTGAGGACTTCGTTATGTTAATTAATGATTTTGACCCCTCATGCGTATATATTATTCAGCGGATGCGCTGGGTGATATGCTCATGTGCCACTGTCTGGGGCGTGGGCCCCAGCTTGCCCCCCAAGGTCCGGGCCCGATTAAACGCCATAGTATCGTGAAAGCTCTCGTCCTCACTCACGACCATAAAGGTCACCGGACAATGTGAAAAAGTAGCCGAAAGCGGTCGGAATGCCCCCGCGGCATGCGATCTCATTAGCGCTGCCATACATGGTGCCTTCGGCGTGCCATTCTGTTTTTAATCCCCAGATTCCTTTCTCTGTAGCCATACGACCTTCCTGACGCAAGAGAGTAATGGACGGACTCGTTATTAGTTGGATATTTAAAGACTCTAGTGTATGTTTTTACGAGACTCTGCTTTTAGAACTTTTTATGTTTTCAAATGAGAAATTTTATCGACATTTTTCCAACGACTTTGTAGAGCCGCTGATTAAAGAGTTATATAATTTGACACTAAAGTCGATTTACACTATCAGATTAAATCTAGCTTAAGCTATTTAATTGAAGCAGCTTAATTCAACCAAATTGAAGATTTACTGTTTTTTTCTTTTTCTAGTTCGAAAAAAGACTGCATTGCACCTCATTGAAAGTACCGTGCAGTCCAAGAATTGCAATCCGTTGACAGTTGCCAGTTCGGCCAATAGCCCAATTACCTCACTAAATTTCGACTCCTTTTTTTCCAGATAACAACCGTTGCTTTTATAATGCAACGTAATTTAAGCTCTTTTCCTAGTTCTTTTTAGTTCTTTTTTTTTATTTGTATACATTTAGACATTATACATTTACATACGATATTCCCATATTTACCCAACGATATTCTACAATTTTCGACTCTCCGATTGGAATGATTGAATTTTTAAACCACCGTATTTCGAGAATTTTAATCGGTTGGATTTTGGAGCTTTCGGGGATTAGACATCTGGATCATTTTTGGGAGTCGAAGCTGCTCGCGTCCGTAGGCTTTACCCTAGTTTCCCTACACGTGGCTCCTGGGTGGTGCTAAACGAGCAGCAGCGAGGTGGTAGGGCGTCGGTGCCCGTCTGGATCGCGACCGCAGTACATGGGTGTAAAGCCCGTCATAGTGACCAGTTTCGGCTTGTCACGTTTCGGGATCAGCTTGTGCATATCCAGTAGCTCATATACCTAGAGACCTTCTGTCGTGGTATATGTGGGCCTACATGACGATGTAGACTATCAATGGTTTTCGTCCTTTGATAGTCGCTTTCGTTTTTGGACTACACTGTACTTACCATCAGGTACTCTGTAGTCACTATGTGGAGCCAGTGTAAAAAAAAAATTGGAGGAATGCGCTTCAAGAAGTTTCTGTGACTGCGTGCTAATATATACTTTCTTCGATAAATAAATCGATTGTATGTCCACACTTATCTGTCTTATTACCTTTCGCCCGTAACAATGTATTTTTTCATGACATAGCAAAATTATTTTCCCATAACTGTTCACACACTGATTGAAAACATCCTCTGTAATTAAGTGTTAATTGACGTCTTTAAAGTTGTCTTGCCTTAATCATGTTAAATATACAATCACGAACTCTGCGTCGGAAAGTCTCTCTCACTCACTCGTGGCAAACGCAGTATCGCACCATCTCGCCTTCACTACGCAATCGACGCACCGCTTCTCTCCGCGCCTCATACTGCGCACTTGCCGCGTCCGCGCACGGGACCACGCCCACTACCCATCGCGTTCCATCCGCAAAATTATTATATTTTATAATAATACCCGCGGACTTGGGACATCGGGCCGGAACAACATCGCCGGTCCAACGAGCAGCTTATTGGGAGTCTCTGACGCCGGGGCCATGGCCTCAGGTCCGCGCTGAGTGGAAGACCAAATAGCAGCCAGATCAACGGAGGAGTTCCCGGGCAATGCCGCCCGGGGACAAATCGCAATATCTAAAAGGCCCTTTTCAGGGCCAAACATCACCCATCGCCGCTAACAGGGGTGGCAGGCGCGCCAGGCGTCACCAAACGGCCTCACAGCCGGATGGAGACAATGCCGGCGCCCTCCCCCTGTCCTCATCGCGCGAACTTTCGTCCTCTTCGGACGCGCTGTCGCGAGTCGACGAGCCGTCGCGACCCATCGCCGAGCCGCCGGGGAACATCGCCGGTTTGGATCTACGGGCCGACGCGCCGCTCCGCGCGGCAGAGTCGCCGCGCTCCGACGACGGCACCCGGCGTAGTGCTGGTGGCGCGATCCCGCGCACCGGTGCGCAGCGTAGCCGCGCCACCGGGTCGCTGCATCTTTCGCCGTCATCATCATCATCGTCGGGCTCCGTCGCCGGGCCGCGCCGTCGCCGCCGCACCAGTGGATCGTCGCGCCGGTCGCCGGGATTCGAGTTCACCGGGGATGCATCCCTGGCGATCGTCGGGTCACCGCGCCGGGTCTCCGACTCGCTCCGCCGCTCCGAAGAGAGGATGCCGCTGACCTTCTACCCCTCGAGCTCTCAGCTCGGGGTAGAAATCTCTGCGTCAGCAGAATTAAACGTAGAGAACCTCGTCGAGCTTCAGAGGCGGCTTGACCAGCACATTGTGCTGCCGTCTCCCGCCTCCCCCTCCGAGGTTCAACTGCAGCTGCCAACAGCCCACCCGCCCCCCGCGGACTACTACGCGCCGTCTGCCGGAGCGTCGACCCCGACTCGAGTGTACGAGCGTGACATAGTCACGCTCGCCCAGTTTGTTGAAACTGGGCTCCTGTCGGAGTCGATGCTGAGGTGGATGGCCCTGTACCTCCGCATCAGGGAGGCACAAATGGAGGGCCGCCCGCTAGCCCCCACCGACGTCACCACCCTACGGCTGGCCAGCGAGCTGACACTCGACCTGCCGGCCATCCAAGCTGCCGTGACGCGCCGCAGTCCACGGAAGAGGAAGCGCGGGGGAGGAAGCAGCGACGATGATGGGTGCCTGGGCCGCCTGGTCCGTCCCCGCCTGTCGCGCTCCGCATCGCCGACCCCCTCCTGCCGCGACCCCTTCCATTGGCACTAGCGTGCGTCCGTGTCGCCGCCGCAGCCACCGCAACCGCAGGCATATCTGCCGCGGCCTCCACTACCGCCGCCCCCTATCGTCGAGGGTGACGAGCCGACACCGGGTGAAGTCCCGACGGTCCGTACAACCGTCTTCGCCCGACAAGAACCTCTGCCTCAAAGGGAGAAGAAGCGACTCTCGAAGCGCCCAGCGGAGGAAAGGACGGCGGCTTTCATGGCCGGCGCCTTTGCCGTCGCGCCGCCGCGCGTCGTGCCGCCTCCGGTCACAGGACCGCGCGCCGTGCCCGCTGCCGCTGCGACGCCTGCGCGCCGCGACGCTGCGCCGCCTGCCGTGCGCGCTGCCCCGGACTCCGCCGCGCCCCTGCCAACACCCACTGGAGCCACCGCCCGCCCTATATTACCGTCGCAAGAAGTTAAAGATAGCTATGTATCCAAATTAAAAGCCGGTAAGCAGCGACCCGTTCCGTCGGAACGCCCACCATCTGTCCCGGCCCCTAAGGCCGCGCCCGTCGGCGCGCCTCGTGCGCCGACCCAGCCAGCTCGCCCGCCGCTCGCATCGAGCGTTGTACCCCGCGGCACCGCGACGGCGCGCGCACCTGCCGCGCCGCTTATCGCGCAGCCAGCCTTACTGGCTGCGCCTCAGCCGACGGGACGGGACGCTGCTGACCCGGCTGCTGCTGCGCAGCGACAACACGTAAAAGCCAAAGGAAAGCAACAACAGAGGAAAACGGAAACATTCCCCCCTCTGATTGTAGAGAAGTTACCTGAGTGGCAACGCCACTTCAAGCAGCTTGCCCAACTGCTCGGACGAGCACCGAACGCGCGCCCCTACGGGAAAGGGGTGCGGTTCTCACCAGAGAGCGAGGAGGAGTACCGCGTTGTCCAGCGCTACCTTACTCGACTAGAGAAGGATGAGCGGGTGGCGTGGTTCACCTACTCGCTCCCGGCCGAGCGAAGCCTCAAGGTGGCCATACGGGGTCTCCCGTCGGATACAGATCCGAGTGAGATCATGGCCGCCTTACAAGAGCGGGGCTTCACACCCGAGTTTTGTAAGAACGTCAAAGCTCGAGGAGGCAACCCTGGTTGCCTCTTCTACGTCATTCTGAAGCGGCAGGAAGGCCTCACCCCAGCGATATTTGAGCTCAACGAGCTCATGTATATGCGGGGTGTGGTTGTGGAGGCCTGGCGCGGTAGACTGGGTCCCGCACAGTGCCATAGGTGTCAGGAGTTTCGGCACAGCTCCCGACAATGCCACAAGCCGCTAGCCTGTGTCCGTTGTGGCGGTGAGCACACCGCCAGGGATTGCGAGCGCCCCAGGGAGGAGCCTCCCACCTGTGCAAACTGCAAGGGGCCTCACCCCGCAAATTTCACACGGTGTCCCGTCTGGAGGCGCGAATTGCGCAACAGGCGGGCTGGGACGCTCGCAAGGACGGGCACGGGATCAGAACGCACCGGGCAGGCGCTGCCGCTGAGCAACGCCGTAGAGGAGACAGCGCCAGCGTCGCTGATGGCGCCTGCCAATGATCCTACTGGCCTCAGCGGGACGACTGGGCAAGGTAACAAGCGTTCGAGAGGAAAACGCTTATCGAAGAGAAAATCCGCCGCGGCACGGGGCCGAGCCGCGGCGACAAGCGGACAATCAGAGGGGGAGGACCTGCGCCCCCCTGCACCTGCATCGCCACAGCCGGCGCGAAAACTGGACCACCTCGCCAACACTATCGGTGTAATTCGGGAGATACTCGACGCCGTGCAGGAGGGCGAAGGAGCTCAAAAGGCCGCCCTTAAGGGATTGTTTAAGCTCTTGTGCAATGGACAATAAGACCTTAAGGGTGGTACATTGGAACGCCCAGTCACTCCGGAGGAAGAAGAAACTGCTGACGCACTTCCTCCGTGAGCAGAACGTCGACGTGATGTTGATATCAGAAACTTACCTGCGTGATGTCGACACTTTTAAAGTGTCGAACTACTACACGTATAGGAAAAACGAGAAGACGGCCGACGGCGCCCCTTATCGCGGGTTGGTGGTGCTCGTTAAAAGGAACATTGTACATCAAGAGATACCATATAAAGAATACCCATCACTCTACGCCCTGGGAATACTTCTGAACGTTAGAGGGCATCACCTCAAGTTCTACGCGGCATATAGACCACCGAATCACCAGAATAGCCAGTCTTTCTGTGCGGATATCGGGGATATATTGCTGCGAGACTCGACTCCGACGGTGATAGCCGGTGATCTCAACGTGAAGAGTACCTACTGGGGCTCGAGTAAGGATACCTCGATGGGCAGAGCGTTCTATTGTCACTCTGTAGACAATAATTACGAGATAATCGGGCCGGACGCGCCGACACGGCACGGTTATAATTCGCAGGAAGTATTGGACATATGTGTTTATAGAGGCCTTAGAGCACCACCGGGGCAGACGGTTCTCCCGGACCTGCCGTCGGACCATCGCCCAGTCCTTCTCGAGTTTTCTGATTCTCTACCAACACGGATCAACGCTCCAACATCACGTCTTAGGGTAGATTGGACCGCATTCGTGAAAGAGCTTGAAAACACAAACATCACGAGACCGATGTCCTCTCGTGCAGATGTCGAGTGGATGACGGGTGCCTTGACGCGTAGCATTCAAAGCGCTCTCCGTCGATCTAGCCATACGGTTCCGACCGGGGGTCGGCTTAGGCCACTTCCCCGGCGGATCCAGATGCTAATTGATGAGAAGAGGGCGCTGCGACGCGCATGGCAACAGACCCGTTGCCCTTTCATGAAAATTAGATATAACTCGATGGTAGAGCGAGTTAAAGCGGCCCTCGATGACGACGCAGCGGAATCGTGGGATAGCTTTATAGAAGAATTAGGAGATTGCAGCACACGCCTGCCTTCTATTCACCGCTTGTGCCGGGCCTTGTCAGCGGCCCCATCGCCGGTCAGACCTCTACTGAACAAAAACGGTCACCCACGATTCACGGCAAACGATCGGGCGGAGATATTTGCCGAGTGTCTGGAGAGACAGTTTTCCCTGAACCCGGTATCGAACCCCCAGCACGATATCGATGTCAAAAGACATCTGGATCGCTTCTTTTTAGAGCCTATAGCCGGTAGCAGCGAAGAAGGCACCGCTCTATACGTTAGTCCGCACCAGGTTCTGCGGACTATCAGAAAATTACCGCCTAGAAAAGCCCCTGGCATGGATCAAATCACGAATACGATGCTTCGTCATTTACCGTTTAAGACCGTTGCGGCAATGACACGATTATTTAATGGAATCCTGCGAAGCGGCCACTTCCCACAAGACTGGAAACTTGGGAAGGCCGTAATGATACCGAAACAGGGCAAACCCCTGCAAAAACCAGAGAGTTATAGGCCTATCACGTTGCTTTCTACGATGTCTAAACTGTTTGAGAAGGTTCTCCTGGGGTTTTTAAAACCCCACATCACACCGAGAGAAGAACAGTTTGGTTTCAGGGAAGAGCACTCAACTGTCCTACAGCTCACAAAAGTCATCGACACTATTGCCCGAACATATGATAAAAATGAGTACTTCGCTGCAGTACTACTAGATATGGAGAAGGCGTTCGACAGAGTATGGCACGAGGGGCTGCTATACAAGCTGTCAACGTCATCGGCCCCCAAGAAGATTACCCATATTATAAAGTCATTCCTGGAAAACCGCCGCGTCGTGGTAGCGGTGGAGGGGATTACCTCCAGGGACTTTCCTGTGCGGGCAGGAGTCCCTCAGGGCAGCTGCCTCTCGCCGTTGTTATACGCACTGTATACCGATGACATTCCGCTGGTTGGTCGGGCGGAGCTCGCGCTGTATGCAGATGATACGGCATTTTATGCAACAGCGTATAATGCAAAATCTGCCGTCCTAAAACTGCAAAGACAGCTCGATGCTCTACCTGAATGGCTGGCGAAGTGGAGGTTGTCAGTCAACGTCGGGAAGACACAAGCTCTTGTCACCAGAGTGAAGACAAGAGCACCGCCACCATTGACGTTCCAGGGACAGACTATCCCTTGGTCGGAAAGAGTCAAATACCTGGGCGTCATCATCGATCGGAACGTTACCTTCAAGAGGCACGCGGAGGGTGTGATCGCGAGGGCTAAAGTAGCCAGGAGAATGCTGCAGCCAGTGCTTAGCTCGAGGCTCCCACTTCGCACGAAGCTGGGACTCTACAAGACGTACATCCGGTCGCGGCTCACGTACGCGGCGCCGGCATGGTACTCTTACCTGTCCAGAACAACGAAGAAGCGGCTTCAAGCCCAGCAGAACCTTTCTCTACGCGCGGTGTTGGGTGCGCCGTGGTACGTGAGCAATGCCACCATAGCCCGCGACGTAAAAGTCGAAAGCCTGGATGCTTTTGTTAGCAGCCTGGCAACTAAGATGTTTAAAAGAGCGGACTCGTCGGCGCACGTTCATCTTCAGAACATTGCGCCGCTCCACGCAAGACCCCCAGACGAAGGTGAACGTCATGTGAGACAACCAGAATCCCAAAAAGCCAAAAAGAAAAAGCCTAAAGCCCGCGATCTAGTCCATACCTAGACTGCGCCCTGCCAGGAGAGGGCGCGCTGGAGAGTACTAGACGGATGTGCGTACAGATCGCTCACCCTCAGATTCCGATCCCAGAAGAAACGCCCAGATGGACTCCGGTAGATTTTCCACCAAGAAGGACGCGCGAGCTACCTTCGATCAGCGACCCGTCTGCCGCTGCAGACGGAGAAGAACGCCGCCGTCAGGAGGTTCGCCTCGAAACGGCTTCCCGCCCCAGATCCCCTTTAATTTATTGTATTAGGCTAAGTGTTAAATTTTAAAATAAAAACTTCCCTGTTGTTGCTTTTTATTCTATTTTTAAGACTTAGGTTAATTTTGTACATACGTTAGTTAAGGTTTAGTTAGGTACTAGTTGTTAAGAAAAATGTAATATAGGCTTAAGTTAGGTTTAAGTATGTATTATTTTTTCTTAAATAAACGGCACCACCCAGACCTTATCAGCGGATGGATGAAAGAACGATGAATGAAAGGCAGTGGAATGGGGTGGTGTGAAATCTGAATCTGAATCTGAACTCTGCGTCCTTAATTAAGAGCTGTTTGGAGAAATTATTTACCTTGGTACTTTCTCACCATTTTTAAACTTAAGACGGTTGCGCACTGCGTTATATCTGAAACCGGAAGTAATAATAATAATATATCCTCACGCTATATCTCTTTGGAGGTAACCAGAGATAAATTAGTGGCTGTATCCACTTTCAGCTTATGTGTTTTCCCCGTTCTAACAGTACTAATTAGTACCAGGGATGTTACGGAGCTTCGACTCCGACTCCGATAAGTCGGAACTTCCGATTGTTATTACACCTTCGGTTCCGAAACTTTTTAATCGGAGGTATTCATAGAAGGTCACCACCACTATTGTAGTCAATTCATTTGATTTCATTTTATATGTTGTTGAAACATAATATCAATTAAACAAACAATCAGTGCTACTTAATTTGTAGAAGACATTTTTAAAAATGTATTTATAGGTTAAAAAAAAAATGATTAAAAACTGACTAAATTTAAAACTAAATGTACATTTAAATTTATTACTAAAAGGTTTCTTTATTTGTAAAAAAGGGATTAACACAAAAACAATCCTGGAGCAAATTTGATTTAATTTGTTCACTGTTAATGGGAAAATTTTAATAAGTAATTTATCACTTTCTAATTAAAAAGGTTCACTGAATAATGTTTTTATTTGTCCATTAATAAAACTATTTTATTCTGCCGTCACTTTTGACTGACATTGCCTCCGACTTCGGTTCCGGTAAAACTGCCTCCGTTACATCCCTAGTTAGTACATGTGATATTTCCATGAGATGCGGTGCTGGTTTCCTTGTGACGTTTTCCTTGGCCGGTGAGTAAGTGGAGCCTAAGCCAATAATTAATCTAAAAAAAAAAAACTTAAAGTTATGGCCCGAGACTAGCTTCCATGACCATTCGCGTTGCCACGCTTGAAAACATAAACCTACTTAAAAATTAAGCAATAATGAATAAGCAGTTAAGTAAAATAAATTAATTGATTGCTATGTTAGTGATTCTTTAATAAAAAATTTATAAAACAATAGTAAATATAAGAAAAAATGAACTACTTTTAACTGATAAACTATAAAATAAATGTTGTGCCGCCTGAGCGTGGCGCGATGCAGCTTAACTGAAAGTCAGTAAGCGGTCGTGGAGCGTAGAGAGCTCGAGGCCGCCCACGCAACGATCTAATTAAGACGGGTGCGGGGAGGGACGAGTGCTGTAGGCATCTCTCCAGCCCGCGCGCATTGTGTTTCGGGCTTATTATCTGTGCGCGCTATATATATATATATATATATATATATATATATATATATACTAGCTGACTCGGCAAACGTTGTTCTGCCATATAAATTATAGCAGACCAGCCACGCTTTGCTGTGACTGGTTTTTGAATAATTACTCAATCCAGTCAATGGATAGCGCCATCTTTTAGAATCGGTTGGATCTAACTGTAAATTATGACTGCTAATTAATAAACAAATAATTTGCAATAAAATAATATTGCGACTATGAATTGAGATGAAAACTAACCTATCTTTTAAATTAGATCAAACTTCACGTGGTGTGTAAATTTCATTAAAATCGGTTTAGTAGTTTAGGAGTCCATCGCGGTCAAACATCGTGACAGGAGATTTATATATATTAAGATATATATATATATATATATTCATATACGTATATTTAGATGTCGATGTTCTGTACTGTGGGGCTTTTGATTACGTTGAATTAGAAATGTGATTTTTTCAGGGTCACAAGACACCTGCAGACCTGAATGTATGAGTTTAATTTCTTTTTCCTACACGAATCCTTTTTTTGCGTATACTGGCTGAACAAAGTAACTACAATACACCTGATAGATAGTACAGTGTAGTCCGAGAATAGCAACACTGCAAAGTGATGAAAATTCGTGGACAGTCGCCATAGCTATGTCTACCCACAGATACCACGAAGTATATATAGACATATACCTAACGTTATGCACAAGCTGATTCCGGAACGTGGCAGACCAAAATGAATCACTAAAACGGTCTTTACAATGGTGTAATGTGGTCATGATCCAATTCGGGTAATCACCCTGCCATCTTGAAATTAATTACTTTAGTAATAAGGTCTTGACAAATAGACGGGTGGATAATAAAGAGATCTTAGACCAGTTTTGTTTATCCTTTGTGTGACATGGTACCCTAAAAATAAATACGGTTATTTTTTATAGAAAATGGAACTCCTACACGTGATCGTAAAGTCGGGACCATCACCCCGCCCCCTCGCGTGGTCCCTCGAGGTGTCCACCCAGAGTGACGGGGATGACTGGCGCATGGTCAAGGCGTTTGGAGACAAGGAGCACTGCCGCCGCCTGTGGGACCTGCGGCCGGAGAGGCGCCGAAGAAAGGCCAGAGCTTCAAGCAAAGCCAAGATCAGCTGTTCAACGCAATTCGCTAGCCCGAGACCGCTGGAAAATGGTGAGGTGAGATTTGATTGGTATTCATTCCATCACTTTATATCATTATCAAAATTATATTGCTTTTTATAATTTACAGGCGAACGAATTTTATACTATATTGTCTTTCCCTGTATTTCTTGATTCCATGGCAAGCCCATAATTCCAGATGCACGTAGCTATAGGGGAGGGCGTGACAGCTAGCCGCGTGCGCGTTTCGTTTCGTGCTGCGCACGCCCTGCCGCCCCGGCAACAGTACTACTCGGTGCGCGCGCTGACGCTCGCCGCTAGATGTCTCTGCCACGGACACGCCACGCGATGCGACGTCGATACACAGGTAAAACCCATTCACCGTATGTGTTTTACATACAATAATGTAAGTTTATTTATTAACGCCCTTTAGCCTCTTTTATAAATAAGACCCAGGTTAGACCCTTCATGGATTAATGTTTGAATCTCTAGGACGGTTTTGCTCAGCACTTGCTTAACGCCCTAGCAGGTTACGGAGGGCTGTCAGCGTTGTGAATAATCCGGAGGTTGTTAAGCACGCGGAACTGCTGCAGTTGCGCGAAGATATTACCTCACTGAGCGTTTCATACTGTCTGTATCACCGTGAGTATTCGGAAGAGTTCAATTCCCAAGCCCGGATGGAGTGATCGAAAGGTTGCTGCCCTCTCAGCAGCCCAGAGCTATTCAAATACATTCAAATTTCCGCCATAGACCATCAGGTCTATGCCGAATTTTCCCTTAGGTAACAAAAAAAAGGATTATTAATGTTTTTATGAGTAAGTCGCTTTTTAAAAATACCAATTATCGATTCCAGGGCGCGCGATGCGAGTGTACGCACGGCGCGTGCGGACCCCGGTGCCAACGCTGCTGCTCAGGCGCACGTTGGTCAGCCAATACACCGTGTGACGCGCAGGAACTTGCACCTCCCTGCACTTGCGCTGACAGAGGTGCTTGTTCCTACGATGACACCGGGGCTACAGTCTGCGTTAACTGCACGGTACGTTCTTATTCCGGCAAAATAATTTCACTCGCATCTAAAACCTAGTATATACTAGCAAGCAGTATCTGAACGAGTGCATGTACGTTGGTCAGCGAAGACGTGTGACGCGTATTTTTTTATTTACACTGGCTCGACATAGTGACTACAGTGTACCTGATGGTAAGTACAGTCTAGTCCAAAAACGAAAGCGACTATCAAGGGATGAAAATCCATTGATAGTCTACAACGTCATGTCGGCCCACATATACCACGACTGAAGGTCTCTAGGTATATGAGCTGCTGGATATACACGAGCTGATCCCGAAACGCGACAAGCCGAAACTGGTCACTATGACGGACTTTACACCCGTGTACTGTGGTCGCGATCCAGACGGGCACCGACGCCCTACCACCTCGCTGCTGCTCGTTTAGCACCACCCAGGAGTCACGTGTAGGGAAACTAGGGTAAGGCCTACGGACGCGAGCAGCATCGACTCCCCAAAACACTACGCATGCATTACACTCACGCCTGCGTGTATAAAGGCGCCTGTTCACGCAGCGATACCTGGACCTGATCTGGACCTTATTCAATAGATACAGTTGATCCGGTGTCAAAAACTGATACACTCTGTTCACGATACCAATTCTATGTGGTGTTCTTTCTTACTCCATTTCATTTTCTCAGTTGTAGCTGATGTAGATTAACTGATTTCTTTAAATAAATTGGTGTTTTTGGTCTTTATGTGAGTTGTAAGAATGTGTATGTTCTTAATTTTAGGAGAACCGTGCCGGTCCACTATGTGACAAGTGTCTGTTTGGGTTCTTCAGCAGTACACCTGATGCACCCTGCATCCCTTGCGACTGTGACCCTGAGGGTTCCGATGGTAAGACCTTTTTATCTAGCACAGTCATTAGGCATTTTGTAATATATTGCTAAGACAAGAATCATTTATTTATTTTAGATCCAACAGGATAATCTAAATACACAAAGCAGAGCATTGTGATGTGCTCTGCTGAAATTAATCGAGTAGTGCCGGGGGAGGCTGCATTTCCTCCAGAGTTTGTGCTCGATGGACACGGCACGGGTGTGCTATGGTGAATTGATTACAGGACCCAAACTGCTCATCTCTGCGTAGAGTTAGACTTTGGGGTTTTTAACCGGTACAAGTCTGACACACTTTGACCACCGCCAGACCTCCTAGTGCGGCTAAGACGGTCCTATGAGAGTTTTCCACAAGTAAAAAAAACATAAAATGTAAGTATGTAGCCAACTAAAGGTTTATTATTATACATAATAAATCTTTAACCAAACCAGAAACCCTGTCCGACCCGTGAAGGCGTTATTCGGTATCGGTATTAGATTATATTTAAGTTATCTTTTTGAGTTAACGATTTAAAACTCCGAATAAAATAAAAATTAATTAAATGAGGTAAAACCACAGACACTAAAAACCATATTCGACTCTCGAGATAATATAAACTGGCCCTCAGGTTCATGCAAATGGGACGCGAGGACCCAACGCGTCCTGTGCTCCTGCTTGGAAGGTTTTGCGGGCCCTGCATGCGACACGTGCGTGGGCCGTGGGCTGTATCCAATGTGCTCGGGCGTTGCCCCCGTTTGCCAGTGCGATCCCCGAGGCATACGGGACCCGGCCGGTGTGTGTGATGAAGTCTGCCTTTGT
This sequence comes from Automeris io, assembly GCA_036320925.1. Lineage (NCBI taxonomy): Eukaryota > Metazoa > Arthropoda > Insecta > Lepidoptera > Saturniidae > Automeris > Automeris io. The sequence continues at coordinate 5,877,091 of JAUDJH010000029.1, read as the reverse complement.
AAGGTAAGAGTTTTGTAACGGTCTACCATAAACTGTAGTGGATGAAGCACCGTGTTCACGGACGTCTTATTGCCTGAGAAAACTTTATAGCAACGCAGGCTTGCCTGAGACCTACGCCACCCTCTTTTTTGTAACCCGGGGGAAATCCTACATAGAACCGTCAGAGCCGCCTTGAGGGCTGTGGCTTCAGCGTGCCGGATTTCTACTGACCAAAAACCTCCAAGATATCCCTCTATTTGCTGCACAGCGAGCCTGGAAATCCGTATTCCTCTTACGACCCGGAGAACGAACTGCCTGGTACAGGGGACGTGTGGGAGAGAAGAGTGCAAAGGACTCAGATCCTCTCCACTAGGCAATGCGCAGGACAAATACGCACCATCTCTACCTCACCCGAGCAGCAGACTCCCTCAAGTCTACTGCCCGGTGAATGTCAAGGAAGGATTCCGTGCAGTGTCATGCTCAAATAAATCGCTTCTACGCCGATGACTTCGCCACCGAATGTCAGGAGTGGACTGTCCCCTAACCCTCTATACCAACACATCGCAATCATCATCAGCATCATCGCAAGTAATGGCAAGTCGATACATGTGACACTGATTTTGTTTCAGGTGATTTATTTATTTATTTACTTTTACAGGGTTGCCAGTGGCCCGGTACAATAACTAATTCACACAATACATACATAAAGTTACAATAAAAAATGTACAGTTCCTATTAAGGCATCCACAACATACGTCAGAGTGGCCTGTTTAATTACACTGTATCATATTACATAATACTAAATCATGCTATACTATATTATATTATATCTCACTATATCATATTACATTATATTATATCTTATTGACGTATGCCGAACGGGAACACCACTTCGGTTTATTTAGTTAATTACTAGCAAACCCGGCGAACTTCGTTTCGCCACCAGATGGCTTCGTTTTGGTTTTTAGTTAGTGTTTGAAAGAACGTGCGCATAATAAATGTCACATGAAATTAACTGAGCACAGTACAATGAGTAGCTGTCAAACAATGTATAACGCATCGGCGCCATCTACTTAAAATACTGGTGCGATCTGCTCCACCACCATGCAAAACCATATTGGTTTGTAGTACATGCTATGTATCAGAGATGGCGCTGTATGTGAAAAATGATTTTCCCCGTTTTCCTGCTTTTCTGTTGAAATTGTTCCTGAATTTTGTTTGCTATAAATCTCACGGAGCCCGACACCTTTCCAACGAATGCAAAACCGTGGAAATCGATTCGTGCGTTCTGGAGTTATAGCGTCAGGAAGGAAAACCGGACTTATTTTTATATAAAATATTACCACTATGGTAATACCTTTTTTTAATTTACGGGTAGTCGTTTGACCTCACACCTGAAGGAAAGTGTAGATAAGCCGATGACGAACTACATAACAACCTGCTTAACAAATGTCTTTTCACTGTTCTTTTAAAAGCTCACAAATTGTAAGAACGCTAGAAAAGAGAACCTTCCACTAGTTTTGGCAAATTACAGCCCGGTCTTCGTTAAAATTGGTCACGGTGCTGTAGATAGTATGCTTGAAAATTAACTAAAGGATTTTCTCAGAAATGAGATGATCCGACAGAAAACTTAACTCAAAACATAGCTCAGAGTGGTAACAAGCGGACGGTACATTTGGTTGGTCCTATTTCCCGATAAACTCATAGCCCTTCAGATAGATGTTTTCTTGAGTAAACAGTCAGACTCAATAAACGTGATGTAGAACATTCTTCAGCTAGATGAAGCGATGCCTTTTAGTTTACAAATTAGTTGTAAGCTGTTGGGTAGGGAGAGTCGAGTATCCAAGGACGTGCTAGCTAGGAAGGAGGCGGCGGAGCGGGACCGGGAGGCGCTAGCTACAACATCTTTGGCAGCGTCGTCCCCACCCGCCCGCCGGCCTAAAAGAACAGGGCACCGCAGTACGGCGTTCCTCAGGAACGTCCGACTCTAGCGGCGACACCGGCCGGCACGCTTGAGGGAGTGTGTCTTCCAACAAGGGTACAAGCGGCGCGCGATGTATTCCCGCGTGCCGCTCTACAACACAGAGGCACGAGAGGGGTGGCTCTATACACCACCCCTCCCTAAACGAGTAGAGGCCTACTCACGGCCGCACGCCCAGCCGGTCATTGAGGATGAGACCCCAGTCGTGCCCTCGATACTGATAGGCGGAAGGTGGAACACCCCGGGGGTTTTAGTCAGTGCAAGCCCGACACACCGGGGGGTGGCCCTCACCTCTCCCCGAGGTCCGTTAGGGATTTCTCCCGGGTTACAAAAAAAGGGGAGAGTTGAGTATAGATTAGCACAGAATAGATAGGGAGGGGTTATGTCGAGTACAGAAAGGTCTCACTTTCCTTCTTTTAACGAACTAATACTAAGAAATGTTACTTCAGGTAAACGTTGTAGGTGATAGGTGTGACCAGTGCGCCCCAGGGCATTTCGGGTTGACGGCAGAGTTAGCGGAAGGCTGCAGACCGTGCTACTGCTCGCATATAACCGACTCTTGTGCACTTGCAGATATGGACGAAGATCGACTGCATGATGTGAGTACTCGTTTATTTTATTGGCAGTATAAACTAAATTTTATTTTGACTGATCTTGGTAATTTATGTAATGGAGAATGAAAAAATACATCATTTAGCTATAATTTAGGGATGTAACGGAGGCAGTTTTATCGGAACCGAAGTAGGAATCGGAGTCGGAGGCAATGTCAGTCACAAGTGACGCCAGATTAAAATAGTTTTATTAAGGGACAAATAAAAACATTATTCAGTGAACCTTTTTAATTAGAAAGTGATAAATTTACACAAACACAGACAATGAAAATAAAAATTGCTGTGCTTCTTATTAACATTTTTCCATTAAGAATGCACAAATTTAATCAAATTTGCTCCAGGGTTGTTTTTGTGTTAATTTCTATTTAATTTAATTTAATGTAAATGTAAAATAAAAAAAAAACCTTTTAGTAATAAATTAAAATGTACATTTAGTTCTAAATTTAATAATTTTAATCATAATTTTTAATTTAAATTTTAACATATGAGATCTTTAAATTAAGTAGCACTGATTGTTTGATTACATATAAAATGAAATCAAATAAATTGACTACAATACTGGTGGCGACCTCCGATGTATACCTCCGATTAAAAAGTTTCGGAACCGAAGTCGGAACCAGAGTTGTAATATCAATCGGAAGTTCCGACTTATCGGAGTCGGAGTCGAAGCTCCGTAACATCCCTGCTATAATTAAAAATTTTTGAAGTACTTGTAATAGACTAAATGTTATAATTTTAACTGCCATTATTTGTACACAACATATTAGAATAAAAATGAAATTATATGGAATCTTAATTTTACATTAAAGTGGATTTGAATGTAAGGGAAAATATATTTAAAATGTAAATTTACTTGACTTTCTTTAACAGATAATATTACCGCTGGGTGAAGCCTGGTTGATCACTGACGCCCAAGCCAACGAGACTGTGGAGCCATCTGTTGACGAGCAGGGAAAACCGTTTGTTATTAACTATGAGGTGAGATGTAGTGTTAGGGATGTCCCATAGATGACGATGATGACGAATAGCATAGTTTACAAGTTTTGTGTTAAGTGGATATTACAAATTTAATTAAAATTATAGCGTACACGTTTATTAAGTAAAAAAGTGAATAAATTTAATGAACACAAGCGTTAGTTTATTGAATTCGTAAAGATGTCAATGTTGAATATTTTAGATATTATTAAGTACTTGTGAAACTACACGACCGGGGCCCTCCACGAAAATCAGCGCTGCAGACTTCCTCTGTGGCTTTAAGCTGATGGAGGTCCCATTTTCGCCATGTTAATATGTTTTTGTTTTTTCTTTTGTTTTTGTATGTTGTTGTCTTGTAACAGAAATGTTGCTTTTGAATTTCTAGTATTTTGTTAGTTTGTGGTGAAAATAAATATATTTCCTTTCATTTTTTCATTTCAAACTAAGAACCTTTCAAGAAAATTTCAACGGAGATTTCGTCGAGACATAATCAAAAGTAATTTAATTCGCGCATAAGACCCGTTAAAGTATATAAAAGGTAGAATTCCATTTTCAAAATTTAATAACAACGCTCCTTGCCTTGCAGTTGTCTGTCGGCAACGATAGCTACTTACTATAAAGTGCAATCAGCGTTGTATCCAAGAAAAGTAAATAAAAAAAATGTATACTGATAATAATTATTTATGCTTTTGAAATTTATGAAAACTGGAGTATCAACACAATTCTAACGATATTTTTTTTTACACTGGCTCAACATAGTGACTACACAGTACCTGATGGTAAGTACAGTGTAGTCCAAAAACGAAAGCGACTATCAAAGAATGAAAATCCATTGATAGTCTACATCGTCATGTCGGCCCACATATACCACGATTGAAGATCTCTAGGTATATGAGCTACTGGATATGCACAAGCTGATCCCGAAACGCGACAAGCCGAAACTGGTCACTATGCCGGGCTTTACACCCATGCACTGTGGTCGCGATCCAGACGGGCACCGACGCCCTACCACCTCGCTGCTGCTCGTTTAGCACCACCCAGGAGTCACGTGTAGGGAAACTAGGGTAAAGCCTACGGACGCGAGCAGCTTCGACTCCCAAAAGCTCGAAGCTTCTCTTCGTATTTTATGAAAGTACTAATTTCTAGACCCACTTCTGAATCATACTGACATATCACCAGGTAGAAGGTTGGGAGAACTTCTATTGGGTGACTCGGTCATTCAACGGCGAGCAACTCGATTACTACGGAGGCGAAATAAAAGCTTCTCTGTTTTGGGGCATTGTCCGCGGCGATACTGGAGGCAATCCCACCGTTGGGCCTAACGTCATACTCGTTGCTTCTGGTGAGTTCTTTTGTACTTTTGACAAAGTATAATTACTAACATAGTGAAACTCATGTACCTAGATACTAGAGATGCCACGAATATTCGGCAACTATTCAGTATTCGGCTGAATAATACGTACTATTCGGCCGAATACCGCATACCAAATGTAAAAAAGACACGTTATATTACTCAATGTTATGTATTTATTTACAAAGTACAACACTTTAGTCATTAAAATTGATCAGTGGTAAGTTGTGATGGATAAAAACAAGCTTTTCAGCATTTTTTGGTCGCAAACGATTATGCTTTTCATCGTAAATGTTACCAGCCTCAGAAAATAACCTCTCACGCACACACTCTCTCTCTCTCTCGCTCACACACATACTAATAAACTTATACCGTTAATATCCATATAAAAACACTAGACACCCTTGAATAACCCGAACGGAAGTGCGAGTCTCACCAGAGACAAGATTTACTTAATTGGTGAGACTTGTCACCCTGTGTATGCATAAGTTTTGTGTTGAAATAAAGATTATTAATATTACTAAACACGCTATTTCTAGGAATATTCGGCGCTTCGGCCGACATCGTTGCCGAATATTCGGTATTCGGTATTCGGCCAATTCACTATTCGTGGCATCACTACTAGAGACCTTCAGTCATGGTACATGCGAGCTGACATGACGACGGAGACTGTCAATGAATTTTCTTCCTTTGATTATCGCTGTCGGTTTCGGACTATACTTTACTAACCATCAGGTGAACTGTAGTCACTTTGCCAAACCAGTGTAAAGTCTAGGCAATGCTTAACATCGTAAATGTATGAACTCTGCCAGACGGGACCCGGTTGGCGTATGGAAACGCGAGCCACGCCGCAGCCGGTGAGCTGATCGTGTCTGCGCGAATACTGGAGGGCTCCTGGTATGTGCTAGGGGAGCCAGACCCTGAACCGTGTGACCGCACCATGCTCATGGACGCGCTGCGGGACTTGCGTGCGCTGATGATTCGAGCCCACTATCATTATGACCAAGACGAGGTTTGAACTTTTTTTATAAATACTTTATTTGTGGCTTCAAGCCGCAGGGTTTTACTCTAGGGTGGGAAGTTTCTTTCTCTACCAGCTTCTGTTCTTGATAATTTGAATAAATGTCATATGGTAGCCTAGTGGATCTTAATCCTTAATCCACTAGGATACCATCCTGGCATCCTGGCATCCTAGCTGGTATCCAAGTGCGGAAAAGAGTGTGGTCGTTTTTCGTTGGAAAATTTCGTGAGGAAACCCGCATATAATAGAAATGTCATGTGTAGCAGTGCCGTGAGAACGGTGATCAGCTGTGCTTCTGGTCACTTTGGGCACGATATATAACCGCAAACTGGATACATACACTAATATGCCTATATTTCTGCTCACCCCAAAAAATATACCGTGAAGATATAGTACTACCAATTTGAATACATTCTGGTAAATGCTGATACTGTGTGTATTGCATGTCGGAAGTATTCAAATTATCAAGTTATTATTTATTTATTTATTTATGGGCTGTCAACAGCTACATTACAATTCACATTCACAATCTGAATAACATACATAAGCTAAATGTCGGTAACGGATACCAATAATAGACAGCCACAGCATGGCCCAAAAGCATTAACCAACAATATCAAAACAGACAACTAAAACCAAAACACAAAAAAAAACAAAAAGAATACAAAAAAAACAACAGCAGACATTAATACATCAAATTAAAATTAAAAATTATATAACACCAAGAACAATGCCAAGCTCAACACACCTGCTCACTGATTTTCCTCTTGAAGGCCGGCATTGAATCCGCAAAAATATCGACGTTCCTATCTCCACTTATTACACACACTCGTTATATAAACGTGACAGCCTTGGCACTATAGAAAAGTGACCAAGGTTATTATTACAATCCTAAGGGATAAAGTAGGAGTTAAAAGTTTGTTTCAAATTCTGTATACTTTGAAGTAATTATTATGGACACTGGTTGTAAAAAGCACTTGATTGACCAAGGCAAGAGTAAGAATTACAAATAAATTGGCCCATACAAATTACTAATATAGACATCTATACCGAACAAAGTAGAAACTTTTTTATATTATTGACAAAACATGAAACATTTCTATCTATGGATCTAGAGCAGGGCTTCTTAAACTTTTGTCATTCACTACTAGTGATGAAAATGCCCGGGAATTTTCCCAAAGTGCCCAAAACTTCCGAGAACATTTCGTAAATTCCCGGGAATATTCCCAAGGAAGTTTTGGGAACTTTGGAAAAATTCCCGGGCATTTTCATCACTATTCACGATCCCATTTATGAGTTCCTTGACGACCCCATACAAATATAAAAGAAAAATAAATTAATATTTTTGATGATTTATTTATTAGGTAACAATATACATATGAAAATATATAGATCTAAAATTCGGTTTAAACATACAAAAATCTAAAATTAAAAATTGCACAAAAAATTATAAAATTGTATTTATAATAGTTTCAAAAATAAAAGTGCATTCTGACCGTCTTAATTCGCTCGAATATATTCATGTAGTTGCGTGGTAAGTATTAATATTGTTATTAAATCATTGTTTAGCTGCGGTTGCATGTGTCCTCCCTTTGATTGTGTGTGATATTTAGAGGTGGCGGTCAGAGTGGGCAGTCAGCGGCGCGCGGTTTATTCAACATGTATGATACCGACAAACGCACTAACAATGTATAGCCACAGTACAATAATAGTGATCATCGATCGTTTACTGCTGTCGGTGGAGATAGCTCAAAACCGCGCAACAAACGTGCGTGTCTAGACGCTGCAAGTCCACTGTATTCTGCCAACTCTAGTGATGTTATAAATGGTATATATAAATATTTGACATTAAAATCTCTCGCGACCCCAGAATTTGTTACGCAACCCATAGTTTATATACGTGCTGCGACTTTTTCGGAAAATCAATGCCCAAGAGGCTGAATTATTTCTACCCGGCCAATTCCGTAGCGCCGCAGCTAGTGTGATAAATGCGTGCTTAAAAATCTTCTTGATTCCTGGCCGCAGGTCCGATTGGAGTACGTAGAGGTAGCAACTCCTACTGCGGCGGTGAGCGAGCAGTGCGCCTGCCCGGAGGGTTACAGCGGCCAGCAGTGCTCCCGTTGCGCCTGGACGCACGCGCGGATACCGCACGCGCCCCCCGCCACGCCCAGCTTCGAGTGCGTGCCTTGCGCGTGCAACTCGCACGCCGCTTGCGACACCGGTTCGTACCATAGCGCTCCGACGCAGCCTTGAGTTTCTTTCGGCGTTTCTTCTCAAGGTAGTCGCTTCCGAAACGCTGGTAGATCACCGTTAGGTTCGTTTTTCAATTGGCCGGCCGCCCAAATCGAGGTCCGTACCCACAGGGGTGCCCTTGCGTAGCCGCCCAACCCGTAAATTTCGCTGGCTGAGTGCCCTCTGCGTTCGCCCACCAAGCCCGGTTTTGTTGTGAAGGTCTTTCCCAGGCCACCAACGTAGGACACGCCGAAAAAAAACCATAGCGCAACGGATCTCTAGAACATTCTTATTGAACTCTCTCGGGAATATGTCAACCCCATCATGTCCTTAATTTAAAAAAACCTAATAATTGTTAAGAACCTCCTCGAAGCTCCTTGCATTTTGCCATCTATAGCATTTTCTGCTCCTATTAGATTACCGGGAGCATCTAATTTTAGCTTGTTCCGTATTTCAAATTATACTACAAACTTAGGTCAAAATGCACCCCTATGAACGACTAAGTTATACAATTATATGTCGAGATCTATTAATCTCAACATATTTAATTAAAGTATTTACAAATTAAAAAAAAAAGGATGTTATTAGAGAGGATTGTGCCATAGTTTATTGTTTTTTTTTAATTTGTTATAAAATTTTCTAATTAGGTAGTTTATTTCTTTTTGTGTTACTCGGTATTTTTATTTTTCTTTTCTTCTGTGCACGTAGTCTACACTTGTAAATATAGTCGCATTTATAATGTATCCTGTTCATGTTTTATATCGTTTTATGTGTTAATGTAGTCTATGTAAGTGTACTTATAAATAAATAAATATACAACATAAAGTGCTATATTGATCTGAACAGACCAGACATCAAATCAAACAATAGCTATCTATCTATCATCACCCCGAATCTCCTTTGGGGTAGTCAGAGAGAATGGAACGCCACATCTCTCTATTATTACCATCCTCTTTTGCTTCCTTATCACTCATAAACCTATACATAAGTACCATAAACATAAGTACTTTTAACAATACCACTTATCAGAACTTTTTTCACTCACATTTATATTGTAAATCTTTTACGCTATCCTTTCATCATTCATCCTCTCCACGTGCCCAAACCATCGGAACACGCTTTTGTGCATGCTGTCGATGACACTATCTTTCAAACCAACCATTCTACGTATCTCTTCATTCCTAACGCAATCCGCAAGCGTTATTTCGCATGTAGAATGAAGAGATCGCGTCTCCACTACATTAATGCTACTTTCCTGCTTCTGGCATACCTAGACCTCACTGCCTTTAATTAAATTTAGCACAAGTAATGTAAGAAATTAAAATATATGTATTTTGAACAGTATTACCTATATTAACCAATATGATTACCATTGTATACTTCCATTACTGTATTATCATTTCGCCATGTTTATATGTATTTGTATTTTCTTTTGTTTCTGTATGTTGTTTGTGTTAAATGCATTTAAGTTTCTAGTTTTTTGTTAGTTTTGTAGAGGTGGAGTTCCCACAACACGGGAAGGAGAATTAAGATACTCGAGAAGTTAATATGTATATATTAATGATATAAACAGTTTTTCTTAAGAGCTATAAAGCACACCATTGAACGTCACAAATTCAATTCTTATTCTTTTATACATATTGACATTTATAAAAAAGTATAATTACAAATATAAAAAAGGTGTGTATAAAAAGGTAGCCTACATCACCCCCCTCCAGAGACCGTCAAGGGCGATAAAAGTCTGGAAATCTTACAAGTCGCCCAGACTGGGTTACATAACTTTTCGGCGTTTCTGGTGAAGGGTCTTCATTAGAAATAGACAGTATATAGGCCGGCTTAATTCTATCTATGGACACTGTCATTTCCTTACTATTGCGGAGGATTTTAAAAACTTTGTCTCCTCTATCGAGGACCTTATGTGGCCCGGAATAAGCAGGAGAAAGGGAACCGCGGGATGCGTCTTCACGCAGGAAAACGTGATCACAGGTTTTCAATTCCCTGTATACAAAAATTTTGGGTTGGCGATGGCGAGATATTGGTACGGGTCGTAATTTTTCCGCAATACCCCTGAGCCTAGCGGAAAATTCTGACATATCAGTGGTTCCGGTTACTGTTGGCTCAAAGAACTCTCCAGGTAAACGGAGTGGCTCGCCGTATACCAACTCTGCAGAAGAAGTCTGCAGATCTTCTTTAAAGGCAGATCGGATGCCTAGCAAAATCCACGGCAGTGACTCTGTCCATCTGTCATTGGCGTGACACACGATTGCAGCTTTGAGTTGGCGATGAAAACGCTCAACTAATCTCCCGTAAAAACTGATTGTCAAGTACACCAACGACATGATTGAACTTAGTGCTGTCGCTCGTAATTCCCGAGTTGGTAAATTGTCCCTCTACCTGAGTAAACCATATCTCAGGCTCTTCTGGCCAAAAAGGTGGTACTCGTATGCCGACTTTACAAATATCGATATTTGGTATCGACACGCCTTCATCTCTAGTGTCGGAAAAAATATCAGAATTTTGTGTATCGGCTTCTTTACTCACATTCATTTTTCGTGATCACGTCGGGGTCACCAATGTAGAGGTGGAGTTCCCACAACACGGGAAGGAGAATTAAGATACTCGAGAAGTTAATATGTATATATTAATGATATAAACAGTTTTTCTTAAGAGCTATAAAGCACACCATTGAACGTCACAAATTCAATTCTTATTCTTTTATACATATTGACATTTATAAAAAAGTATAATTACAAATATAAAAAAGGTGTGTATAAAAAGGTAGCCTACAGTTTGTAGCGAAATAAATACATTTTCATTTAATTTAATTTCATGTATTAAAAATAGCTAAACTTCCTGAATTACTTTATACGTTGTATCAGTGACGTGCATAAGATATTTGGACAGGGTAGGCAGAATACGCGAAATTAATTTGAATATTATATTATGATAGTGAATATTATATTGTTTTCATAAGAAAGAAAGATGGTGAGAATATAGAATAAAAATGAATATAAAAGGTTCCTTTTTTGTTTAACTTTAAGCTATTTATTTCTGACTTATTTATCCTCAAGGCAAGCAATGCTTTCATGCATCTATGGAATGAACGCTACTGCGTTGTATATCTGACAATATTTAACAATAATTCTACGAGGCGTAAAATTGACAGCCGTGTATAAAAATTCTATTGTATCTCTGTTATTTAAACAAAATTTGATCAGCATTCTTGTTGTAACATAGTTCGTAAAATGACTTTATAATTTATTATTTCAGTATGTTGAGAATTTCTTGATAGTTATGGATCTAATTTGTCATAATATTAATTATGTATTCGTGCAGTGGAGGGTCCGTGCGGACCGTGCCAGCATAATACGACGGGCGCGCACTGCGAGCGATGTCTGCCTGGACATTACGGGAACCCCGTTCAGGTAATTTACTATTTTAAATAATAAACAATAAAAAAATAAGGAGCATTTTTATTAGTTCATGCGGCCTGGCCAATTACAATACTCCATGTGAGTATACCGAAACAGTACTTCAACACGATTGGTTACATGCCATTAATGGGGGTGGCGTACCATCATTCGACAGACGATATAATGCTTCACGGCATTGTGAAATACAATGCGGTAAGGAGGTGGAAGATAATTCATCATCATCTCAGATTCTAGAGCCACGGATGTGGTCTTTGCCTGGTCCAGTAAATTTCCCCAACCCGATTTGTTGCCGGCTGCCTCCAACTCCCAATGCTGAGTGTTTTCGCGTCCTGCTCAGCGACATCTAACCATCGCAGCTGGAGCCTATCTCGGCTCCTGTGACCATATCAGCCTTTCCAAAATATAATTATGTGGAGTAATCATTTTATTTATCCTAAAAATGAGTCCTGCCCAACTAATTCATCCGAATGTTATAGTTTGATGATGTGGTGGTAGGTTGATTGCCCTAACGGGCTCATGACCACAGTACACGAGTTTAAAAAACCGCCATAGTAACTCGCTATGGTCTGTCGCGTTTCGGGATCCGCTTGTGTATATCCAGTAACTCGTACACCTAGAAACCTCCGTTAGTTGTGATATATGTGGGCCGACAAGACGTCGGAGGCTATCAATGGATTTTCGTCCTTTGATAGTCGCTTTCGTTTTTGTATAACACTATACCTGCCATCTGATGCCCTGTAGTCAATTAGTTGAGCCATTGTAAAAAAAAAAATGTTTAAGCCGATATTTAAAGATACTATTCGAATTCTGGTAGTCCTTACTTGGCGCCGGCTGCCAGAATTCGAACCATACCTTTAGTATGATATAGTAGACCATATAAGGTAAAAGGAGAAACAAAGATTTTGTTTATAGGGTGCGTGCAAGCCTTGTGCCTGTCCAATGTACGAGACGTCGAATAACTTCAGCCCAAACTGCGCGCTTGCCTCAGCTGAGGGCGATGAGTTCGTCTGCACGCAGTGTCCGGATGGCTACACTGGAGACCATTGTGAAAAGTATGTATAGCTGGCTGCAGGTAACGTGGGCTTTGTGATGTATTGCGCTGCTGTCAATTTTATAACATCGTCGGGTGAAAGGCTATTTGGTTTAAGCGACATATATATATATATTACTATATCACCAAAAAATGTCGCTTAAACCAAATATCCTTTCACCCGACGATATGTTGAAAATAGATTTTCAAAGTCAATGTTATGAAAGAATAAAACTAAAAAGAGAAACGTGTGTAAAAATTTGAGCAGAAAAGCTGGTGTAAATGTATTCGGGCAGAGAATATCATAATTGACAGTCCAATTTGCAGTTATTTGATCGATGGTTAAAAAAAGAAACTTTATTTAAGGTCTTTTTTTTGTTAACCCGGTGGATATCCCTACGGACCGTCAGGGGAGCGGTGAGGGCCGCTCCCCCGGCGTGTCGGACCTGCCCCGACTAAAACCACCGGGGTGTTCCTTCTCCCGTCTGCCGGATGCTAAGGGCAAAGCCGAGCCATCTTCCTCAGCATCCGGCGACGTCCGGCCTTGTTCGGGCCTCATCTACTAGGCGGGGGGGTTGTTAAATAGTCGCCGCCCCCCGCGTACACCTAACACATTTCGGGGAGAGTGGTGTAGAGTGCCACCCTCCCTCGTCTCCTTGAATTGTCATTGAAGCGGTGTGCGGGAACACATCGCACACCGCTCACGCCTGAATCTGGGCGACGCGCTCCCTCAAGCGCGGCTTTATTTAAAGTCTCGCATTGTCTTCAAATGAGTTTTAATGAAGATTGTAAATAGCCATTTTGATTTCATTGTTATTGAAAGAGTTAATTTTACAATTGCTCACACGACGGTATACAAACATATCACAACTCTAAAAAAGAATACAGCCCGTTTGATACTGTGTCCAAAGTCATAAAATTGCTTATGAATGGTGTTGGTATAGCTGTGACTTCGGGTACTGGGGCTCTCCGCGCACCGCGGGCAGCCGGTGCCGTGCCTGCCAGTGCGGGGGCTCGCCCTGCCACCGCGACACCGGCCGCTGCTACACCTGTCCCGCAAACACAGAGGGCGCGCGCTGCGATCTCTGCAAGGTACAAACCTACTTCCATCTAGCTACCATGAAATGCATGTTTGTATTATATTAAAATACTTCGCAGCTCGGTTAGGTGAGTATTAGTAATGTGGTTTACGTTTTCACAGGAGGGTTTCTGGTGGGGGGAGAAGGCCGAAGGTCATGCGGAGGGGGGCGACGCGTGCGTGCCGTGCGCATGCGGTGCGGGCGCGCTGGCGGGCGCGTGCGATGCGCGCTTGGGGCTGTGCGCGTGCCGCGAGGGCTGGGCTGGGCGTGCTTGCGACGTCTGCGCGCACGGACATGGCGGTTGGTCACCATTTACCTTATGCCCGGTGGTCGTGGGTGTGGTTGTAGAAAGACACGGATTTTGGCGTTTTTCCGTTTATTTGCACTTTAAGGCACACCGAACTGTGACGCACACACACGTACTCTAGCCTTGGGTCTCGGTAGTCGACTGATTTTGCTAGAGCATCCCTTGCGCGCGCGCATCCCTTACCCTGCGCGTCCCATAACACCCTAACGTCCTTTAGGGCGTTTGCCACAAACGCGTATCGGGCGGCGTCTACATGCTATAACCTCCTTTTCAAACCCCCGACGCAAAGAGAGGGGCGTTATAAGTATTGTATATTCAAGTCTAACATCTGTGTGTACCCTTACTATATCCCCTACAACTTATTTGGGCGAAAACTGCATACAGCCATTAATTTATCTGTAATGTCACTATGTATTATTAATTCTGTTAATTGATACCTCAACAACATTATTTAATATTTAAACAATTTTAAATTTTATATAATTAACAAACCACTTAAATTTTAAATTACGTTTTGTCATAAATCTTAATATGAAACTTTCAGAAACGTTTATTTTTTCAATTATATTTGGTCATTATTTATTAAAGAATGATATAATAGGTTTATCAGCGGGCTGTCCCGTCTGCCGATGCGGTATCGCGGCCCTCAACAATGTCTGCGACCCAATGACCGGGGAATGTTTGTGTGCTCCGGGCGCCGCACCGCCATCTTGCGACATCTGCCTCGACGAGCACTACGGTATCGACATCACTGGCTGTCAAGGTAAGTGTAGTTGTAGTTCTATCAATCGTCGATAGATGACGCTGAAACGTACTTTCTTGTATGGGTTTTCTAGTGTTTTAAAATTGTTGATTTAAGAAATTAAAGACATTATTTTGTAAAGCAGTATTTTGTAAACCAAAAAAAAACAGTTTATTATGTTTATTTTATCGTTTTTTTTTGTCATAACCACATGACCACATCAAACCTGATGGTAAGTATGGTGCTGTCTTAAAAACGAATGCAACTATCAACAGTAAATAAAAAATATCAATAGTCACAGTGATCATGCCGGCCTGCACAAATATCTCTTCACGCTTCGTTTAAAGGAGCTAACATCATATGACGGTGGGAACAAGCTCGATGGAAGACCAATCCACAGCTCAATTACTCGCCACAATAAAGAGTTAAATAACTTCTTCGTCCCAGCCGGGATGTGAGTTACCGTGTAGTTGAGACTTCGCAAATCCGCACATGGTCCTACTATAGAAGGGAGTCCACCCTCTCCCTTAGGTGCACCAGATACTGCGCACTGGCTCTCTCTCATCCGGCCAGCAGACTCCCTACAGTCTACCGCCCGGCTATTATCACCGGGGGATGTCGCGCTCGCTTTGGGCAAACGCGTCTCTCGGACGACGGTACATTGGCCAGGGAAGATGTTCGCGCTGAGACCCTTTCAGCGGTCTCTTTCTGCTCCTTCACAACCTCGCAGAAAGGTGCCCCCTATTATAATCTTTTATACTTTAGATAAGATGAAATTTTTAAAATCTTGGTATAATTTTATTGAAAAAAATAAAGCAGGAAACATGTTGTATTATATTTACTACAATTTTTATTTTATTGTTTACGCATTCAACTATTCCTTATTTATCATTATCCAACGCCGCACCATTTCTCCTCTATTTCTTTAAACTTTTCACACAATATTTGTCAGCTGAAAGAAGTTACTTAGACTGTAAACTTGCCTTGGGGAAAGTGTCAAAATATCTATGAGAAATATACTCGTATGGCAAAAACTTCAACTTATTATAGATTTTTTTTGGCTGTACTTTCCTTGTCTTTAAGAAGCCGCTATCCATGACTGGAAACATGTATGGTCGTAGCCCGTAGGTACGAATCCCGGCACGTACCTCTGTTTTTCCAGTTTAAGTACGCCAAGCTCACCGGTGAAGGAAAACTTTACGAGGAAGCCCGCACGACATCTAATAGAAATGTCGTGGCTACTAGCACTATACAAACAATTATCAGCTGCGCTCCTGGTTACTTTGGTCACGATGTTTAAGCGTAAAGTGGATACAACCACCAATGTACCACTGCTCACCCAGAAACGGATATAGCGTAACGAGTTATTATTACAATTTATACACAAATAACTCAATATAAAAGCCAATTCATGTTCGAAACTCATGTTTCTCAGCATGTAAATTACACACTGCCGCTCTGCGAATAAACACAAAGCGAGTCCGTGGTTAGGGCTTGTCCAACATGGTGCTAATTCTGTAATGTATGGTTGTACCACAGCGAACATGGCGTTATGTATGATCGTATTTGTGTTTATTTCCAGTCATGTTTCTACAATTTACACGAGAATGTTATGTTCTCGTTTTCACTTAAAATAATTTTATTTAGGTATAGTTTTGTTTTAGTATAAAATTACTGACGATTTAGCTCAAGGGAAGATATATTATTTCAATATCAGCATGCCGTGAAAATTTAGACAATTTTTACTTTTCGAGCCAATTGGCTTGTTGGAATCTTTCAGCGAATAATTTCATGTAAACGCGGTTTAACAATGGCATGTGACAACCCTGCAATCGCCTAAGGTATGTTACAACATGGTACACAATTTACGTAATGTAAGGCGAGTGTAATGTGGAAAGCTCTCCACTGGACCACCGCGATCCCACAGCCTGCAGGCAGCTCCGGCTGTCGCATTCATTGCTATTACTCAAGTCATACTGTACCAGTCTTGGAATCTGTCTTCTCTATGTTTGTGTACCTAATTATTAAAATGTATAGGGTAAAATTCTGTTTGTAACAGATAACACTACATATCATAAAAAAAAGTCACTTATCGCGTCTGTTTTTCTTTTAAATCGCTCGACAAAGTGTTGTCCGCGAATGGGAATGACCACCAAGGGATGATAGTCCATTAACAGTCGCCATTGCAGTCGCCTGCAAGGTGATGATATCCTGACCGATTTCAGTTGTGGAGACGTATCCAAATCACATCAAGTAGGCGCGAGCTACAGCCCCAGTCGGCGAAGGTGAGCTCACTTATGAAAATATTCAGAATCAGTCAATTGCGCAGGATATATTTGATGAGTGTTAAGCCGTGGTGGCTGCCGGCAGAATAGAATAGCACCTCCCTCTTCTTGCTGAGGTGTCGTAAAAGGCGACTAAGGTATCTCTTTAACACCGCAATTCAACCAGGTGTTCAGAGAAGGAAAACTCGACCAAACCTGCATCCTGCTCCCTCCCGATTGTACTGGTTCTCCATTCCATCGGGCCTGAGGGAGCTCGGACGAGAGAGTGCTTTTCTGGCTGCGCGTCCAGTTATGCACTTAAATATCTCCTGCGCAATCGACTGTTTCCGAAAACTGGACCTCGATTTTCTTAATCGGTCTTGAAACAGTCGCCGTGGCCGAAACCGGCTAGGACATCATCATCATCATCATTTGATAAGTGAATGCTAGCGCTTGCACAAACGCGCCCTCTCGTGCAAGCTCATTGTAATCTAATATCACGAGGAACCGACACAGAGAGAAGAAAGGTGCAGGGTCTGGATACCGATAACTGACCCCTATCAGTGCCCTAGATCTTTCACAATGCCTTCCCGCCCCCTCAGAAATGTCGGGTAGATGTCATTAGCATGTCAAATTGAAGAATAAGTAGACCTACTTTTGCACTAAGCGTGGAGTCACCGCAACAAGATGTAGGATTTAACATCGTGCAATCCCTTAAACCAGGTTTCGCCCACGTGCCGATGAATAGGCTTGCATAAACCACGACTGAAGGCCGTGAAAAGATTCGCTTCTACATTCATCATGCGAACTGTAATGGAATTGAATATGCTTGTTGCGCCCATATTTTTACATTCTTATTATTTGGGAGCCTTTAAGAGAAGAGTGAATAGGCATTTGTTGAGCGGACGCGGTACATCTTTGGACTCATCTTCACCTTCCACCAGATGTGATTGACTTCAAGCGTCCGCCTGTAAATCCTACAAAAATAGATACAACCAGTAATGATCTCTGTTTACACTAAATAAGATATAGAGTGATAACATTTTATTAGTTTCATTCTTATATAGAAAGATTTGTGATTTAAAAAAAACACAATCTTATCAATATTTCCCAAAGAGCTAGATGCTTTGTAATAAAAGTTATTTAAGAAATTGATGGGTTGATTTAAAGTTTCTCGAGAGACCGCACAGCTGGTAAACACCGGTAAACAATCGTGCCTTATTATAAAGGGTTAAACAATATACTTTGCAGTCTGCCTATGATGCAACGCGTAAACAAAACTCGGTTCTAATGTTTACTGGATTGCGTTATTTTTGTGCCAGTTCTTATGTTTCGTAATTTGGGCAAATCTGAAACAATAAACGGTAGAATTGAGTAACAGATAATCATTATCTAAGTGATTGCACACTGCTCATTAGAGGAACACGGATCGGCGGATTTGAGAGACACCCCGTGGGTTTTTAGTCAGTAGCAATCTGACACACCGGTGTTACCACCTTCACGGCAGCCGTGGTGATCCTATGCAGGATTTTTACCCGGATTACCAAGAAAAGGTTACGCTCTTCATTTGATTTGGTCTATGAATATAGGGTTTTAAAAATCTTGGTTGTTGCTTTATGCCTCCGATCACAATCCGTAAAATGCAGGTCTACGATTCAACGTTATTGAAGAACAATAAATAAAATAAATAAATAGATGTTAAAATGAATTTAAATACGCGACTGCCTAAGTATGCTCTTTTGCTGCGTTTAAAAAAGGCTATTTGATGAGCCATACCACCAAGCTATGTCAATATTGGCACTGTATAAATTCAGTAAATCCACAATCTCCAATTCATCAACGATTAGCTAGTAAAAATTAAACGTTTTCTGACTTTTTGAACCACTTAGCTTAATGGGATATGTCATCCAATGACGAACAGATGCAACCTTATAGTTATTAATATTACATATTGATACCCAAGAGCAGAGATGGGCAAAATGTAATCTGCTTAACGATGAACGATTACAAAATTTATTCGTAATTTTAATTTTCTTACTCTGTAATCATGGTTAAATCCATTTAAAACATTTAGAAATCATAAATGTGTATACTATTTGGGATTTTGTAGTGTTTAAAACATATATGAGCAAAATACAGTCATATTAATGGTAAAAAACGTAAAATGTAATCGTTAATCATTTTCATTAATCTGATTACATTTTGCCCATCTATGCCCAAGAGCAATGTTGAGCATCGCTCTGAAGGATAAAATTCGAGATGAGGTTATCCGACAGAAAACCAAAGTTTTCGACATAGCTCCGTATTGGCAAACTGAAGTAGCAGTGGGTAGGGCATATATGCTTTAGAATCGAATTACTCTAGAGCAAGCGGGTTATTGAATGAAGACCGCGAATTGACAAATATTGTCTGAGACATATCGGCGAGGACCTTATACGGGCGGCTTGCACTAGCAAAAGCTATTTAGCGGTAAACTGTACTTATAGTCTTGCACAGAATCAAAACCCAGTTGTAACAACTTAAACTGAACTTAAACTGAAATCATCATTAAGATGGAATTAATGGGCTTCGATTAATTAGCGTCTATAAAAGTTTAAACTAGATTTAATTTGTTAGTGCAAGCCGCCAAGTGTTAATTAATTCGAGAATTAAATCTCGAAAAAATGTTTACAAGAATTTATATGTGTGATATGTATGTGGAGAGGTCAGTTACGGCTGGCATCTTTTTTTATAACTTATAGGCGAACGCTTGACCTCAATCACACCTGGTGGAAGGTGAAGATGAGTCCGATGATGAACCGCGTCCGCCTAACAAATGCCTATTCACTCTTCTTTTAAAGACTCCCAGGTCATAAGATCGTGGAAATATGGCCGCTGGAAGCATATTCCACTCCTTAGCTGTTCGCATGATGAATGTAGAAGCGAATCTTCTCGTGCGGATATAAGGAACATCCACCACATACGGATAGTATCCGACACGATATCTTGTGGTTTTGTGGTGGAATGGGGCTGGTGGAATCAAAGAATGTAGTTCCTGAGAACACTCTCCACCGTGCAACCGGTAAAAGACCGCGAGGCAGGCAACTCTACGTCGATGCTCGATGCTCTGCATTTTAATTTTTGACAAAGAGTCGTCGCCAATCAAAAATCTAAGTTATTGGTGCTTTAGGTGCTATTCTAAAAACTCAAAATATTAAGTAAATAACACGACCAGCAGTGCGTAGAGCGGTTTGAATACCCACATTGTTGTACGGTAGAAATGCCTAGGTATGTCAGAAGAAACTAGAAAGTAGAATTAATCCAGTGGAGATGCGATGTTTGCGTTCTATTTACGGAGTAGCTTTTACGGATCGCGTTAAGAACGAAGAGATACGAATAATTGGTTAGTTTGAAAAATAATTTCATCGAGTGCAAACGTCGATAGTTCAGGCACACTGAGAGAATGCATGATGAAAGGATGATGAAGAATATATACAATATTGGTATGAGTGGAAGTAACAGCCGAGGCCGAGACTTACCTACACAGACTAAATACAGGGAGTTCTGGAGGAGGATGTCAAAAGTACGCGCAATCCCCCACCTAACCGCCACCTATCCGTGATTCCCTACAGTCTTGGGCAACATTTAAAATTAAATTTAAAAAATATCTTTTATGCGAATAAAATTAATTCATGGATGTGCGTGGATCTGTTTTTTTTTATGGTATAATATATAGTTTATTTTTATAGTTTAGTAAAAGGTTTGGCTGACAAAGATTAAAGGTTTATATTGGTTATGAAGGATAGTTTTTTTCTGTTTTCTTTTGTGCATATTGTGTTTTGTTGATTGGTTGTATTTTCTGTATTTTATTATGTAAAATGATTTTATATTTGTATAACTATATATATAGAGCTGTCCCAGTGAAGCGGCTGTGTCGTCCGCAAGGCCCTGTCGGAACACCAGCGCTGCAGAGTCCAGTGCTCTGTGGCACAAGCTGGGACAGGATCCTTATTGGCAGCGGCCTTGATTTTTTTTATGTATTGTTTGGTTGTTTTTTTATGTTTTTGGTCTTTTATGTGTGTTCTATTGTACAATGTAGTTACTTTTATATGGCTGCTGTTAATAAAACGTTTTCTTTCTACCATAAATTGACAAGACGTCGTGCGGGCTTGAACGCTTATGTGGTTGAAATTCCAGCTGCTCGAACGAAGCTATTCGCCTCCTCCTTTTTTCTGCGAACCGCCAAGAAGTGGAACTCGCTTCCTGCGTCTGGGTTTCCAGCATCTTATGACATGGGAATCTTCAAACGTTGAGTGAATCGGTATTTGCTGGGCGAGCGCGCTCCATCGTCGGCCTCATCATCACTTTCCAGCAGGTGAGATTGAGGTCATCGCAAGCCTGTCAGTAATAAAAGAATCGGCGATAGTACATAAAGAGATTAATTAATATTAAGGAAGCGTTTGAAGTTTGCAAGTTCCATTTTCTCTTGCAAACCCACGAGGAATTCGGTGTAATGATAGATAAAACTCGAATAACCCACGCTTGGACCTCTGCTGTGATTGACGTCAATCATTAGCCAGTATACACAAAAGAATAGAGGCGAGGATATTCTATTTAGAGACGTTTATTAGCGACGATTCTTTGTAACCAAAACAAGGATTTTTTTCGGTGAATCCAGCTGCTGTAGCATAAATTATGGGCGTAAATGGATCGCGGAATGCGCCGGCGCGTCCCCCAGTCTACTCGAGCCGACCAACTGCCGCGAATGATACCAGCTGAAGACGTATATATCTTTGATTGGGTAAAAGATATGCAAAGTTACCGATAACGCCAAACCTCTTAAAGGTGACTTAGGTACATCAAGACTAACAACTTTTGTTCTAGGGCTTCTGCCAAAACGTAATACATCTTAAGAAATACTACATGAAGTGGTGTTCATTCCATAGATGCACGAAAGCATTGCATACCCTTACGATAAATAAGTCTGGGACATATTGCTTATAAAAAAAAATTAATTACGCAAATTCTGCCTACCCTGGCCAATGCACCTATGCACGTCATTGACTACGTGCAAATATTTGACTGGCTTTTACGACTGGGTTTCTGAGACTCTCTGGGATTGAACTTTTGACGGTTGAATTTTGGGAACTTTCATCAACTGGAATCTTATAACCTATTCCTATTGGAAATTGAGACCGCGTGTTAATATTGTATACTCGCTTCAATTTTTAATAATAAAATTGACTGCCCCCAACTGCCCCATAATTTTTCATTCAGAACCCCCCCGAAAAATTCCAGACGAGCTGTTTCTCTTTTTCACCCATCTTTCAAACGAACAAACCTCTGAGTCAACAGTGCTTTGTGTAGATTGTCTCGGGCCTACAATCTTCTTGAAGATTCGGTTGATTTGTTCGCGGACTCCGTGCCGAGGTTCAGGAGAAAGGTCTTCGGGTTGTTGAGAGATGCACAAACGAATAATCATGACATTAATTACCATTAATATAATCTATAATATAAAAATGAATCGCAAAATGTCTTGATAAGCGCGAAACTCGAGAACGGCTCAACCGATTTGACTGATTTCTTTTTTGTTGTGTTTCTTGAAGTCTGGAGAAGGTTTATCGGAGAGAAAAATTAAAAAAATTGTCTGAAAAAGTCTAAAAACAACACTTTTCTATATTCTCATACAAAAAATTCGTAATAATATTTAAAAGTCAATTTGAACTTTAACACCATACCATAAAGTTTAAATGTCAGTGGACGGGTTCCGGGAAGGCAAAACAATTGAGTGACGTATAAATATTAATGTCAATATTTGTCAATTTTTATACATAAAGCATTAAGGCCAGGTTCCTTCAAACAATTTTCAAAAAAATCTGACGGCGAAGCTATTAACATTAAAAAAAACAATGTGACTTTTTTTAGAGAAATAGGGTAGAACAAGGTCTGCCGGGACAGCTAGTATAGTATAAATAAACAGGCCACTCTCACGTATGTTGTGGATAACTTAATAGGAACTGACATTTTTGATTGTAACTGTGTATATGTGTTGTGTAAATGAATTATTGTACCGGGCCGCTGGCAACCCTGTAAAAAGTAAATAAATAAATAAATCAATTGTTCGTCAACACCGGTGTCTTATTACCCCATGCTCGTGAGAATACAAAATATATTAAGGAGATTTTATTGCACAAGAGTGGCAACTTGGAGTGTCGCGTGCGCAATTAATGGCTTTAGATCGTTTTGTTGCCCCCGTTACGGATGCGTCCCGGTTGATAGGCAAAGCAAAAGAGCCGCACTTGTCACGATGAACGATGAAGAGCTTTGTTTCAGAATATAAACGATCATTATCGCTTTTTTATAGACATTTAAAATTTTCTAATTTGGTACCTACTTGAACATCTGTCTTTTCTCTTATACGGGCTCGACAATGAGACTATCGCGTACCTGGTGACTGCCAAAGGATGGGAATCTATTGACGGTCGCCGTCGTCATGCCGGCCTTCATGTACCACGTTAAGTATCTAGATATATAAATAACTTGTGCAGAAATTGATTCCAAAATGCGACAGGCCGAACGAAGCTAGTCACTATACTAGTTCGTACTGCCATGTCAAAAAAGCAAATAGTCCTGCATTTTTGCTGTTTAACTAAAAATATAACCTAAATATAATCTAATATCGATACCGAGTAACGCCTTCACGGGTCAGACAGGGTTTTTATAACATACTGTATTTGAGGACTCTAATTTCAAAACCCACTGTAACATATTTTTTTCAAATCCCATAAATTTATAAAAACTTATATTTAATCTTTGACTTAACAATCATATTCTTATTAGGTATTTAAATTATTATTCTAGAGTGAAAAAGCAAAAAAGAAAAGAATCATATATAATATTTGCTTTGATAAAAACATTTCAAATTACTATTAGGACTATTAAGTAATTTTGTACGAAAAATCGTTTTAGCGGGTTTTGAAATCAGACGCCTCATATATTATAGTCAGTATTGTTTGTAATTTATATTGTTGTCATAAATAAATCATAGGAGCCACGTCGATATCTGATTTACAACGTAAATATTTGGCTATACAAGTCTTTATTTTCGCAAAAACTTATTTAATGTTTTAATAACGTACGTCTGTCTGATCGAATTGGCTAATCGACGAACAAGTTTCGCTAATGATTTTCGTTTGCAAATGAAACGCGATTCTAGTTTTGGGATCTTTAGCCTGAGGATTGGATGAGATCGCTAGAATTTGTACCTTACGGGATATTATTGTATGTATGTTCTGTAGATTGATGTATTTTTTTATATGTTACTATAATAACGTTTATCCAAAAAAGTTGTGTACAAGGCCATAAGAAAGATGACTAAAATGATGACTTTTCTTTGTTTAAGATTGCTGATAGCAAACGCATAGAATTAAAAATACGCGAAAAAGGAATCCAGTATAAAACGCGAGGATAAAAGTAAAGCATCATATTTTTTACGTGTTCGTAAACCCATTCATGATCAGTTTATTCTATCGTGTATTTTCTTTATCTATATAGCGTTTTTTGACACAGAAACAGCTTCAATTTATTAAAACTGATCACAACGCGTCAACTCGCGGCAGATAGACCTTTTTTTTACACTGGCTCGACATAGTGACTACAGAGTACCTGATGGCAAGTACAGTGTAGTCCAAAAACGAAAGCGACCGTCAAAGGATGAAAATCCATTGATAGTCTACATCGTCATGTCGGCCCACATATACTGCGACTGAAGGTCTCTAGGTATATGAGCTACTGGATATACACAAGCTGATCTCGAAACGCGACAAGCCGAAACTGGTCACTGTGACGGGCTTTACACCCATGTACTGTGGTTGCGATCCAGACGGGCACCGACGCCCTACCACCTCGCTGCTGCTCGTTTAGCACCACGCAGGAGTCACGTGTAGGGAAACTAGGGTAAAGCCTACGGACGCGAGCAGCTTCGACTCCTACAAACATCATAATCATTGTAATCAAACATTGTTCTATTTAAAAATGTCTTATTGATTTCACTTTTGGCGCGTATCTCTCTTATACTGGTTAGGCAAGTGCCTACAATGCATCTGTTGGAAAGTACAACGTAGTCCACGAACGATAGCATCTATCAACGGACGAAATTTCATTGACGTTCGTCGACATGTCGGCCCACATATACCACGACTGAAGGTGTCTAGGTATATGAGTTACTGGATATACACAAGCTGATCCCGAAACGCGACAAGACAAAGTAAGTCCTTAAACTTGTGTACTGTAGTTACGACACTATTTTCCTGAATAGAACCACGCGCGCGGGTTTGCGGAATCACAGCTTTACGGTTTCTCACATCCCGGCTAGGACCAAAAAGTTCTTTAATCCTTCTTTTGCCGTGTCGTTGGGCTGTGGAATGGTCTTCTGGTGAGCGTATTCCCACCATCCTATGATATGGGATCCTTTAAGAGTAGCGTGAAGAGGTATTTGTGCAGGCCGGCATGATCGCTGCGACTACCGAGTTTTTCTTACCTGCCGATAGTTGTTAGCGTTTTTTGGACTGAATCAAGCTTACATCAGGTATGGTGCAGTCACTGTGTAGAGACAGAATAAAAAAAAATCGGCCAATGGTCCTATCAACTACTTACCACCTACCTACCACCGCATTAGTGATATCAAGTACGACGCAGTTGAAAAACTGACTTCAATTGTCAAGAAACAAAAGAACGTTCATCGACAATCGCCATGAGCATGCTGGCCAATCCAAAAGTCTCACAGTTCATTTAAGAGTCGTTAAATGTTAGTAGGATTGCATGTTGACACAACAAATTGTTGTCAGCTAAAAATCCGCGCTGAGTAAGGCAGCATATGCTGAGCTGACTTCCCTTTCTCACATAACAGCACCGGGTATTTGCTTCTGTTTCTTTTCTTTCTTTTTTCTAAGGAAGGGAATACACGGGCCGGAAGAACGTCGGTGTAAGAAGCTTCTGTACATTGCTTAATTCTATGCAAACGCGAACTCGGGCAACGCTTCCGCGAATGAACTTCCGCTCTCTGCCAGTCGCGACTTGAACTCCGTTGAGGATATACGCGTTAAAATTATTCATAGATCGTCGCGAACACGAGCACGAAATTCGCGTTTTCTACTCAACTGTACCATTGTGTGCAAATTTTGCTTTTAAAGTAATTTTCTTTAGGGTTAATGTTGAGGAAAGTAAAAGGTGTTCTGTGGTGATGTACAATTTTGTACAAAATTTTCGGAAAATTAAGAAATGCTTGTGTTTATGACATGGGAATAATTTATATCGCGTAAAGTGTTTATTACATTAATAATCAGTGATTAAAAGTAATTAAAAACGTTAATTAATAAGCACAAATTAACTACTTCCTAAACAGTTTTCCGTGTGATTTAGTTGATCGACAGTTTTTTTTGGCATAGAGTAATTGGCGAGATTAAAATGACTACTCGGTTTTCGTGAATTGTGGTTTGTTTGTTTTTTTTTCTTCAGTAGTAAGCCTAAAGGCAGTAGCGAGCACCTGTGTATGCAAAAATTTTGTGTATCCTGTTTGGTTACTAACTAATATAATTGCGTACTGTTTCTAAATTTGATTATTTTATTGTATTTGTTTTTTCTTAATAAAATAAAATTTAAATAAGTAATTTCCAAAATAGTAAGAAAAATACACAGTACCTAATGATCGTGTGAAAAATTATTCTCTTAGGTAATAAATATTTTTTCTTTTTAAATATAATAATTTTTGCCTACATTAAGATCATAGACAATGATGTAAAATATACAAGAGGCTTCAAGTTATTGCACAAAAAAAAACTTTTGTGAAACGATTTCCATATTAATTTACAAGTGAGGTGAAAAGTGATTCAGTGAACGGATGCCCGATGAACGGTGGTGATGCGCTGGTGGCTGGTGATGGCGGCACTCGCCGTGGCCGCAGCGGCGACTGCTGGCCCAGGGCCCGGGCCAAAGCTAGGCCCGAGGCGCTGCGCCGGCCGGCTGGCCCGGGAGAGGCTCAAAGCCGCGGAGAAGATCCGCGATAAGAGATACTTCTTTCTGTGCTGCACAGCGTCGTGCGGTACACATCGCAGGCCTCGACCACCTCCCACTAGCCGCTACCAGCCGTACCACAAGACGTGGCTTGGCCTCAAATACGGTATGACATCATTTTGACACTGTTTCCCAACCTTCTTTAACGATTTCAATAAGAAGGAGATTCTATATTTCCATCTTTGTATTTTTTATGTGTCTATTTTTAATTCTGCCATTTATTGACCGATTTGGATAATTCTTTTTTTAATTAATATGGTATGTAATGAAACTTGTCCCGCTTAATCATGGTGAGATTCTGATGATGGTCTTCGGAGATACATATTTGCCATGATGATGTCCTGGCCGGTTTCGGCCACGGCGACTGTTTCAACACCGCTTAAGAAATTCGAGGTCCAGTTTACGGAAACAGTCAATTGCGCAGGAGATATTTAAGTGCATAACTGGACGCGCTGCCAGAAAAGCACTCTCTCGTCCGAGCTCCCTCAGGCCCGATGGAAAGGAGAACCAGTACGATCGGGAGGGAGTGGGATGCAGGTTTGGTCGAGTTTTCCTTCTCTGAACACCTGGTTGAATTGCGGTATTAAAGAGACACCTTAGTCGCCTTTTACGACACCTCAGCAAGAAGAGGGGGGTGCTATTCTATTCTGCCGGCAGCTACCACGGCTTATATATATTATATTTAACTTATTATATTTGCCATAATGATTGAACGAATAATAGTGAAATCTGTCGTTTTTCTTCTATATCTCCGTCATGCGTTAATCAAACTGACTGGTTATTTATGTTCAATAGAATTTAAACCTAAGTGAAAAAATATATTAATTAAATGTGATTCCACAACGGATAATCAGTTTGAATTCATAAAATCTTATTATAAATACTTTAGCGTGTCTTATGCACGAGTTAGCTTACTTTTAAGTATGGTTAAAAGAGGGTAAAAGAAGTAACTTCCCGTCCCCGACAAAACTCTGCGGTATGTCATTCCGCTCGTACCATGACTTGTATAACCGAGTCATAACGTCGAGCCATAATTAAAAGTAAGTAAATTCACGCATAAGAACCGTTAGAGTATTTATAATAAGTAGAACATGCGAAAGTTTAAAATTTATTCTTTTATTTATATAAAGAGGAAATATTACCCAATTTAAAGCTGTAAAAATGTATAAAAATATTTAAAAAATAACCCAAATGCCCAGCCTTAGAAATGATTCCTTTAAAATTCTTTTAAACACTAATAAGTCATGAATTTGTGTGTAATTGAGGGTTCATTAGTGTTTAAAAGTGCTTTAAATATTAAGGGAGCTTAGTATACCGGTAAATAACTTGGACGACCTAAAATACTTAAAACATATATATTCACGGACTCCAGTTTGGGAGTCACTGGTTTATATGAATCTTATTCGCGGCACGTGTAACTTGTTCGATTCCGTTTACCGATTGACACGATAGATCGTAATTCTCGCCTGTCAATTTTTACTGACGCATTCTTACGCACTGGTATGTTGGTTTTTTAAATTTCCTAATCACCTATTTATAGCTACATCCAGACCAGAGATGGGCAAATTGTAATCTGATTAATGATGAGCAATTACAAAATGTAGTCGTAATTTTAATTTTCTTGCTCTATGCTCATGATTAAATACATTAAAAACATTAATAAATAATAAATTTGTATACAATCTGGGATTATGTAGTGTTTAAAACATAGATGAGCAAAATGCAGTCATATTAATGGTAAAAATAGTAAAATGGAATCGTAATCATTTTTATTAATCTGATTACATTTTGCCCATCTATGATCCAGACCTTACAATCCGATCCTTTCCGAGAATTTTCTTTTTTTATGCTGACTTAGCTATGGCTGTTGCTGTGGCCTAGTAGATAAGAGATCGGTATCCATGCGTGGCAACGTGGGTCTTGGCTTCGTTTCCCGGCATGTACCTCTTTACCAGTGAAAACAAACATCGTGAGAAAATCCACATGACATCTATCGACCATCGACTCTAAGTGCTCACCCCTCTTAACCTCCAATGTTAATTAAAGCCGATATACAAACGATTTTTGTTCAGTAATAATTTTTTTAAAGCACAATTTAACATTTCAAATCATTTTGTAATAATGCCGTTACATTATATTGTATTATAATAAGTACTGTGTTAAAATTATTTTAAATTTCGTGCGTTGCGTTCAATTAAACTCAGCTTAAAATTATAAGATAATTTAGCAGCTTAGTAAACGTGTGTTAAATGTATTAAAGAGGCCGAAGTCTCGTCTAACGGATTCCGACTTTATGTAAATCAATGCGAAATTATAGGGCATTGTGAGAGCCGCTGCAAACAGATCGCGACCTTTGCCAACCGGGTCGCCACTTCCGCGGTCCTTTCGCGCGCTCACATTACAGCTCTTGCCCTCTGACGAACTATTTTTGAAGTGGTAAGGCGATTGCCCTAACTGGATCGTGACCACATTGAACAAAAGTGTAAATAATGTCATTGTCACTTGTAACAATTTGCTCTGAAGCGAGTTGACATTCTGGATTTTGATTACATTATGCTGTTTCGTTAAGGACGTCAGCACATTCTGACTTCAGTTATGTGTTGGGTAGCAACGCAGAGGTATCCTTTGGATACGAGCTAGGAAAAGTACCTAACTGTGATCTTTTAGCATTTCTGAAGCGACTACCTTGAGAAGAAACTTTAAAAAAATACTAAACGCTACGTCGGAGGGGAACCGCACCGGTTAGCGACAGTTGACTAAACAATCCTTCATCGGCGCCGATGACGCCGGTGTCGTGAAATGAATCTGGTACATGTATATACCGCACTGTTTTTTGGAGCTGCAACTGCTAACGCCGCGGTCATTGTAACGCCGGGATCCAACAAGACATTTTTTTTTATCCCTGGGAAAATCCTGCATAGGACCATCAGGGACGCTGTGAGGGCAGCGACCCCGGTGTGTCCCTCTGATTGCTCCACCTGGGCCTGGGAAGCCAAATTCATCCAGACGCCCAGAGAACAAGAAGCCTTGTTGAGGCTACCTCTCTGGGAGGGGAAGGAGTATAGCCCACTCCTTTAAAAACCCCTCTCTCTCAGGCGATGCGCCGGACACCGTGCACCGCCTCCTTCTCATCCAGGCAGCAGAGTCCCTCAACTCTACTGCCCGGCATCTAACAAGACAGGAAATGTCTACACCTCTGGTATGGCGTTCGATTATACGCGACAATATCCACTTTCCATCAGGTAGCGTGTGAGCCTATTTGTTACCTTTTAGTAGCTGTAAAAAACCATAAAATGTCTAAAAAACACGGCCATAAAATTACCATTGATGGGATATTAATTTCAAGGCTACTGTTCACACCGAAAGAGCGAAGGTGTAAGGTTTTGTTAATTACTGTACTAAATGAGTTTCATTATTTTAATGGAGGCGTTTTAAAATTATTTAAACATCAATTAATATGCATACATACTCGTATATCAAAATATAATATATTTTCCCTTGGTTTCGATCGCAAAGTATTTGCTTCACGTGTCTTTACCTGCGATGTTTTTGAGAAAATTTAATTATATATATTTATATTTACACTGGCTCGACATAGTGACTACAGAGTACCTGATGGTAAGTACAGTGTAGTCCAAAAACGAAATCGACTATCAAAGGATAAAAATCCATTGATAGTCTACATCGTCATGTCTGCCCACATATACCACGACTGAAGGTCTCTAGGTATATGAGCTATTGGATATACACAAGCTGATACCGAAACGCGACAAGCCGAAACTGGTCACTATGACGGGCTTTAGTCCATGTACTGCGGTCGCGGTCCAGACGGGCACCGACGACCTACCACCTCGCTGCTGCTCGTTTAGCACCACCCAGGAGTCACGTGTAAGAAAACTAGGGTAAAGCCTACGGACGCGAGCAGCTTCGGCTTCAAAAAATCACATACAGTGTCTGTCATCTCCGCAACATTTTGTAATCTTGGTATTATTAACAGAGAGTGACGGTTTTTTAACTGAACCTACTGTAAAGGACCCTGGTCAGACCCTGCATGGAATATTGTTCACATCTTTAGGATGGTTCTGCTCAGTACTTACTTGAGGCCCTGGATAGGTTGCAGTGGAGGGCTGTCCGCATTGTGAACGATCCTGACGTGACTAAGCATCTTGGACCGCTCCAGTTGCGTGGAGTTATTGCCTCACTAAGCTTTTTCTACCGTCTGTATCACGGCGAGTGTTCTGAAGAGCCATTTAACATCATTTTACCCTTTTCTTTTAATAAAAGAAATACGTACGCGGGTTTGGGAGTCGAAGCTACTCGCGTCCGTAGGCTTTACCCTGGTCTCCCTACACGTGGCTCCTGGGTGGTGCTAAACGAGCAGCAGCGAGGTGGCAGGGCGTCGGTGCCCGTCTGGATCGCGACCACAGTACAGGGGTGTAAAGCCAGTCATAGTGACCAGTTCCAACCTGTCGCGTTTCGGCATCAGCTTGTGTATATCCAGTGGCTCATATACCTAGAGACCTTCAGTCGTGGTATATGTGTGCTGACATGACGATGTAGACTATCAATGGATTTTTATCCTTTGATAATAGCTTTCGTTTTTGGACTACACTGTACTTACCATCAGGTACTCTGTAGTCACTAAATCGAGCCAGTGTAAAAAAAAAGTTATAGATATACGGTAACTCATCCCGGCTAGGACTAAGAGGGGCTCCAACACTTACTATTGCTGAGTTGTTGAGATGTGGAATGGTCATCCGGCGAGCGTGTTCCCACCGTCCCATGATATTGAGTCCTTTAAACGAAGCGTCAAGAGATATTAATGCAGGCTGGTATAATCACTGCGACTATCGATTGTTTTTTTTTACTGCTGATAGTTGATGTTGTTTTTGGACTACGCCATGCTTACCATCAGGCATGGTATGGTCATCATGCTAAGTCAGGATAAAAAAGTTAAAGTGCTGTAATCATAGCCAAAGGCCGGCTTGAATCAACTTATGAAATCTGTTTTAGGTTTGTATTACTCGTATATAAAACCCGTACGGCCCGTGTGCCGTGGTGGCAATAGAATAGCACGCCCCTCTTCTTGCTGAGGCGTCGTAAAAGGCGACTAAGGTATCTCTTTAACAACGCAATTCAACCAGGTGTTCAGAGAAGGAAAACTCGACCAAACCTGCATCCTACTCCCTCCCGATCGTACTGGTTCTCCATTCCAGCGAGCCTGAGGGAGCTCGGACGAGAGAGTGCTTTTCTGGCAGCGCGTCCAGTTATTCACTTAAATATCTCCAGCGCAATTGACTGTTTCCGAAAATTGGACCTCTATTTTCTTAATCGGTGTTGAAACAGTCGCCGTGGCCGAATTCGGCTAGGACATCATCATCATATAAAACGATATTTGATTAAAACGGTTTAATTTGACCTTAATGTGATTTAAATTTGACAGCTAGCACTGGATAATGCTTCCGAGCAAGGGGATAAGTACAGTTTAATATTAAATAGCGTTTTATACAAGTTTAAGTCAAATTTAATTTGATCACGCAAGCCGATTTTAAGCGGTTTGTTATCCCGTGACATACTCGTCTCATTATCATAGATTTCGCCATGAATCAGGGTCTTTGTATCTCGCTGTTACATACAGACGGACCGGTTAACACTGTACAACACTGTAGATAGATATTAAATAGCTATAGGAAAAATTAGTGTCAAGAACGTTATATGAAACAGAACACAGGCGGCGAAGCGCGGGTTGATGACCCCGAGCGTAGCTGTTGCCAAATCTAACTAATCTAGAGCCCTGATATCTGTAGTTATTACACTGGCTCCCCTTTAGGGTTGCCATCCCGGTACATTAGTCCACTAGATAATATGCTCTGTGTCTATTAGACGCCTCAGCAACAGTCCAATACCGCCTCGCCTTACAATCTTGTTATTTAAAAATGAACTTTAATCTGTGTGTTTCACAGTATATTATATTAAAAGAATACACAGTAAAGAACTGTAAAGGAGCATTGATGTGTGTGCTTATTTATTCCTAATGCTGATTCCCGTTTAGGGTTGCCATTCCGGTATATTAGTTTACTTGATAATATGCTCTGCGTTCATTAGACGCCTCGCCGAGTAACTAATACCGCCTCGCCTTACAATATCGTTATTTAAAAATGAACTTTAAGCTGTGTGATGCACAGTATATTTTATTATTAGGGTACATAGGGAAGGTGTGTAAATGATTTAGTGAAACTATGTACATCTGTAGAAAACAGCTATCAATTGTTATTTATCATTTAGGTGCTAAGACTTGACCTCAATCACACCCGGTGATAGGTGAAGATAAAACCAATGTTGAATCTCGCTTACTCATTCTTCTGCTAAAAGTTTCGAGATCGTAAGATTGTGGGAAACTGAAATACGGAGCGTATTCTACCCCTGCTTTTCGCATTATGAAGGATGGAGCGAACTTTAGTACGGTTTTGGGAAATATCTACAACGTGAAGATGTTATCCCTTACGGCGCCTAGTCTAATGGATTTAGTGAATCCTTCACTTCCGAAAAATCTTTAAAACAAAAATACTGATACAAAATGAGGCTTAGGATAACTATAAAACATCGACAGGGGAAAAAGGATGAAAAAAAATTCCAAAACATTTATGTAAACCGTTAAGCACCATATGCCTAAATCCGCACTTAATCTATCAAAATCCAAAGACACAAGTCGGGATTTGAACGTTTGATCACACGCGTTTCCGCGCATGTATATCGGCTCCTTATCCACTAGACCACCACACACACCGGATACTGATAAAGAGATATGATGCTTAAAGCATAAAATATGGATATTTTGATTTTTTTAAAACTTTTTGTGTGACGCATAACTTTGGGCGCATGTTATTGTTTCAATAAATTGCAGGTCCAGATAGAGATTCCCAGTTGGCATGTAAGGGTTAACTCGCGAGATTGTAAGGCAAAGCGGTATTTCCCGTTGCTGAGGCGTCTAATGGACGCAAAGAATACATCTTAAATTTCGAAATATCGTCTTAGTTTTGAAACCAAGACTTAATTTAGTTCGAGATTTTTGAGTATTGGAAGTGGGTTTTTGTTTACCACCTCAATAACTTTTTTTATTTCACTTATACAGTATATTATAAAAACACTGTCCGACCCGTGAAGTCGTTACTAGGTAACAATATTAGATTCTATTTAGATTATCCTTTTTAGTTAAAGAACAAAATATCCGAATAAAATTAAAATAAATATTAATTAATTGGGGAAAATTTATATGACAATAATTGGAGCGTGCGTAGCCCATGAATAAAGGAAAGCAAAGGATCATGATAGTAGGTCAGGTCGTTAAAAGAATAAACATAACATAATAAAATAAAAAATAATTTATCAAATTAATCGTGTACATATAGTATGTAGACGCCGCCCGATACGTGTTTATGTTAAACGCCCTAAAGGTCGTTAGGGTGTTACGGGACGCGCGGGGTAAGTGGTGCACGCGCAAGGGATGCTTTTGCTAAAGCAGTCGACTACCGAGACCCAAGGCTAGAGTAGGTGCGTGTGCGTCGCCATTCGGTGTGCCTTAAAGTGCAAATAAACAGTAAAACGCCAAAATCCGTGTTTTCCTACCAACACACCCACGAGCACCGGTCATACGCGTCATTAATCTTTAAATTGATATTTGTTAGATATCCGAGCATAGATCGCATATAAAATAATTTAATTTCTTTAATTCTTGGATAACAATAACTCTTTAATATTCTATTATTTTTTATTTTTATTTCTTTATAATATTCTGACGTATTTTGGTAATGCTATCGTGTCACAAATATACCCTTTCGGGTCGTTCAGTGTTTTCAAAACATACTGTTATCCACAGGCACAGATTCCCTACCATTTTATAAATTACAACCAAAAATTTGTAGAAATGATTGTATATTTTAAAACTACCATTGCATCCAATTTTAAATGAAGATTTTGTAATAAAATCGTCGAATTAGGTAAAACCGGATTTCGGTATCTGGTTTCTTTGGAAAATTGTCAGTAGAAAGAAAAGTTTAACATATACATATGATATTCTTTAATCGTTTTAAAAATATTATTTGACATTTCTCTGACGGCTATGCTCGTTAGAAAATTAATTTATGATGAATAGGAAATGGTTCCTAATGGTTGATATGGATCAATTTATAAGTCTTATTAGTTTCTTTTGTATTCTTCTTTTGGGGTGAACACTGGTAAATTAGTGTTTGTATCCACTTTGAGCTTATATGTCTTATCGAACGTGACCAGTAGCGCAGCTAATCGCCGTTCTCAGAGCAGTAACTCAGGAATATTAGATTCCGAACGGGTTTCCTCGTTGTGTTTTTCTTAGCGGCGAACATGTACAGAACTCGAATCTCTCACACTTTACGTCACATTCATGGATAACCGTCTCTTATCCGCTATGCTATAATAACCACAAACTAATATATTCTATATAACAGTCAAAGAATGGCTGCAACCGCAACTAGATGTCTAGATATATGAACTACAGTACAGTGTTTACAAATATTTTATATTATAATTTTTTAATGGGTGTTAAATCGAAATATATATAACTCAAAGGTGACTGACTAACTGGCTGACTGACTGACTGACATAGTGATCTATCAGCACACAGTCCAAACCACTGGACGGATCGGGCTAAAATTTGGCATGCAGATAGATGTTATGACGTAGGCATCCGCTAAGAAAGGATTTTGATGAATTCCACACCCAAGAGGATATAATAGGGGACGAAAGTTTGTATAAATCTTCTCAGATTTTCGACTATAATATAATATAATAGCTTCATAGTTTTAGCGTCTAATGACAGATTAGGCCCTAATTTTTTACAAACCGCCTAACAATAGTAA
Organism: Automeris io; assembly: GCA_036320925.1. Lineage (NCBI taxonomy): Eukaryota > Metazoa > Arthropoda > Insecta > Lepidoptera > Saturniidae > Automeris > Automeris io. The sequence continues at coordinate 5,841,141 of JAUDJH010000029.1, read as the reverse complement.
AGCCGCGAAAACTATATCTAATTAATTATAATATTTCTTAACGCGAGCGAAGCCGCGGGCAAAAGCTAGTATTTTATACATTGGTCTTATTTTTGTGTTCTTGTATGTGTATTTTTATATTATTATCTATAATACTTTAAAATTTGTCTCTAATGCTGTGTATCTGTACTATATTGATCCCTTCCTTGCTGTTTTCAATAAATGGGTGTCAGCTGAAAATCAGCGCTGGGTGGCTCGGCTGGTCACTTAGCATTTGCTGAGCTGACTTCCCTTTGGCGCATCATCACAACACAGGGTGTTTACTTTTTTTGTTTTCTATCTTTAATAACCTATTTTGCTGTGTTGTTTGTTGTGTTGTGTGCCAAATAAATGTTTTATTATTATTAATTACTGGAGGTACACAAGCTGATCTCGAAACGCGAGAGGCCGAAGCGAGTCACTATGACGTTCTGTACACTTATGTACTATGGTTACATCAAGGTCGATCAATCACCCTACCACCTAACAATGATTTTGTAATGTCAATTAGAAAACGGGTAATTTAGTAAATATCAGAGACAACCCTAAAATGAAGCAAGGCAAACGATTTCACAACATCGATTCATAAACGAGTACCGATCGATCATCGCAACGAGTGAATCAATCTCGCGGCTCCATGCAAATACGAGAGAACAATGAACCATTGATGGCGTCGCGTCATCGCTGATAGTAGACCGTTTAAGGCCTTACACGCACTGCGTACTTTCACTCCACAATTTTTTACTGCAAATTTAACATTAGAATTATGAAAAAAATCACGGATAATTTTTGATGACATGAGACAATGCGGTATGATTCACTTTTTTGGTGATCCGATGAAAATATCCTGCATAGAACCATCAGGACCGTTGTGAGGGCAGCGAATCCAGAGTGTCAGACTCCTATTGACTAAGTCACTCTACCTGTTCCTGGGAAATTGAATACTTCTAGTCGCCCATTTTTTTTTCTAAGGGATCTTCGGCGTAGTGAGCGCCGGCCCCCGTGTGTCGGATTTGAACCGACTAAAACCCCTGGGGTGTTCCTTCTCCCGCCTGCCGAGGGCCAAGGGCAAGGCTGAGCCATATTCCTCAGCACCCGGCCACGTGTAGCCTTCTGCAGGCCCCGCCTACTTGGCAGGAAACTTCTAGTCGCCCAGGGAGCGAACAGTCAGTAGGAGTCCAAAACACTAGAGTCGCTGCCCTCACAATGGCCCTGATCGTCCTATGCAGGATTTTTCCTCAATTCACCAAAAAAGGTGAATTTCCGTTCGCGATAAAAATTCACACTATAGCATGTAGACGCCGATACGTCTTTGTATTAAACGCACTAAAGGTCGTTAGGGTGTTACGGGACGCGCGGGGTAAGAGGTGCACACGCGCAAGGGATGCTCTAGCTAAAGCAGTCGATTACCGAGACCCAAGGCTAGATTACGTCCGCGTGCGTCGCAGTTCGGTGTGCCTTAAAGGGCAAATAAACAGTAAAACGCCAAAATCTGTGTCTTTCTACCACCAGACCCATGACCACCGATCATACCACAATATTTTCTTGCGCGGTAAAATTCCACAGTGCAGTCTATGCCTTAATGTATTTGTGAGTCAATAGTGACATTTATTAGCGTTACGCTTGCCATTGCGTAATGTGATTTGCGATAATATTGTATTTAGATGTAGAAACAACACGAACACTGTCGGTAACTATGCGGGTAGAAAACGGGTACTGCGCAGTTTATTTTTTACACTGCCTCTACAAAGTGGCCCCAATGCATCTGATGGTAAGTACAGTGCAGTTCAAAAACGAAAGCGACTGTCAAAAAACGAAAATCCATTGGTCTCAGTCGTCTTGTCAGCCCTCATGTACTACAACGGAAATTCTCTAGGTACATGAACAACTAGATATATTAGGTCCTTACATATGAAATTGGCGTTTTTCGTACTGGCCACTTTAATCACAAATTTCTCCTGTTTGGTAAGGAATTACAAATTCAAATTTGTACAGCTATAGACTCATGTATTTGTGCTTCGATAATCGTCATTCATTTGTTTTTTTCTTCTGTTTTTTTCTGTTTGCGTCACTCATTTTACAAAATGGAAAACTTAAAATATCGCATTATTTACGAGTACGAGTTCCGCCGTGGCACTAGTGCTGCGGAAACAACTCGAAGGGTGAATGATGCGTATGGCGGTCGTGTTGCAAAAGAAAACATAGTCCGTTTTTGGTTCCAACGTTTTCGTTCTGGAAATTTCGACCTGCAGAACAAGCCGCGTGGACGGCCTGAGACTCAAGTTGATAATGAAGAGTTGAAGGCTATTGTGGAAGCGGATCCATCGCAAACCACGTCCGAGTTAGCTGCAGGCTGCGATGTTAGTGATAAAACTGTTTTAATTCACTTGAAGCAAATTGGGAAGATTAAAAAGCTTGAAAGGTTTTAACTGAAGCAAACCGGCAAACGCGCGTCGACTGCTGCGTTACATTACTAAACCGGCACAATAATGAAGGTATTTTAAACCGAATCATTACCTGTGATGAAAAATGGGTTCTTTACGATAATCGGAAGCGCTCAGCGCAATGGTTGGATCCTGACCAGCCAGCCAAACCCTGCCCCAAGCGAAAATTAACCCCAAAAAAGTTACATGTAAGCATTTGGTGGATTAGTGCCGGTATTGTTCATTACAGTTTTCTCAAATCTGGCCAGACTATTACGGCTGATGTCTATTGTCAGCAATTGCAAACCATGATGGAAAAGCTAGCGGCTAAACAACCTATTCTGGTCAATCGCTCCACGCCACTGCTGCTTCACGACAACGCTAGACCACACACTGCGCAACAGACGGCTACTAAATTAGAAGAGCTTCAATTGGAAAGTCTAAGACATCCTCCGTACTCCCCGGACTTTGCTCCAACAGATTACCATTTTTTTCGAAATTTGGATAACTTCTTGCAAGGGAAAAAATTCAACTCCGATGGGGCAGTCTAAATCGCCTTCAAAGATTTTATTAATTCCCGTCCGACTTGTTTTTTTAGTAAAGGGATCAATGAACTACCTATGAGATGGCAAAAGTGCATAGAAAATAATGGTTCATACTTTGATTAATTAAATATATTATATTAAAAAATATTCGACTTTTTGTTCCTCCCATACAAAACGCCAATTTCATATGTAAGGACCTAATATACAAACTGATTTCGGAACGCGACAGTCCGAATTGTGTATTTATGCCGTTCTTTACACTTGTGTACTGTGGTCACGACCCAGTTCAGGCAATCGCCTTACCACCTAGTATGCCATGCTCGCAACTGTGTGAGCTGCATTGGAAATCAGTCGACCGTACATATGAATCTATACGGAGGGGTACTCCCTGGCTGGTCGCATAAGCCAAGGTTCGTACCCACAGAAGTACCCTTGCGTTGCCTTACAACCCATAACTTTTCTCTTAACCCTTAGTAGCCTGATTTACGAAAGTGATTTTTTTTAATATTACTGTTTTTGCTTGAGTGTCTAGATGAAGGGAAATATAGCTAAAAAAATCACAATATTTATTTTACATATATATTTAAAAAAAAAAAGTATCAATTTTGATACTTCAGGTATAAAAACTAATAGTAATGTAGGAATGTGAGTGGAATAGAACATATGATGCTAATAATATAAAATGATAAGGAACAGTGTAAGAGTGTGAAAGGGATAGAAAGTATAGGAGAGAAAGAGATAGATGGGAATGGCGGATATAATAAATTGCTGTTAGGGTCGTGGGGATATTTTCAAATTTAAAACTGTACCTGTACTTTTAATTGTGCTGAATAAATGATTTAAAAAACTAAAGTCTTTCTACAGTAATGTGAACATTCGGTTTAAAAGATTGGTATCAAAATTGAAACTCTAGGTTATTAAGGGTTAAAGACTCTCAGGTCATAAGTTTATACCTACGACACAAACAGGAGTTGTAGTAGCCTAGGGCCTAAGGGCCATCGGTTGGAAATGTCGTGTTTACTAATGATGTGAGAACGAATATCTGCTCCGGTACTAATCACATTAGACGCAACTTAAGCGCAAAAACTATACAATCATGTATGCTCACCCTGAAAGGAATATAGCGTGATGATTTATTATGAAATAAACAGTTAATTAAAGAAGCTGTAAACACAGTATTATATATCCGATAAAATTATGGACCGATTCTAAAGCTTGTGAAAGTCTAGATAAGAATCTGCGGCTGTATATAGCCTAGCGTAGCGATCTAGGGGTATGGCTCTACAGAGAGCGATTTGCAAATCAATAACTTTGTTCGACTATTATCGTGAGCATAAGTTTTTTAAATTATTACATCTGCCTCGTCATGGAATTACCTGACCGGTGTATTCTTCCTCTCTTCCGCTAAGAACACCCTCAATCAAGTTACTTTTAAGACAAAAAAAATCAAACACTTGAAAGTTTTATGAGTTTGCGAGAATTTCCAAACAGGATATAAAAAGAAGGAATCTATGCCAACCCTAGTTTTTGGTATTTATTAACTTCCGATGGAGAGCTGGATAACGAAGCAATAACTGTGGGATTAAAGTCTCAATTAACTGAGAACGTTTGTCAGCTAGACCACCTAAGTTTGCGGAACTCGAAAGACCTACACTGCACTAGGGTTGTCAAATTTTGTGACGTGTTACCGTTTTTACATTTCATCACTGCGTATGAATATTTTAATCAGTACGGATCTGTATCCTGATTATGTACTTGTGGCAAAATTTTAACCTTTTTTATACTGTCGACAAAGTAACTATATTGCACCTGATGAAAAGTACAGTGCAGTCCAAGAATGGCAACGACCACCGAGGAGTAAAAATCCGTTGACAGTCGCCATCGCTATATCGGCCCACATATACCACGACAGAAGGTCTCTTGGTACATGAACAATTGGATACACACAAACTGATCCCGATACGCGACAGGTCGAAGCCAGTCACTATGATGGTCTTTACACCTGTGTGGTCACTACTCAGTTCGACCAATCGCCCAACCAGCTCAAAATTATATAATGTAGTTTTGAGGATATTTGGATCAGAATAAACACTGAATAAACTTCAAAACTCCTCTATTGCACTTTTTCAAATTAGTTTTTCGTCTTTACACTTTTACTACGTCTTAATGTTACAGAGCGCTCGCGTCGAAAAAAACTGTTTATCCTCCCTCTCTTTCTATCTTTCCTGCTTTTCACTCAAATACGTTCCGATCTACGCATTTAATACTTGATACATAATAATATATCACACAATAACATCCATCCTAAAATAATAACTATAATTATTATTGTAAAATTACGTCCAATGAGACACATGAGCATATAAATAAAACAATAGCGATTAGTTGATAGTTCGAAGGACGAAAATTCTTTCATAGTCTTCCATCGTCATGCCAGTCCACATATATGACAGAAGATCAGCAAGCGGTCCCGGATGGCTCGAACTGGGCCATGACTACAGTACACCATCGCAGTGACTCGCTTCGGAGTATCTTCTTTCAAGATCAACTTGTGTGTATTCAGTTGTTCATACTTCTAAAGACCTTCCGTTGTGGTTATATGGGCTGGCGTGGCGATGGACACTCAAGGGATTTTTGTGCCTTGACGGTCGTTGTCTTTCTAAAACTACACTGTTACTTTTCATCTACTGCAATACAGTCACTTTGTCGCGCCAGTATTGTAGCGGTGATTTATGTCACGCTATGATACTTCCTCCCTCTTTTACATAACTGGTATTATATATACATATATTTATTTTAGTTACCCAATCACTCACACATAACATATTTTGAAGGAGTTACGCTAGGGCTTGCAACCCTCAATACATTCGGGAAACATCTATAGGCGTGGCCTAGATTATTTATTTTACTGCATCAGACAATCGCATTTGGTCATTGCTATTCTAACTTTAATAGTGAAAAGACGTATATATATATAGTCTGTATATTATCTGACTGTGCCAACTGGGTGCTGCTATCGTGGACCAGGATAGTGTTACCGGGTTTTCCAGGTTCCCTTTAAGGAACCCTAAATTTTATGTAACAGGTTTTGGTTGTTTTTTTTAATGAGCTAGGCCCTTCAGGCACCTACCCTGTTACAGTATAAAAAAAAATCTGTAAATATTATTATTAAAGGGGGGGAAATTCGCGTCTTTAAAATTGACAACCCTGAGTGAGTTATGCGTCGAACCGGTGCGACCGGCCGCGGTCGGCCAGCCCTGTCATTCACTGACCCGACTGAATTACTCAACGGGACACTTATCGATGCACCACATCACTATCGATGCATTGTCTCTATCCGCAACTTGATAATTCTGAGCTGCAATAAATCACGCCGCAAGTGGTTCATTCATGTCTATTTCAACTCAAACGTACTTCGATATATCGACATGAACCTTATAATAATATATCTTCACGCTCTATTCCTTACAGCGTGAGCAGAGATATATTAGTGTTTTTTTATACTGGCTTTACAAAGTGACTACATTGCGCCTGATAGAAAGTACAGTGTAATCCAAAAATAGGAACGACCGTCAAGGTAGGAAAACCCGTTGACAGTTGTGATCGCTATGCCGGTCCACATATGCTATAATACAGTGGCGTGCATATTGTTTTCACACAAGGCAGGCAATCAGTAAGAAAACTTACTTCGACTCTTCTATTGCTCTTTCTCTATTAGAGGATTGTGAAAACACGCAATTTTTTATTTATTTCGATAAGCACACATTCTCATCACAAACAAAATGGTGACTTTATCTATTATTGATTAATTAATTTAGAATGTCAGAATTAGAGGTTCGTAGGCCGTAGCTAGAATTGTTTTTATGCTTGTATGAGATGAACGCTACTGCTATAATGGAATGTGTTTATGTATATGAACAGCTGGATATACACAAACTGATCCCGAAAAACGATAGGTCGAAGCGAGTCACTATTACGGTCTTTACACTTGCGTAATATAGTCACGACCCAGTTCGGACAATCACTCTACCGCTTCAATTATTGTATCATAGATTTTATTTAAGGTAAATTATTACAGGTTCTAATCCTAATCGTGCGAAAAGGCGCAACCCCAGAGCTATTAATATAAGGAACGTATGAATGTATTCAAGTTACAGCGCCATCTGGAGCATAACGGTTATTACCGTACTTGCTTCACAAATTCAACAACTGTATCACATATCTCGCGTTATAAACAGTAAAAAATATTTGTAATTAATACTTATACCACAAATCCTCAAACACAGCATACATACACATTGGCACAAGTATTAAGTGATTTCTGAAAGTATCCCAAATTGTCGCTGCCAATTGTTAAGTCTTGTTTCCCTCTTTCCGATTGTCTTCAACAACGTTAGTGTAAAATTATATAATTATAAAGTTGTAAATATTTCACCGCTTCAGTTGCGTAGAGATGTTGCCTCACTGAGCGTTTTCTACCGTCTGTATCATGGCGAGTGTTCTGAAGAGTTGTTTAACCTTGTTCCACCCTCTCCCTTACTGAATAGAACCACGCGCGCGGGTTTGCAGAGTCACAGCTATACGGTATCTCACATCCTGGCTAGGACCAAAGAGTTCTCTAACTCCTTCTTTTGCCGTGTCGTCGGGCTGTGGAATGGTCTTCCGGCGAGCGTGTTCCCACCATCCTATGATATGGGATCCTTTAAGCGTAGCGTGAAGAGATATTTATGCAGGCCGACATGATCGCTGCGACTACCGATGGGTTTTTTCTTACGTTTCCATAGTCATTGGCGTTTTTTGGACTGCACCATGCTTACCATCAAGTATGATGCAGTCACTGTGTCGAGTCAGTTTAAAAATACAGTGTAAACTCCATGTAACGTCACTCGATTTAACGACAAACTCCCTAAAGCGTCGATATTACTCAGCTTTGGTTGGTTTAGCTTGTTTCCCATACAATTATACACTCTATATAGCATTACACCCACTCTTAATAACGACAGCAATTTAATAATATAAATTACTTTTTAAGCTAAGATGACTTTTTAAGTTGACAAATTTGTAAAAACTGCGCAGCTGTGTACGTTCTTTTGTCGGTTTATTATCCTAGCCCGTAATATACTCGACTGTCGGCATTACACATACCGAACTTTCTAAGAAATCCGTTCTTTTGTTTACAAATTGGTATTGCTTGCACGTGTTGACTGTTGTTAGTAAGGGTCATGAATTATCTATACGTTATCATATTCTTAGTTACTCACAAACTTTCAAACTGTAAACTTGGCAAGTAAGAGTTAACTTTTTATTTTTCTAATACATATTTTTCTTCTCCCTATTTAACGACAACTCTCTATAACGTCAAAATATGCACAGTCCCTTGAGGGTCGTTATACAGAGTTTGCACTGTATATATATCCCGGCTTGAGTATCACGAATATAAAACACGATCTCATATAAATTTTAAAAAATGGCGCTTCACGATGACAAAAGAGTACATAAAAGATATTTCACGGCCACGATACCATCAAAAGTCAAACACAGCCGCCCGGGCGCTATCTGCTCAACAATGAACCGTTGTGATCCCCGCGTCTCAATCCTGCCGCTCAAATCACTACAGGATGACTCGCAATAGAACACTGGTCATTCAGACTGCCCGGTGAACCGTGACCTTAACACTCGAGGAGGATGATTCGATATGGACCTGATCCTTGTGGTGATCACTACATTTTTTTTACACTGGCTCGGGATAGTGACTACAGAGTACCTGATGGTAAGTACAGTGTAGTCCAAAAACGAAAGCGACTATCAAAGGATGATGTTGTCCTAGCCGGTTTCGGCCACGGCGACTGTTTCAACACCGGTTAAGAAACTCGAGGTCCAGGTTTTGGAAACAGTCAATTGCGCAGGAGATATTTAAGTGCATAACTGGACGCGCAGCCAGAAAAGCACTCTCTCGTCCGAGCTCCCTCAGGCCCGATGGAATGGAGAACCAGTACGATCGGAAGGGAGCCGGATGCAGGTTTGGTCGAGTTTTCCTTCTCTGAACACCTGGTTGAATTGCGGTGTTCAAGAGATACCTTAGTCGCCTTTTACGACACCTCAGCAAGAAGAGGGGGGTGCTATTCTATTCTGCCGGCAGCCACCACGGCTTGCTTTTATCAAAGGATGAAAATCCATTGATAGTCTACATCGTCATGTCGGCCCACATATACCACGACTGAAGGTCTCTAGGTATATGAGCTACTGGATAAACACCTAAAAAACTTACACTGTAACAAAACCCCTTGAACATTAAACGTCTTATTTTTTTTATTATTCGTGAGAATATCTTGCTTAGGACCATTGGGAACGGAGTGCGGACAGCAACCACGGTGTGTAAGATTCCTGAAAAAAAAAAAACACATATCACTTAATAAAAATGACGTGTAAAAGTGCTGTAAGAACGGTGATCAGCTGCGCTACTGCTCACATAGGACACGGCATATAGACCCAAAGTCCACAGCCTCTAATATTTCTCTGCTCACCTCGAAAGGGATATAGGGTGACGATATATTTTACAACCTTTATTGAAACTATGTCTAACAATATTGTTATATTTTTAAATAGATTCATTTAAATTTTAAAATATAAAAAAATGTAGACTACAGGGGCGAGGTAAGCAAAGCTACCGGTAAATAGGAGCTCAGAGTGAGGAACTTCCTTACAATGCGTGCCTTATCATATAACTTCCTTCTGTATCTGACCCTTGATCCAACAACCAAGCGAGAGACTTAAGATTATAATCGAGGCTAATCGATATGACTATAAGGAAAATTAATCGTTGAATCCACATCCCACATGTTGGCAATCTCGTGTGCAAGGTCTAAATATTTTAAAGATTTTTCTTTTTCCGCTATACTATTATTAAGAAATTCGTATGCTATCATACAGAAAGTACTACGGGTACTTCGGATTTACGGATTCGAATCGGATCGGCAGTATACAAACACCCTTAGGATAGAGCGATCGCGTCAAGCCTTCGACGCGGCGTCAAAACACTGCATCTCGCGGTCGGATGATTTCGTAAGTAATTACACAACAAAGCGCCGGGATGTCGGAGATAAGCGGGAAAAAATGACTCAATACGATCTGACAGGAGCGCCGTGATGAAGGTGAACGAACCACGGATCCTCGCACCGAACTGAGGCCCAGTGTTGCTAACCCCAAATTAGAAAAACACCCTAAAATATTTTATAGATGCTTTAATGTATCCAGGCTTTTAACACGCACCCGAGTGATTAATCCTAAAGGCGGCAGACGATAAGATCAACCAGCGTATTCACTGAATAATATATTTGAAAAAGATAGTCAACCTCTCCATAAAAGATTGACTGAGAAGTACAAGTTTTTGGTGTTGAAGTTTTAAAAGTTAAAGTTTAAAAGTCTCAAGATATCGTTACTACGTCTTAAGTTATGCATTTATCGTTTTATTTTTTATTTTTCGCTTCTTACGCGATAATCTTCTTACGCATAATCGCTGCGACTACCGATGGGTTTCGTCTTACCTTTCGATAGTCGTTGGCGTTTTTTGGACTTAACCATGCTTACCATCAGGTATGGTGCACACCACGGTGTCGAGTTAGTTTAAAAAAAAACGATATTTACATTTTAACAAACTTGAGCATAAATATTGAGCGTAGACATTCTTTATTGAATTAATACGTATAATTGAGAAACAAAGGTAAAAGGACTGATTGAGAGATATATTTTTTATACTGTTGATACTTGTTGTCGTTTTTGTACTGTACCATGAGACGTGGTGTGGACACTTTACCGAGAAAGGATGACAAAAAAAGACCATTAAAAATCTTTCTGCCCACATAAAAACTCCTGAATTTTGCGGTAAATCCTAGAAGCTTACATCATTGTCAAGGCCCGCGGACTAGCCAACAGGTATTTTGAGGTTTTTTTATACCTTACAAAACTTTATTCGATGTGTTTGGATTGTATCACTTGTTCGAATCATAATTGGATTTTTTTTAGTTTTATCACCGTAGATATCGGCGAGATCGTGTCGAAACATCGTAAGCGACACATTTAGGCAGAAAACTTGTTTAAACCATTAAAATCGGCTGTTGTCGCGTCCGATAATGCCTGGTTCGTCATTCCGTAATAATTTATGGTCATGCTATGACTAAGTCTAGATAAACATTCTGTTTTTTTTATTAGCAAGTTTTCACTGTGAAGTGAACTCTCCCATTGTTTTTTTAAATGCGAAAAGAAGGAATTAGTAGTTATATTCACTTTGCGTTTATATGTCGTGCCCAGCGTGACCAGTAGCGCAGCTAATCGCCGTTCTCACAGCTCTAGCACACACGACATTTCTAATAGATGCCGTGTGGATTTCCTCACGCTGTTTTCCTTCGATGATGAGCATATATTGTTTCAATCCGTCCTTAATTAAAAAAAACTCAGGTATACGTCCTGAGATTCGAACCTACGAGGATTCGCGGCGCCGCGCATGGATACACTCCCCCGGTCCCTCATCCACTAGCTCACCAGAACCACTCTGCTCACCCTAAAAGGAATATAGCGTGATGATATATTATTATTGTTAAATAAAGCCCCCTTCTTTACCATAAAGTGACAAAACGCCGTGCGAGTTTGCACCCTTATGTGGTTGAAATTCCAGCTGCTCGCACGAAGCGATTCGCCTCCTCCTGTTTGCTGCGAGCCGCGAAGGAGTGGAACTCGCTTCCTGCGTCGGTGTTTGCGGCATCTTATGACATGGGAGTCTTCAAAAGTCGAGTGAATTGATATTTGCGGGGCGAGCGCGCTCCATCGTTCCGCATTATCACTTTCAGGTCAAGCGCAAGCCTGTTAGTAATAAAAAAAGGCATGCAAGTGTTTAACCTATCTGATTAGTAACTACTGTAAGTAACAGTCGTCTATGAACAACTACCTCGCGAGAAGTATTTGTTAGCATTGTGCTACCAGTCAATAAGAGCGTTCGTAATCCTTAATTGAAGAGCTCCAATAAGGGAGCGCAGGTGCGGTCGGGTGTTGAGTACTGTTGTCACCTTTGGGACGGATCCGCTAAATATCAGTTGGCGGCTTTGGACTCGATTGATCGTAGAGCTCGTAGACTTGTTGGCGACGACTCTTTGTCAAAAATTAAAATGCAAAGCATCGAGCATCGACGTAGTGTTGCCTGCCTCGCGGTCTTTTACCGGTTGCACGGTGGAGAGTGTTCTCAGGAACTACTTTCTTTGATTCCACCAGCCCCATTCCACCACAAAACCACAAGACATCGTGTCGGATACCATCCGTATGTGGTGGATGTTCCTTATATCCGCACGAGAAGATTCGCTTCTTCATTCATCATGCGAACAGCTAAGGAGTGGAATATGCTACCAGCGGCCATATTTCCGCGATCTTATGACCTGGGAGTCTTTAAAAGAAGAGTGAATAGGCATTTGTTAGGCGGACGCGGTTCATCATCGGACTCATCTTCACCTTCCACCAAGTGTGATTGAGGTCAAGCGTTCGCCTATAAGTTATAAAAAAAAAAAGAATGATTGCTTAGTAGCTGCAGTGCACCTGATTAAAACTAGCTTGCAGTCCAAAAACGACAGTGAAATGAAATGAAATGAAAATGTATTTATTTCGCCATAGAACCACAAAAACACAAAAATTTAAATGCAGCAATACAAACAACACACAAAAACAAAAGAAAATACAAAACATATAAACATGGCGAAACTGGGACCTTCATCAGCCTAAAGCCACAGAGGAAGTCTGCAGCGCTGGTTTTCATGAAGGGCCCCGGTCGTGTTACATATTATAAGAATTACAAGTGAATGATACAATTACAGTGACACTCAAAAGATTAAAATTCATTAACAGCCTCCGTTATGTCGGCCCACATCAACGACTAAACCTCTCTAGGTATACGAGATATTGGTATAAGCTGGCATAAGGCATAAGCTGATCGCGAAACACGACAGGCCAAAGTGAGGCTCTACGATGGTTTGTACACTTGTCTACTGTGGTCACGATCCAATTCAGGGAATCGCCCTACCACCTCAAAAAGTTTCCACGTGTGCGACAAGATAGTTCTAAACAACCGCACTATTGTTGTGAGCTGTTAAACCTTTAAAGAGTGGCGATGAGATGATCCCTCACGGAACATGTGACTCACCATTGCTCATTCGATAAAATATGCAAAGGGAACCGATTTCCCGGGGAACATTGTGGCCATTCACCGTTCATATTAATATCGGTGTTCAGAAGTTTAACAAAAACAACTCTTCTCGTATATCATTTATTCCCATTTCCTTACAGTAGCTATAATATTAACCAGACTCATATTCCTTGTGTATAATCCTTCCTTATATTTTAATAATACCTAATATCCTTACAGAATAACCATGGCCAGGCGTACGTCTTTACTGTACAAGTGCCACCCTTATGAATGCCCGTCATCCAGACGACGTTATTCCGTTAAGCATTATAATCCAAAAAAATTATAAACATACTCTCTGTTGATTCTTATAAATATTTAAAAATGTAATCAAACCGAATTCGATAATAATTCTAGGATATCATGTTTTAGCTTTGATCTCACAAAAGACAAACGGAAACTAATGGCACTGTTTGTAAAATACACCTTACAATATGTAGGAGTCATGTTGGGTTTTTAGCCAATACAACTCTGGTTCACAACTGATCGAGACTGCGAAAAATCAAACTGCGGTCGAGATGTTCCTTTGAAGATTTCCCCCAAGCAAAAAAATGGTCACGTGGCATCGGAGATTCAAATTGACCCCCCAGTATTAAAACTATCATTTTTGCAAAGAATTAAACGTCATAGCTATCCTAAGCAACATTTTTGGTACAAATATTCTAAATTAAAATTTATAGTAGTTTTTTATGGAAACAAACAAGCGCCAACCCAATATATCTCAAATTGATTTGTTCATTGTTTGCAATTGTATTTTTTGTACGAGCAGACTACTGCGCTGTACAGGTCTTATCAGATTACACGTCCGTACTCCTTATTAAACCTTTCAGGTCTTCATTATTTTATTAGGGTTGTTTACTATTTTAAAGTAACTTAAACTCAAAATAACATTTTTAAATAGTAACAGATACTTAAACAACATTTTAATACTTTATCAAAAGAGATCAAGCCACGTCGGCATAACTTTTTACCTAAAATTTTTTTTTAATTATCATGTTCAAAATTCGTGATATATTTACTTTCCTATTTACTATTACTTTCCTTATTAAATTATTGGAAGCATGTTATATTTAGTTTTAGTGGGTTGTTCTATCAATCATTAGCTTTATGTCTTGTTAATAACTATATTTCAACTTTCATTCTTCGATTCTGGCGTAGGTATGTCACTGTCAGCAGAGTGCCTACCATCGCTCACCTCGCGGCAACCTGCTAGATAATGTCACCTTTGTACCGCGCTTGACGCCGCCGCGCCTTGAGAAAAGTTTATGTGAATTTAAGAAGATGAGAGCTGCATTATTTTCATATGGGACAATAAATAATTGTCAGTAGAAAAGTCGTACAACAAAAGTTTTCAGACTTAATAACCGAAAGTCACCTGTAAGAGGTTATGCGTTAGTTACCTGCAACCTTGTAGTTTTTTCATTGAACAGGATAGGACATAAAAGCATTCATTATGCAAGAAACATATAATAATTATTTAAATATATCGATGTAATGTAAAATAAATTGCTCGATAAATAATTTCGAGTCATTTCTCTTACACAAAACCGGTTTCGTATATTGTCAATTAAAATGTTTGCTTAAAGATAAAAAATATTAATGCCATGTGTTTTTTTGGAGTCTGCCTTAGGCCAGACAAACTGGATACAGAAGTGGACAGAATTTGACAAAAAATAACCTCTTTCTTTATGTAGCTTTCTCACATCAACTTTCGCGGTTTGTCGAGGGACCCAGTCGTTGGATTGAGCTGCTTGAATCCAAAATCCTCTCCAGAGATTGTTTCTATTATCCAAGACTGGTTCGAGAAGCAATCGAGGTCAAAAAGCATAAAACTTTTAATCAGAAAGATACAACCACTAATGTATCTCTGTATTTTATTATTATTTGTTAATTTTCACATTTATCAACCTAAATTTATTAGTTAGTATAGTTTTAGCTATGTATATATTATACAATATTATCTTTTTATATTGTGTATATGTATGTATATATATATCCATTTCTTTTTTTTTATTTTACTATGATATTCTTCACTTTAGTGTAAACTAACATTATATATTTATTATTGTGCATGCCCTATAATTGTGTGGCTATTTATATCTTCTATTTGTGTACCATGGTTTCTTTTTCTTACTCAAGTTGATTACCCAATAATGTAAATTAAAAATAATAAAATAAAAGCGATGTAATATAAATATTACGAGCCTGTGGGATAAAAATAATATTACGTTACATGTCAAAGTTCGCGAGACAATCGCTTCTCCGAGGTTATAATGTAGACGAACAAAAGTTAATATTCAGTTATTTTTGTTACAAGTTTGAGATGATTCATTATATTTTTTGCTACATCCACGAATGACTTCATAACGTTAGCTTAAACAATTCATTATGAGAATAAGCATTTATATTCCTCTGTCATTCTGTAAGATAAATTGAATATTTAATTAGATGAAATTTAGTTTCGCCGAGTTGTTGGTATGTGCAATGTTCTTCTGGTGAGCGTGTTCCAGCTGTGTCAGGTCTATTAGCAAAAATAGTCCGATCAATGATAATAGATCGATTATCGATTATTTTTATTATACTTAAGAGTTTGATTAATTATACTTTCGCGTACATTGAAATATCTCGATAACGACTAACGATTTAAATCTGGCACACGCTGGTATAGGAACTTGGAAGTCGAACATAACTGTACCGGTTCCTTTAGTCGCATGTACCATTAAGTAAATTCAGTAATGAATCAAGTTAACTGTACTGGAACGGCGCGGATTCCCACCTGTGCGGTACCCGCACTCCGAGTGCCGTAATTACAATTAATCCTGTTTAAATTAAGGTTTTTGTCGTTTTAATAAGACCCTTGGCGAACGCCGCGTGCTTGCCGAGACGATGGGACAGGTGCGGATTCAGATTTCATAAGGGGTCCTAAAATAAATAAAAATATTTTTATATATAATGCTAGCTGTCCCGACAGACCTTGTACTGCCCTATTTCTCTAAAACAAAGTTATTTTTTTTAATGTTAATAGCTGCCCCGTCATATTTCATTCTGCCAAAAGTTATTGGCCTGTCGCAGTCTAATAGAAATAAAATTGCATTGAAAAACTTAAGTCATATCTAAGGTAATGATATTTTTACTATAATACCTTATGGGACTTTTTTTTTTGATTACTTGGCGTATAAATTATAACTTTCATTAATGACATGCAACCTCTAATCAACTTGAATGCATACCTTCGTTTTGTTTTGATTGACATCATATGTTTGACAACTGGTAACAGGGTCGTTTGTATGGAAAAACGAAATTGTTGCTTTTACTGTATTTCTAGCATTTTTTTCATATTTACTCAACTTTTAAACCTTCCCTGGACTTCAACAATTAATTCAAAACCAAAATTAGCCAAATCGGTTCAGCCGTTTTCGAGTTTTAGCGAGACTAACGAACAGCAATTGATTTCTATATATATGTATATATAGATTTACAGGTGATTTTATAGACGAGGGAGATATTTCAGGAGACAATCATTTGTACCTTCTTGTAGATAATAGAAATGTAAATAACTATATTATTTCTGCGAAGTGGTAAGAAGGCCGCAGAAAGGGACAAGGACAAATCCATCTTTCTGGACATTCGGTAGCCCAGACAACGTCGTCGGAGGGACACGTTTGCCCAAAATGAGCGCGATATAGTGACAATAGTCGAGGAGTAAGCTTGAGGGAATCTGCTGCCCGGATGAGAGAGAGGTGTCGCGAAGTGTTAGAAAGATTTGAAGGGTTGGACTCTTTACACCCACGCAAACTTCAACCCGTGGTCACCAGGGCGTGGCCGCTGCGTACTGCGCAGCTACTACGAGCCACTGGTGAATGTTCAAGGAAACCAACAAGTTTGACTAATTTCTGTCACATCTAAATAGAAACTGGCCGACAGAAATAGATACTGAGTTCCCTCTAGACCCCACAGAACGCAAATATTACGAGGTGGTAGGGCGTCGGTGCCCGTCTGGATCCCAACCACAGTACATATATATGTAAAGCCCGTCATATTGACCAGTTTCGGCTTGTCGCGTTTCGGGATCAGCTTGTGTATACCCAGTAGCTTATATACCTAGAGACCTTCAGTCGTGGTATATGTGGGCCGACATGACGATGGAGACTATCAATGGATTTTCATCCTTTGATAGTCGCTTTCGTTTTTGGACGACACTGTACTTACCATCTGTAGTCACAATGTCGAGCCAGTGTAAAAAAAAATGGGGGTCCATAGACCCCAAATGCTACACGAAAATCCATCCTCTGGGCGCGCCCGTCAGTCTTGCGTCAGAACGCTCCTTGTTTACCGTGCGGCAGTAAATTCCTTACAAATTGTCCTCGCTGCATTTAATTCCTCATGTAATTTGATGTTGTCTTTTATCTTTAAAATATTTTGTGCATTTCTCTTTAATCATTTAATAGAATGTTTAAAATAACTCATTTAAATGCGATCTCTTCGTACAATTTGCGAAGTAACGCTTACGGACCGCGTTAGGAACGAAGAGGTATGCAGAGCAGTAGCGTTCATTCCATAGATGCATGAAAGCATTGCATGGTCTGATGATAAATAAGTCTGGTGCTAATCGCTTAAAGTCAAACAAAAAAGGATACCATTTAAATTCATATCTATTCTATATTCACGCCGTCTATTTTTTCTATGAAAGCAATATAATATTTACTATCATAATATTATATTCAAATTAATTACGTGAATTCTGCCTACCCTATCCAAATATCCTATGCACGTCACTGATGCAGAGTGGTTGGTTTGAAAGATAGTGCAATCGCTAGCATCCACTAAAGCAAGCTACGATGGTTCAGGCACGTGGAGAATTATGAAAAGATGACAAAGAATATCTATACTAATATTATAAAGCTGAAGAGTTTGTTTGTTTGTTTGTTTGAACGCGCTAATCTCAGGAACTACTGGTTCGAATTGAAAAATTCTTTTTGAGTTGAATAGACCATTTATCGAGGAAGGCTTTAGGCTATATAACATCACGATGCAATTATTAGGAGCGAAGAAATAATGGAAAATGTGAAAAAAACGGGGAAAATTATTCATCCTTGAGGGCTTCCATTGCGTGCGCTACAAAAACGGTTTAAGATACCAAAAATATATGTATGAAAGCTTTATTCCCCTTGAAATGATCTAAAAAAATGTCCGTGACAGTATATGTCTATCTTTTAAGATTAAGTCACTAGAACCGTTTTTATGGTAAACTAATTTGGTCGAAATTAATGCATTATTTGTTAAGAGTTGTATCAACGTAATCATATTAATCTTTATCCACATAAATGTGTTGTTAATTAAGAGTATTTAATTGTGAACATAATGTTCTTTGACATCACTTAATTTCAATGAACATCTTAGAAGATATTACAAAACCTTATATAGCAAAACAACGATTGCCGGATCAGCTAGTATAGAATATGAATGTGAGGGCAAGTAAGAGACGAAGCCGCTCGAGGCTTAACAATACAGACAAAATAAATAGAGTTCTGATGGAGGGTTTGTCAAGAGTACGCGAAATAAGCGAGAGAGCATGAAGGGATTAATTAATGCTAAGGAAGCGAAAGAGGCTTGTAGGAATAGAGAGAAGTGAGATTTTTTTCTCTGCCTACCGCAAAAGAGATTTGGCGTTATGATAGAGGAAATAAATCTAAAGCATTTTTAAAACTTTTTCTGTTGTAAACTAGGCATCTCTTAGTAATTCAAGTATAATAAGTATTTAAGGGCGGCTTGCACTAACGAATTAATCTAGTTTAAGCTTGTATAAAACCCTTATTAATTGAATTGGTTTGATTCCATCTTAATGATGATTTCAGTTTAAGAGTTCTTAAAACTAGATTTTGATTTAGTGCAAGACAATAAGTACAGATCAGCGCTAAATAGTATATTATATAACTCTAAACTAGATTTAATTTGTTAGTGCAAGCCGCCCTTAATGGGTTTTCAAATAAACTGTGTATTAAATATAATAGCAGAAAAAATGCCATTTTCAATTACAGTGGAGCACACCATTTAAATTTAAACACAACATGTACTACAAAGGAAAACTATTTCCATATTAACATTTAAACAAAGTAAAATTCGAATTTACAAAGAAATATATGTGCAGACTATATGTGCACATTAAAACAAAAGCAGAAAAACTTTCCCGGCAGCAATCTAATCCGATTGGTTGAGAGATATTAATGGGCATACATCTTGTCTCTTTAAGATTATTTAAGCTGTATGTATCCTATTTCTTGTTTATTATGTTTTTTATTGCTTAGTAAGATGTAACACGACCGGGGCCCTCCACGAAAATCAGCGCTGCAGACTTCCTCTGTGGCTTTAAGCTGATGGAGGTCCCATTTTCGCCATGTTAATATGTTTTTGTTTTTTCTTTTGTTTTTGTATGTTGTTGTCTTGTAACAGAAATGTTGCTTTTGAATTTCTAGTATTTTGTTAATTTGTGGTGAAAATAAATATATTTCATTTCATTTCATTTCATTTTTGTAGCCAGTGTACATACATTTGCAGACAAGTCAACAGCCGGCGGCTGTATTGACTGCAGGCCGCTTTCAATTTGAGTCTAATGATCTTCGCTTCAGGGCATCAAGAACTTCTATTTAAAAATTATAGCCAACCACACCATAGCATCGGATCTTAAAATGTTTCGAGGCTGAGCAAAAACTGCCGTCTGTCGCCGAGAAATCCTTTTTTTAATCCCGACTCAGCTCAGTAAATACACCGCAGCTGATTGTAAGCATGGAGCAGTTCAAAAAACGACAGCGTTTATTAACAGTTAAGAAAAACCTATCGGCAGCGCTCATGCCGGCCTGCACAAATATCTCTTCACATTACGCTTAAATGACCCTTTATCATAAGACGGTGGGAACTCGCTCGCTTAAAAACCATTCCACGGTCCAACGACACGGTAAGAGTTACAGAATCTGATGGTCCCGTTCAGGATATGAGTTACCATCTAACCGTGACTCCACAAACCCGCGCGCGTATTCGTATTATGGAAGGGAGATGGTGAAACAAGGATTTCTTATAAAATTCCCATCTCATGCAATTTATGTAGGATGGGTGTTATTGTGTGAAATATTATTATGTATGCAGTAGTGAATTCGTAGATCGGAACGTATGTGACTGAAAGGATAAAAGGATAGAAAGAGAGGGAACATAAACGGTTTTTTTTGGACGCAAGTTCTCAGCAGAGATGGGCAAAATGTAATCTGATTAATGATGAACGATTACAAAATTTAGTCGTAATTTTAATTTTCTTGCTCTGTAATCATAATTAAATCCATTTAAAATATTAAGAAATCACAAATGTGTATACAATCTAGGATTTGTAGTGTAATAAAACATAAATGAGCAAAATGCAGTAATATTAATGGTAAAAAACGTAAAATGTAATCGTTAATCATTTTCATTAATCCAATTACATTTTGCACATCTATAGTGCTCAGTAATATTAAGGACGTAAAAGGTGTTAAGATGAAAAATTATTTTGAAAAGTGCAATAAATTAGTTTATAAAGTTTATTTTGGTATTTATTTGATCTGAAGATCCCCAAAACTACATTTATATTTTTTTTTACCGTAATACCTCATATTACGATTAAAAAAGTAAGTAAATAGCATGTGATTGACGTATCAAAAACCTGCTAGCGGTTGGCCAGTTACGATGTCAAATAAATCAGCAAACCGGCCCAACAAATCATCTCCCCTACCACTTGTCCTCATATTTATTTGCTAAGCATAACCTTATTTGCTTAAATAATACCAACCATGTACCTCAACTATACATATTAGGTCCTTACATATGAAATTGGCGTTTTTCGTACTGGCCACTTTAATCACAAATTTCTCCTCTTTGGTAAGGAATTCCAAATTCAACAATTTGTACAGCTATAGACTCATGTATTTGTGCTTCGATGATCGTCATTCATTTGTTTTTTTCTTCTGTTTTTTTCTGTTTGCGTCACTCATTTTACAAAATGGAAAACTTAAAATATCGCATTATTTACGAGTACGAGTTCCGCCGTGGCACTAGTGCTGCGGAAACAACTCGAAGGGTGAATGATGTGTATGGCGGTCGTGTTGCAAAAGAAAACACAGTTCGTTTTTGGTTCCAACGTTCTCGTTCTGGAAATTTCGACCTGCAGAACAAGCCCCGTGGACGGCCTGAGACTCAAGTTGATAATGAAGAGTTGAAGGCTATTGTGGAAGCGGATCGATCGCAAACCACGTCCGAGCTAGCTGCAGGCTGCGATGTTAGTGATAAAACTGTTTTAATTCACTTGAAGCAAACTGGGAAGATTAAAAAGCTTGAAAGGTGGGTACCTCACGAATTGACTGAAGCAAACCGGCAAACGCGCGTCGACTGCTGCGTTACATTACTAAACCGGCACAATAATGAAGGTATTTTAAACCGAATCATTACCTGTGATGAAAAATGGGTTCTTTACGATAATCGGAAGCGCTCAGCGCAATGGTTGGATCCTGGCCAGCCAGCCAAATCCTGCCCCATGCGAAAATTAACCCCAAAAAAGTTACTTGTGAGCGTTTGGTGGATTAGTGCCGGTATTGTTCATTACAGTTTTCTCAAATCTGGCCAGACTATTACGGCTGATGTCTATTGTCAGCAATTGCAAACCATGATGGAAAAGCTAGTGGCTAAACAACCTAGGCTGGTCAATCGCTCCACGCCACTGCTGCTTCACGACAACGCTAGACCACACACTGCGCAACAGACGGCTACTAAATTAGAAGAGCTTCAATTGGAAAGTCTAAGACATCCTCCGTACTCCCCGGACCTTGCTCCAACAGATTACCATTTTTTTCGAAATTTGGATAACTTCTTGCAAGGGAAAAATTCAACTCCGATGGGGCAGTCCAAATCGCCTTCAAAGATTTTATTGATTCCCGTCCGACTGGTTTTTTTTAGTAAAGGGATCAATGAACTACCTATGAGATGGCAAAAGTGCATAGAAAATAATGGTTCATACTTTGATTAATTAAATATATTATATTAAAAAATATTCGACTTTTTGTTCCTCCCATACAAAACGCCAATTTCATATGTAAGGACCTAATATATAACTATACATTTAGATATATTTTAGCCGTAAATATAGAACATTCCGAACTATTAAATGAGCATGGCATGATATTTCGGCAGATCCTTTGTCCAGTGAAGCCAGAATGCTGTGCCAGATGGTGTTACCTACTCATTGTCTATTCCCCTAGAATGTGAGAATATAGTTTGGGCTGATATGTTCAATAGAACAAAACCATGTAAAAAAGGAATACATGGTAAATTAATCTGGAAAAACCCAGATGTACGTGCCAAAATTCGAATCTTTGACCATTCGCGTTGCCGTTCATGCAATTGTTCCGTTATCCACTGAACCACTACAGCCATAAGAATATTTAAAGATTTAAAAGTGCTTGTAATAAGATTATTTCGAGATTATGGCCTAGTTTATTTTAAAACATACCAATGGTAGGGGTTCTTTGGATGAACTTAAATTGTGAAAATATAGCATAAACGTAGCTCGAGGCTGTGTTCTGAAGCAAATCTATGTTTGTGGAGACTGAAGGTAATTAGTTGGCGACTATGTTTGTAACCACATAAAATAGAATTATACAGCATTTCTCTGAGAGTAATTAAGGGAAAAATTCAGCACCCAATCGTTATTTACATTATTATTTGGTTTTTTTAATCTTGTAATCACGGTTTATATTCTAATTTTAACCGCTTACCTTTGTTAGAGTCGTTAGTCTATTTGTAACGTATAAAAATTCGTAGCTTCAAATTCCGGTACTTACATTTAGGCCCATATGGGCTTCATGCCTAAGCAAAGCAAGTAATCATGTGCTTACCCGTGAGGAAACCCAGATTGCGTCTAATATAATATACTTTCAAGTGTACTAGTGTGTGAATGGCGACCGAGCGCAGTGTAGATACAATCATTTATCTCTGTCTGCTTACCCCGAAACAGATATAGCGTCCTCATGCTATATATATCCTCATATCTATAATATAAAAATTAATCGCTAAATGTCTTGATAAGCGCGAAACTCGAGAACGGCTGAACCGATTTGGTTGATTTCTTTTTGTTGTGTTTGATGTAGTCTGAGAAAGGTTATTACGGAGAGAAAAATTTTAAAAATTGCCTGAATAATGCAAAAAATTAAAATAAATGTAATAAAAAAATTAATTAAATCAAAAATCTGCTTATTTATAGCCTCTTAGGCGGAACAAAGTTCGCCGGTTCAGCTAGTATTATTATAAAAGTAGAAAGTCTTTAATCAATTATTCACAAAGTTTTGCTAAATTGAAGGATAAAAGCGTGAAAAATCAACGAAATTATAGTTTACGAACAAACGATATTCTGTAATGAACGATCATTGAACACGCGCTCTTTAGGGCGTGGATACAAAACGCACAGATTAAATTAAAACAATATATTTCTATCTTTTCATGCAGTCATTTATGCTTATTATGTTCTATCGTGTTTTTCTTTAACCCTGTACGCCAAGCAAGGGCACTCCTGTGGGTGCGAACCTGACGGTGGATACACCTAATAATCTATCTCTGCTCTCTCGAAAAGGGATACAGCATAACGATATATTTTTATCATGAAAATATAAATTAACAAGATATTTTTTCTACGACTGGCTTTAGAAATTGGCAAATGTTAAACATTAGCGCTTTGTACTCAATCAAACTCATTTTTCAGTCTCCCCGTAACCGGAGTATGAGTAGCCAGGTCGTAACATAATTAAAAGTAAGTTAATTCACGGATAAGACACGTTAAAATATTTGGAATATATTGACAAATTGGCTTTTTGGACAATACGCTTGCCGACCAGACTGTCCTGTCGTAGATATACATTTACTATTTACCTACATATATATTTTTTTGTACACTGGCTCGTCATAATGACGACAGTGCACCAATTGTAAGTACAGTGTAGTACAAAAACGAAAGCAACCATCAAAGGATGAAAATCCATTGATAGTCTCCATCGTCATGTCGGCCCATATACACCACGACTGAAGGTCTCTAGGTATATGAGTAACTGGGCATACACAAGCTGATCCCGAAACGCGACAGGCCGAGGCGAGTCACTACAACGATCTTTACACTTGTGTACTGTGGTTATGACCCAGTTTGGGAAAGCGCCCTACCACCAAAAATTGATGATGTGATGATGTCCTAGCCGGCCTCGGCCACGGCGACTGTTTCAACATCGGTTAAGAAATTCGAGGTCCAGTTTTCGGAAACAGTCAATTGCGCAGGAGATATTTAAGTGCATAACTGGACGCGCAGCCAGAAAAGCACTCTCTCGTCCGAGCTCCCTCAGGCCCGATGGAAAGGAGAACCAGTACGATCGGGAGGGAGCGGGATGCAGGTTTGGTCGAGTTTTCCTTCTCTGAACACCTGGTTGAATTGCGTTGTTAAGGTCACCTCACCTTAGTCGCCTTTTACGACACCTCAGCAAGAAGAAGGAGGTGCTATTCTATTGTGCCGGCAGCCACCACGGCTACCTCCAAAAATTACTCACCAAGCGACTCACCTTGTCACTAATCGTCTAGCTAGCCCCTCGCGGTGTGCCCGCAGCCCCAGGGCGAGGGCCGGGCTCGCAGGGGCCCTAATTACGCGACCTTAAGGTCACTCGAGGTCTGTACTTAATATTCGCCGATGAACACTTATTTTATTTCATGAAAAGTCTTTTAAACCCCCAATTTCAATTATATTTTGAAAAGTTTTTATATTACATTAATAATGTTATTTAAGAAGATTGTTCCATAGATTATTGATTTTTTTTTCTGTTATAAAAATTTTCTGATTATAGTAGGTTATATCTTTTTGTGTTACTCGTATTTTTATTTTTCTTTTCTTCTGTGCATGTAGTCTACACTTATAAATATAGTCGCATTTATAATGTATCCTTTTCATGTTCTATATAGTTTTGTGTTAATGTAGTTTATGTAAGTGTACTTATAAATAAATAAATAAATAAATAATAATGTACACTGGCTCCACGGCATGCGACGAAAAGAGAATCCGGTATAATCAAATACGTAGTCAACGAGCGTAAAATCTAAATTATTAGCGTTTCTTTTATACTGGCTATAAAAAGAGATTATCCTGCATCTGATGCAAAGTACAGTGAAGTCCAACATTAGCAACAACGGTCAAGGGACGAAAATTTGTTGACAGCCGCCATCGCTATGCCAGCCCTCATATACCACGGCGGAAAAACTCCAAGGTGTTTCAAATCGTGGCAGGCCAAAGCTAGTTACTATGGCGGTCTTTACACTTGTGTACTGTGGTCACGATCCAGTTCGGGTAATAGCCCTACCACCTCAACAATTTACAATACAATATTACAACATTTACAATATTTCGAGGTGTGAAAGGCTATTTGATTTAAGCGACATTTTTTGGTGATATAGTTATATATATATATATATATTTTCGGAATCAGCGTTTTATAGTGATTTCAAAAATATATATATTATATCACGCAAATCCCTATATCCTTTGATAGTCGCTCTCGTTTTTGGACTACACTGTACTTACCATCAGGTACTCTGTAGTCACTATGTCGAGCCAGTCTAAAAAAAAAATTGCCTTTCACCCTTTGATTTAATTTGCTTTACAATTTTGAGTCCAAGAGAATTATCTAGACCAGCGGTTCCCACCCTGGGGTACGCGTACCCCAAGGGGTACTAAAAAAAAAGTATTATGGCGGTAAAAAGTATTATAAAATAAGCTTTCTAGGATTAACTATTTTTTCTCGTATATAACATCATTTAACATCATATTACATTATGTTTACATATTTATATTTCTTCAGCATTATTTTTTTAAAGTAATTATATTTGCATATCTGAAATTACTAAATGATTTCTTATTTGTGTGTATATGTGTTTGCGTGTGTTAGCGGTACCTATTAAGTAAACAAACAGGTAGCAGGGTACTCTAATGAAAAAAGGTTGGGAACCGCTGATCTAGACTATCATAATAAAAAATATATATATTAAAAAAAAACAACTGACACACAAAAGTAATTAATAATCTTCCAACCAACAAATTAAGGGCGGCTTGCACCAGCAAATGAAATCTAGATTAAACTTCCATAAAACGCTATTTAGTGTTAAACTGTATTTATTTTCTTGCACGGAAACATTATCCCGTTTTAACAATTTTAATCACTATTGGTGTCGAAATAAACAACTTTAATTAAATAAAATACTTTTATATAATCTTAAACTAGATTTAATTAACAATATAGACCTCGCACACGAGATTACCAGCATGTGGGATGTGGATTCTACGATTATTGTCCCGATAGTCGTATCGACTAATGGGCTGATCGCAAAGAGCCTCGATTACCACCTTGAGAGGCTCTCGCTTGGCTGTTGGATCAAGGGCCGGATACAGAAGGCAGTTCTCCTCGATACGGCGCGCATTGTGAGGAGGTTCCTCACTCTGATCTCCTAACTATCGGTGGCTTGGGCCTTAGGCCTTGATCCACATACTTTTATATTTAAAAATGTAAACAAAGTGTGTATTTATTTTAAAGTGTACGAATATAAGAACATATAGTTACGCTGTTTGCTTTTTAGGATAAGCAGAGATATATTAGTAGTTGTTTCCAATTTACGCGTATAAGTCGTGCCCAACGTGACCAGTATTACAGCTGATCGCTGTTTCCCACAGCACAAGTACCCAGGACATTTCTATTAAACGCCAAGGGGATTTCTTCACTATGTTTTTCAAAAAAATCTAAAAGGATAAACTTTTTATAACAATGTCTGCCTACTCCAAGCATTGAATATAACTTAACTAACCCGGTGAACTTTATACCACGAATGCCTTGTTAATCTCCTCCTTCCTGCCCCCTCCATCCTGCCTTCTCCCACTGTTTTTTTAAATCATATTTTCTTTTCAATTTATCTTCATCATTTTTATTCTTAAGATAAATGCCATGATCCTAAGTATTTGCTTGATCGCAACTTACAATTTCTAACCCGTTGTCGCGGATCGCGTGATAAACTTGTCCTGACCTACTTTCAGTGTTGCTAGGCGGGTACTGTTGGAGACAAAAATGTTAATTTTTTTTTATTCTAGATTACGCAACACTTCTCATATATGTATATATATCGTCACGCTATACCCCTTTCGGGGTGAGCAGAGATACATTAGTGGCTGTATCCATTTTTTCCGCACATTTCATCTGAAAAGGGTTCTTTTGCGTTCTGCTATTTATTCAAACCTTTAATGCACTGTTTTTTTTTTTAATTTCGCTACTGCACGTAACATTCATTTTGTGCCAATTGAAAATTTTCGTAAATTAGGGACAGAAGGGGTGCCCGCCGCTTCCCTATTTGGAAGGTATAAACAGAAATTGATTTTGCTCGGACACAGGTGACCCCAGTTTACAGACAAAGTGTTAAAATCATTCTGTATATTTTTTTCATTTATTTTTCCCGAAAAGCGCGGCTCTCTTGATACCTATTTTGAGGGTTTGAGCTAAGGAGGTAGTATGTAGAGCAAACAATATCCGAATTTGATCCGTCTTTTCGAGATCCATATTTTTACGAATTCGGTCAGTGTGTAAACGCCCTTACACGGCGGTATAACAAAGGACTTCTGTGTGATAAATATCGTTAATTAAACATAATGATAACAATAATAAACTCAAATTAGTTTTAGATATGTCGGGCGCAGTAGTTCATAATATTTATATGAAACTTGAAATTTTACCTCTGGCTCGTATACAGTAGCATAGATATAAGAAATACATAGAACGATTTCTTCTCCGACGTAGCCTTGAATTTCTTTCAGCGTTTCTTAAGGTAGTCGGTTTGGAAACGCTAGTAGATCTACGTCAGATTCATTCCCTGGCCATCCGCCCAAGTCGAGCTCCGTTGCGTTGCCATCTAACACATAACTCGCTGGCCGAACATTTTAACCCTTAGTAGCCTGATTTACGAAAGTGATTGTTTTTTTTAATATTACTGTGTTTGCTTGAGTGTCTAGATGAAGGGAAAAATAGCTAAAAAAATCACAATATTTATTTAAAAAAAAAACATGTATCAATTTTGACACTTCAGGCATAAAAACTAATAGTAATGTGAACATTCGGTATAAAAGATTGGTATCAAAATTTAAACTCTAGCTTATTACGGGTCAAGTGCTCGACCAGTTCGCCCTATGAAGTTGTAAATGCTTTTACCGGCAAACAGCATGATGTGCCGAAAAAAAAATTGTATTGGATGTGAAGGGGACAGTTTTTCGTAATATTTATCAGTGACTCGTAAATGTTAGCATAGTTATAAGAAATACATAGAAGGATAATCTAGCACAAAACGTGGGGATCAACTGAAAGCAACATATTTCGTTTTCGTAAGCTCTAACAAATATCTCTTCATGCTTCGCTTAAAGAACCCTATAGCATGTAGACGTAACCCGATACGCAGTTGTCGCCCTAAGGGTCGTTAGGGTGTTACGAGACGTGCGGGGTAAGAGGATGCGCGCGCGCACGGGACGCTTGGAAGTTAGTCGACTACCGAGACCCAAGGCGGGAGTACGTGCGTGTACGTCGCAGTTCGGTGTGCCTTAAAGTGCAAATAAACTGTAAAACGCCAAATTCGTGTCTTCCTAAAACCACACCCACGACCACCGGTCATAACCCAATATTGTAGGACGTAAGTAACTCTCTCTCCGGAAGACCATTCTACAATCTAATGCTCTATTCCACAATCAGTTCCATTGAGTATCGTCTGAAAATCAGCGCTGAATGGCGAGTACAGCGTCTCCCAGCACACGCTGAGCCAAGTGCTCTTTGAGATTAGTGGCAGTGCACAGGTTACATGGTGTGTTATTATGTGTTATTATTTCATTGTTTTATCTAAATGTGTATGTGGCTTACTTACTATCTAAAACTCTCACCAAATTTCAGTGACGTGGGTATTTGTACAGGATAGGCAGAATTCGCTTTTTTTTTACACTGGCTCGACATAGTGACTAAAGAGTTCATGATGGTAAGTACAGTGTAGTCCAAAAACAAAAGCGACTATCAAAGGATGAAATCCTTTGATAGTCTACATCGTCATGTCGGCTCGCATATACCACGACTGTAGGTCTCTAGGTATATGAGCTACTGCAAACCGAAACTAGTCACTATGACGGGCTTTACACCCGTGCACTGTGGTCGCGATCCAGACGGGCACCGACGCCCTACCATCTCGCTGCTGCTCGTTTAGCACCACCCAGGAGTCACCTGTAGGGAAACTAGGGTAAAGCCTACGGACGCGAGCAGCTTCGACTCCCAAATAATTAATTCCCTCGAATTAATTTGAATATTATATTATGATAGTAAATATTATATTGCTTTCATAGAAAAGTTTGATGGCATGAATATATAATAGATTTTAATATAAATGGTTCCTTTTTTGTTTAAATTTAAGGAATTTAGTCAAGACTTATTTATCGTCAGGGCATGCAGTGCTTCCATGCATCTATGGAATGAACGCTACTGCCAAATTTGGGACACAGGCGCAAAAATGTTTAAAGCCCTGCGATTTCCCTAAGCTGGTAAACTCCAAGGACAGCTAGACATGTTTAGCGTGGTACTTATGGTGGTAGATAGTAAACCTACCGTAGGCTAAAGCGCAGGATAGCGTGTAGAGATGAGATGGTAGGATGAAACGTGTTGATAAAATTACTTAGATAAATAAGTGATGATATAATAATGTTATCTTCTTATATATAAAAATGAATCGCTAAATGTGTTGAAATCGCGAAACTCGAAAACGGCTGAACCGATTTGGCTGATTTCTTTTTTGTTGTGTTTGTTGAAGTCTGGGGAAGGTTATTACGGAAAGAAAAATTAAAAAAATGTCTGAAAAAGTCTAAAAACATAACTTTTCTATATTCTCATACAAAAGATTTGTTATAAGTCAATTTGAACTTTAACACCATAACATAAAGTTTAAATGTTAGTGGACGGGTTCCGGGAAGGCAAAGCAATTATTGAGTGACATATAGCATTAAGGCCAGGTTGCTTCAAACAATTTTCAAAAAAATCTGACGGGGAAGCTATTAACATTAAAAAAAACAATGTGACTTCGTTTTACAGAAATAGGGCAGAACAAGGTCTGCCGGGACAGCTAGTTTTAAATAGTTGTTAGTTATAGGTTAGTATAGTATAAAGAATTAGAAAAAAGATAATGTTAAGGACAGAAATAAATAAATAGATACTAAGTATGCCATATACCATACATGTTCTTCCTTTTTTCTCAATAAACGTTTCATTCTTTCTTTCTAATGACTCGACAAATGTAATAGATAAATAAGTAGTAAATAAGTAAGATAGATAAGTCACCGTGAAACTATAGCACCGCAATCCAGCGCGTTAACTCGCTACAGACCGTGGAATGTCATATTGCCCGGTTTAAAAACTATTTTTTGGTGTTTTTCTGTCTGGTTTCTTTATATTTGCTAATTCTTTGGTAACAATAAAATTTTTCGTCTTTCATTGCGTGTTTTCTATAGTATTGCTTGTCCTCGTTCCAACTCCCAGTCACATGAAAGTAGTCCAGTTAATGCCGACCTCTGATTGATGGGCGCCATCAAGCAGACGCACAGACTGACGGCTGTTTTTATTTTTATACACGCAATGTGCCCAATGAATAGTTACTGGCTATTAATGCGTCGGGTATGAAACCCATAGATCGTGCGTACAGTAATTGATCCTATTATTGTGTGTCGGAAGATAACGTAATGATATTTAATGTTATATCTCGAGACTGAACGAAAATGGGTGTTTGGCAGAACTTAAACCGAATATTCGCCTTTAGACTTTAGGATAAAAATGAAAATTCGGCTTTTGTCTGCCGAAATTGAAACAAAATGTTTGACTATTGTTAAAGGACGTGTTTGTTTTGCGAGGTGGTAGGGCGTCGGTGCCCATCTGGATTGCGGCCACAGTACATGGATGTAAAGCCCGTCATAGTGACCAGTTTCGGCTTATCGCGTTTCGGGATCAGCTTGTGCATATCCAGTAGCTCATATACCTAGAGACCTTCAGTCGCGGTATATGTGGGCCGACATGACGATGTAGACTATCAATGGATTTTCATCCTTTGACAGTCGCTTTCGTTTTTGGACTACATTGTACTTACCATCAGGTACTCTGTAGTCACTATGTCGAGCCAGTGTAAAAAAAAAACAAAAGTTCGGCTTTGGTAATTCGGTTGAAACTGAAACTGAAAGTTGCATTAGTTTTTATACTGGCGCGACAAAATGACTAGGTGTATGAAGCACTAGTCACTATGACGGTCTGGAATAACGGACCTGTTTCCATGCGCGCCAACGCAAATACACGTAAGTTCGAGTTCAGGCACGTGCCTTTAAATTTTTGAGGTTATGAACGGAAAAAACCCACATGACATCTAATAGTCATTTGTAAGTGCCGTGAGAACGGCGGTCACCTGCGCTACTGGTCACGTTGGGCATGTCATGCAAGTGCTAACAAAATACAGCCACTAATACATTTCTGCTCACCCCGCAAGGGATATAGCGTGACGATATAATTATTATTAATTTTTTTTTATACTCTTGAATTTAGAATCCAAAATTGTTTGTCTGTGATATTGGATTGGATATAGATAAAATATAGCGTACATAAATCTCAGCGTAAGAGCGTCGCGAGCAAAAGCTAGTCGATATAAAAAATCAACAAAGGTATCTAAATCCACAAACGTCAGTACCAATAGTCGATTACATCATCAACGTCCCAGTTCGATGTATCGAGAAGAGCGATTCAAATCGATTTAATCGCCACGATCCCAACCCACCCATATACGGCGCAGCGTCTACCTTACAACAATTTTACATTGATCCTCCGGTAATCTACCACCGCATGGCTTTGTTACCGCGGTGTTAGTTCCTCAAAGGCCGGCATAACTTGGTCGTATGATAGGTGTGACTAATGTCTAAGTAATTAAAGACATTAGCAACAGATTGACATGTTATTAAACTGTATTAGGGATCGCTTTATTAATCGAATGCAATAGGCAATGCGAACTTTAACGCAGGAATGTAGCGGTGATAGAAAACCTTCTATTGGCATGGAAACGCCTTTATAACTTCACCGGGAGAGAGTGACGAGCAATTACGGTGCTTACCCAACGAGTTTTGGGTCGCGTGAGAACCCAAGGGCACCCTTGTATGTGCGAACCACGATTTGGGTGGCCAACCAGGGAGAGAACCTAACGGTGATCTATTAGCGTTTCAGAAGCGAGAAGACCTTGAGAAGAATTTTCTTAAACAAAGTCAAGGCTAGGTTGAAGCGGAACTGCGCCTCAGAGCGGAAACACAGCTCGACGCGACGGTCCTGTCAGATTTTCCCCCGGTCTTATAAAAAAATCCTTCTCAAGCGACGCCGGTAACTTGGATTGAGTTCTTGATTTTTTTTACACTGGCTCGACATAGTGACTACAGAGTACCTGATGGTAAGTACAGTGTAGTCCAAAAACGAAAGCGACTATCAAAGGATGAGAATCCATTGATAGTCTACATCGTCATGTCGGCCCACATATACCACGACTGAAGGTCTCTATATATATGAGCTACTGGATATACACAAGCTAATGCCGAAACGGGTCACTATTACGGGCTTTACACCCATGTACTGTGGTCGCGATCCAGACGGGCACCGACGCAAATGCAAATTTCATAGAAGTATGTTAAGGAAGACATACGACCATAGAATAGGTAATAGATTGAACTTTTTCGATCGATCTAGAAAGTCGTTTCAATGAATTACAATTGTCGTCGTTGTAAAATTGAGTTTCATACTTTGGTCGAGCCATACTTTGACTAGTTACGCATATTCTAAAGCTCTTTTAGCAGCGAGTATCAAGATGTTTTCATAGCTTAAGTTTCGATATCAGTGACACCGTTGGTCAATTGAAGCAAAGGAGGTCGATTATTGTCGTAACTTGAGGTCCTATCTTAGACACGCAGATCAGAGATAAGTGATAACCTACATAAAGCCGCTAAAACCTTACTCTGAGCCAGAAGCGTTCATCCTATAAACGCAAAAAAGCATTACCTAATAATAGTTTTTTTTTAATCTGTTTTTTTTTTTGGGACTTTGGATCAGGCTGACCATGTCAGTCCATAATCACACTATGTAAATGCTAATTCAACAATGTATATGTGAGTCTACAGAGCATCTCAGCTGCGCAAGATGTCTGCTCAGCTAAGACGCTCTGAAATAGACCCACATCAGCCTTTTCAAACCAAACTGTTTATACATGATTTCTCTCATAGAAACGCTCCGAACACATTCCACCAAGAAATGGTGTATGTCTTCTGGGACTCCACAGAGCTCGCAATACCTTATAATAGTTAGAAACTTAACTTAAAATCTGATATAATCTAATCTTTGACTCTCACAATCCAGTGTTTGCTATATTTTTATATTAATAATGATATATCTTCACTCTATATCTATTTTGGGTGTGAGCAGAGGTATTTTGGTGGCTGTATCTACTATGCTTGTATGTCGTGCCTAATTTGACCAGTATCACAGATCTCACGGCACTAGTACGCATGATAATTCTATTCAATGCCATGCGTGCTTCCTCATAATGTGTTTTAAGCGTGGTAGGTATGATGGTAGTGACCTACCTTACACTATAGCGCAGGATAGCGTGATAGAGATGAGATGATGAAGAAATGAAATGAAGAAGTCCAGACAGCAAGTAGATAGCGTTTAATGAAGCACAGTACAAAGTCCAGAAGGAATAATGAAGCACAAGTATGATAGTTCAAGTAGAAATAAAGTTCACGACACAATAATATAAATAACAAACACAAAAATAACAATGCGGGCGAAAACTATAAATAGCGAGCGAGTGGTGCGTGGAGATACGTCGAATGAGATATCGAGACTGTTTGCCGGGTGCGCGGGCGCTCGCGTCGTGTGTACATGTACAATCCCCCCGCGCGCGCCCGGTATCCCGCGGCTCTCTGGCTTAGCGCCGTTTCCATCGCACGACACGATATTAAAGAATAAATATCAAGTGTGTTAGTATGAATTGTTTTGATAAAATTACTTAGATAAATAAGTGAAGATATAATAATGCTATTTAAAATAGTTGTTAGTTATAGGTCAGTATAGTATAAAGAATTAGAAAATAGATAATGTTAAGGGCAGAAATAAATAAATAGATAGTGAGTATGCCACATGTTCTTTACCGTGGAGCATGTAACATATTACCTAAATGCGTACTTAATTTGGAAAAACTCAGAGGTACGTGCCGGGATACGAACCTATGATCATTTGCGTTGCCGCGCGTGAGTACCGGTAATTGAAATAATATCGAGACAATGCACTTAATGCAATGTAAGGTTACAGTTAAATGCACGATACCTAGGTCACGTGCATAATAACGCGCGTCAAATAAGTAATAAAGGGGGTTCAAGTCAAGGCTGCCTTTCAATCAATACGCCTCCCGCAAGCGGTAGAGACCAACCTGCCTCCACATTGTCAATCGTAAGCGCCATTTTAACACCCCGGCACCTAATTCTATTATTTGCACCGCACAGATCGCCTCGGGTGAGATTGTATCAGCGTCGTGCAATCCGGTACATTGGAAATGGTACACGAGAGGCGCCGAACATTCCGACCGCTTAGAATTTCGGTAACGCGTTTTGTAACGGCCTACCTGTGAATACTCCGCATAACAAAATGCATTGGCAGATGTTTAGCAGTCTCGCAATCGCTTTCGTGATTGTGCGAGCTATGAAGCTAAAGGTGCGAGTTGGATTTTGGCAGTTGCGACCCAGTGGCCGCTGCCAGGTCTTGATATATCGCCTTATAATTGTATGCATTTATGTATAAAGGCGTGTGATGTTAGCCGTTTGGTCGTAGGCTTCACACGCCGCCTGACAGCCGCTGCTGGGCAAATGAGAGAATACAAAACATCTAAGCATCTGGAGCCGCTCCAGTTGCGCAAAGATATTGCCTCACTGATTGTCCTCTACCTTCTGTATCACGGCTAGTGCTCTGAAAAGCTATTTAACCTTGATCCACCCTCTCCCTTCCATAAAAAAACCACGCGCAATATGACAATTCACATCCAGGCTAGGACTAAGAAGTTTTCTAACTCTTACTGGAGCCAACTCGTTGAGGTGTGGAATGGTTTTTCAGCGAGCGTCGTCCCACCGTCTTATGATATTGGGTTCAGTAAACGAAGCGTGAAGAGATATTCGTGTAGACCGATCACTGATGCTATCGATTGATAGTTGTAGTTCTTTTTTGAACTCCACCACGCTTACAAACAGGAGTGTTGTGGTCAATATGCCGAATCATGATAAAAAATACTACACTGGCGGCGTCAAAGAAGGATAGTTGAAAAACAATGACCGGTGCGTCTATGCTTTGAGGCGTAGTTCCAATCCGACGCAGCCTTGAGCTTCTTTCGACGTTTCTTCTCCAGGTAGTCGCTACCATAACCCTAGTAAATCACCTTAAGTTTCTTTCCCTGGCTGGCTGCAGTCGAGATTCCTACCCACAGGATGCCATTGCGTTGCCACCCACCCCATAACCCGCTGGCTGAGCTTAAGTTTTATTTTTATTTTTTACACTGGCTCGACATAGTGACTACAGAGTACCTGATGGTAAGTACAGTGTAGTCTGAAAACGAAAGCGACTATCAAAGGATGAAAATCCATTGATAGTCTACATCGCCATGTCGGCTCTCGTATACCACGACTGAAGGTCTCTAGGTATATGAGCTACTGGATATACACAAGCTGATCCCGAAACGCGACAAGCCGAAACTGGTCACTATGACGGGCTTTACACCCATGCACTGTAGTCGCGATCTAAACGGGCACCGGCGCCCTACCACCTCGCTGCTGCTCGTTTAGCACCACCCAGGAGTCACGTGAAGGGAAACTAGGGTAAAGCCTACGGACGCGAGCAGCTTCGACTCCCAAAAGCTCCCAAGTGCTCGCTTCTCGCCCGGTGAAGTTGTAAAAGCCTTTTCAGGCCGAAAAAACTGGTGCTTAAAATTTTCAACACTGCTTTTAATTGTAGACGTGGCTAAAAAAGTAAACAGAACATAATTTATACTTAACATACGAGTTGACGATCGTTCCACACCTGCGGCTAATGTAACTTAACTCAAGTTCAAGCTATCAGCGTCCATTGGCAAGCTACGTGGGAGTTCCGCCCACATGCCGCCGTTCCACATACAAGCATAACTTTAATTGCCAAAGGTATTAATTAAAGTTTAACAATCATTAATTTTTTTATTTGATTCACAAATCGGACGTCATACTACATACAAAACATAAATAATAATAAAAAATATGTGTCCTTAAATAGTGAACACGACAAGCTAAGTTAATAACACTATGATAAAGAAATTATACATATAGAAAAAAAGTAATGCTAATAAAAAAATTAATAAAGTGAAAACGTGTTACATTTGTACGCACTCCATAATCTTATATTTGGCTGAGGGTAAAGAAGAACGGAAAATGTCAAAAGATTGTCAAATACTATTACAACTAGAGAACATTCTACTAAAATAGGTATAGAAAAAGGCTTTCGATTGGAGGGTCTACCACCTTGATGAGAGACTGAAAAGTTAACTTTACACGTATTTAACAGTTCAGGACAATCAACAATTAATTTTTTAATTTATATAAAAAGACTATATTTGCAACTTTTCGCCTTATAATTTGTATGTATGTGTAACTTCTACATTTTAGACATAAGACAATAATTAAAAATAACATTAAAAAAAAAGGGATAAATATCAGCCCCCGCCCCGTGCACCAAATTCCAGGAGCGGCAGACGAGCACATCATCCACCATACCCCATGAATAACATATATTAAAAGGCGGGCCGAGTTCTCCATTAAAATGGGCGGAAAATTTGTACAAGCTTTTGTTTTGACGTTTTAAACTTTAACATTTTAACTCAAAAGTCTCACAAGTTATAATTACCAAAGTCAAAACCAAAGGCTCGTACTTTTCAGCCATTTCTAATGGAAAGGCTGGTCCCTTTTTGAATATATAATAATACGAGGGTACGCTGGAGATGTACTTATCTTGTGCCTCTAGAAGTTGGAGCTCAGGTCGTGGATCCCGACTTGCAGCAAAGCTCCAGCCCTGAGCCAATACACCGTACTTACTTCCGCGTCCATGAGTGTGGTTAGCCCCGAGCGGGCCGTCAAAGTCGGAACGATTAAAAAACGCGATTACGAACACCAGTTATGGCGCAAGTACTCGGCCGTTGAGATCATCGGTCTAAAGCCGAGCCCGGCCTTCGCTCCGTGCTTTTTACCGTTTGTTTTTTATCAATAAACGGATTAGTTGTGCGGTTAATAAACTATTATTTTGAGGCACCGTGAGACGACGCAGCTGCTCAACCGGAAAATACGCAAGGTTTTTTTTTACGAAAACTGCTATATTTGTAATTTATCTTTCTATATACTGTACTGTGATACTGTGATAAGATACCAGTATCCATGTGGAGCAACTCGAATAAATCTCACTTTGTATCCGAGCACGTGCCTCTCTGGCTTTTCCACATTAAATATGGATTTAAGCACCACATTCTCACTGGTGGAGGAAACCCGCATGGCGTCTATTAGAAATGTCATGTGTACTAGTGCTGTGAGAACGGCGACCAGCGATATTGGTCATATTGGTCACGACATATAAGCGCACAGTATATACAGTCACTAATATATCTCTGCTCACCGCGAAAGCGATTTATCGGGACAATATGTTGTTATAATAAAAATGCTATTAGCTGACCTGGTCAACGTACCCAATACAGTCAATAAATTCAATGTTAACTTTTAGATAAACACCCTTCCCCTCCCTTTGTTATTAAAATTCTATCGACATCGACACGGAGATGAAAAAACCAGCGTTTAAAGTTAGTTTTGCGTATATTGATATCAATTACGCGATAACTCCTAAGATATTGATTTAAATTATATATTGTAGAGGATTTTCACAACATGCATGAAATACTGAAGGGAACTAACGTATTTAGATTGATAAGAGATAATATTGTATCCATCTAAAAAGCTTTCAATTACCGCATTATACGTGACTATTTTAATAGAAGTTTGAATAGGTACACTAAACTATCCAAGATTGATATATGCCATCTAGGACTTTTATGTAGACATATAAAAGAGAAATAATCTTACCATGCATTGCTGGATATAGACCTATCCTATTGTTTACCAGAGCGACCGGTCGGAAGTGACCTGAATCCAGCGGCGCCTGCTATCTGGATCAGACCATCTGTTCAAATTGTATGTGAACGCCCCACACAGAGCTTCCAGTTCGTGGTCTCCATTCAAGAACTTTCCTACCGCA
The DNA here is from genome assembly GCA_036320925.1 of Automeris io. Lineage (NCBI taxonomy): Eukaryota > Metazoa > Arthropoda > Insecta > Lepidoptera > Saturniidae > Automeris > Automeris io. The sequence goes on along the minus strand of JAUDJH010000029.1, from coordinate 5,802,458 downwards.
TCAGCTATCCTTTCTATGACCTGTGTCTTGCCCACTCCAACTTCAACTTGCTAATCTGCCGTGCAACGTCGGTGTGTCTTGTTCGACTACAGATTTCTTCATTTCTCATGCAATCATGTAGAAAAACACCAAGCATAGTCCTCTCCATAGGACTGGTTTTAGCTAAATAATTTTAACGCAAACATGAAGCCTACATTATATAAACAAAAACATGTCTAAATAAGAGGGAACACTTTATTATATCTCGAATATTTAACATAACCGTTAATGGACACGCATTTCTCCGACAATAAAAAGCCAGTTAATAAAATAGATAAGTCGACCGCGAACCGGAAAGCTGTGGAGTCGCCGCCAGAACAATGATAACCTCTATTATTTCGCAGTATGGGCGTTTATCTATGTAGCGCATCGCTTGCCCAGTGTGCTCACAAATGTACCTTAAAAATCAGGCCAGAACTGGACACATTTTTATGGGTTCTCGACAATAAAGTATGATCAATGTCAAGAAGTGTAAGATAGATCACCGTTAGGTCTTTCCCCGAGTGTTCTGGAGAGTTATTAAACCTTGGTCCAACCTCCCCCTTCCATCCGGGCAGTAGACTTGAGGGATGCCTCCCCGCTGCTGCTCCCCGGATGAGAGGGAAGCGGTGCACGGAGTCCAGCGCATCGCCTGGAAGAGAGGTTTTTGGTGAGATGGGCTTTACTTCTTCCCCTCTCAGAGAGGTAGCCTCAACAAGGCTTCTTGTTCTCTGGGCGTCTGGATGAATTGGGCTTCTCAGGCCCAGGTGGAGTAATCAGAGGGACACCCCGAGGCTTTTTAGTCAGTAGGAGTCTGACACACCGGGGTCACTGCCCTCACAGCGTCCCTGATGGTCCTATGCAGGATTTTCCACCGGCATACAAAAAAAAACCTCTCCCTTCCATAAAAGTACCATTCGTACAGGTTTTCGCAGTCGCAGCTACCATATACAGTGACTTTCATCCCGGCTAGGAATCTGACTTTTACTTCTACCGAGTTGTTAGGCTGTGGAATGGTCTTCCGGCGAATATGTTTCCACCGTCCCAGATATTGGATCCTTTAAACGATGCGTGAATAGAGATATTTGCGTTGGCCGGCATAATCGCCGCGTTTCTCGATGTTTTTTTTACTGTTGGTAGTCACTGTCGTTTCTGGACTGCTCCATGTTTACCATCAGGCGTGGTGTTGTCACTGGGAAGGCCAATAGATTATTGTGTAGCTTAGCGCCTTCCCTTTGGGGTTTGTAATTAGGGTTTTCTAAAATAACATTTTTATTCGTTCTTAGGTAATGTATTTTTGCATATATTCTTTTGACATCTTATCTTTTATACGAATGACAATCTTCTTTCTGTTTTCAAAATATAAAACATAGAGGTTGCGCCTCCGCGTAGGTCGTTCGCGACCATTTGGCGCGAACAGTCACTGTGCCGTGTCACGATAAAAAACATCAAATTGACTGGACGAAAAAAAACCTGGAACCCTTTAGTCATCGTAGAGAAATCGTTTCCCTCTGTGTATTTTATCGCATGAACCAAATAATGTATTTTGATTTTGTGTTCTCATCACCATTTCTAGTGTACATTTTGCGTGATGATTGGCTTTTGGCTCATCTCCTTGAAGGCTTAACAGCTCGCAACAATAGTCCAATTCTATAGCACCTTTTTGTCGTAAACTTCAAAGTTGTGGAATGGATTTCCAGGGCGCAGTATTTCCTCTGGAGTATGACATGGGGCTCTTTAAGTTAAGAGTGAAAAACGCTCTTTAAGGTCAGCAACGTCAAGATACAGTTGTCCAAAAGCGACAGTAGAGACTGCTTAACATCAGGTGAACTATTCGGCTGTTGACTTTCATTTGTCTTAAAGAAAGTACGGTACCCTAAAAAATCTCGATCAAAAAAGTGCGCGCGGCGACACGGCGCGGCGCCCTATCGACGCATTCTCTCTTGTGAGCAATGAATGGGAATTTGTACTATATTGTGAGAGAAGTTTAACGTCTATATGTCGTAGTCATGTTATTAATAATAATTAATATTGTAATTAATATGTTATGTTATTTTGGGGAGTCGAAGCTGCTCACGTCCGTAGGCTTTACCCTAGCTTCCCTACACGTGACTCCTGGGTGGTGCTAAACGAGCAGCAGCGAGCTGGTAGGGTGTTGGTGCCCGTCTGGATCGCGACCACAGTACATGGGTGTAAAGCCCGTCATAGTGACCAGTTTCGGCTTGTCGCGTTTCGGGATCAGCTTGTGTATATCCAGTAGCTCATATGCCTAGAGACCTTCAGTCGTGGTATATGTGGGCCGACATGGCGATGTAGACTATCAATGGATTTTCATCCTTTGATGGCCGATTTCGTTTTTGGACTACACTGTACTTACCATCAGGTACTCTTAGTCACTATGTCGAGCCAGTGAAAAAAAAAATTAAATCAGCTATTTCATAAATTTTCTGACTTCTGCATAAAACAGTACTACAAACGGTGTTAGCGCAAATTTGTAGATAAAATTACTTAGATAAATAAGTGAAGATATAATAATGTTATTTAAAATAGTTGTTAGTTATTGGTTAGTATAATATCAAGAAATAAAAAAATAGATACTTTTAAGGGCATAAATGAATATATAGATAGTGAACAGGCCATACATTTTATCTTCACTCACTTACGAACTAGACATTAAAGCAAATGGCTTATTTGACTATTCGATTACTACATACACATTATTGCGAAAGGCCTCACGTTAGCATTCGCTGGCGGTCAGTTTTTATGGTCACCTTTCCTTACTGTGGTGTACTTTAATCCACGAGTGCGAGATGGTTAATGCATTGTGTAATATTTTTTACACTTTTTAAAATATTCAGTGATGATGGTCGTGGATCCCCTAAGTTGTCGTACGCCCTGTGACGGTACGCTACTCCTCTCCGCTCTTGGTATCCCCCTGGATCTAGGAACTGGGGCAAATCGGGGCCCACGCCGCGGGTCCCAACTTCCAGGGGCGGACGACGAGCACGTCATTCTAGTATGTCGCGACGTCAAAAAGATCAGGTTAATCGTAAGCAACTTTTATCAATTAAATTGTTTTATTAATCTTTAAACTGATATTTGTAAGCAATCTAAGCCTGGATCGCGTGTAAAATAATTCACTTTCTTTAACTCTATAATGTTAATAAGTAATTTAATTTTGTAATATATTTTGTTAACGTTATCGTGTCACCAATATGCTCCTTTCAGGTCAAACAGAGCTTTCGAAACATACTGTATTCACAATAATAATAATAATCCGAATAATTAATAATTGTCTTGTGGACAATGAGGTACCGTACTATCAGTATGTACCTCAGCAAGTTCTTTAAAATGGTCGTGCAATGCTGTACTGGGATCGATCTGTTATCACTGATAGGACTATTTTTGCTAATAGACCTAACAATGTGGTAATAGATCGGTCGGCGCGCCGGGCAATACTCGTTGATATCACCATACCACATAATGAGAATCTTGTTAAAGCTGAGAAAGAAAAACTATCAAAATATTTAGACCTCGCACACAAGATTACCAGTATGTGGAATGTAGATTCTACGATTATTGTCCCGATAGTCGTATCGACTAATGGGCTGATCGCAAAGAGCTTCGATTACCACCTTAAGAGGCTCTTGCTTGGTTTTTGGATCAAGGGCCGGATACAGAAGGCAGTTCTACTCGATACGGCACGCACTGTGAGGAGGTTCCTCACTCTGAGCTCCTAACTACCGGTGGCTTGGGCCTTAGGCTTCGCTCCTGTAGGTCTACATATTTTTATATTTTAAAATGTATATGTATTTATTTTAAAAATATTGTTGTAGTTTGATTAAAATAATTAAATCGGAATAATAAAATATGTGGTTTTTATCTATCTGTGGAAATATAATAGTCGGGAGAGAGGTCTCAATTTGCGTTGAGACTTGAAATATAATAATTGCGCGCCCACACTCTCTGCGAGCGCTGCGTCTAGCTTTCGTGGCAAATATTTATGTCAGCGTAATTACTGACTTGTAAACCGAATGAAAATTCATTATATCGAATAATTACTTCTGCCGCCTATAAAAGACTGTCTATCCAAAACAAATGGAAAAAAAGTTGAGGTTTTGGCTGTGTTGAATGTTTTCAGCAAGTTATAGGGTTGAGATTTATAAAGGCATCTTTGAATTTGTTTAAACCTGTTTAAAACCTGTATCAAACAATACAACTTATATGTTTTAAATTATAACGAACTACATGGTGAGCTATCGATATTCTCAATTTAGGCTTGGCTCTGCGAATACTGATTTTATACTCAAGTTCCTATATATACTCATATACCTAGAGACCTTCAGTCGTGGTATATGTGGGCCGACATGACGAAGTAGACTATCAATGGATTTTCATCCTTTGATGGTCGCTTTCGTTTTTGGACTACACTGTACTTACCATCAGGTACTCTGTAGTCACTATGTCGAGCCAGAGTAAAAAAAAAAGGTTTTTTTTTGTCAAGGGCGATTCTAATTCCTGAATAAAATCTAAGCAAAATCAGTTTAAAAATTTTCCCAAAACATCTGTATTCTAGAATGAAACTGACATTGCGTTTTTATTCATGCAATTAACTATCGCAGAACTAAATACTGAGAGCTTCATCAGTAAAGCACTACGAGATAACGGTGAATGAACGCAATAATGACTTTAACGTGTGCGTATAGACAGAAACTGGCAATTACAATCGACTAGCGGAGTTATTGAGACGATGTCCGTGGCGCCCACGCCGTACCTCGCCCTGCCATGAACGCAATTTCAAGCTGACATGGGAAATAATTATGGTTATTTTTTATATATATATTTTAGGAAAACATACAGCAATTAGAAAAAAAGGCGAGGCGATATTAAGGCCTCTTCTAATGGACGCTACAGACATTGTTCAAGCTGAGTTGTAGCCACACCCTTGTTCCCGCACACCGCTTTAAGACAACTACCTATTATGTGAGTGAGGGGTGGCTCTCTGCACCACCCCCTCGCAAACACAGAAATGAGGCCTACTTGAAGGGCCAGACGTCGTCGCGGGCCGGAGAAGTGGACGCTGCCGTGCCTCCGGTCCCGGCTGGACGGAGAGAAGGAGCACCCTGGGGGTTTTAGTCGATGCAAGTCCGATACACCGGGAGGCGACCCTCATCGCCCTCCGAGGTCCGTTAGGGATTTCCCTCGGGCTATCAAAAAAAAGTTGTAGCCACACTATACAAGTGAAAAGATGTCATGGGGACTTGCTTCGGCTTGTTAAATTTCGGGATCAGCTTGTGTGTGTCCAGTTGGTCACACCTAGAGACATTCTGTTGAAAATTTACAATGAATACAATGAGTTATCCGGAATTAGATCAAAAAGGGAACGCGGTATTAAGGCGTCTAATGGACGCTGGGCATATTTTATAGAAACACATTACAGGCAATCCTTATCGTTTTTGTTTATGTCTTTTACATCCGATATCGTGTTTGCAATATCGTAAACGGTTAACCTTGTTAATTTGATGTCGTAATCTGTTGAATACCGGCAAAGCCACTTAGCCGCTATCTGTTACCACTGATAGAGGGTCCGATTGACCTTCATTTAGGGTATCCATGTTCATTTAAGTACTTGCCGGACATTTGGTTTTAACATTGAAATATAAAATAATGACAATAATCCATCATCATGCTATATTCCTTTCGTGGTGAGCAGAGATACATTAGTGAATGTATCCACTTTTTTGTAACAGTTCAAATTATCAAAAACAAAAGAGGGTAGACGAAGTAACTTCCCACCTCTGACAAAAACTCAGCGGCACATCAGTGTACTCGTGACCATAACTTGTGTAACCAGGTCGAAACGTCGAGCTATAATTAAATGTAAGTTATTTCGCGCGTAAGCCCGTTAAGGTATTTATAATTTAGTAGACGAATCAAGGTGACTGAGACCGGACTGAAGTTTAAAACTGGTGGCATGTCCCGGTGTGATGAGACGGATGGCCACCCTATCGTAACTGTCCGCATTACTGTTAAAGTGCTCTTATAACGATGTTTACAAATGTTTGTCAATAAAACTGTCATTATAATATATTTGCATCCGGCTAGAGGGACCACAATTATCAGAATTTTACTAGAACAACGTGTTATCTCAAAAACACGTCTGCTCGGGCGAATTTATTGCAGGAACTGCAGCCCCGTTAACACGCTGAACCAATCAGCGTTTTTATTCTTACTCAGCAAAGTGACAACATCGTATTTATTGATAAGAATAGTTCAGGCCGCAAAACTTCCCTACGAGATTATGCCCAGCAGGCGCGGTGCAGCGGGGCTATAGAGAATTGATTACAGGATTTGGGAGTCGAAGCTGCTCGCGTCCGTAGGCTTTACCCTAGTTTCCCTACACGTGACTCCTGGGTGGTGCTAAACGAGCAGCAGCGAGGTGGTAGGGCGTCGGTGCCCGTCTGGATCGCGACCACAGTACATGGGTGTAAAGCCCGTCATAGTGACCGATTTCGGCTTGTCGCGTTTCGGGATCAGCTTGTGTATATCCAGTAGCTCATATACCTAGATACCTTCAGTCGTGGTATATGTGGGCCGACATGACGATGTAGACTATCAATGGATTTTCATCCTTTGATAGTCGCTTTCGTATTTGGACTACACTGTACTTACCATCAAGTACTCTGTAGTCACTATGTCGAGCCGGTGTAAAAAAAAGGCGCCACATTCCTCGTTAATGTGCATAAATAGAATCACCTTGGGGTTTAGGACCACCAGTCGGTTTAGGACCGGCAAACCTGGAGTTAGTGCGGCCAGAACGCTTCTTTGAGAACTACTTCCAAATAGTGATGCCACGAATAGTGAATTGTCTGAATACCGAATATTCAGCAACGCTGTCAGCCGCCGAATATTCTTGGAAGTAGCGTGTTCAGTGAGAGGTTATTTTCTGAGGCTGGTAACATTTACGATGAAAAGCGTAATCGTTTGCTATCAAAAAATGCTGAAAAGCTTGTTTTTATCCATCACAACTTACCACTGATCAATTTTAATTACTAAAATGTTGTAATTTGTAAATAAATATATAATTTTGAGTAATATAACGTGCCTATTTTACATGATTTGATATTCGGTATTCGAATAGTACGTATTATTCGGCCGAATACCGAATAGTTGCCGAATATTCGTGACATCTCTACTTCCAAGTAACAATAGTAATAATAATATTATATCGTCACGCCATATCATTTACGGGGTGAGCAGAGATTCTTTACCGGTTGTAATCACTTTGCGCTTATACATCGTAGCCAACCTGACCAGTAGCGCAGCTGATCGCTGTGCTCAGAGCTCTTACGTGCTTGGAGGTTTCCTCACGATGTTTCCTTCACCGGTGAGCATGTGGTGCTTAATCCATACGTAACCTGGAAAACCCAGAAGTGTGTTTCGGGATTTGAACTAACGAGCATTCGCGTTGCTGTGCATGGAAATCGGTCCCATACCCACTAAACCGCGTCAACAAAAAAAAAAAGTCTTGGTATTATTTGAGTGTAGATTTTACATCTGCTCATTCCTAATGCCGTCTTCAAGCGTTGCATGGCTGTCGAAAATAAAAGCATGTACGTATTTATTATTAAAATTAGTGCTATAAAACTGGTACAGAAACGGTAGCCGTTCGCACGCGCGTGGTAACCATCTTTCGCGCCGTCGATTGCCCTGTTAATTATAATTCCTCACTTATCAGTACGTGTAATGAGGCCGAATTGTACCGAGCGCTCTTGTTAACGAAATATTTGTTTATCTTTTGTTGCGGGCCTCGAATATATTAAAAGTTCTTTACATCAATTACTAGCGATGCTTGAGATATCTACATGAGTTCTGTTAAGGTGTTGTCTGTGTGTCAGCCATTTTTATTGAAAACTAGCTGTCCCGGCAGACCTTGTTCTGCCCTATTTCTCTAAAACAAAATCACATTGTTTTTTTAAATGTTAATAGCTGTTGGCCTGTCGGCTGTTTTTTGAAAATTGTTTGAAGGAACCTGGCCTTAATGCTATATGTATAAAAATTGACAAATATTGACATTAATGTTTATACGTATCTTAATTGTTTTGCCTTCCCGGAACCCGTCTACTGACATTTAAACTTTATAGTATGGTATTAAAGTTCAAAATGAATTATAACGTATTTTTTGTATGAGAATACAGAAAAGTGTTATTTTTAGACAGTTGCAGGGAATTTTTAAAAATTTTCTCTCTGTAATAACCTTCCTCAGACTTCATCAAACACAACAAAAAAAAAATCAGCCGAATCGGTTCAGCCGTTCTCGAGTTTCGCGCTTATCAAGACATTTTGCGATTCATTTTTATATTATAGAAGATTATTAGCTCTGAATAAAAAAGGTAAGGTATTGAATATATTCCAGACGCGAGCGGAGTGCGATGTTTTGCCGCACACCGCTCCAATGACAATTCAAGGAGACGAGGGGAGGATGGCACTTTACACCACTCTCCCCGCTAAATGTGTTAGGTGTACGCGGGAGGTGGCGACTATTTAATCACCCCCTACCAAGGCTGGGTCTGCAGAATGCTAAACGTCGCTGGGTGCCGAGGAAGATGGCTCAGTCTTGCCATTGGCTCTCGGCAGGCAGGAGAAGGAACACCCCGGGGGTTTTAGACGGTGCAAGTCGGACATACCGGGGGGCGGCCCTCACTGCCCCTTGAAGGTCAGTTAGGGCTTCCCCGGATTACCAAAAAAGGGGTATTGAATACATAGCCTATAGTCAACTTCAATATATGGAATAGTCGTCTTGGGGCTTAACACCTTGACCGCTACCCTTTTCTCGGTTACCTTTGAACCTCCAAAAACGCTGGTACCCTAATTGAAAGCGAAGTAAAACGAGTTCATAGGTTCTTAGCCGAGTTCTGTTAATTAAACTCAGGTTACCTGCTCCGGACTTTCTACTCAAAGTGCCTATAACTTACGAGTCATTCACCTCTCTTTCATTAACACTTGAATCTCATGCTTCATCAAGTAATTCACTGAATATTTCTTAACAGAAATTATTTATTACATTATTTTTAATCTATAAATATCTCAATCTAATTGCTTGTTGTTAATTATCGATTATAATACGGGCCAACAAGTCAGTAAGTCGAGAGGAGCCAAAGTGTCGAATGCAAACCTCGTGTTTATTTTTAAAGTTTTTATAATATGAAAGCTTTTAAAAAAAAGAGTAAATTGCTGGGCAGTCACGATTGTTATATGTATTCAAGCATCTGCCTGTAGAATGAACCTTTCGACGTTTTTTCTCAAGGTAGTCGCTTCCGAAACGCTAGCAGATCACTATAGGTAGTTTATACCCTGGTTGGGCGCCCAAAGAAAGGTTTATACCCACAACAATACCCTAGTGTCACTACGAACTCTTGAAATTCACTGGCTTCGCGCCTTAAGCACTCATCCCTTATTCGATGAGGCTGTAAATGCCCTCCGAAGTCAATAAAATGTTGTGCTGATGAAAAAAGAAATGTGAGTTATAGACGAAATGTGCTCGCAAAATTAGTCATTTTCACGCATGATTAAAACGCAGTACATAATTGCATATAAGTAGATTTGAAAAAAGAGAAGGAAAAAGCATTTATTTGGCACACAATAGAACATACAACATATAAGGATTGCTTAATGGAGATAGAAAACAATAAAACCAAATACCCTGTGTTGTGATGATGCACCAAACGAAAGTCAGCTAAGGAAAACAACTAAAATTGTGCTGTAATTTATTTTTATTACATTATTCCATATAATTGAGAAACAAAAGTAAAATGACAGATTGAAGCTGCTTAGACGGACGTTTTTTTCCTGCTCCGAAATATTTTATAACCCGGGTCTGCGCATAGGCTCAGTGGTACGAAAAACTAATGGCGATACAACTCTCAATTCCAATATAGGTTAATAAGCACAGAATATAAGTGTTGTAGTAACATCGAACGATAAGTAACTGGTTATTGCAATAACTGATAGACCCGCTGTCTAAACGTAGGAGCACGCGTGACCCACTTTTCTCTATTACCAGCTGAATAATTTGAGAGAATGTCGAAAATGTTTTAATTGGGACCCGTAACAGCTCCTTGTGGTACACCAAACTATTGCCTTATTATATCAAGCGTGTTACGGAAGAATAACAAAAGCAAATTTTTTTTTTTAAACATACGTATAAATGCAAGACGGTGAAGGTTCCAAAGCATACACCAAAAGTAAACAAATAGTAATGATAGAAAAATGAAATTTGTATATGACATGACAATAACAAAATCAAGGAAGGAACAGGATATGCGCATACTGTAACTAGAACTACAAGAAATACACTAAATCTTAGTAAAATCAAAATAAAAAGACAAGTATTAACACTAAAAATTAACATTTAGATGCATTCAATGCCTTTCCATTAAATTTTGGCAAGGAGTCTCCAAATATATCCAGGGACGATTCTACATCGCTACACAAGCGGGAAAATTTGCTTACCGGTGAATTAATCCCTATATTTATCATTGTTATGGCTTTCTGGCCATGTTGTTTTTGTTTTTTGGTTTGATGTTAGGTCTGGACAGCAACAAGATGTCAGGATAGCAAAATGTAACTTGTAATTTATAATTATTCTGATAGCGTGCAGTGGAGATAGCGTCGCATGGGCCGTTAGTTTTGACGTCAATCCAAGACTCCTAAATATTAAAATGATTTACCACGCGATAAAAGGACTTCTATCCAGAGCCGTAAAATTTATTATAAATGTAGTGGCTGAGCTATGGGGGAGGCCCGTGTAAAGTGAATACCTTAAGCTGTTTTTGATTGTTGGCGTTAAATTATAACTGGGGAGATTGAAACAAATACCTATTTGTTTTCTGTGGTCGATTTCTTAAAATAAATGTTTATATCGTCGGGTGAAAGGCTATTTGGTTTAAGCGACATTTTTTGGTGAAATAGTAATATACCATATATATTTTTGGAAGCAGCGTTTTTTACCGATTCCAAATACAATATATATATATTATATATCTTGGTGGAAGGGCGATTGCCCAAACCGGGTTATGACCACAGTACACAAGTGTAACGACCGTCATAGTGACTCGCTGTGGCTTGTCGCGTTTCGGGATCAGCTTGTGTGTATCTAGTATAGTGACGAAAATGCCTGGGAATTTTCCCAAAGTGCCCAAAACTTCCGAGAATATTTCGTAAATTCCTGGGAATATTCCCAAGGAAGTTTTTGGGCACTTTGGGAAAATTCCCGGGCATTTTCATTACTAATCCAGTAGCGTATACCTACAGACGGTGGTGTATGTGTGCCGACATGACGATGTAGACTATCAATGGATTTTCATCCTTTGATAGTCGCTTTCGTTTTTGGACTACACTGTACTTACCATCAGGTACTCTGTAGTCACTATGTCGAGCCAGTGTAAAAAAAAATATCACCAAAAAATGTCGCTTAAACCAAATAGCCTTTCACCCAACGATATAGTCTACAAGCTTTCGTAAAATTTAATGTTTTATCGGACCACGTGCACTGTGCCTGCCTCACTGACAGTGACAGACAGACAGACAAGATTATGGCACGTGCGAAGCGAAATAAACGGCCCGTAGTTGCTTTGTTTTGTTCAAGCCATCTTTCTACAGTGATTGATAACTATTATATATTATTCTGAGTTTGTAGACGCTATTTCAACTTTGCTTAACAAAGTTCTCTAAAAGTAAATTCTTTTTGACAAAAAACTAAATATATATAATAGGAACTTGAGTATAGCCATAGTATTCGCAGAGTCAAGTCCATGTTGACAAAATCGATGACCTTAGCAAATCCTTGGACTTTAATTGAGTAATATAAATTGTAACGTTTTAGTAGATTCTAAGCAAACGTAGTTATTTTCGTAGTACAATAGTTTGTTTAACCCTTTATGGCGCAAGGTCGTTAATTTTGTTAATTTTGTAAAAACTAGGTGGTAAATAGTGTATAGTTAACGAAAACAATAATTATAAAAATATTAAAAATGTATCGTTTATAATTCTTAAAAACCTTGCATGTACTAGAAATGCAACATTAGATTAGTACTAAATCATTAAACTTAAAATTAGGAACAGATTATTAAAAAACATCCTCTTACCGTTTACTTACAAAAATTTCAACAGTCAAATATTAGTATTTCACCAAGAATTAATTTTTCGTAAATGAAAGTGAAAACCTGAAAACAGGCGTGTATTCGTTCGACACTACAATTAAACATCATTACCTACAAGTCTCGTCATCTAGTGAGCTGAATTGTCACTAAATCTTAAGAATACTTTGTTGGTACCGTATAACACCAAGCAAAGTCAGTCTGTCGGCATTTATTTTATTATTGTTTCTATTTGAGTGGTATGTTGCAGAAATACAACACGGCGCCATAATGGGTTAAATGTTGAAAATGTGTATTAGGATTATAGTTTCTCCTTATACTGTGTGTGTACTATTCTATACAAACGTGGTCCATCACCAACATCATCTTTTCTTTGTTTTATGGTTGAGTGAGATTATGCGAGTATTGTAATTTTTTTTTTATTTCAAATTACTATTACGTACGTTAAAAGTTCCACCGGTCGAACCATCACTTGACAGCATGCGGTGAAAAAGAGAAGGCGAATCCTTTTTACTTTCTTTATATCGTACTGTCTTTGTTTAGCTTTGATCTACGGTTTACGACTTGGACCTTCAGGGCAGCGATGAGGGCCGCTGCTCCAGTGTGTCAGACTTTCACTGACTTAAACCACCAGAGTGTTCCTCCACTATGCGTCGGAAATGCGAGAACAGCTTTGAACTCACCGCAAACGGCGCGAGAAACCCTAAGGGCAATGCCAGTAAATATAGGAGAGGTCTCAGGGAAGAGTGTGACCACCTTTTCACCGCCAAATGTTGCGTGGGAACACGCAGAGCATAGCTAGAACATCGTCTAAGCAGCTATCCCCTCAGAGGCACTGCCCAGTACTCCCTGCAGGGCCCTCAAGATGGGTAGGGGCCCTTGCGGCTCAGATTTAGCCGCCGTATTGGCGGCTTGAGCATTGCGCTTTCCCCTTTTAACCCTAATGAGCTTACGCGCGGCGGCACAGGTATCACCGCCAAATCTGTGATCCGACGGCTTTCTTCACCCTATCTTATCTATCCTTTAGTCAAATCAACACATGATTATAAATGAATACAAAGATAACACCCGAATATATTCGCTTATATCGACGGAAGCGGCTTTATCAGCAACCGCACTGGAACAGTCATAGCGGATTTCCTAGGAATCTAGAACAGTGACATCTGTTCTCCTTATACAGTATATCATACAAATATACACTTTATCGATAGCTAATATTGTTGAATTTTACCTGACAAGTATAATCTTGAAGATCACATCAAACTGTTTGAAAATACAAGAGGTCGTTATGTTTCAACTAATCTAAGTTAGATTAAAATCGAATTCATCATCATACTTAGCTCACTCTATTCCACCGCTGGGCTTAGTCCCCACTTTTTTTCCTTTCATTTTCAACAAGTCATCGCTCTCTTACTAGGGGGTGTCCCACGTTATGCTTGCTAATTAGCGATCTCCATTCAAGAATCTGCTTGATCCAACGATCATCAATTTCCCAGCTCGTAGGGCGTGTACATTTGTATTTGACATATGATTTCAATCAGGATAGTACAGAATATTGTGATTCCGACACAACAGTTCCAGCTGACCGATCTATCCAAGACCAGTTTGCTGTTGCCTTTAGAGTCGTGACCGTTCAGGGTGGGGGCCCTAAGTGACCGGATAGCGACCCTCGAGATGTCGACGAAACGAGGTGACGCGCTTCGTCGAAAAACATTGTGCGGTGATGGAGAGGACCTTTTGCCTTCCCCCGAGATAGTGCTCGAAGGGCGTGGCATTATGGGGCTGTGGAGAATTGACTACAGGACCCACAGTCCCCATCTATATGCAGAAGTAGTCACCTTGGGCTTTTTAGCCGGTACAAGTCCAGCACACCTCGGCTGTGCAACCCCCTGCGTGCGGCCGGGACAGTCCAATGAGGGTTTTCCCGAAGTAAAAAAAAAGAATATTGTGATTGTGGTGGTGATAAAGTTGCTGCGCTCATTTGTAAAAGCTGGGCAGTCTTCGAGATTGTGTTATACCGCGTCTTCGGGGAGTTGCCGCAGTCCTGGCACTCATCTATGCCACAAGCAGATATGATGTAACTTTTTTTTACCAAGAAATCAAAATCGCGCAACAGAAAGTGTCCTCGAAAAATTTGTATAATTTCAACAGCACAATCAGCGAAATACGACACGTACCTGCTGTTATTACGGCTAGCCAAGCCCATGAAACAATGGGCGGGTATCGCTTTACAAATAAAGCTATCGTATTCAGCGAAAGGCATTAAATTCACGTGGCCATGCGGACTAGTTCAATGCCTTGCTGGTTTTGTAAAAATAACCTTAGAGTAATATTAAAGTTACTCACCCTGTTCCACCCTTTTCCTTCCTTAAAAGAACAACGTGCGCGGGTTTGCGGAGTCACAGCTATACGGCAGTAGCGTTCATTTCATAGATGCATGAAAGCATTGCATGCCTTGACGATAAATAAGTCTGAAATAAATTGCTTGAATTTAAACAAAAAATGTAATCATTTATATTCATATCTATTCTATATTCACGCCATCTATGTGTCCTATGAAAGCAATACAATATTTACTATAATAATATAATATTTAAATTCACTAGCTGACTCGGCAAACGTTGTTCTGCCATATAAATTATAGCAGACCAGCCACGCTTTGCTGTGACTGGTTTTTGAATAATTACTCAATCCAGTCAATGGATAGCGCCATCTTTTAGAATCGGTTGGAGCTAACTGTAAATTATGACTGCTAAATAATAAACAAATAATTTGCAATAAAATAATATTGCGACTATGAATTGAGATGAAAACTATCCTATCTTTTAAATTAGATCAAACTTCACGTGGTGTGTAAATTTCATTAAAATCGGCTTAGTAGTTTAGGAGTCCATCGCGGACAAACATCGTGACAGGAGATTTATATATATTAAGATTACACGAATTCTGCATACCCAGTCCAAATATCCTATGCACGTCACTGCTATACGGTATCTCATATCCTGGCTTGTGCTAATATGATCTTTAACTTTTATTTTGCCCAGTCGTTAAGCTGTGGAATGGTCTTCCGGTAAGCGTGTTTCCTCTGCCCTAGGATATTGGATCCTTTAAACAAAGCGTGATAGATATTTTTTTTTACACTGGCTCGACATAGTGACTACAGAGTACCTGATGGTAAGTACAGTGTAGTGCAAAAACGAAAGCGACTATCAAAGGATGAAAATCCATTGATAGTCTACATCGTCATGTCGGCCCACATACACCACGACTGAAGGTCTCTAGGTATATGAGCTACTGGATATACACAAGCTGATCCAGAAACGCGACAAGCTGAAACTGGTCACTATGACGGGCTTTACACTCATGTACTGTGGTCGCGATCCAGACGGGCACCGACGCCCTACCACCTCGCTGCTGCTCGTTTACCACCACCCAGGAGTCACGTGTAGGGAAACTAGGGTAAAGCCTACGGACGCGAGCAGCTTCGACTCCCATTCATTCATTTGTGCAGGCCGGCATGATCACTGCGACTATCGATTGTTTTTATTTACTGTTGATAGTTGCAGACGCTTGTTGGATTGCACGATGCTTGCCATCAGGTGTGGTATGACCACAATGCCGAGTCAAGATAAAAAAATTACCTGTACCGTAATGGGCTATGGCAGTCTAGGAGATAAAGGGCCAGCTTTCATGTGCAGCAACGCGAGTGGGCGTTAGTTCGTATATCTGCATGTTCTTCTGGATTTTTACATATTAAATTCGGATTTAGAGAACACATACTCACCAGTAAAAGAAAATATCCTAAGAAAACCCGCATGGAATTTAATAAAAATAGATGAGAACGTCCATTAGCTGCTCTACTGGTCACGTGTATACAGCCACTAATGTACCACTGCTCACCACAAAAGGGATATAGTATAACAATATATTATATACGAAAAATTGACATTGACCTAGCGTTTAACTAAGCTAGAGTTTGTACTATATGTACTATACAAAGACATACATACTTTAATACATATTCACAACTAGGACTCGATTCCAGCAACCTAGCATTGTATGGTCATTACAAACTGCGTTATCAGGCCGTACAATTATAAAGCTTGTATCTCTTATTAATTAGTCATTAGAATGCATGTGAATAGTACCTATCGGATGATTTGATACGAAATCAGCGCGTACATTGGTCGAACTATCTAATCACATTTCTCTTTGCGTCTTGTTCTAATCTGGAGAGTACAGGTTTTACAGCGTGTACTCGTATTTAGAGACGATAAAATATCAGTATATGGGAATCTACTAAAACGCATTATGCATCTGCTAGAGCACATTAGAATTGTTACGAAAGTATTTTAAGGGATGCAAATGCGGAGGTTCTGTGGAAGCAGGAGCGGAGATGCAATGGAATAAAAATTATTTCAAAAATACTTTTAATTTAAGCAATTTTATATTTTGGGGTATAACGGGAAGACACCGACTATTTTTGTCACCCGGCCTCTATTCAGAGGTAATCCAAGTGTATGACGTGTTTTAAATTTTTATAACTCAACTAATATTATACATTTAATTGTATGTAACACGGGGGAAATGAAAGAAAAAATATTTTGTAATAACATGATTGTCATGAGACGTATATATATTTATTATATGAGTTATTAATCTATGTCATATATGTTTTTAAAAATTGGCGCTATCATATTTTTTTTTTACTCTGGCTCGACATAGTGACTACGGAGTTCCTGATGATAAGTACAGTGTAGTCCAAAAACGAAAGCGACTATCAAAGGATGAAAACCCATTGATAGTCTACATCGTCATGTCGGCCCACATATACCACGACTGAAGGTCTCTGGTATATGAGCTACTGGATATACACAAGCTGATCCCGAAACGCGACAAGCCGAAATTGGTCGCTATGACGGGCTTTACACCCATGTACTGTGGTCGCGATCCAGACGGGCACCGACGCCCTACCACCTCGCTGCTGCTCGTTTAGCACCACCCAGGAGTCACGTG
The DNA here is from genome assembly GCA_036320925.1 of Automeris io. Taxonomy (NCBI): domain Eukaryota; kingdom Metazoa; phylum Arthropoda; class Insecta; order Lepidoptera; family Saturniidae; genus Automeris; species Automeris io. The sequence continues at coordinate 5,785,266 of JAUDJH010000029.1, read as the reverse complement.
TAGGGAAACTAGGGTAAAGCCTACGGACGCGAGCAGCTTCAACGCCCCTCCTAAAAACTTCCTCATTAAAATTAGGAAAGTAGAAGCAAATGCAGGGGTTTCATATACAGAAATTCCGCGCTGACACCGTATTCCGCATTACATTCCGTAGCAACGTCACGAAGGTCACACTGAGTCGAGTGCTGAAGATTACGGGGACACCCTAACCCTCCTCAATGGTCGTCTGAATCAACATGGTGACTAGTGACAACACACATACTTGTTGTGATATTATATATTATTCCTTCTTAATAAACGTTTTTTCTTTCTTTCATTGATGGATGCAAAGGAACGGATCCGTTACCTTGACACCTTTTATTGTTTTTTTTACACTGGCTCGACATAGTGACTACAGAGTACCTGATGGTAAGTACAGTGGAGTCCAAATACGAAAGGATGAAAATCCATTGATAGTCTACATCGTCATGTCGGCACACATATACCACGACTGATGGTCTCTAGGTATATGAGCTACTGGATATGCACAAGCTGATCCCGAAACGCGACAAGCTGAAACTGGTCACTATGACGGGCTTTACACCCATGTACTGTGGTCGCGATCCAGACGGGCACCGGCGCCCTACCACCTCGCTGCTGCTCGTTTAGCACCACCCAGGAGTCACGTGTAGTGTAATTTACGAGATTTTATCATTGTTTCAGGCTGCAATTGTTCCTCTTCGGGAGCTGAGGGTAACGCGTGTGACATTCGGACCGGACAGTGCCGCTGCAAGCCACACGTTACGGGCAGAGCTTGTGACACTTGCGAGGTACTAAGAAAATATAAATTAAGTTCAATTATTAGCCAGTTTCGACCTTCCACAGAGCAAAGGTTCCCTTTTTCCAGTTTATTTGTGGAATCCGTGGGACTGTGTTTAAATATTGAAACCAATACGCTTGTTCAGTGTGGGTTGGCGGATGTGCTATCAGTGCAGAAGAGGTGTTTTTTTTGAAGCGGACTAACTACTGATTGCCGGGAAAGGCATTTTCAGCTCAACCGGGCTTAGGGGGCGAGCACAGAAGGTGCTCAGCCAGCGAAATTTTTGGGTTGGGTGGCAATGCAAGGGCACCCCTGTGGGTACGAACCTCGACTTGGATCGCCAGCCAAATAAAAGTACTAACCCTACGGGTGACCTACCAGCGTTTCGGAAGTGACCGCCTTGAGAAGAAACGCCGAAAGAAACTCAAGGCTGCGTCGGAGTAGAACTGCGCCTCGGTGCGAGAACGCACTGGTTAGCAGCAGTTGACTGAACTATCCTTCTTCGGCGCCGCCGGCGACGCCGGTGTCGTGGAGTGAAAGTAGTGTGTGTGTGTACCTCACTGTTTGATCGGTCGATCAGAAGAGGTGCATGCAGCAGCTTTTTTAAAATATAATTTATAGACCCTTGTCTTCAATCACACCTGGTGGAAGGTGAAGATAAGTCCGATGATGAACCGCGTCCACCCAACAAATGCCTATTCAGTCTTCTCTTAAAGGCTTCCAAGTCATAAGAACGTGGAAATATGGTCGCTGAAAATATATTTCACTCCTTAGCTATTCGCATGATGAATGTAGAAGTGAATACTTTCGTGCGGATATAAGGAAGGCCCACCATATACGAATGGTATCCGAAACTGCGTCCAGTGGTTTTATGATGAAATGGGGCTGGCGGAATTAGAGATGCTTGCAATCTACGTATAATTTGGAATGCTGTATACCTTACACAGCTCAGTACGATAAAGAGGGAGCCACTAATCTATTCTACCGGTACAAAAATATAATTAGATTGAAATCCCTTTTTTCAAAATACTTAAAAATAGCTAAATAAAACGAAATATATTTGACGACTTAGTTTCATTATCGAGCGTATAACTTCTACGCTATAGGTCAATAATTCGATTCCCAACGAAACAAATATTTTTGTTCAAGGTTTAATTGACAAAACCTTTTGACTTCATGATCTACTAGCACGATCATTTGTTTTTCTTTATCTACGAAATATCTACGCTACCAGTATTGCCGTGAAAGTTTTCCCTCATTAATTAATTTTGATTGTATTTTTTTTTTATTCTTTAACTAAAAGCGATAACTAAAATAGAATCTAATATGGTAATAATGCATGCACGAGTCGGACCAAGTTTTTATAACATACTGTATAAAAAACAAACATTTTCGTTTAGCAACGCTGAAATACGAAAACATTTTAGCAACTGCACCGTCGGCATAAAAATTCAAAGAATACAAAAATAACACGAGATGCGCCGCTTCAAACACGGAGTTGACTGATGGTGCTCATTATCTGGGACGAAGGGGTGTTTTATTTTTCAAACTGTTGTCTTAAAATATATATTTGAATGTTATTGATGACTTTAAATCTTATTTATTTCACGTTAATTATTGACGTTTAACCGCTCTTGAACATTTTTTAATCTTTGTCCGTAGGTTGTGGTTTCGGGCAGATATCGACCTATGAATGGAAATCAATTAAAAGTTATTTAATAATCACAATCATATCAATCAGTCTTAATTTGACGCTTGCTAGAGACCTTAGGCTAAAGATTAAATTCTAGATTATCTGAAAGTTAGTTGAAGTGAAGTTGAATCCGCGCAATCAGTTCCATTGAGCGTTGGCTGATAATCAGCGCTGGATGGCGCATACAGCGTCACCAGCTTATATATATATATACCTAAAAGTTCCCGAATGTTGTAGAATTTCATCCTTCCACTCCCCCTTCTACTATAATAGACTGCGCGCCGTGCGGACTTGTACCCTTATATGGTTGACATTCCGGCAGCTCGCACGAGTATATTCGTCTTCTTCTAGACTGAAGAAGATTCTTCAAGACGGTGGTGTGCCTGTCATATGTCGGCCGTATTATTATTATTGTACTTTATCTTCTATAATATAAAAATGAATCGTTAAATGTGTATAAGCGCGAAACTCGAGAACGGCTGAACCGATTTGGCTGATTTCTTTTTTGTTGTATTTGTTGAAGTTTGTGGAAGGTTATTACGGAGAGAAAAATTAAAAAAATGTCTGAAAAAGTCTAAAAACAACACTTTTCTATATTCTCATACAAAAAATTCGTAATAATATTTAAAAGTCAATTTGAACTTTAACACCATACCATAAAGTTTAAATGTTAGTGGACGGGTTCCGGGAAGGCAAAACAATTGAGTGACGTATAAATATTAATGTCAATATATGTCAATTTTTATACATATAGAGCATTAAGGCCAGGTTCCTTTAAACAATTTTCAAAAAACAGCCGACAGGCCAATAGGTTTTGGCAGAATAAAATCTGTATGTATTTTTATTGTTTATCGATAATTTTTATAAGATGTAACAAGACCGGGGCTCTTCACAAAAACCAGCGCTGCAGACTTCCTCTGTGGCTTTAGGCTGATGAAGGTCCCATTTTCGCCATGTTAATATGTTTTGTATTTTCTTTTGTCTTTGTATGTTGTTTGTATTGCTGCATTTAAATTTCTGTTTTTTTTGTTGATTTGTGGCGAAATAAATACATTTTCATTTCATTTTTCATTTCATTCATTTTCAAACGAAATTATTTATACTGATAATAAAAGAACAGCGCACATTCTTATTCTGACTCTCCGATTCTGCTTTGGGCACGTTTGGAAGTCATTTATACGTCTGTTATGCAAATACCACTTTGTTAGAAATGTTTCATTGACATTTGCGGCCATAAACAGGGAACTGGAGTAACGGTTCTGGGGAACTGAATTGAATTTATACTGGAGCGCAATAACCGACCAAGCAGACACGTACTCAGGAACATTACATTCCATAATGACCCCCCATTCTATTATTATGTAACGGGTTATACATTTGTTTTACTGAGGGGAAAAGTTAGTTGAAACACTACATAACATTGCATTACAGAACAAGGAAATAAAAAAAAAACTATTAAATCTAAGTTGCTAAAAAGGGATATAAACACATTTAAATTTAACGGGTCTTATGCGTGAACTATCTTTCTTTTAATTATGGCTTGACGTTTCCACCTAGTTACACAGATTATGGTCACGAGCAGAATGACGCGCTGCAAACGTTAACAATCAACAATAAAGAAAAACCTATCGGTAGTCGCAGCGATCATGCCGCCCCGAACAAATATCCTTGCACACTTCACTTAAAGCACACAATATCATAGGACGATGGGGACACGCTAGTCGGAAGACCATTCCACAGCTCAATAACTCAGCAAAAGTCAGAGTTAGAGAACTTAGTTCTAGCCAGGATATGAGTTACCGTATAACCGTGACTCCGTAAACCTGCGCTCGTGGCTTATGGAAGGGAGAGGGTGGAACAAGGTTAAATAACTCTTCAGAACACTCACCATGATATAGACGGTAGAAAACGCTTAATGACGCATTATCTCTTATAACAAAATAACTTTTTTTTTCTTTTTTTTTACACTGGCTCGACATAGTGACTACAGAGTACCTGATGGTAAGTACAGTGTAGTCCAAAAACGAAAGCGACTATCAAAGGATGAAAATCCATTGATAGTCTCCATCGTCATGTCGGCCCACATATACCACGACTAAAGGTCTCTAGGTATATGAGCTACTGGATATACACAAGCTGATTCCGAAACGCGACAAGCCGAAACTGGTCACTATGACGGGCTTTACACCCATGTAACTTATTTTGATAATGTTTTATCGTTATTAGATATTAACAATACTTTGATCCCCCGCGTTCTTGTTCTGAGTACTGTCTTGTACAAAAATAATAATAATGCTGAAATCTTTGAGAGGCGTGCGTAACGATGCAACGGCATTTACTTGAATATGTAAATACTGCATTTCGCTGATTTGTTGTATTGCACATTTGTGTATTGTGATCACAGTCCAGTTAGGATTATCGCCCCACCATTTCGGAAATTTATTAAGTTTTATTTATTATACAAGTATTTCGAAAGTCGTGGTGCAATAGACCAAAGCTAATAGAGGATTGCTAGCTATGACTTACACTAAACAATATCTCCCGATTCCAGCGAGTATAGGAGACATTAGGAAAAAACTTCTTTTTTTTCCAGAAATCCGAAATTAATTTAATTTAAAGACTTTTCTATAAAAATAAAATGTAGAACTTCAAGTTATTAATTGTTTATAACAATGTTCTAAGATAAATTACCTATATTAAAAATAATTCATTACTAAGATCGCTATATTTTTCTTAAAGATCAAAAGGTAATATCTTAAAAAAAACTGTGGTACTTGATGTCTACCGTAATCAGTAGCGTGCATCCCATAAAAGTCTAAAAAGCATTACATTGTTATATTTGGAGAATAATAAATACGTTGACGTAAAATCTGGTTATTACCAAAATGAGTCTCATAAACAAAATTGTACCGAATTTTAAATCAGTATAATTTAATTTTTTTTTTATATTATCAGGGAAACGTACAGCAACATATAAGCAATAAAAAAATACACAGAAAATATAAATAGCAGGGCAAAGTCACCACAAAAAAAAAATGTGCAAGTGTAACAAGATGTTTTTTTTTATTCTATGGCATTCACGCTATAGCCTGTAATATTTTAATAATAACTGCTGTAATAAAAATGTTGTCAATCATAGGAAGGATATTGGGGCTTGGAGCGCGGCGGATGCAGACGATGTGCGTGCGGGTCGGGCGCGTCTGCGTGCGATCCGGTGACGGGCGCGTGCGCGTGCGCTCTCGGCGTGGGGGGCTCGCAGTGCGACCACTGTCTGCCAGGGTATTACGGCTTCGGACCTACCGGCTGCTTGCGTGAGTGACCTGCACAAGATTTATATTTGCACCTTTACACAGCTTTGCGCTCTGTGTACCTACTAATAAACTTTAAGAGCATTCCTTTAACGAGATAGCGATTTTATATCTTATCAACACATTCATTACCCAGCGAGATACGTTAGTGTCTCACGGGGCCCAAATGCAACTCTCGATACTCCGTAACGTAAACACGCGATATATAAACAAAGTAACTCAAGTACTATTTTGTTATCTTTGATTTATAGCAAAGAATCTTCTTCTTCACCTCAAATGTGTTTTAAAGAAAAGTATCCGTCATATTATACTGTAAAATGTTTTTCGATATATTGATAAAATATGTAATATTTTTAGTATTTTAATGTTGTACTTTTTTTTAATCCAACTTAAATACTTTTAAACTTCAACGAGAATAGCGTCACCCATGTTTATTAAGTGACGACGAACGTATTAATCAGTTAGATCAAATTTAATTATAAACAAAATAAACTATCAGTACATCAATTAACTCAATCTTCATCCCATTTGTCCTATACCATAGATAGATATTACCAGTTCTCTCTTTTAGGTTAATACATTTTCCTCCTCATCCACCATTAACGTCACTTAACAAAATTAGAGAGCTGTCTTCCATGACTTGTCGCTATCGAGCATTGCCCGAACAAGTGTGAGCAGCGACAGATAATTTCCTACCGCCTGAATTAATTTAGTCCTTATACAATACAACACCTAAATACAATTACAAACTGCAACAGTTGTTTATTGTATGTTTTACAAAGTCTTACACGCTGATTGATAACTTAATAAAATTATTGTGTATCGTGCCAGCTTGCCCGGTGTGCTCGGAAGGCAAAGTGTGTTCGCCGGAGAGCGGCCGCTGCGTGTGCCCCGGGGGATCAATGGGCGCGGGCTGCCGGCAGTGCGCGCGCGGCTACTGGGCCGCGGGCCCCGCGCGCTGCCTCCCGTGCCGATGCGGCCCTGGCGCGCTCTCCAGTTAGTACCCTAGCACACTCTATATTATGCAGACATTTGAAACACATTTAAATTCAATTTATTTATATCCTCATTTAAATCGATCTTTTATGACAATCTTCCTGTGGTTTTTTTATTGAAAAGCCCATTATAAAGGCGTTTCAATAAAATAAATTGGTAATATTTTGTTTATAGCTTATTACCGAATGATACATTTAACACTTTGATAAAAAAATCAGCGAGTTTGGAAAGTGCTGCCTCGGATGGTCCTGGGAATGAATCTTGATTATATGGTTTTTTATAAGCAAATAAATTATTTGTATAATACTTATGTAAGCCTCGGTTTCAAATTGATAAAAAATAGTTTTTTAAGAAATGGTTGATCACCGAGATGATTGCCATTTATTTAACGATGTGTTGTGAAACTGGTCTCGTTGGGCATAAAATATAAATGCAAAATTGATACATATGTATTGCGTTGTGTATACATTTAGGTGCAAAGTGGATATATAAGTACATACTGGATACATATAAGTGTAAGGATTTTTCCTATTTTTTATGTTTTACGAGCGAACGCTTGACCTCAATCACACCTGGTGAAGATGAGTCCGATGGTGAACCGCGTCCGCCTAGCAAATGCCTATTCACTCTTCTCTTAAAGACTCCCAGGTCATAAGATCGCGGAAATATTGTCGCTGGAAGCATATGTCACTCCTTAGGTGTTCGCATGATGAATGTAGAAGCGAATATCTTCGTGCGGATATAAGGAACATCCACCACATACGGATGGTATCCGAAACGGTGTATGCATAAAAATAAAAAGTTGATGAATAATCAGAAATACACAAACCGATCCCGAAATGTCACAGGCTGAAGCGAGTTACTATGCCGGTCTGTGCACTTATGTACTATAGTCACGACCGAGTTTGAGCAATCGTACCACCTTTAATTAAAAGCGTTTTTTTATTTCTTTTAAATGTTATGCCTTGAGAACGGCGATCAGCTACACTACTGGTCACGTTGGGTACGACATATAAGTGCAAAGTGGATACAACCACTAATGTATCTCTACTCATCTCTTAAGGTGTATAGTGTGACGATATATGATTATATTGCTATTAGCCGTGGTGGCTGCCGGCAGAATAGAATAGCGCCCCCCTCTTCTTGCTGAGGTGTCGTAAAAGGCGACTAAGGTATCTCTTTAACACCGAAATTCAACCAGGTGTTCAGAGAAGGAAAACTCGACCAAACCTGCATCCTGCTCCCTCCCGATCGTACTGGTTCTCCTTTCCATCGGGCCTGAGGGAGCTAGGACGAGAGAGTGCTTTTCTGGCAGCGCGTCCAGTTATGCACTTAAATATCTCCTGCGCAATTGACTGTTTTCGAAAACTGGGCCTTGATTTTCTTAATCGGCGTTAAAACAGTCGCCGTGGCCGAATCCGGCTAGGACATTATCATATTGCTATAAAATGTTATCGATAAAACGTTTATATTAAAATGCAGAAGAAAGATGTATCACCGAGCGTGTATTCCAGATATGTGCGACCCCTACAACGGGCAGTGCAAATGCCGCACTGGCTGGGAGGGGACCGGCTGCGACCGGTGCGCCGTGGGGCACCACGGGCCCCGCTGCAAGCCTTGCTACTGCCACGTCGCCGGCACTAGGGGCTGCCGGCAAGACGTTTGCCCGTGCGATGCTCGCGGAAAATGCCCTTGTAAGGTACGACGCTGTTTACTATAATACACTATGTTATAATGCACTGACATTGCCCGGAGAGATATACAAAGTGATTTTATAAACAAAGGAACTATTTCTTGATATAATTCGTAACCTCCTGCCAACTAATTAAAATGTAAATAACTATATTCCCTAACAAATCATGGGGAAAAATTGATGAACAAATGAGAATCGAACTGTAAAATGTTTGGACACCGTAGCGCGTGTGGCGTATGATTAATTGGTATGTAGATAAAGTTCTTTTCACGTAATTTTAGCCAAACAAGTCTTACCTTCGCACTTTATCTTGGCTCAGGACAGGCAAAATGCCTACTTAACACTAATCATACCAACACTTTTTAGATACCTATTTCCTGCTTGAATGTATTATATGGATGTTAGGTAGGAAATAAACATAATAATAAAATTTATTATATTAAAAAAAACTGTATATTGACCATTTCTATTACAAAACTAAAAATTATAATTTTATTTATTGCTCATCGCATTTTTTACATATAAGTGTGTCCATTGTACATTTTCCGCAATCATATTTTTTACATTTAGAGCAAATTTTGTTGGTTTTATTTTCTTTACAGTGTCCTATTTGACACGTCTTACGTTGATAAGCATCTGTAGGAGACTACGGCAACGATTCTTTCGTATTTTTATTCGTTTGATTGTTCACGGGCTTCTCGAAAAGCGACGCCAAGTTCAAGTATTATTCAAAATAAATAAAACAAAAAAAATTTTAAAAAAATACTAAATTAACTGCAGGTTAATTAGTTAGAAAAAGTCATGAAGTCAAATGTGCAAAAACAATAAGATGATACTTGTATTTTCAATGCAAAAGTTCAAAATGGGTCATTTGACCCGTTATGGTATGTTTAGTGTTAATAATTACTTGTTATTGATTCATTCATGTAATTGTCCCTAATTATGTTGACTATAATTTACTTTGTTTTAATCGAAATATAATAAAATATCACTATATTTACTTATTTTGAATTAGAAACCAATGACCGACACCTGAGTTTCTTTTATCTTGGTAGATTCTTCATACCAAACCGCTGGTATATTTATTTTTCTTTGCTTTCTTTTTAATATTTAAAATAACTTCTAAATTGGTTTACTTAGGTAACTTTATATTTCATAACGTTTTATATACGAGTAAATTGGATATAAACAGCACAGAAGTTTTTTCTAACGGGGCCCAGTCTCACTGTTCTCCAAAGCCGGCCCTGCATTATATTTTAAAAACTGTCTTAAAACATTATAGGAGAACGTGGTAGGGGACAAATGCTCTCGGTGCCTGGAGGGCACGTTCGGGCTGTCGAGTGAGAACCCGCTGGGCTGCACGGCGTGTTTCTGCTTCGGTCGCGCCGCGCACTGCACGCAGGCCGAGCTGGCGCGCGCCGCCCTGCACGCGCCTGCACCCCTGCACATCACGCTACTGCACGCCACGCCTGCACGCGCCATCACCACCGTAAGTTACTCGCATATTTTTTTACCCTGACGCCTGATGGTAATCATGGTGCAGTCCAAATAACGTCTCCGATTATCAATAATGAAGGAAAACCTATCAATAGCCGTGCTCATCTCGGTCTGCACAAATATCTCTTCGTTTAACGGACCGAATGTCATAAGACGGTGGAAGCACGCTCGTCGAAAGACCATTTCACAGCTTATTGACTCGGCTGCAGAAAGAGTTAGAGCACTTCATAATCCTAACTGGAATGTGATTCCGCAAACCCAAGCGCGTGGTCTTACTATAGAAGGAGGAGGGTGGAACAAGGTTAAATAATTCTTCAGAACGCTCAACATGATACAAACGGTAGAAAACGCTTATTAAGGCAATATCTCTGCGCAGCTGGAGCGGTTAATGACGCTTAGTAACTTCTGGATCATTCACAACGCGGAAAGCCCTCCGCTGCAACCTATCCAGGGCGGCGAGTAAGTAGTGGGCAGAACCGTCTCAGAAATGCGAACAGTATTCCATGCAGGGCCTGACCTGGGCCTTATACAATAGGATCAGTCGATGGAGCGTGAAAACCGACGCACTCTGTTCACGATACCAAGTAAAGTAAAGTGTAAATCATGTGATTATCCTAGCAGTGTAAAAATGGAACAAACATTGTAACTTCATCATGATTTACAGGTGCACACTTGACCACAATCACGCCTGATATCATTATATAGACGAGGTCAATAATACATCGCGTCTACCCAGATAATGAACTCTTCTCTTAAAAGCTCCCAAATCGTAGTAACGAGGGAATATGGTCGCTGGAAGCATATTCCACTCCATTGATATTAGAACCAATCGGTTTGTTACCATTTCCAGATGGATCAGGACTCCCTGCTCGCCATTCACACACACTCCCCCGAAGCGACGATCACGCTGCCGCAGCCGCCCGTGCCGGTCTACGTTGAACTTGACCAGCGGTTTCTGGGCGACCGAGTCACATCCTACGGCGGCACGCTAAGGTTCAGGGTGGAGGAAGAGGGTGGAGTGGAGCTCAGTCCGGAAACCCTAGCTAAGTTCCCTCTAGTCAGGATTTACGGGGACAACATCGTTTTGGATCATTATGAGGTATGCATTATTTGTAGCAGTGAGCAAGCCATATTTTTTTTTTACACTGGCTCGACATAGTGACTACAGTGTACCTGATGGTAAGTACAGTGTAGTCCAACAACGAAAGCGACTATCAAAGGATGAAAATCCATTGATAGTCTACATCGTCATGTCGGCCCACATATACCACGACTGAAGGTCCCTAGGTATATGAGCTACTGGATATACACAAGCTGATCCCGAAACGCGACAAGCCGAAACTGGTCACTATGACGGGCTTTACACCCATGCACTGTGGTTACGATCCAGACGGGCACCGACGCCCTACCACCTCGCTGCTCCTTGTTTAGCACAACCCAGGAGTCACGTGTAGGGAAACTAGGGTAAAGCCTACGGACGCGAGCAGCTTCGACTCCCAAAATATTCCAAAGAACCGATGATCGTTGGACGTGTGGCATACTCACTATTCATTTATTTATTTGTCTTTAAGATTATCTATTTTCTAATTCTTTTCACTATACTAACCTATCACTAACAACTATTTTAAATAACATTATTATATCTTCACTTATTTATCTAAGTAATTTTATTAACACATTTCGTACTAACATACTTGATATTTAATCTTTAATATCGTGTCGTGCGATGGAAACGGCGCTAAGCCAGAGAGCCGCGGGATACCGGGCGCGCGCGGGGGGATTGTACATGTGCACACGACGCGAGCGCCCGCGCACCCGGCAAACAGTCTTGCTATCACACTGAAACTAGCTCCACGCACCACTCGCTCGCTACTTATAGTTTTCGTATTGTGTTTATTTTCGTCTTCTTATTTGTATTGTTGTGCTCTGTACTTTACTTCTACTTGGACTATCTTACTTGTGCTCTACTATTTCTACTGGACTTTGCACTGTGCTTCTTAAACGTCTATCTACTTGCTGTCTGGACTTCTTCATTTCTTCATCATCTCATCTCTATCACGCTATCCTGCGCTATAGTGTAAGGTAGGTCACTACCATCATACTTACTACGCCAAAGACATTTATATGTAAAGATTGAATGTGTTCAATAAAGCGTGCGAAATAATAATTGTGCCTGTCTCCGTCCATAGCCGTTGGTGGCTGGCATGGAGAACGCGACCCACGCGGTGCGCTTGCACGAGTCGCTCTGGACTGCGGCGGGTGGTGCGGCGATGGCGTCGCGCGGCGCGCTGATGGTGACCCTGCAGCGGGTGCGGCGGCTGCTGCTAAGAGTCACCACGCGCGCACCGACGCCAGACCAGCGTGTCCATGCACTGTTAGTATACCCATACTCTTATATTTTTATTTTGGGACCTGGTACTGTTTGCATTCGTACAAGATACTCGTATAATTAAAATATTATGGGTGATGATTGCAGAACTACGCGAAGCTGCGTTATTGTTTGTCTTGAACTTGATTTATGAGCGCAAGGTGGATACCGCTATTAATAAAAAAACATTTATTTCAAATTTTATATTAAAGAAGGAATAAACAATGTTCCCCTTTCTCTTTTTTAACCTTCAGCCACCTTATGCTGAGTAAACGTCTCTCCCAATCTTTGGCTCTCTAAACGGTCTCGTGCTTTAGCGAACCAGTTTCTCCTAGCCACTTTTACTAGATCGTCGGCCATCTGGATGACTGCTGGGGTCTACCACTGGAGCATTTTCTTTTCCATCTGTTATCCGATCTAGGGTATATGTGGCGCTCTCACTCCACTTTCTAACTAGTATCATTTCAGATATGTCAGTCATTCTAGTCGTTAAAGAGAATTCCGGCGTTTCATCTACTAGTGCGTCAACTTACATTTAATTTAATTGGCTATATAAATACCATTGAGAATGAATCTCTTGTTTGCGTAGTCTGCTGAATGTATCACTGGACACAGCCATCCCTGGACTCAGCCGGTCGGCGCCAGCGCTCGGCGTGGAACTATGCGAATGCAGGTCAGGGTACTCCGCGTCCTCGTGCCAGGAGCCGGCTGTGGGTTTCTGGATGCCACCATCCAGGGTCCACATCTCCGCTGTGGCTGGCACCATTCTCATCAACCTTGAGGGAGAGGCGCAGCCATGTCGTTGTAACAACAGAGCGTCTAAATGCGATCCTTCAACTGGACATTGTTTAGTGAGTTGATATATTCATATTTTTATAATCCTCTTTTAAAGAATCATTCACGTGCGTGCAATTTTTTGATGACCTGGAAGATAATCCTGTGTGGGATAGACTCCTACTGACTAAAAACATCCGGGAAGGCCGTCATTTCGCTGCCAGCCAGGCTTGAAGGTCGATATTCCTCCAACGACCAAGCTAGCAATTATCCTTTCTCAAACTCCATCTCTTAAATGAGGGGTGTAGAAAGCCCACCCTTCGGACGTACCTCTCAGGCGGTGCAGATGACACATACCTTCACCTCATTCAACGTGCATACACATCCAAGTCACAGCATGACCGTACACCTTTATATCGCCAAGTTAAAGCTACCAGGGGAACATTTATTAATATTCTTGTGATTGCAGAACTGCACGGGCGGGAGTGGCGGTCCCAAGTGCGAATCTTGCGCGCTAGGGTACTGGGGCAGCCCGGAGTCAGCCGGCGGCTGCCAGCCCTGCCCGTGCCCGGAACGCAACAGGAATTATGCTAACGAGTGTGCTTTCACCGGCGGGCAGCTCCACTGCCTTTGCAAACCTGGTCTGTATTGCTCATTGACTTATCATGCCAAGTTTTATTTGGATAACACAAGTTATTGTCACTATTTTTATAGACAACTAGCTGTCCCGGCAGACCTTGTTCTGCCCTATTTCTCTAAAACAAAGTCACATTGCTTCCCCGTCAGAATTTATTCTGACAATACCTATTGGCCTCTCGGCTGTTTTTAAAAAATTGTTTGAAGGAACCTGGCCTTAATGCTATATGTATAAAAATTGACAAATATTGACATTAACATTTATACGTCACTCAATAATTGTTTTGCCTTCCCGGAACCCGTCTACTAACATTTAAACTTTATAGTATGGTGTTAAAGTTCAAATTGACTTTTAAATATTATTACGAATTTTTTGTATGAGAATATAGAAAAGTGGTGTTTTTAGACTTTTTCAGACAATTTTTTTAATTTTTCTCTCCGTAATAACCTTCCCCAGACTTCAACAAACACAACAAAAAATAAATCAGCCAAATCGGTTCAGCCGTTCTCGAGTTTCGCGCTTATACACATTTAACGATTCATTTTTATATTATAGATTTAAAAGTGCTTGCAATAGGCTTATTTTAATACCGGGTGGTAGAGTTTAGATGGGGCTTCATTGGCGGACATTAAAAAGAGAGAGGATGCCCGCACAAAGTTATTCGGTCACTGTCTCGTAGGAGGAATTTAAAATCCCAGGCCAGACTGTCGACGAGAATAAAAACGTTTTGGTGATTTTTGGCCAGCAAGAGTCCTCGCAAGAGAACACACCTCGGTCACCGCTCTCACAGCGATCGTGACTGTTGCAATAAAAAATAAAATAAAGTTACTTCTGGTTTTGTAACCTTTGACTTCCACCAAATGTTTAAATCTGTTGCCTGAAACCGGAGGATTTTTTTTTTGCCAAAGCTATCCCAAGTCGAACCTTCAATTGCACATGACTAGTTGATCTAGCAATATTCAATCATATGTACATACTTCGGCCTGTCGCGTTTCCTTCTTTTTTACTAGTCTTGTGGTAATCCTCATGGATGCCAGGGCTGCCGCGAGGTTAATGGCCCCGGTGTGTCAGACTGTTACCGACTAAAACCACCGGGATGTTGCTTGTCCTGTCTACCGGAGCCAAGTGAACTGTCATGCCAACTTCCTCAGCATCCGGCGACTTATAGCCCTTTGCTGGCCTCTTCTTTGAAGTTTGCGTGTTTGCTCATCTCTTATATTGATTGGACCGGTGTGCACACACACAGCATACACCGCCCACGCGTGGATATTGTGTGATGCATTCACTTAAGTGCGCCGCCCAGGACTTGTTGCAGTTATCGACCTCCTTTATTAATTTTCTGGCCAATGTTTATGACTTCACCATCCTTCGAAACTGTCTTTAGAAAAGAAAAAAAGGAAGACCGCTAGTGAAAATGGTTTTGATCAAAAAGATCTTGTGTTGCAGGATACGCGGGGGCTTCGTGCGGTCGTTGCGCGGCCGGCTACCGTCGCTTGGGAGACGGGACGTGCGTGGCGTGTGCGTGCGACGCGCGTGGCGCTGTCTCCACACAGTGCGACGCGCGCGCGCGGTGCCGCTGCCGTGCGTTCGCAACCGGGCCCGCCTGCGACCAGTGCCGGGCGCCGCGCACCTACATGGACAGTGACGGGTGTCGACGTAAGTATCGTAGCGGAAGAGTCGTGCGTGGCGTGTGCGTGGCGTGTGCGTTAGACGCGCATGACGCTGCCCCCACACAGTGCGATGTATGCGCAACTGAATTATCTCAGTTTAAGCATTTAAGATCAACAATGTTAAAGATCATTCATGAACCTTACGAAATTGTCTTACTTATAAAATATTTTAAATTCAAATGTCTGTATGTTTCTTTCATTCTCATGTCAAAACGGCTAAACCGATTTTGATGAATTATATCATATAAATAAATGAGATTTGAATACAGACAGGCTACCTTTTGTTGCGAATATAAATCTTAAAGGGGTTGAAATAGGGGATGCAATTTACAGCGGGAAAATTATTATTATTTAAGCTAGGGATACAAATATGGGCTTTTTTATATTTGGTTCTTTGATTCATTTGGGGTAGGAGAAGGGGTGTCGGTTTAGCTTAAAGTTAACACGACATTCATTGACTGTTAGGTACGACTTTAGTCAACTCAGCTTGTATTCGTTGTTGTAAATTCAATTCGCACCAATGTCTATGACAGCGATAAAAATGTATTCGTAAATAGGATCCCCTACCATTAAAAATAAAATGTTTTGAAATCGATTATTTTTACAGCATGCGACAACTGCACGCAAACTCTGCTCGATTCAATCGAAGAAGTAACCGCGAGTTTACGTCACAACGTTAACCCGACCGAATTGAACCGCATACCGAAACCCTTCCCAGCCCTTCGAGAATTTTCCAGAAACGCTACAACCTTACAGACTGAATTGCAGAATTTAAAAGACGAGTTATCGAAATCGAGAAACTTGGAGGAATCGATACGCACTTTGCAGGATTTCGAACATCGACTGTTGGATGAGGCAAGGAAATTAAAACAGGACGCGTCTAGTAGACAAAAGCAAGCCGAATACTTGAGTTTAGAGAGTATGAGCGCCTTGGATGACGCTCTGAAGCAAAAGCGAAAGCTGGCTGAACAAGTCGAAGCTTTAGACGACTTTGCCAGGGGAGAGAGGCACTTGAGCGCGCACCGGGCGTTGAAAGAAGCCCGGCATATATTGAAGCATATCAAGAATATCAAACTTAATGACTATCTGTCAAGCGCAACAGATGTTTTTGATCTGGTGAGTTTTCCTTACTTTTGTTGAGTAGTTTGATTGCGGAATGGTCTTCCAGTGAGCGTTTTTCTTTCGTTCTACAATATTGGGTTGTTTAAGCGAAGTGTGAAGAGATATTTGTGAAGACCGGCATGGTCACTGCGACAATCGATAGGTTTATCTTTATTATCGATAGTTGTGGTTTTGCGGTTCCACCATTCTTATCATCAGGTGTGGTGAGGTTACTATGCCGAATCGGGACATCTTGTTTCACACAGAACTATATTTGTTGGTTTTTCTGTTTAATATATTCTAGTAACCTAGTTCTGTTTATACCAAGTGAGCCCACGTTTCTTTTTTTTTACACTGGCTCGACATAGTGGCTACAGAGTACCTGATGGTAAGTACAGTGTAGTCCAAAAACGAAAACGACTATCAAAGGATGAAAATCCATTGATAGTCTACATCGTCATGTCGGCCCTCGTATACCACGACTGAAGGTCTCTAGGTATATGAGCTACTGGATATACACAAGCTGATCCCGAAACGCGACAAGCCGAAACTGGTCACTATGACGGGCTTTACACCCATGTACTGTGGTCGCGATCCAGACGGGCACCGACGCCCTACCACCTCGCTGCTGATCGTTTAGCACCACCCAGGAGTCACGTGTAGGGAAACTAGGGTAAAGCCTACGGACGCGAGCAGCTTCGACTCCCTGATTTGACCTGACTTTCCTGTTTCTTATTCCACCCCGAAGTAGCCTTGAGTTTCTTTCGCCGTTTGTTTTCACAGTATCCACTTCTGAAACGCTAGAAGATCAACGTTAGGTTCGTACCCTGGCTGGCAGCCCAAATCGAGGTTCGCATGCACAGGGGTGCCCTTGCGTGTCCACCCAACCCATAATTCTTCGGCTGTGCATCGTAAGCGCTCACTCCTCCCTCTCCCGGGGAAGTTGCATAGGTCTTTCCCGGACAACAGCATTATGTCCTGACAATAGTAAAAAACACTAATGTATTTATTGTTTTAATCCAATTTTGCTGTGAATTTATTTTACTAGTCTTATAGCTTCGAGATGGTGCAAGTGTTATGATGAAAATTCAACTTAATTACTATTTAAAATAAATATACAGACACATCCGATGTGGTAGGGCGTCGGTGCCCGTCTGGATCGCGACCACAGTACATGGGTGTAAAGGCCGTCATAGTGACCAGTTTCGGCTTGTCGCGTTTCGAGATCAGCTTGTGTATATCCAGTAGCTCATATACCTAGAGACCTTCAGTCGTGGTATATGTGGGACGACATGACGATGTAGACTATGAATGGATTTTCATCCTTTGATAGTCGCTTTCGTTTTTGGACTACACTGTACTTACCATCAGGTAATCTGTAGTCACTATGTCGAGCCAGTGCAAAAAAAAAAATCCTTAGATGTTTACAACTTATTCGTTGTTTACCCTAAGTATATACGGGGAAAACATAATCAGATTAATGAATAATGATTACATTTTGTATTATTAATATGATTACATTTTGCCCATCTATGTTTTAAACACAAAGTAATCCCCAATTGTATACACATTTATGACTCCTTAACTTTTAGAAGGGTTTTAATCATGATTACAGTGTGATGAAATCAAAACTTCGACTATATTTTGTAATCGTAAATCATTAATCGGATTACACACTACCCACCTCTGCATTTAAGTTTTAAATGTTGAACTTCTGTTCACTTTTTTCTAACTTCTTCAATACGGCAAACCTCCCTGCAAAATGATTCGCAGGAAACACGGATGAATACAATATAGTCACCCATTGTGTATAGGCGATGATTTTCATTCGGTGACTATAGTCAGCCATCGTGTACAAGCGATATTTTTTAGCTGGTAACTTTAAATACCCATATTTACGAAAGGGTTAATTACCGCTCGATTATAAATTACGGACTTATTCTTCCAACTCAAGGATTGAGTTCAAGGGTTTTAAAACTAAATGATGCAATGATACCACGCTAGGCGAACGTACAGTCGACGGCAGTACAAGAATACGAGTACCGGATAGAGGATGAGCACCGGCGCCTCCGCAAGCTGCGAGGCGGGCTCGACTCCTGGCAGGACAAGGCCGAGGAGCTGCCGCTCCTGGCAGCGGCCGTCTGGCGCGCCGACGACGCAGTCAGCGCGCTGCGAGATGCCGTCAAGCCTAAGCTGGCGAAATTGAGGGATGTGGGCCTCAGGTGCCGGCTCATGCTCCAAGTAAGTCGATAAAGGACTGGTTCACATGACCGGCAACGGGAATGCTCCTGGGTTTGAATCCCGGTATGTACCATCTAGGGTTTTTCTGATTAAATGCGGATTTAAGGCATTACATCACTCACTGGTGAAGGAAAAGATGGTAAAGAAACCCGCATGGCAACTAATAAAAATGTCGTCTGTAAGTGCTCGGAGACCGGTATTGAGCTGCGGTACTGGTCACGTTGGTAATAACATATAAAACATAGTAAATACAATTTACTAATATATCTCACCAGACCACTCTGACGTATGTTGTGGATGCCTTAATAGGAACTGTACATTTTTTATTGTAACTTTATGTATGTATTGTGTGAATTAGTCATTGTACCGGGCCACTGGCAACCCTGTAAAAGTAAATAAATAAATAAAAGATCTCTGTTCACTCCAAAAAGAGATATAGCCATATGATTTATATGTTTATATCGTGTGTTATTCCTTTTTTCTCAATAAACGTTACTTTCTTTATAATATTATTATTATATACGCGAGTATATCTTTGACTAGTACCCATAATACAACCGCTAACTTAGTTCTAGTCTAGGACAATATGCTTAATTGTTCGTAAATGTTATGTCATTTCTAGGATATAACGTCTATGTCAACAACCAACATAACTGACGCCATCGGAGCCGCAATCCTCCGATCCGCAACTCTGGGCATCAGGTTTCCAAGCATAGCTGCAGAGCTGTTCAATTTAACCCAGGCTGCGGAGGAAAAGGAGGGAATCCTGTATAATCTGACTCCTGTTTACAAGAAAAAATATCTAGAACCGGTGGTAAAACACGTAAAGGATCTTGGAGATAAAGCTAAAGAATATAAAAGGTTAGCGAAAATTTCTGCTAAAAATATAAATTTAAATATTTTAGAGAAGTTTTTAAAATTTTATTTTTAGGGCAATCGAATGCCTCAATCACACCATGTGGAAAGTGAAGACGAAGTCGATATTGAGCAGCTTCCGTCCAACAAATGTCTATTCACTCTTCTTTACTGTAGAGTTGAGTAGTACTGAGATTCGAACACAAGACTAACAGAGAGGCAGGCAGGTCACTACAAACTGCGCTATTAGGCTTTTTTTTGACAACTGATGATTAAATCCAGACCGAGTTCGGCCTCGGCAACGTTTCCAAATCACGTCAAGTAGGTGCAAGCTGTAACTCTATTCAGAGCGTGAGTTTGCTAATGAAAATATTCGGAAACAGTGAATTGCGCGGGATATGTTTGATGCATGAATGCCAGCGCTTGCATAAATGCACCCTCTCGTCCAAAACCCTCTTAACCTAATGGGACGGTGAACCGACACAACTAGGGAGAGGCAGGATACAGTCTCTGGATACTCATAACTGACCTCTATCAGTGCCGTAGACCTTACTCTCCACACTCTACACTATGCATACTGTAAAAGACTAAAAGGCAGGCGACTTAACATCGATAATTGATATTCTGCAGCTGTCCCGGTCGCGAGTTCGACGCGCCATCTGTTTAATTAAATAGAATCGTTGAATTTATTTAAGTTTGAGTAATTTAGTTTACTTCACACAAAGTAGATGGCGCTACCAGTATTTTAAAACACGCAAGCATTTTGTTGTTAGAATGTGATGTCCATCTATGATTGTTATTCTTATGAGTTCTTAAAACTCCCGTAAAGTATTAAATGTGTGTGAGTGCGAAATAAACACTATCTGACTGCAAAACTTCTGAGAAGGCGCTACAACAATTGCACTACCGAGTCCCGTCAGGAACGCTCCAGCCATGCGACTTGCATTTTATTTATCCTACAAGTGACCGTTTTTTAGTATATTGCAAAGGGCAGCAGCAGCAGCCACTCACGGCCAGCAAATTACACTAACGCATTTAGATGTAAAGTTGATTAAATGTTCTATTTGGCAGATTATTCGCGGGCAGTCGCGCCGCAGCGGCCAACGGCGTGTCCGCCGCCCAGGCCTGGGCTCGCGTGGCCGACCTCGTGCGCGAGGCTGCGAGTCGGGCGGAGCAGGCCACCAACGCGCTCACCGCCGCCGGAGCCATCGCCCGTGGCCCGGAACCCCTCGTCAGCATCGCCGCTAAGGGGAGGAATGCTTCTGAAGCCTTAAAAAACCGGGGCGCCGCCGTTCTGGGCAAAGCTCAAGGTTCGTCAGGAAATTTATCAGCCCTCGTGGCAAAAATACGACTGTAAGAAGTTTCATCTGTGTTTGTAAAATCAGCGGTTGTGATTTAGTGACCGGTGCCCTAGCGCGACGTCGCGAATTATACGCGACGTAGGTACGTATCGTACGTATTGGTAGGTGCGTATCACGGCTTGCATATGAGCACCACATGCTCCCTGCTGAAGGAAAACTTCGTGAGGATACCCGCATGGCGTCTAATAGAAATGTCATGTGTACTAGTGCTGTGGGAACGGCCATCAGCAACACTACTGGTCATGTTGGATACGGTAAATAATAATAGGGTAGATGTACCCATTGAGAAAGCTGGCAAAGCCGTTCCCTTGGCTCCGGCTGACGGATAGGAGGAACACACCGGTGGATTTAGTCGATAAGAGTCCGTCTTCACGGCGCCCTAACGATCCATGAGGATTTCCACCAGGTTACGACAAAAAAAGGGTAGGTATACCTGAAACTGACGTGTTTGTACGCAAATTTTTGCGTTGCTATAAATGAAGAAGGGTCAGTATACTTAAAAAAACATGCATATATGGAAATGTAGCCGTTGGCATTATGGGTGATGTGGGTGAGCGCAAATGAATAAACACCACCAATAATAATTGTCACTTATTTTAATTGTCACAACTTATTTATACACAATAGTATATGAGACGGATTAATTAAATATGTTAGAGGTTAGCGTCCGCATGAATGTCTCGGTAGCACTGCTCCAGCGCACCGAGCGACGCAATCGTTTGCGAGGCACCCCCGCGTCGCCCCCGCGTCGGCCGCTCGGGTCTCAGACTGTTGAATAGGCGTTGGTGCGACTGCATAATATTGTCGCTACAGCATAAATGTAGTAAGGCGGTTGTTGGACAGAGCTAGTGGTGGCGCTGGAGGCGCTGGCGCGCGGCGCGGACGTTGTGCGCGTGACGCTGCGCGGCGTGGGCTGGCGCGAGGACGGGCTGAGCGCGCGGCCCGTCGCCCGCGTGGCCGGGGCGCTGGCGGCGGCCGGCGCGAAGGCGGACCGCGTCTTTGCCACCACACGCAGCCTCTACGACGAGGCGGCTGACATGCGCCGCCGGGTCAGGTAAACTTTTTTTTTACACTGGCCCGACATAGTAACTACAGAGTACAGTGTAGTCCAAAAACGAATGCGACCATCAAAGGATGAAATCCATTAATAGTCTACATCGTCATGTCGGCCCACATATCCCAGATTGAAGGTGTTTAGTCTAAAATACCATAGTAACCACATTATTTATAAAACAATTGATTCTTTGACATATGTCCGTTTCAGGAACAATTTGTTGCATGAGACGGTTCAGGATAAATAATAAGCGGCTGGCTTCGTTAATATATTGGTATATTTTTTCTTATATGTCAAAGAATCAATTGTTTTATAAATAATGTGGTTACTATGGTATTTTAGACTAAACAGAAGGTCTCTAGGTATATGAGTTACTGGGATATACACAAGCCGATCCCGAAACGCGACAGGCCAAAGCGAATCACTATGACGGTCTTTACACTTTTGTACTATGGTCATGACCCAGTTCGGGCAATCGCCCTACCACCAGAAAATTTCCGAAACAGGTTTTTTTTTATCCATGAATATGGCGCAGTGCAAAAACGACTAAGACTACAACTGTAAATAAATATTAATCGATAGTCAAAATGTTTCTTCACGCTTCTTTTAAAGGACCCCCTATCATAGGACGGCGGGAATACATTCGCTGGAAGGCTATTCCCTAGTTTAACTAATCAGAAAAAAAAAGAATTAGAGAACTTCGTATTATTTACCGGGACATGGGTTATTGTATAGCCGTAACTCCGTATACCCGTGCGTGTGGTTCTTTTATAGAAGGGAAAGAGTAGAACAAGGTTGAATGACTCTTCAGAGCCCTCGTCATGATACACAAATTAGAAAACGCTCAATGAAGCAATATCTCTGTGTAAATGGAGCGATTCAAAATGCTTAATTCCATTATTCCATTATTTTTTTTTTGGCGTCAGATTATAATCTTCGCAGTCAGGTAATCTTTAGAATCAAGCAGTCTTCAGATTAAGGTATACTTCAGAATTATGTCTACCTCAAAATTACATACAGAAAATCACATACAGGGGGGATCTGGAGTAAAGACGTCTGCAAGCTATGTATAATTACCTGTGTTTTTTAGCTATTTACTTACATACATAACTATTATCATTTTACAATATGAGCCAGTTGATACATCCGCAGGTACCACATGAGGAGGCAGCTAGCAGAGTTGCAACGGCATGGGGATACGGCATTAGGAGCTGCCCAAGAACACGGTATATTATATTTTATGTTTATTTTTTACATATTCAGAAAAGCATACAGCAATATTTAAATAATATAAAATACTCAAAAAAGATGCATCAACCAGCATAATTTCCCAAAAAAAAGAACAAAAATCAAGCTTTAGCTTGACCCTTAGGTCACAAAACAATAAAAAAACAAATACAACAAAGAAAAAAGATACAAACTACCATTTTTTTTCTCACCATTCGACATCAGGAAAAGCGATTATTATATCACAGGCACGAAAAAGAAAAGTATTTAACGTGTTTTTATTAATTATTGAATTTTTAATTTTCATTGTGGTATTGGAACAACTGATGCTATTTATTTGTACATGCGAATATCGAGCTTAATATAAAAATCAGGGAAATAACCACATTCATTGACGCGCAATAGCTGTGAGCCAACAGCAAAACCTTGTCGAATTAACTTCAAATAATGATTTACATTCACTCTGGGCTTTTTCCGATTAAATACATCACATTTCCACCGGTTAAGGAAAACATAGTAAGGAGAAAATATGAATCCTATAGCGGCTAATAGAAATGTCATGCGTAACTGCCCTGAGAACGGCAATCAGCTGCGCTACTGGTCACGATTATCACAACAAACAAGCGCAAAGTGTATACAGCGTGATTTTATAATAATTATTATTTTTTATATTTTGTCCTGAACACTCATATTTTGCCCTCGATTCTATGATTTTCCCAGGAAGTTCGAGACTTTATCGTCAAGTCTTATGATTTTGTTACCTAGAGACAGGAATCATGCAGCGCTTTAGCAGCCAGTGTTCAGTTTCTCAGATCAACGGGAACACGGCGCGCGGCGCGGAGGTGGCGGCGGCGCTGGCGGCAGCGGCCGAGGCGCGCGCCCGTCAGCACCGCGCAGCGCAGGCCAGCCTGTCGCCCGCACTCGCCACACTGCGCGATAAGGTTCTACGTGCTAAGCACGCCGCAGACACGGTCAGACTTTTTAAATCTTCGTATCAATAATATTTACGGCCAATTATACGTATTATCTTAACCTCAAACTAAAATTGCGCTAGTAATGTGGGTACTAGATAAAGATATGCACATATATACGTAACCATGTCTCGTAACAAACTATTCTGTTAATCACAGAAAAATTTGCCGCTACCCAGGGTCGAACCCAGGACCCAGCATCGTAACTAAAGTCATTAGAAACTGCGCTTTCAGGCCGTATAGGTTACATTGACAATTTCAGTATTTTTACACTTACTCGACAAAGTACAAAACAGCTATCAAGTCCCCTGTACTGTTTGTCGACCACTCGCCATGATCATGCCAGCCTGCTCAAAGATATCTTCACACTTCTTTTTAAATGCATAGATGCATTCAGAGCAATATGTGCTGAGAATAGAAACACATTTTCTGTTCAAATATTTTCCGATATACTGTCGTCATTAAATTGAGCTCCCCATTTACTTTCAGGTATAATGAACTGGGCAAAAATGACAGCTAAACAGAAATTCTTTACAAATATTTCCGTTTACCTGACAGCTCTGCCTATTCAAATGTACCAGATTCACCTTAACATAAGTGCCGCCCTTAACAGATATCTGTATCAGTGACGTCAACTCCGGGAGCGGGGCCAGGGTGCTCGCGGGCGTACCGGGCCCCGGAGGGGGGAACGGGAGGGGCTATCACTCGACTGGACCTGGCGATTTCCTTTGATAACCTGGTCAGGGACGGACCGCTGCTGTACGTGATGGGAGATGCCGAGGTACTAATTTGAAATTGTATTTCGATATTGTTTTTTCTGAAAATGGTATTTTTAATTTTTCTTTTTCTGTCCTTTTTTATTTAATTCCTTGTAATGTGTTACGAACGGCTATTAGAAGTCCGACAAAACAACATTCAATCAAAGTATTGGCCAGTTTTCCCTTCGGACTTTATCCTGGCTTAGGACACACGAAATATCTACTTAGAAATTAATTGGTATTACATCCATAGCTGTAATTATCTATAAATATTAAGAAATTATATAGTCATAATTTACTTTGTTTTAATAGATATACTGTGGTATCCCTTTTTTACATATTTGGAATTATAATCATATGCTCATTATCCTTTTTGAATATCTTGCTCGTCTATAAAAATCATTCTGTATATTAATTAGTCTATTATTATGAACATTGTTTGCTTTCCTATGAAAAAAAAAAATAAAAGTTTCAATTTTAATAATAAATTATATCTTCACTCTAGGAGATGGCAAACTACATGAAACTTGACGTGGTAGACAAAAGGCTCCGAATGACCTGGGATCTGGGGGCAGGAGAGGCTGTTCTGGTGCATCCGGAAGTGCTGCAGCCGACGCACGATGATGCTGACCATACTTCCTACAGGATCGAGATTGAACGGTATGTATAACAGAATTAACAATACCTACTTCCCCCTTTGGTCGTCTTGGCCTAGTCGATAAGGGGCCTGCATCCATTCACGGCGATGTAAATGGTCGTTGGTTCCAACCCCGAAAGGTACATCTGGGTTTTTCCAAACTTATAGCCATAACCGTATAGTATTTAATAGAAATATCATCATTTCAAGTGCTCTGAGAAAGGCGATCAGCTGCGCTACTGGTCACGTTGGGTATGACATATAAGGGCAAAGTGGATACAGTCACTAATGTTTGTCTGCTCAGCTCTACGGGGACATAACGTGACGATATATTATTATAGACCATTTTTTACCAGGTGGGTGGAAATTTTGTATCGGACCGTCTATGGCCATAATTTCAACCTCGAAAATGTAAGCGAGTTTTTGACTCAAAACAATACACTAATGATGCCGCAGCCACCGTTTTCCCCAGCCTGGCTCCATGACACTTTCTCATGTTTTCGAAACTGAAGAGGCCCATGGAAAAACAACTCTACGGTACGATTAGAGAGATGCTGATGACATCGAAAGAGGAACAGAATAAGATCACAATATCTTTTTAAATTCAAGGATTGGAACAAACGTTTGAAGGGGACAAAAAGAGATATTTATGAATAAATCTGTGGTACTGAGCAAGGCTAATGGAAGTTTTATGCACTTAATGCAACACAAGGTTATTTATAGTTCAACGCACGATATCTAAGTCAAGCGCATGTATATGACGCGCGCCAAATAAGTAATAAGCGGGATTCAGGTAAAGACTGCCTTTGATTCACAAGCCTCCCACTAGCGGCCTCCACAAATCAATAATTTTTAGAAAAACACTAAATTTGCCATACTATTTGAACATACCTCGGATCACCCTTTCAGGATTTGGAATACGGTGCATCTGCGCATCGAGCGCGCGGGGGGCAGCCTCGCTTCGGTCAGCAACAGCAGCGACTCCCGCCGCGTGTGGCTTCGCGCGCGCGAGCTATGGTTGGGCGGCACTGGCGCCGGCGCGGCCGGTGGTGCCGGCCTGCCCGGATGCGTGCACGCGCTGCTGGCGGGCGGCCGCGTGCTCGGCCTGTGGAACACGCTGCGCCAGCCGCAGGACGCACGCTGCACCGGCTGCACCCACAGGTAACCCACTCTCTGGGAATGGTCAAGTCGACTGCCAGCTAGATGATCAGATGCTAGAGCTAGATGGCCTTAGTAGTGGGTAAAAGAATTTGCCTTTCACTCAAAAGTTAACTTTTTGTAAAAGAATCACGAAACGATGCCTAGTCAAAGCGCCGGCGAATCCAGATTACAAATCATTTGTTGATTTTTGTTATCAAATTATGACAAGTTAAAGAGTTGAGGCTGTAGGGCGATGGCTCAAACTGGGTCGTGACGGCAATACACAAGTGTAAAGACCATCATAACGACTAGCTTCGCCGGTCGCGTTTTGGAACCAGCTTGTGTATTTCCAGTTGTTCATATACCTAGAGACTTTTCCTCATGGTATGTGCGGGCCGACATAGCGATGGCGACTATCAATGGATGTTCAACCCTTAGCGATAATTGCCATTCTAGGACTACATTGTACTTTGCCACAGGTGCAGGTCACTTTGTCAAGCAAGTATAAAAAAAGGAAGACAAAACAATTAAGTGTTGTTTCGCACACATCCACGCCATCTAGCGTTTTACCGTATCTACTAAAATTAATTAATGACATTTCCTGCGTATTCGATTATATTATTTTATAGAAGTGTCATTCTCGTCGCCAACAATATGAAAGAGTTCTGTGGGTAGATGGTACGGCAGCGGGCGCGGCACCGAGCAGCCGCTGGTCTGGTTCTCCGGCGAGGGCTACGCGGAGCTGCGCCGCTCGCGGCTGCGTCCTGCCGATAGACGGCAGTTCAGCATCTCCTTCACCTTCCGCACCAGGGATGAGAACGCGCTGCTCTTCATGGCCCGGGACACCGCCAACGTGAGTACTGTTTGACCACTGCTGAAACGCTCCGAAGCGGTCATGTGCTCGATCTATTACGTTGCATAGACTTGATAAAAGAGAAAAAATTAAGAGGATTGGATGACGAAGGAGCATGAAGTGAGAGTACAATGAAGAAGGAGAAGTCAACAATACATTCATTGATATTAGGCAGTACGAAGTTCGGCTTGCCTTATCCGTCCATAAACAGTGATGTTGTTTCCTCGAAATGTGTTATAAGTAGCATTTATTGGACTGCCATGTCACAGTCAATAATGAATCGTAAAATAAGCGAATGAAGAGCTAATATCCACAATACTCGACTGACAATCGTGGTTTAACATTAATATTTAGCTCGAGATAAGTCTATAATAATTTTGACGGCGAATAAATTTGAACTCGAGTATATATATACATATAATGTGCTTATATAAGTTTTTAGAAATAATAGCAACTGAGTTTCTCTAAAACCAAAGAAAGTTTATTTAATACAATTGTAAATTTACACATACAAAACAACACATAGCTTATCCCAATCTCACCTAAAACCAAAGAAACAACCATTAAAGCTATTATTCCGTCTTTATGATATTTAAATTTAATTATTATTCCTTGCGATATCGTTGATTGTTCAAGTTGTTTGGTTCGTTCAAATGACACTAGTGACAGCTGTCAATTCTAGACCAATGAACAGCGCCGATACCGACCATCGTATCTAGGGACAGTATAGATTATAAAATAGAGATAGTATAGATTATAATTATAGAGTAAATTAAATGTTATGAAGAAACTATCTTTATATACATATATTAAAGAAATGTAATCGCGGAAGAGTGACGGCTGAGGAAATTATAACTTCCTGCCTCCCGCACCTCGCGCCATTCCTTTTATCATCCTCTGTTGTCTAACTAATATATAGAGGTTCCAATTGGGATGTAGAACCGGTCGGTGTCTGTGCGGCTGCGGGCCTGCCTCGTGGAGTTCACGGTGGAGTATGGAGACGGAGCGAGGCTGCTCATAGCGGCGGCGGGGCGCCACTGCGGGGGCCGCCCGGCGCACGTGCAGGCCATTCGGGTCTTCGCTACCAACAAACTGGAGAAAGGTAACGTGTAGAGGTTGTTATTATACCAAGTTCCTTCACTGCATCACCTCATTGAGATTAATGTGAGGTTTTTTTTTTACACTGGCTCGACATAGTGACTACAGAGTACCTGATGGTAAGTACAGTGTAGTCCAAAAACGAAAGCGGCTATCAAAGGATGAAAATCCATTAATAGTCTACATCGTCATGTCGGCCCACATATACCGCGACTGAAGGTCTCTAGGTATATGAGCTACTGGATATACACAAGCTGATCCCGAAACGCGACAAGCCGAAACTGTTCACTATGGCGGGCTTTACACCCATGTACTGTGGTCGCGATCCAGACGGGCACCGGCGCCCTGCCACCTCGCAGCTGCTCGTTTAGTACCACCCAGGAGTCACGTGTTGTGAAATTAGGGTAAAGGGTTATCCCGGTAAAAAGAGAAGTAAATTACACGTGTTTGTCTTTTTTCTAAACAATTTGAATTTCAGAGCACCTCGGATCAAGGTGGTTTGACTAAGATGATGGGTATAGTGTAAGGTGCCACACGAATATGTTATTTCAAATTCTCGTGGTATGGCCTCTGCTCCAGCCTCAAGCGTTATACAATAATAAAGCTCTTTGTCGCATTACGGAACGATATATAGAGCAATGAAACGTGTTACCGAGTATTGTGACACGCTATCGAATAATGAAACGCACTATAGAGTAACGTGACACGCTATCATGCAACAAGACGTAATTTCGAATAACTTGATACGCTATTAAGAATGAAACGCGCTATCGAGTAATGAAATACATTTAATTGCGAGTCCCTTTGGAGTTATATTTCGCATTTACACACGTCAACTCTCATAAATACAAACGTCTTGCGGATAAATCTGCAAAGAGCCTAGGTCTTTTGCGGCAGGTGAACTGATGCCCCCGTGTTCCCAGGCAGCCTGCGCGTTAACGGCGAGGAAACCCTCGGCTCGCCCTCACCGCCGGTGCAGTCTGCCGCGGCGCTGCCAGACCTGGCGGAGGCGACGTATTGGGTGGGGGGGATGCCCCCCGGGGGCAGTGTCGACGGGGACCCCCCGCCGCTACTGGGCTGCCTGGGCGCGCTGGCCGTCGACCGCGAGGGCTACGACCTTCTGGACACGCCGACCAGGCACGGGATAGAACCACGCTGCGGGGACAGAGTAAGTATAATAAAACATAAATGCACTCACACACTCAACACTCACACAACACTCACAAATCACGCACACAACACTCACTATACGATACGGGGTGGGACCCAAACATTTACCAAAATTTAATATGTTGTGTACTACGTTATTGGTATTTTAGATTTTTTATTTTATTTGCTATTTTTGTATATAATCTTATAATATGCTGAGTAGTTACCATTGAATAAATAAATAAAGTACAATCTGACCCGGGGAATTTCGAACCGCCTAACAATCTATGACTTTCGTATTAACTTTTAATAAACCTTTTCCGCCCTAGCACTCTCCATTGCCCTCCCCAGAAGCAGGGGCTTCAACCCCATTACTCTCCTTTCCCCATCTCACCACCCTTTTAATTTTAACCCGGTGGAAATCCTCATGGGCTGTCGGAACCGCCGTGATGGCTGCGGTTCCGTTATGTCCGACTCTTACCGACTAAAAGCACTGGGATGACCACCAACTTTCTTGACTCCCCGCGACGTTTAGCCTTCAGCAAGTCTTACCTACTATTATTATTGGATGTAAATGCTCCCCGTCACTCGTCTCTAATCTAATGTCGTTGGGGCGGTGTACGGGAACACATCGTACTCTACTCTAGCCTGGATATGTTAGATGGAGCGGTTCATGTGTGCCTCTCAAGATGTCATGTCACATGAAAGAAGGCCTTCCTCCTTTGTTCCAATCTACGTAGATTGTGAATAGGATTTTCGGGCTCGGCCGCATCTCCCATCACCCTAAGCCTCCTCACTCTATCCTCCCACTTTCTCTCCCTAGTCTCCATCAAATTTGAGTCTTAGAACGTCTCTTTCTGTTTTCACAGACATTATACTCGGCAATTTTGGAGGGCGCCGGATACATCGAAGTGCCGTCTCCTGTGATAAGACGCAAAGCTGCCCTAGGGCTCTCCTTCCGCGCCCGGTCTCCAGACGGAGTGCTTCTATACAGGACTCCCTCCAGCATCACGAATAACGAAGTAGACAGCGACCAGGGTGAAGATAAACACTACATCCTCCTGTCTTTGGTTAAAGGTGAGCTTGTTGCATATTTTTGATTAAAGTGACTACAGTAGTTTAACAACGGCAATAAACACCTGGAGACAATTCCATTGACAGTTGTCATCGTTATGTCGGACCACATTTTTTTTTATTTGGAGAAAACCCTCATTGGACCTTCCCAGCCGCACGCAGGGGGTGGCGCAGCCGAGGTATGCCGGTCTTGTACCGGCCTTGTACCGGCTGAAAACCCCAAGGTGACTACTTCTGCATATACACGGGGACTGTGGGTCCTGTTAGCAATTCCCCAAAGCTCCGTCATGCCGCGTCCTTCGGGCACTGTCTCGGGAGAGAGAAAAGGTCCTCTCCGACACCGCACAATGTTTTTCAACGAAGAGCGTTACCCCGTTCTGTCGACGTCTCGAGGGTCACTCTCCGGTCGCTCAGTGCCCCCACCGTGAGATGTCGGCCCACATATACCACAACAAAAAGTTTCTACGTATACAAACAACTGGTCGTAAACAAGCTGATCCCGGAATGATAGACCGAAGCGGGGCCCTATCGCGGTCTTTTCCATTGTGTACTGAGGTTTGATCCAGTTCGGGCAATCGCCTTACCGCGTGTACCGACCATCAGCGCAGCAGATCCTCGTACTCACAGCACTAATACACGTGTCATTTCTATTAGATGCCGCGCGGGTGGCAAGAATTTATTCCGAAAAAACAGGTTGAGAGCGTTACATTAGTCAGCTGGTATCTAAACTAGAACTGCCGGTATTCTGGGTATCAGTGTTATACATGTCACATATTATGTTACGTGCAGTTTATATCCAATTGAGTAGCTCCAATCTTAACGTTTAATCAAAATTAAATGCTAAAGGTGACTTGGAAGTGATCGCGTCGGCGGGAAAAGACGAACTGCGCTTGCGCACAAACGGGACCAAGTTTGATGACGGCAAGCTGCACATCGTGAGGCTAGTCCGAGCCCATAAGCAGGTACCTTTATTATTTTATCAATAATGAACAATCATCATTAAAACAATAGATTTTTAGAAGTGAAAACTTCATTACGTCTATCAAGAGACGAAATTCCGTTGACAGTTTCATTTCAGTCAAATATATGCTATCGCTAAAGGTCTCTAGGCATATGAACGACTGAACGCAAACAGGCTGATCCCGAAACACGACAGGTCGAGGCAAGTCACTATGACAGTCTTTGCACTTGTGTACTGTGATCACGACCCAGTTCAGCCAATCGCTCTCTATCAGTTTGTGGAAAATATGAAGGACTATATTTACAAAACAAATAAAAACTGTTGGAGAGCTTTATTAATGCGGTAGAAACGAAAATAACGCCTGTTAGGATTTTTCTATGCCTTTGTGCACAATAATCTCTGAAACGGTAAACCTGATTTGGATGTGGTTTTCACTAATGTATTAAAGTAACCTTCGCTTAACATTTAATACATGTTTTATTCCAATCTATTAATAAATAAAAAAACATACAAATTCAAATATTCATATCGAACATTTATTCGAAAAAAAAAATGATAAAAAATATCTGTTAAATTGATTTGGCTAAAATACTTAATATTATACTTATAAGAGTATCGCTAAGGGTGCGTGGAACATCCCCGGGCATCTGGATGAATTTGGTTTCCCAGGCCCGGGTGGAGCGATTAGAGAGGCACCCCGGTGGTTTTTAGCCAGTAGAAGTCTGACACACAGAGGTCGCTGCCCTCCCAGCGACCCCGATAATTCTATACAGGATTTTCCTCCGAGTTTTAAAAAAAGGGTGCGTGGAATATATATCAGAAACACTATAAATACAAGGCTTTTTTAATGTCACAGACAAGACAATGATTAATAGAATTTTTGAGTGTTTTTTGGGCGCTCATATTGAAAATCATTAAATCTTCTAAGCTACTTTTTCTCTCGAAAAAATATCCTCTACTTTTATTTTAAAGAAAGCACTAACGACATCTATTGTCGAGTATTGAAAGTCATTAGTACTAATTGAGTTCTATAAATAGTTGTTGGTGCAATAATTTATATAAGAAACTATCGATGGCATTTATATCACTTATACTACAGCTTTCAGCTTGAAATAATTATTGTCATAACAAAAGTACTACTTGCTCGCGAACGAAGTCGCAGGCATAGCTAGTTTAAATTAAAGCTCTTTGAGTTTTACGTGACATGCGATATAATGCAAGGCGTGTTCCAGCTAGAAGTGTGGGCGGACGAGACGCGCGTGGGTCGCGGGGCCCTGCTGGGGGGCGCGATGAGCGCGCGCGCGGGGGGCCTCTACGTGGGCGGCGTGGGCCCCGGAGTCGAGCCGGCCCTGCCTGCCCAGGCACACTTAGTACCTTACACCGGCACCGTCGCGGACCTCGTTGTCGACTCACAGTAAATTGCAATTATTTTTAATTTTTTATGAGCCTCTAGTGTCCCAAGTAATCTTATGTGGTTGTAAGGTTTGCTGCAGAAAAATGATCTTAAATAATATTAAGGCTTAATTATAACCTTGCCTTTTTTTTATAAAATAATAATAATATATGGTCAGAAATATCCCTTACGTGTGAGTAGATACATACAGAGATGGGCAAAATGTAATCTGATTAATAATTAACTATTACAAAATGTTGTCGTAATTTTAATTTTCTTGCTCTGTAATCATAATTAAATACATTTAAAACATTAAGAAGTCATAAATATGTATGCAATCTGGAATTCCGTAGTGTTTACAACATAGATGAGCAAAATGCAGTCATACTAATAGTAAAAAACGTAAAATGTAATCGTAATCATTTTTATTAATCTGATTACATTTTGCCCATCTATGGATACATATTAGTGTATGTATGGTTTCGGAAGCGACTACCTTGAGCAAAAACGCCAAAAGAAAATGTCAAGTAGGAAAAAGCAAAAATGTTAAGGAATAAATGTATAGATACTAAGAAAACGGAAATAAAGATGGAGGAAAGAGAATGTATTAGGAATTAAATTAAGAAAGTAAATTGTAACAAATGAGAAATTGTATCAAGTAGTCATAGAAAAATAAGAGAAACAAACAATGTAAGTGAAAATAAAAAAATGTAATTCTTAGTGCTGAAATTGATAAGAAGTGATAAATTGTTAAGCTAGTTAATATAGGGATAAAATTAAACTTTTCTTTGGTGTAGGCCCTTAAAACCAGATTGTTGTATCGATGCAGGCTGATAGGATTCGAGAGCGCTGTCGACTGGAAGGGAGCTCAGCTGGGACGCGCTGACTCCGCTCCTCAAGACCAGGTCAAGCCGGAACCTCGCCCGCTTCAGGAGCGCCCTGGAGACAACGGATGCGTTAAGGTGCTCCTACTTTTTATTCTGATGTCCTCGAGACAGCATTAACACCCTGCCTTCAATTCCTGACCTTGCCAGTGAACCTTGTTCCACCATCTCCCTTCCATAAGTTCTCTAACTCTTACTGCTGCTGTGACATTGAGCAGTGAAATGATCTTCCGGCGAGCGTGCTCCCACCTTCTTATTATATGGGGTCTTTCAAACGAAGCCTAAAGTGTTATTTGTCCAAGCTGAACTTATGTTTGCGACTTCGGTAGGGTTTTCTTTACTATTGATAGTTGTAATCGTCTTTTGGACTGCATTATGCTTATCATCGCGTATGGTGTGCTCACTATGCGGGAAGTGCGATATAGATTAAAAAAAATATATATATATATATATATATATTAGGGCGTTTCAAATTAGTGCATTCGTTGCCTGATAGATTGAGGGAGCTACTGAAAGGAAAAGGGCTGCCAACTAAATATTGGTTAATTTTTTTTTCGTTATTTTTGTGTCCTGTGCCAATACTTTTGTTCCGGCTAAAATAGATGATGCCATTTGTATTATTTTTTTCCTGAACAACAAAATTGTTTTCAATCGATTTTTTTAATATAATGAAGTATTAAGGATGGAAGTATTGTTATAATAAATAAAACAGATCTTATTTGTTTTTTTATAATTGCTAGCACTATAATAATTTTGTTTACCTCACTGTGCCAATACTTATGTTCGTCACTGTATATATTCATTTAATTATTTATAATTCATATTTATTAAATACATATCGAGGGGTGAAAGGCTATTTGGTTTAAGCGACAGTTTTTGGTGATATAGTAATATATATCTTCGGAATCAGCGTTTTTTGCTGATTCCAAATATATAGAAATATTACTATATCACCAAAGAATGTCGCTTAAACCAAATAGCCTTTCACCCCTCGATATATTTCTCTATTTTTGTGAATGTTATATTATTTGAGTTTCATTAATTCGCTATTATTTCAGACAGCGTCATACACAGTGGAGGCAGGGGCTGTGAAGTTTGGAGACGGGCCCTGGAGTCATGCGACCCTGAAACTCGGAGCCAAGGTCAAGGACTTAACGCTCTCTCTGCAGTTCAGGAGCTACGCCACCGAGGGTCTACTACTCTTGATACCGGTGAGAATTATGCGTAATTTTATAACCAAGGTCATTGATTATTCTGGATATGTGATAATCCGGGCAAAAATTATTATGCCACATTTTACAATGAAACTTTATAAATAACGAGCGTATTTTTCTAGAGATCATGACTTAAATTATTAATTGTGTTTTATATAGGGATGTAACGGAGGCAGTTTTATCGGAACTGAAGTCGGAATCAGAGTTTTTAAATTTGATTTATCGGAGTCGGAACCGAAGTCGGAATCGAAGTCGGAGGCAATGTCAGTCACAAGTGACGGCAGAATAAAATAGTTTTATTAAGGGACAAATAAAAACATTATTCAGTTAACCTTTTTAATTAGAAAGTGATAAATTTATAAATACACTGACAATAAAAATTGCGGTTTCTTATTAACATTTTCCCATTATTAGTGAACAAATTAAATCAAATTTGCTCCAGGTTTGTTTTTGTGTTAATTTCTATTTTACTTAATTTAATGTAAATGTAAAATAATAAAACCGTTTAGTAATGTACGTTTAGTTTTACATTTAATAATTTTAATCAAATTTTTAATCTACATTTTTAAAAATTGTGTGATTAATTGGTATTATGTTTTAACAACATATAATATGAAATCAAATGAATTGACTACAACAGTGGTGGTGACTTTTTTAAACCAAGCGTACACGCCATTCCCGTACACACATATTTTATCTCCACAAGCCTACCGCTAGATGGCGTTAATCGACACACTGCGGATACATTCGCCTCAGAACTGATGAGGAACGCATATCAGGATTGCTTTGGTAGCCTATTTTGCATTTTGGATTGCCTTTTAGCTCAGTTTATTGTGCTTTTTAGATGCCTATAAGATTTGTACATACTCATGTAAATATACATTCTTTCGACACTGAGTCACATCACACATCCAATGGACTGCTCTGCAATATGCTCGAAAGCAATGCTATATGATGATGATGATGTCCTAGCCGGATTCGGCCACGGCGACTGTTTCAACACCAATTAAGAAATCGAGGTCCAGTTTACGGAAACAGTCAATTGCGCTGGAGATATTTAAGTGCATAACTAGACGCGCTGCCAGAAAACCACTCTCTCGTCCGAGCTCCCTCAGGCCCGATGGAATGGAGAACCAGTACGATCGCGAGGGAGCGGGATGCATGTTTGGTCGAGTTTTCCTTCTCTGAACACCTGGTTGAATTGCGGTGTTCAAGAGATACCTTAGTCGCCTTTTACGACACCTCAGCAAGAAGAGGAGGGTGGTATTCTATTCTGCCGACAGCCACAACGGCTTAAATGCTATATACTCGTTATATGACTCTTTCGGCTCGAACAGGTTTCAAAGACCATACTATACTTTTGTTTGTATTATATATATTTTGTCAGGGTTCTAAAGCAAAGCCGAAACACTACATGTCTCTGATGGTACGTGACGGCCGGCTGCGTCTCATCGTCCGGGGCCGCAAGCGGAAGGAGATCACACTCAAGCAGTTCGTTGCGGACGGCACCTGGAGATCAGTCAGTACCTCAGTAGCGTTCAATCCATAGACGCATGAAAACATTGCATGCCCTTACAATAAACAAGTCTGAAATAAATTACTTAAAACTTTTTTATCCTACCTCGGCACAGTATCCACATCGTGCCTGATGGATAGCATGACACAGTCCAAAGACGAATACGACTATAACAGTTAAAAAACTATCGATAGTCGCAGCGATCATGCCGGCCTGCACAAATGTCCCTTCACATTACGTTTATAGGACCCGATATCATATGACGGTGGGAACACGCTCTCTGGAAGACCATTCCACAACTCAAAAATTCGGCTGCAGCGAGTTAGAGAACTTCTTAGTCCTAGCCGGGATGTGACGGGGAAGTTAAACAAAAAAAAGGAAATACCCATCCATATCTCTTCTAAATCTACGCCGTGTATCATTCCTATGAGAAAAATATGATGTTTACTATAAGAATGTATATATTCAAATTAATTACCCGAACTCTGCTTACCTGGTTCAAATAACCTATGCACGTCACTTCAGTACCTTCTAGCTTATTGCCACTGATACTTATCATGTATGTGAATCAGCGAATTTGTGGGTTTTCGTGGCAATGCGAAGACATCCTTGCCGGTACGGGCCCCATTTTGGAGCTACGGTGGGGTTTGATTGTTGAAAACTAATAGTCAATACTAAAAGAAACTTAATCTACTTATCTAAGATTAGTTACGATCCACATCCAAATTAACTTTCAAAAATAAAATTAAAATGATATTTATTTAATAATCTATTAATTACAAGTAGTCCATTTCATTTATTTTCTCTAATAGTTTTGCTCTTGTTTTAGGTATACATATATTTTTGTTATAGTATCACTAATACATTTTGTAGTCGATTTGTTTATTGTATGTAATAGTTTATTTTAGTATCACTCGTATTTATTTTGTATTCATTCTTTAAGCCATATGTATTTTTATTGTTTATTGATAATTCTTATAAGATGTAACACGACCGGGGCCCTTCACGAAAACCGGCGCTGCAGACTTCCTCTGTGGCTTTAGGCTGATGAAGATCCCATTTTCGCCATGTTTATATGTTTTTGTATTTCTCTTTTGTTTCTGTATGTGGTATCTGTTACTGTATTTAAATTGCTAGATTTTGTTAGTTTGTGGCGAAATAAATACATTTAATTTAATTTCATTTCATTTAATCTCATTAATTATTCTGTAGATATATGTTTGTATCTTAATGCTGATGCATCCGAATGCAGGTGGTGGTGCGCACGGGGCGGGCGCGGGTGTCGGTGCGGAGCGCGGGCGGCGGCGCGGGCGCTGTTCGCACGCACTGTGCGCGGGCGCAGCGCGTCTACGTGGGCGGGTTGCCGCCGCCGCCCGCTTTGCCCGACCTGCCGCCAGTGGTATGTCATACATGCTTATATATACCACATACTAATATTTATGGAACAATAATAATAATTATTATTATGTGAGTGAAAGTAAGAGCGGAGACCGACCGAAACGTACCTACACAGACCAAATAAAAATAGTTTTGTTGGAGAGTAATGTCAAAAGTACGCGGAATCGGCTAGAATCGGATCGGTATGAATGTTAAGGGAAGCGAAAGAAGTTTCCAAGAATAGAGCAAAGTGGCATTCCTTTCTCTCCGCCTACTCCAATAAGGATTTGGATTGATAAAAAATATGTTACATTTTTTTTAACTAGTGTTTGTTTTATTTTTTTAATTATAAGCTTATTATATTGAGGAAATATATATTATTTAATAGTAGGTTTATTGTCTCCGATTATATACACTATACCATACATTAAGCGGGACAAATTTTAGATGTAATAATTTACACCAGATTACATTAGACAACCGGACAGTACACTTGAGGGGGTCTGTTGCCCGGACGAGACGGAGCCGATGCGCCGGCTCGCAGGCCCGGAGAGGCGGACTCTATACACCCACTCTCCCAGAGTAAGAACCTAAACAGGCACTATCACTTCCTGGGTTATAGGAAGAATTAGAGTTCCCAGGCATGGGTAGACTGATTTGAGGCATCCTAGGGGTTTTTAATCAGTAGGAGTCTGACACACCGGAGGCACTGCCCTCACAGTGATCCTGGCAACATTTCCCCCAGGATACCACAAAAAAAGTCGCTTTAAACTGAGAAATACACGACAAAAGTTAAGAATTATTCTCAATTAATCCTGTTCCACGGGTTGTCACGGGGTCATCAAGAGATTTCACCTCAGTATTGTCCTTTGTGCGATATAAATTTGCGAAATTTCTAGAACATTAATTTTGATAATCGGTATCTATAAGCAAGGTTGTTAACTAAGTATAAGATTCCCTGGTCATAGTGTTATATGACGCGTGTCAGATGAGGCGAGTGAGCGGTTTCCGCGGCTGCGTGCGCCGTGTGGCGGTTAACGGGCGCGGCGAGGACCTAGT
Source organism: Automeris io (assembly GCA_036320925.1). NCBI lineage: Eukaryota > Metazoa > Arthropoda > Insecta > Lepidoptera > Saturniidae > Automeris > Automeris io. Next base: position 5,745,911 of record JAUDJH010000029.1, on the reverse strand, counting down.
GCGTGACGCGCATGCGCACCACCACGTCGGCCAGTGCTTCCCGAGCGTCGAGCGAGCCGCATACTTTGGCGGTCAGTATACTAATAACGCTCTATTTTTATATACTGGCTCGACATAGCAACTTCATTACATCTGATGGAAAGTGCAGTATAGTCCTAGAATGACAAGTACCACGAAGGGACGATAATCTCTGATCTATGAACAACTAGATTTTTTTTTTTACTTTGGCTCGAGATAGTATCTACAGAGTACCTGATGGTAAGTACAGTGTAGTCCAAAAACGAAAGCGACTATCAAAGGATGAAAATCCATTGAGAGTCTACATTGTCATTTTGGCCCACATAACACGACTGAAGGTCTCTAGATATATGAGCTACTGGATATACACAAGCTGATCCCGAAACGCGACAAGCCGAAACTGGTCACTATGACGGGCTTTACACCCATGTACTGTGGTCGCGATCCAGACGGGCACCGACGCCCTGCCACCTCGCTGCTGCTCGTTTAGCACCACCCAGGAGTCACGTGTAGGGAAACTAGGGTAAAGCTTACGGTACGCGAGCAGCTTTAACTCCCAAAAACATAAACATACATAAAATATTCTCGAAACGTGAAAGGCAGAAGCGAGTCGCTATGACGATCTTTACACTTGCTTACTGAGGTCAGGACCTAGTTTGGGTAATTGCCCTACCGCCTCTACCACCTTACCTATTTTTTTTTACATTATCTAGCAAAATAAAATTAATACTGTTCTTTTTTACCGAGTAAACCGTTGGTAACTAAAACTAGAGACAAAGCTAAGTAAAAAAAGCGTATTTCGCTTCTGTGATATAAATATTGTGTTAAAATTATCAAAAACAAAAGAGGGTAGAGGTAGTACCTTCTCGCCCCTGACGTAAACTCCGCGGCGCGTCAATCTGCTCTGTGGCAATGGACTCGGTAACCAGACCGCAACGTCAAGCCATAATTACATGTAAGTTAATTCGCGTATAAGACCCGTTTTAGTATTCTAATGTCAAAGCAATCAGTCAGCCGGTCAGTGCGACCTCATCACGTGCACTCGAGTGACTTTGTCAAGCCAGTGTAAAAAAAGCAGAGAGATTTCCATGGTCTCTCGCTGTCGACAGCAAGAGATCACTCTCATATTCTCCTTTAAAACGGAGCGTTCATCAGTCCAGGCTGGATACTCCTTTCCTTCCCCCTGTGTTCGGGATTTGTTCCTACCTTAGGTGATTTCAATGTAGGCGATGCGCACGCGACGGTGCGGCACGCGTGGCCCAGCGCTGAGAGTGTGCTAGAGATAGAGTTGGAGTTCCGGACGAGTGAAGCGAACGGGGTGCTGCTGGCTGGCGGAGCCATCCTGCTAGAAGTCAAAGACGCCGCTGTGAGTATCTCCATAGTTTTAAAATCGTTTCGAATACTCTCAAATTTCGTGATATATTCTTAACATACAGTATCCTATAAAAACCCTGTCCGACCCATAAAGGTTACTCGGTATCGATATTAGATTCTATTGAAATTACCTTTTTTGTTATAGATGAAAAAAATCTGAATTAAATGAAAAGTAATTGAATAGGAAAAATTTACATGGCAAAACTAGGAGCGTGCGTAGTTAATGAATAAAGGAAAGCAAAAGATCCTGCTAGTAGGTCATGACGTCAAAAGGATAATGACCCCGTTAATCCAAGACCCATTTATCAATTAAATCGATTCATTGGTCTATAAACTGATATTTTAAGGTAAAGATTGCTTGTAAAATAATTCAGTTTTATATGACAATAACTTTTTGTAATCACGAATAATAATTTTCTGATTATAGCATGTAGACGTAACCCGATACGCAGTTGTCGCCCTAAGGGTCGTTAGGGTGTTACGAGACGTGCGGGGTAAGAGGATGCGCACGCGCACGGGACACTTGGAAGTCAGTCGACTACCGAGACCCAAGGCGGGAGTACGTGCGTGTACGTCGCAGTTCGGTGTGCCTTAAAGTGCAAATAAACTGTAAAACGCCAAATTCGTGTCTTCCTAAAACCACACCCACGACCACCGGTCATATGATGTATCTTGATAGTGTTATCGTGTTACCAACGTGCCATTTTGGGTTACACAAGTCCCAGACGACGCACTTGAAGGAGTGCGGCGTCCAACATTTCCTGGCGTGAGTGATACGTGATGTATTCCCCCATACTGCTCCAAGACACGAGGCGAGCGAAGGGTGACTCTCAAAACCACCCCTTTCATAATGAGGATAAGGGCTGACGTCGCCGAGTTGCTTAAGACAACTAGCCCTACTTTACCTCAGAACTCGGCAGACGGGAGGTGAAACACTCCGGTGGTTTTAGTCGGTAAGAATTTAACACACCGAGGCTGCTGCTTAGGCTTGTCGATTAAATATCGATACATCAATATATCGATATTTTCAATTAAACATATCGATATTTTTGGGCGATATATTTTATAATGATATATCGATACAAAATATTCAGTATCGAAAACGATATTTTTTTAATTCTTTTGGCAGTGAAGTTGCTAAAATCTGAAACTGTAGAAGATAGGAGAGAACGAAAAAAAAAAGAACTATATTATCTATGACTGTTGAGTATTATGTTTTGTTACGTTGCATGCATTGACATCTGAACTGTTGCATGTATATTATTTGCCGCCATTTATTTATTTATTATTTATTTTTATTTGATATCTTAAATAGGTCTTAAAGTTAGATGATAGCTTTTAGTTCTTGATATTTTTGTAATTTTGTCTAATAAAATGCAATACTAGTAAAATACTTTCGTGTTTATTGAGATTTGATCGATATATCGATATTTTTCCTTCGATATATCGACGCCGATATTGATATTTTAATAAATATCGATATATCGATATAACAATTTTTTTTCATTTGGGACATCCCTACTGCTGCTCTGATGATCCATGAAGATTTCCACCAGGTCAAAAAAAAGTATTATACACAAGTATAAACTATTAAACGAGTGAGCTACGTGTATTTTCATTTCTCAGGTGGTGCTGAGCCGGCAGTGGCCAGGCACGGGGGGCGCGGGCCCCGTGCAGGCAGCGGGACCCGTGTGCGACGGCGCCTGGCATACCGTGCGCGCGCGCATACAGGCCAGAGCGCTGCACTTACAACTAGACGGGGGGCCTGAGCGCACTGATTCGCCCGACACGCTGCTCGACGAGCCGCTCGGCGCGCCGCTCGACCCTGCGCTGTACCTCGGAGGTCTGCCTGGTAAGTTTATTAAAACAATCTATACTAATATTATAAAGCTGAAGAGTTTGTTTGTTTGTTTGAACGCGCTAATCTCTGGAACTACTGGTTCGAATTGAAAAATTCTTTTTGTGTTGAATACACCATTTATCGAGGAAGGCTTTAGGCTATATAACATCACGATGCAACTATTTGGAGCGAAGAAATAATGGAAAATGTGAAAAAAACGGGGAAAATTATTCATCCTTGAGTGCTTCCATTGCGTGCGCTGCGAAAACGGTTCAAGATAACAATAATATATGTATGACAGAGTTATTCCTCTTAAAATGATCTAAAAAAATGTCCGCGACAGTATATGTCTATCTTTTAAGATTAACTCACTAGAATCGTTTTTATGGTAATTAAATTTGGTCGAAATTAATGCATTGTTTGTTAAGAGTTGTATCAACGTAATAATATTAATTTTTATCCAAATAAATGTGTTGTTGATTAAGAGTATTTAATTGTGAACAAAATTGTCTCTGACATCACTTAATTTCAATGAACATCTTAGAAGATATTACAATAACTTATATAGCAAAACAACGTTTGCCGGATCAGCTAGTCACAACTAAATAGAAATAACGAGAATTAAGTAACCTTATCAATGATAGGAATGTTGCTCTTGCTGATACTTATGTACTTTATAATGATTTACAGAAGGCATTCTAGATGCTGGAGAAGGCGGGAAGAATTTCAAAGGCTGCATAAGAGAAGTGACTATCGGCGGACAGAAACGCGAGTGGACCAAAATGGAGACTTTACACAATGTGCTGTTAGATTCTTGCCCTGTACTGCAGTAATTGTAACGTCAACGTGCGAGATATACCTCGTCGAGTATCGAAGACTGAGTAAAGAAATACATCAAAGTTTCAGCGCCATCTTTTGGCAAAATTACGAAACAATGAATCCACTTCAAATGTGGGTATCCGAAAAGAAATTCATGGACTGGAATAGTTTTAGTAAAACGTGCCTTATTTAGTTACGATAGTGCCATTATGATATTGAAAAATAGTAAGGAAAATAGTATTTAATCGAATTTTAGATATATACGGTGACATTTAAAACAAAGGACATATATACTTAACAAAGATATCTTAAAACGAGAAACAAAAGTAAAAGTTCACTAATAAATTATGAAAAAATAGATTAATAAAATGTATATCGACATGCCATGCGGTGTCAATGACCGTGTAGTGTAGCCGTGACAGCTGATTGCAAATAATAGCGCACAATTAAGTGCCCATAAGTAATTAATTTAATTAAAAAATAGGTCAATACGTTGCATTTTCTTCCTTATATACATACTTATTTCAAAATAGTATATTAAAATTAACACGTTTTTTATATTCACGTCGCTTGTTAAAAAGTCACCTATATAGTATGTTTTGAAAACGTTGTCCGACCCGAAAAGGCGTATTAGTGCCACGATAACATTACCATAATAGATCACAAAATTATATTATTCCTGAACATTAAAAAGTTATAGTCATATAAAATTGTAGGAATTGAATTATTATTGATGCCATTTTAGCTCGAATTACAAAAATCAGTGTAAAGAATAATCAGACAATTTAATTGGTAAACGGACTTGGGTTATGAACTACTAGCATGATCATTTGCTTTCTCTTTTTCCTTTATTCACACGAAACGCACGCTACCAGTATTGCCATTTAAGTTTCCTCGTTTAATATTTTTTTGTTTTATTCGGGATTTTATTTGTTCTTTAAATAAAACGATAGTGTAAATAAAATCGAGCATCGATACCGAGTAACGCCTTTAGGGTTTGGACAAGGTTTTCAATACATACTGTATGTACAATACTGAGTTAATGTTTATGACAGCCAAAGATTTAATGACAATAGAAAATTTTCTTTACATTAAATATTTGTTTTAATGTTTTTTTTTTAATGTCTATATTATAAACGTAAACTTAGAAATAATTTAGGCCTGTTTTAATAAGTCTGAGATAAAATATTGCTTCATTGAATTTTATACTTTTTCCCAGTTTTCTCAATATGGTCTATACAAATAGTTATTTTTTGAATTATTTAAAACAAAAACACTTATATCATATTTTTTACACTGGCTCTATTAAGTGACTACAGTGCACCTGAGGGTAAGTAGAGTGTAGTCCAAAAACGAAAACGACTATCCAACGACGAAAATCCATTGTCAGTCTGCGTCATGTCGGCCCACATATACCACGACTGAAGGTCTCTAGGTATATGAGCCACTGGATATACACAAGCTGATGCCGGAACGCAACAGGCCGAAGCGAGTCACTATACCGGTCTTTACACTCGTGTACTGTGGTCAGAGACGGGCAAAATGTAACCTGATTAATGATTAACGATTACAAAATGCAGTCGTAATTTTCATTTGATTGCTCTGTATTAATAATTAAATCCCTTCAAAACATAAGAGAGTGATAAACGTGTATTCAATTGTGGATTCCGTAGTATTTAAAACATAGATGAGCAAAATGCGGTCATATTAATGATGAAAAACGCAAAATGTAATCCGTAATTGTTTTTCGTTAATCTGATTACAATTAGCCCATCTATGACTGTGGTCATAACCCAATTCATGCAATCGCTCTACCACCATAAAAACTAACTTAAAACATAAATATTTACACAGTACAGACTACACCTAACAATGACCCAATCAGTTTACTCGATATTAATTGCATTTGTCCTAGAAACGTAACCATATTGGTGAGTTCTGAAGTTAGTATTGGCTTGAGTCGTAAACACAGTATACAAGTGTGAAAACCGCCATAACCACTCTCTTAACCTGTCGCGTTTCGGGATCAGCTTGTGCATATCCAGTAGCTCATATACCTAGAGACCTTCAATCGTGGAATATGCGGGCCGACATGACGATGTAGACTATCAATGGATTTTCATCCTTTGATAGTCGATTTCGATTTTAGACTAAACTATACTTACTATCAGGTGTACTGTAGTCACTATTGAGCCAGTGTACAAAACTATTTGTGATCAACCAGTATACATTAACCCTTTTGGTTCATTTGACGTATCTGCAAACAAAAACTGACCATCATCACCGGGAGCCGATAAATCCGCATACAATCATTTTTGTTTTCAACATTACATAATTTTTTTATGTAATATTGTTTTGTAAATTGTACAATTGTTGAAATAAATGTATTTTTGTTGAATTTACAACAATTTGAATAACACTATAACATTATTTCTAATGAGAGTAAGCACTAAAGGTCTTCCTTTGGCTTGTTAATATCGTCAACATTTAGCTGCGGATTTTTGAGTAAGATTGCGGATTTAGAGCGATGACACAAATGGGTTAAAAAAACTTTTTTATGCTAAAATATTTATAATGGCATCGCATAATAAATGTTACTAAGCTGAGATTTAGGGCTGGCGTAATTACATGTGTGATTAAAGCCCTAATCAAATTATAGATTAAAAAAAAAGGTGAGATTTATAGAATCTATTTTGTCTTGCTGAGGATATAATTTCTATTTCACCAAAAACCTGTCTATATAATATAGCTTTGGTACGGGTTTAATATTTGCGGAGTCATATTGAAGTTGCGAAAACCGAAAATATACTATGTTTTGATACTAATTAATTAATATAATAAAATTATACCATTACGCTATATCCCCTTCGAGGTGAGTAGAGATACATTATTGTCTGTAACTTTGCGCTTATATGTCTGCGCCATAGATGGGCAAAATGTAATTAGATTAACAGAAAAGATTAACAATTACATTTTACGTTTTTTACCATTAATTTGACTGCATCTTGCTCATTTATGTTTTAAACACTACAAAATCCCAGATTGTGTATACATTTATCATGTTTTAATTTACAGAGCAAGGAAATTAAAATTATGACTAAATTTTGTAATCGTTCATCATTAATCAGATTACATTTTACCTATATCTGGTCTGCCCAGCGTGACCAGTAGCGCAGCTGATCGCCGTTCTCACAGCGCTAGTATACATGATATTTTTATCGCCATGCGGGTCTTCTCACGATGATTTCCTGCACCGATGAGCATGTGGAGCGTACATACGTACGTTATCTAAAAAAACCAGAGGGTACGTGCCGGGATTCAATCCTACGACAATTCGCGTCGCCGCACACGGAATTTTTATCCACTGGACCACCGCAGTCATTATTAATTACTGTAATTTGAGATATTTAACACGTTGAACGCCGTGGGGGTCACCGGTGACCCCCAGTGAACTTTCCGTGTGGGCCGTGGGGGGGCTCCGGTGACCCCCAGTTAAAAAATGTGATAAAACGCAGATTTATAACACTAGAAATGATAAGAGAAACATATTTCGAAATAGAATTTATTGTAGAATAAAGAGATTAAAACGGCCTGAACGGGAAGTATTGAGAGAAAGGCGTTCAACATGTTAAGCAAACTGTAATTTCCTGTGGTGACCTAGTGGATTAGATACGTGTAACCATACGCGGCAATGCGAATGCTCAAAGGTTCAAATCCCGGCACATATCTCTAGATTTTTTCAGATTAAATACGGTTTTAGGCAACCTGCTCACCAGAGAAGAGGAACGTGAGGAAACCCGCATGGCATGTAATAGAAATGTCATGAGTACTAGTGCTGTGAGTACGGCGATCAGCTGCGCTACTGGTTGTGTTGGGCACGACGTATAGATGCATAGATGATACGTGCTCTATTATATATCTGCTCACCACAAAAGGGATATAGCATAAGTGTATATTATTATAAGTAATCTCCAAGGAAAGTCAAAATAGCATTTATAAAATTAAACATAATAAAAGACCTATTCGTATCTAAATGTCCCCACGGAAATATCACAAGAGGCTATGTAAATAATTATTTATAATAATAAACAGCAATTATTTTAATCTTTAATACTCATAGCGTACTCTTCCACCAGTATTCATATCGTAGTTGTAAATAACTATATAGTTTTATCAGATATTTTAAGTTTCTCACCTTTTATATACAGTGTGATTTTAAAAACGACTATCCTGGATATTCAGCATTCGATTCAACATATGTAAAATTAGTGATATCTTAATACTTCCGGTAAAGTAAATTATAGTCAATGTATTTAAGGACAATTACACAAATGAATTAATAACAGGTGATAATTAAATATGTATTTCGCCTGTCCTGAGCCAGGACAAAGAGCAAAGGGAAAACAAGTCAATACCCGTTTACCTAAAATTATGTAAAATCGTTCGCCGCACGCATTTCGTTGCCCGCACATGTTACTTTGGTTCGGTTATTCTCTTTGGTTCACAATGTTTCTTCATGATTTATTAGGGCATATAGTTATTGAAATTTTCCTTAGTAGCAAGAAGGTACAAATTATTGTATCTGGAAATATCTCTGTCGATTATAAAATCACCCTGTATAATTAAATGTATAATAATCGCCTAAAAGTACTTAAAATTCTTTATAGCAAACATAATTAATATTCGCTGAAATTATTCCAAAATTGACCATTTTTACTAACTTCATTGGATTTAAAATGTATAAAGTGCATTGAAAAAACGAACAGCCTGTATTTAAAAATATGATCTTGAAAGTTTTCTCAGATTGAGTGGAATGTATACACAATAAAGTTTCGAGTTTATTTCCCTATTGAAATATGAAATAATACAATTCTACAGCATGTGTACGTATTGAGATAGTACAACGTTTGCCCGGACTGGTTCGTGACCCCGGTACGCAAGTGTAGAGACCGTCATAGTGATTCGCTTTCGCGTATCGTGCTTCGGAATTAGTGGTGTATATCCAATTGTTCATATACCTAGAGACTTTCCATCCTGCTATATGTAGGCCAAAAATCGATGGCGACTGTCAACGGATTTTTTTCCCTTGACAGTGGTTACCGTTCCTGTATTTCACAGTCCTTTCCATCAAACGCAATATAGTCCTATTGTCGAGCCATAATAGAAAATAAAAGTTTAAATTAAGTAAATTTTTATATGGCACAGAAAATTGTGCTTTCCAATTTTTACTTTTTTTTTTATTTATACTTTGTCAGCACTTTTTTTATACTTTGCCAGCACACAGGCTGACTGCCCACTTGATGGTAAGTAATCACCATCGCTTTTGGACGAGAGCGTTGCTATTGCGTTGCTGATCAAGAAGGACATTTTCAGCATCTTTATAAACCCGATTTTTGTTATACTGGCACGACAAAGTGACTACATTGTACTTGATGGTAAGTAATGCAATCCAAAAACGAAAACGACTATCCAACGACGAAAATCCATTGTCAGTCTGCGTCATGTCGGCCCACATATACCACGACTGAAGGTCTCTAGATATATGAGTTACTGGAAATACACAAACTGATCCCGAAACGCGACATGCTAAATCGAGTCACTATGACGGTCTTTACACTTGTGTATTGAGGTCACAAGCGAGTTCGTACAATCGTCTTACAGTCTCATTTCGTAGTGCTTGGAAAAAATTATACCCGGCAGCTTTTTCTACAACTGCAAGGCGCGATAAGAATGTTCTGGAGAACCGCTACGTTATCGAGGTTTTGTAAGGCTTTAGAGTGGGGATGCGCCAACGACCTCATCGCAATTGGTGCGCGTTTTTAATGGCGTTGAAGGTAGAGATGGGCAAAATGTAATCAGATTAATTATTTGGAAGTCGAAGCTGCTTGCGTCCGTAGGCTCTACCCTAGTTTCCCAACACGTGACTCCTGCGTGGTGCTAAACGAGCAGCAGCGAGGTGGTAGGGCGTCGGTGCCCGTCTGGATCGCGACCACAGTACATGGGTGTAAAGCCCGCCATAGTGACCAGTTTAGGCTTGTCGCGTTTCGGCATCAGCTTGTGTATATCCAGTAGCTCATATACCTAGAGACCTTCAGTCGTGGTATATGTGGGCCGACATGACGATGTAGACTATCAATGGATTTTCATCCTTTGATAGTCGCTTCCGTTTTTAGACTACACTGTACTTACCATCAGGTACTCTGTAGTCACTATGACGAGCCAGTGTAAAAAAAAAATATTAACGATTACAAAATTTAGTCGTAATTTTAATTTTCTTGCTCTGTAATCATGATTAAATCCATTTAATACATTAAGAAATGATAAATGTGTATACAGTCTGGGATTTTGTAGTGTTTAAAACATAAATGAGCAAAATGCAGTCATATTGCAGACTTTTTGGCGACGGCTCTTTGTTAAAAATTAGAATGCACAGCATCGAGCATCGACGTAGAGTAGCCTGCCTCGCGGTCTTTTACCGGTTGCACGGTGGAGAGTGTTCTCAGGAACTACATTCTTTGAATCCACCAGCCCCATTCCACCACAAATCCACAAGACAACGTGTCAGATACCATCCGTATGTGGTGGATGTTCCTTATAATCGCACGAGAAGATTCGCTTCTACATTCATCATGCGAACAGCTAAGGAGTGGAATATGCTTCCAGCGGCCATATTTCCGCGGTCTTATGACCTGGGAGTCTTTAAAAGAAGAGTGAATATGCATTTGTTAGGCGGACGCGGTTCATCATTGGACTCATCTTCACCTTCTACCAGGTGTGATTGAGGTCAAGCGTTCGCCTATAAGTAAGAAAAAAATAAATATTAATGGTAAAAAACGTAAAATGTAATCGTTAATTATTTTCATTAATCTGATTACATTTTGCCCATCTATGGCTAAAGGTACAAGTTCGAATAGTTCAAAGCTTTTTTTACAGAGATACATAGAGACGCGATGTTTCTACGCAGATTTAGGAGTTCTAAATCCTTTGTGATTTCCTGATATTGAAATTTTTTTTGGGTATAAGTTGTGTTGATACTTTTGACTTATTAATGATTTCTAAGTGTCATTTCTCGTAGCTCTATATTATTGTACGCTAAGAGACAATAGAAATTATTTGTTGAGACATCTTTAACCTTATGACGGATATATACGTCATCAACATATGCATTACAAAACGCCTACGACGGATATATTCGCATATATTTAATTGTGTATACTAATATGGATAAAACGAATATGTTGGCTTGAGTATAACATACGTATATATGTGACGTGCATAGGGAATTTGGACAGGGTAAGCAGATTCACATAATGAATTTGAATATTATATAATGATAATAAATATTATATTACTTTCATAGAGCCGATAGATGGCGTGAACATAGAATAGATATGAATAGCAAGGGTTCCTTTCTTTGTTTCAATTAAAGCAATTTATACCAGAGTTATTTATCGTAAGGGCAAGCAGTGCTTTTATGCATCTATGAAATGAACACTACTGGTATAAATACATGTTTAGGAGTCCGCGTATCATTCGTTGCGTTCGAATAGGGGCAGGTAGTGGCTTAAGAGATTAAAGATATGTCTCAACAAAAAATTTCTATTATCTTAGCGTTTGCTTAGATTATTAATGTAGTCTCAGCCACCGGGATATATGTAAATATAAAAACAGCTTTAATAGATTGAGCGTTACAGTAACACTAGGTAAAATTATTTAACACGTTCGTCGGGCAACGCGATTCGTTTGTGTTTCTCTTGGGGCCCAAATCCGACTCTCGGTACGCCGTGACGTAAATTTTGTTCACCTCAAATGTTTTTAGTGTTTCAACGAAAAATATGCGACATTATGTAATGTGAATACTTTTAGTGTTTTATTGTTGCATATCCTATATTTATATATAAATGCTTGTTTCATTAAATTCCTTATAAAATCCAATTAACTTCAACAAGAAAAGTGTCACCCATATATGGGTGACGTAGCGACGGACGTGTTAAACGCGTGTTCAATAGTTGTAAATAGATTAAGTTTACATATAATTTGTAAATAATATTTATTGTAATTTGCTTTTTAGTCGATAAAGGTCTTTAATAAAAGTCGATTGTGGCAATAAAAATCATTTATTTCTGCAGCGTGTTACATTCACTCCATTACAATGAACTTCGACTAAGCTTTCCTTAGTAATAATCATTAAACACTAATGTTGAACTGTCTTAAAACACATGACATGAGGAATTTCAAAATCAAGTATTTTTTCCATACAACATAATAATCTAATTAAGTAACAAATTCACTGTAGTATTCAATTATTTCAAAGAGAATGCGCACTTAAAATGATGGTTCAAATTTACTTATTACCATTTATTGCACCAGCAATTGTAAGATTTAAAACAAAATTAACAAATATTATTACACAAACTTAAGTGACTAAAATTGATTCAGATAAAAGCTTAACAAACAAACAAAAAAGTTTCTGGAACTTAGTTAATTACATTACACGCTGTATACATAAATAAACCGACTTTGAAATTCAATTTAGAATTGAAAAAAAACCGTACAAAAAATTACTTAGAATTTATTTTTAACCTAAATAAAAAAGAATTCAAAACACTTCAACGATGTTTAAGACAGTTGAACAATTATAAACCGAACTTATCGACCATTCCTTACCTTCCTATACCAGCGAACCGTCCCCTACAGTTAAAATAAATATTTAAAAAAAAAACAAAATTGTATACTACTCAAATTTAAATTAAACTTTAAATTAATAATTCCAAATTTATCGATATATTTAAAATGAATTACTGCTCGCATCACTATGGAACAACCGTAGAAGACGTCGCATGAATCTGGCAACCCATTGCCGTTTTTTTTTTAAATCTAATTTAATTATTTCTCCAGACAATTATAATAATTAATAATGACATATAAATATTGATCCATGTTGATATATCATAGCTCGAGTTAACGGAATCTTTAATTAATTCGGTCGTTTTTATGGCAACATTGGTCTATATTTATATTCCGTATTTAAAAGATGGTATACCATATTACAAGTAGATTTCTTAAGATATATCTAAAAATGAAGGTTTTTTTTGAACAATTACTCGTTTTTGTATTTACTGAAAAATATCAAGAAATAAGATTTTATGTAGAAAATATAAAAAAAATCAGCCATATTTCAACTAGGAAATTAAAATTAACCTAAGTTTTATGATGTAGATTGATTTATAGACAGAATATTTCTTTTTTTTTCCAAATAATCGACGTACATTGAAAAGTCTACATTTAACTTTCTTTTTTATTTACGTTACATGACAGATAAAATATCGACTAACTACATCTCTACTGGCAACGTTTTATATCTTATTAACGTACAGTTTGTAATTGAAGTGAGAATGTTTTAAGTTGAAAAAATCTTTGGACACTACTAACACACAAATAAAAAATTGAATAAATGAATTGTTTTAAAATTAAAATAAAATCATAAAATTACATTTAAAACGATTTGAATTCAATATTATGATAAACTTTAAGGAAATGAGATAATTAAAATATTTATTTATTATACATGTGTTTACTACTACCGTGACCTAGTAAATGATTTATATTGAAAATACAACGTAATACGAACACTTAAATGTCTAACAAACAATAAAAAAACACAAAGCTTAAAAATATCATGCGATAAAACATATTTTATTGTAAATAAACAAAAAAAATACGAAATCTGTTATCTATTCTTATCCCCTTTAGTAATTAATGTGACAATCTTTACCGCACTGGTGAATGAAGCAAACATTTGAAAAAGAAAATTGGCATTACTTAAAAAAATCCGATCAATTTGAGCAATCAAATTAAAAAACACTTCACATAAGCATACGTAGGAATCCAATCAGTGCCACTAAGTTATTCGATAAAAATTAAACCTAAATTTAAAAAATATGACAAAAAACTTTTGCCTAACAGTGGCCTTTCGTATTTTAAGACAAAACGTTAAAAAAATGATGTACAAAAATTAAATATGACATAAAAAAAAATAACAAAAAAAGAAAACATTTTTTAAGACAAAAATTTAATCAAGGCATAGTTTTACGAATAACTTACTGGATGAACGCAAGGATATGAAAAAAAAAATTATAAAATGGAAATCAGTTTGCGACACGGTGTGTTACATGTAAATCTATATATATCCTTTTTTTACAATATATAATATATAATCTATTGACTACGGTAGCTCGCGATGACTGCGCCATCTGAAAATTAATTAATAACTTTTTCAATATAAAAAAAATCAACTTACAAAAAAAGACGATGCAGTAAATCGATTTAATATTATTATATTCAGAAATAGTTATTTACTAGTCAATAGGTCTTATGCGCGAATTAACTTACTTTTAAATATGGCTCGGATTATGAAGAAAAAAAGAGGGTAGAGAAAATAATTTGCCGCCCTCAATGAAAACTCCGCGGCGGTCAGTCTGCTCGAGACCATGACTTGTGTAACAGGGTGGAAATGTCGAGCCATAATTGAAATAAAGTCAATTTGCGCATAAGACCCGGGAAAATATTTAAAATAGAAATTATGCTTACAGGATCAAGATTAATGTTTTTTTTTTTGTTATAATATTTCTTGAGTATTCAACTACTTGAAAATAATATTTTTAATAGTTTTCTTTTTTTTTTTTCAAGGTCTGCCGGACGGTACCTAGTCAGTGTCAATGCCTGTGTTGCACTCGGTCCTACTATAGACAATACTAACATTTCATCAGGACTTTATGTTGTAAATATTAAATTTTACGGTTCTGGATAAAGACCTTTTGAGCCCGTCATTAATAATTTTTAATATTTCCTTCTTTTTTATATATATTTATATATATATACAGTGCAAACTCTATATAACGACCCTCAAGGGACTATGCATATTTTGACGTTATATAGAGTTGTCGTTAAATGGAGAGAACAAAAATCTGTATTAGAAAAAAGTTTATTTCAGACTAATGTTAGTAATTACATACGAAACAATTCTCATTTGATCGCTATTGAGTATAGTCTGTTATTTTTGTCTGACGTATTTTGCTGCACCAGTAATTTTGTTGTATTGCAGTGTAAATATAGCAATCACAATTTCTAAAAAAAAACTAATTTCTTAGAAAATTCGGTATGTGTAATGCCGACAGTAGAGTTTATTACGGGCTAGGATAATAAAGCGACAAAAGAACGCACACAGCTGCGCAGTTTTTACTAATTTTGGCAACTTCAAAAGTACTTTATATTATTAAATTGCTGTCGTTTTTGAGAGTGGGTGTAACGCTATATAGAGTGTATCATAGTACGGGAAACAAGCTAAACCAACCAAAGACGAGTGATATCGACGCTTTAGGGAGTTTGTCGTTAAATCGAGTGACGTTATATGGAGTTTACACTGTATTTATATATATATTTCCTTAATAGTCCCTGATTAACTTATGACCCCATCGACGCCTGCTCCGTCGCACGGCATTAGAAAAATCCCCAATTTCTTGCAGCATTCTGCCATTCGGGCATCATATCGCAGGCCAGATCCAACAGCAATCCAAAGAACAAGAAAAACACGCAGAAGGCTACAATAACGACAAATCAGCAACTCTTCAATAAGCGCAACAGAGGACACAACTACTCGCGTTTAAAACTTAACCTCAATCTCCAACAGGTGCTCTCATTATTACAAGCACTTTTAAAAATAAAAAAAAAATATATTGTGCCCCTAAATTTTTTCGCGCAGTGTACACACAGTCATATTACTGAATATTTATAAAACTGGATACTCACGATGCGTCAAGTTTACATGGAGAGGTACCCACGCGCCGCGGACCGCTTGCGGGCGATCAAGTACGCGACCAGCACGACCAAGACCAACACGCCCAGAGCGCAGCCGACGGCTATGGGCACGGCGTCAGGCAAGTCCTTGCCGTCACACACGCGCGCTGTAACACAATATAACCATTGAAATCCCTTTACACCACGATACCAAGATCCGCAATTATTTATAACAGCAGAGATGCAATGGTGCCTATATCCGCTTTGCGCTTACGTGTCGGGAACATAGATGGGCAAAATGTAATCAGATTAATGAAAATGACTAACGATTACATTTTACATTTTTTACCATTAATATGACTGCATTTTGCTCATTTATGTTCTAAACACTACACAATCCCAGATTGTATACACATTTATGATTTCTTAATGTATTAAATGGATTTAATCATGATTACAGAGCAAGAAAATTATAATTACGACTACATTTTGTAATCGTTTATCATTAATCAGATTACTTTGTGCCCGTCTCTGGTCGGGAACAACGTGACCAACGCAAAACTGCGCAGCGGATCGCCGTTCTCAGGACACTAATATCTATACTAATATTATAACGCTGAAGAGTTTGTTTGTTAGAACGCGCTAATCTCAGGAACTATTGGTTCAAATTGAAAAATTCTCTTTGTGTTGGATAGACTATTTATCGAGGAAGGCTTTAGGCTATATAACATCACGATGCAACTATTAGGAGCGAAGAAATAATGGAAAATGTGAAAAAACGGGGAAAATTAATCATCCTTAAAGGCTTCCATTGCGTGCGCTGCGAAAACGGTTCAAGATACCAAAAATATATGTATGAAAGAATTATTCCTCTTGAAATGATCTAAAAAAAATGTCCGCGACAATATATGTCTATCTTTTAAGATTAACCCACTAGACCCGTTTTTATGGTAAACAAATTTGGTCGAAATTAATGCATTATTTGTTAAGAGTTGTATCGACGTAATAATATTAATCTTTATCCAAATAAATGTGTTGTTGATTAAGAGTATTTAATTGTGAACAAAATTGTCTTTGACATCACTTAATTTCAATGAACATCTTAGAAGATATTACAATAACTTATATAGCAAAACAACGTTTGCCGGATCAGCTAGTACATGATATTTTTATTAGAAGCCATGCGGGTCTCGTCACGATGTTTTCATTCACCGGTGAACATGTGGGCCCAAATCTATACTTAATTTTTTTTTTTTGGTGTCTCGGGGGGAAAATCCTGCACAGGACCATCAGGGCCGCTGTGAGGGCAGCAACCCCGGTGTGTCAGACTCCTACTGACTAAAAACCCCCGGGCTGTACTTCCAATGACTCCACCCGAGCCTGTGAAACCAAATTCATCCAGACGCCCGGAGAGCGAAATGCCTGTTCGGGGCTGCCTCACTGGGAGGGGTAGGGGTAAAGAGCCCACCCTTCCAATACCTATCTCACAGGCGGCGCGCCGGACACTGCATACCGGCACCCTCTCATCCGGACAGCAGACTCCCTCAAGTCTACTGCCCGGATCTATACTTAATCTGGACAAAGTTAGAAGTACCTGCCGGGATACGAACCCACGATCACTCGTTTTACCGCGCATGAATATCGTTTCCTTACTTTTTTTTTGTAACCCGGTGGAAATCCCTAACGGATTTCGAGGGACAGTGAGGGCCGCCCCCCGGTGTGTCGGACTTGCACCGACTAAAACCCCCGGAGTGTTCCAAGGCGTGCAGCCTTAAGTAGGCCTCTGCTCGTTTGGGAAGGAGTGGTGTAAAGAGCCACCCCTCTCATCGCTCCCGTATCCACTAGGCTACCACAGCTATTATAATATCAAAGCTAAAAGTAAATAGTTTATATGCTGCATGAGCAAAAAGTGTGTATTTTTCTAGACGTTTCCCTTTATTATTGTTGTACTAACGATTGATATTGACAATCAGTTTTTAATCAAAAGTAGACCAAGGCCAGAATTATTACTTATAATAAAAATATAGTTCAATGTCAGCAAAAATGTTAAGCGTCATTATAAAAACAGCGAAAATTCGGTTCACGAACGAACACTTTAAGTATCAATATGTCGCAGGATTATTGGAAAACACTTTTTTAGCATAACGCCTAGAATGAAGAAGTTAACTCTGGAATGAACGTAAAATCCAGAATAATTATAATAAAACATGTAGCGTGCACTCTGCCGGCCCACTCTCGAGGACGCCGTAATGGTTGGACGGACCGCTTGCTCGCCGGCCGCGGTGGACGGTGGGAGGGGTAATCGTGTGACGTTTATGTGATCGACCGCTCGTTGTAATAGATAGCTCTCTTAATAATTTGTACAGTTTTGATTGTTTTAAGTTAAGTATATCTATACTAATATTATAAAGCTGAAGAGTTTGTTTGTTTGTTTGTTTGAACGCGCTAATCTCAGGAACTACTGGTTCGAATTGAAAAATTCTTTTTGAGTTGAAAAGACCATTTATCGAGAAAGGCTTTAGGCTATATAACATCACGATGCAATTATTAGGAGCGAATAAATAATGGAAAATGTGAAAAAAACGGGGAAAATTATTCATCCTTGAGGGCTTCCATTGCGTGCGCTGCAAAAACGGTTCATGATACCAAAAATATATGTAAGAAAGAATTATTCCTCTTGAAATAATTTAAAAAAATGTCCGCGACAGTATATGTCTATCTTTTAAGATTAAGTCACTAGAACCGTTTTATGGTAAACAAATTTGGTCGAAATTAATGCATTATTTGTTAAGAGTTGTATCAACGTAATAATATTAATCTTTATCCAAATAAATGTGTTGTTGATTAAGAGTGTCTTTGACATCACTTAATTTCAATGAACATCTTAGAAGATATTACAAAACCTTATATAGCAAAACAACGTTTGCCGGATCAGCTAGAGTGTAATAAACGTTTTGTGATGGACATTTCGTGTTTTTACTGCCTTTGAACATTATAAACATTATTTTTGGATTTGTATAAGAGATTTCTTCTTAAGGCACACTTAACGATGTATGGTACTGTTTGTATGATCAACCATCACAATCGTGTCTTGTACATGCCGCTTAACAGCGCTGTGTAGTCGCGTACATCGGAGGGCTTTCCATATAAAAGCATACAGAGCGGGTACATCGCAACCGGGCAATCGCTGCTAGAATCCGAAGCGTTTTTTTATGATTTACAGGCGGAGAGTTGACCTCATTCACACCTGGTGGAAGATGAAGATGAGTCCTACAATGGACCACGTACGCCCTACAAATGCCTATGCCTGTTCTTTTAGATACGAATTCGAAGGAGGCAAATTACAATCGTATATTTCGCGCATGCCGAATTGCACGCATATTGCTAGCAATTGAGATGCTGCATGGATTCTGTCTGCACATAGTGGACACCCGCCAACTCGCATTAGACAACCGTACTGGGTTAAATGTCCATATCACTTCCCATGGTCCCAACAAATATCGTGGAAAAAAAAAGGGAAGCCTTCGCCCTGCAATGGAAGGAAATCGTAAGTAAAATTTTAATGGATTTGTTGCTTTTGCGCAAATTTGAGCAATACCAATGGCTATAAAAGAATCTCGTTTGATACTGGTTTTTAAATTATACAAGGTTACAGGTAACTAACGCAAAACCTCTCAAGGGTGACTTTGGTATATCAAGACTAACAACTTTTGTTTTACGAGTTTTTGTAATTCAATCTTTTTTCCCCATACAAAAAAGTAAATAAATCAAATTTGCAGTTCTGATCTTCTTAACACTCTGAAAGGCGGCGCGAAGCAACTGGGCCAGACGATTTCGTAGCATCAGCTGACTGAACTTTAAACATAGAGCTAACGATTGATAGAAATCCCCACTACAACTAAAAATATATATATCTTAGGATGTGTTAAGTTTTGGCAAAAGTCATAGAACAAAAGTTGTTAGTCTTGATGTACCTAAGTTACCTTTAAGAGGTTTTGCGTTAGTTACCAGTAACGTTGTATATTTTCTATTACTTAAATGCAACTCGTTGATGATCTTTAAGAACAGTCAGAATATTTACAAAATTCGTTGTAATGACAAGCACGTTTACGTTCGTTCTGGACGTTTTGCGTAAATCTACATTTAACTATCGCACTGCGACATTCATAAAAAAAATAACCGATTACAAACGAACACTGTTCTAAAACCACGCGCGAGCGCACACATAAAATAACAACGCCACACTAACTCGATAATGAGATCACAATACGTGCCTTTCTAGCTATACGTAATTATCACTGAATTAAAAAATCCATAGAAAAATGTAAACAACAATAATATTGTCACGCTATATCCCTTCCGGTGTGAGCAGAGATACATCAGTACCCGTATCCATTTTGCGCTTATATACCGTGCTGAACATGATCAGTACGTAGCTGATCTCTGCACAGTGATCCAATTCTGAATTTTCGTGGACATCTAATAATATATATAATTCAAAGGTGCCTGACTGGCTGACATAGCGATCTATCGACGCACAGCCCAAACCACTGGACGGATCGGGCTGAAATTTGGCATGCAGGTAGATGTTATGACGTAGGCATCCGCTAAGGATTTTGATCAATTTTACACCCAAGGGGATTAAACAGGGGATGAAAGTTTGTATAAGTTGACCAAATAGCTTGATAGTTTTAGCGCCTAATGACAGATTAGTTAAGAATATTGTGTACAAAGAAGTTTTGTAGGCCCTAATTTTTTACACACGCTAAACAAAAGTAAAGCCGCAAAAACTATACCTAATCAATAATAATACTTCTTAACGCGAGCGAAGCCGCAGGCAAAAGGTAGTAGGAACTAAAGTTGATATATCGATCTGTTTACCAGGCTAGCTAACGTCTACCTTACAATTTAGTTTGTTAAAAAAATCTGTGGGAAGCATAGTTATCGAGTGAGTTTGTATGGACAAAAACACGTTTTTTTTATTCCCAATCTGACCAACTGTGCGCCATACTCACAGCGCTGGCACAAATGACATTTCTGTTAGACGCCATGATGGTTTCCTTCATCGGTGAAAATGTGCTGCCTAAACCCGCACTTAATCTAGAAAAACCCCGAGGTTTGAGCCTGGATACGATCTCACGCACACTCGCGTTGCCACGCAAGGATATCGGTTCCTTGTATATACTGATATAGGAACATTCACCAACCCGGCGGACTTAATACCGCCTAACGTAGACGGGCAAAATGTAATCAGATTAATTATAAATGATTTCGATTACATTTTACGTTTTTTTCCATTAATATGTGTGTATTTTGCTCATATATATTTTAAACACTACAGAATCCCAGATTGCATACACATTTATGATTTCTTAATGTTTTAACTGGATTTAATCATGATCACGGAGCAAGAATATTAAAACTACGACTATATTTTGTAATCGTTAATCATTAATCAGATTACATTTTGCACGTCACTGCCGCCTAATAGCTATTAAATGAGGAAACGTCAAAAATGCTATCAAACGACGATATTTAATGTAAACAGTATTTATCAGTGTTACAATCGATACCGTCTCGGATACGATATTCCGTCTCGCCTACAATTTATTATCAGCGTCCATCCCGTACGTGACACAGTCTACAGAACGTGTCTCCAGCGTTTTCCAGCCGTTATTGTTTTACAAAACAGTGAGACAGTAATGGATTCCACTCATTCAACGGCATTAAATGAAAACTATAGACGCATACAGACATATCTATACTAATATTATAAAGCTGAAGAGTTTGTTTGTTTGTTTGAACGCGCTAATCTCAGGAACTACTGGTTCGAATTGAAAAATTATTTTTGAGTTGAATAGACCATTTATAAGGCTTTAGGCTATATAACATCACGTTGCAATTATTAGGAGCGAAGAAATAATGGAAAATGTGAAAAAAACGGGGAAAATTGTTCATCCTTGAGGGCTTCCATTGCGTGCGCTGCGAAAACGGTTCAAGATACCAAAAATATATGTAAGAAAGAATTATTCCTCTTGAAATGATCTAAAAAAATGTCCGTGACAGTATATGTCTATCTTTTAAGATTAAGTCACTAGAACCGGTTTTATGGTAAATAAATTTGGTCGAAATTAATGCATTATTTGTTAAGAGTTGTATCAACGTAATAATATTAATCTTTATCCAAATAAATGTGTTGTTGATTAAGAGTATTTAATTGTGAACAAAATTGTCTTTGACATCACTTAATTTCAATGAACATCTTAGAAGATATTACAATAACTTATATAGCAAAACAACGTTTGCCGGATCAGCTAGTAGCATATAGACGCCGCCCGGTACGTTCTTGTGTTAAAACGCCCTAAGGGTCGTTAGGGTGATACGGAACGCGCGGGGTGAGAGGACGCGCACGCGCACGGAATGCTTGCTAATTCAGTCGACTACCGAGACCCAAGGCTAGAGTACGTGCGTGTGCGTCGCAGTTCGGTGTGCCTTAAAGTGCAGATAAACAGTAAAACGCCAAAATCCGTATCTTTCTACCAACACACCCACGACCACCGGTCATAAAACCAATTTTTTTTAACCTGACATGGCGCCGTTACCACGTCGCGCCCGATGGTAAGCATCAGTGACGTGCATAGAGTATTTGGACAGGGTAGGCAGATTCACATAATTAATGTGAATATTATATAATGATAACAAATATTATATTACTTTCACAGGGAAGATAGATGGCGTGAAAATAGAATAGATATGAATATAAAGGGTTTCTTTTTTTTGTTTAAATTAAAGGAATTTATTCTAGACTTATATATCGTCAGGGCATGCAATGCTTTCATAAATTTATGGAATGAACGCTACTGGTAAGCATCCATCTTATATGATGCAGTCCAAAAGTCCGACGACTCTCAACAGTAAAGAAAACTATCGATACTCGCATTACGATACTATTGTGCCGGCTTGCGCAAATAACTTTTTACGCTTCATTTAAAGGACCCCATGTCATAAGGACGGTGGGAATACGCTCGCCAGAAGACCATTACACAATCCAACGATACGGCATAGGAATCAGTCCTTGCCGAGATGCGAGTTGCCGCATAGCCGTGACTCCTCAAACTCGCGCGCGTGGTTCTACTACGGAAGTCAGAAGGTGGTGGAACAAGGTCTTTTTTTTTGTCCCTCGATATCCCGTTGCTATTTGATAATGCAACGACCTTGTGGTGGACAAGGACATTAATTTAATACAATTATTAAAATTATTTTCCCTTATTTTTACATATCTTAGTTGCTACCATTACTATATTCTTATACCTATACATTCTTTCTTTTTCTGTTTTTGATCTCTACCTAGCACCCTACTTTTCGTCCACGTTTGCCGATTTTAACATCTTATTTATTACAATTACTTTTATCTTATTAATTCTCTAACTATATATTCCTTATCTTTTACCCTTATTCTCGCCCCAATACTCTATCTATTCTTATTTTTATGCCTATTACATGTTTCTTAATTCCTCAGATTTTTACAATTTTCCTTATTTCTGATATTATTTCCATACACATTGATGTGTTCACATTTTGGTTATCATAAACTCCATTTATCACCTGCCTCTCTTTTCTATCTTATAGCTATCGGTTACAATTTTTGTTTCTTATTATTCCTACTTATTTCTAACTTAATTGATCTTATTTTCGTTTAACTGCGTACATTACTTGTCACTACCCTTAACTTACAACATGTGGAACAAGGTTAAACAACTCTTCAGAACACTCGCCATGATACAGACGGTAGAAAACGCTCAGCGAGGCAGTATCTCCGCGCAACCGGAGCGGCTAAAATAGCAAACAGGTAATTCACATCCCGACTAGACCTAAGAAATTCTCTACCTCTTGCTTTTTTGCCCAGTCGTGAAGCCGAAGCATGAATGGTCTTCCGGCGAGCGTGTTCCCACCGTCCTACGACATTGGGTCCTTTAAATAAAACATTAAGAGATATTTGTGCAGGCCGGCATGACAAGCGCGACTATCGAGTCTTTTTCTTTACTATTGATATTTGTAGTAGTTTTTGGACTACACCGTGCTTACCATCAGATGCGCGTGTGGTCACCATGCCTAGACAGGATAAAATATTCTTCCTTAATATTCTCCCTCATTTACAAAATCACCCTGTAGATAAGAGATAGTATGCAAGGGGCGCTTGCCAGTAACCCGATTGCCTCATTTACCGTAGCTAGTCAAAAGGTTTCTCCTACTCACCAGAGCTGAAGGCGGTCCCGGTGGCGTTGCGGAAGGCCTCCTCCTGCAGGTGAGAGACTGTCAGCGTCGCTGCGATGTTCAGGTCCGAGGTGAGGTTGCTCGGGGCGGCGGAGGCCATGCGAAGCTGGGTGGGGGGCGAGCAGCGGTATGAGGTCGCGAGGGGCGTGTGCCACTCCCCGGTGTGATATAACTCGACGACGCTCTTCACGGCTATTTGAGAGATTTTTTTTACATTTAATACCGTTAGTGTACCACATCTGTTTCACGAAGTTTGGATAGATGCTCTGTGCATGTCGGCATGATCGCCTGCGACTGTCGATAGCTTTTGGATCTTATGGTGGCACAGTGTAGATTAAGAACAAAAGCCACTATCAAAGGACTAAAATCCATTGTCATTCTGTTGTCATATCGGTCGAGATCAGTGACGTGCATAGGATATTTGGAAAGGGTAGGCAGAATTCGCGTAATTAATTTAAATATTATATTATGATAGTAAATATTATATTGCTTTCATAGGAAAAATTGATGGCGTGAATATAGAATAGAGGTGAATATAAATGGTTACTTTTTTTTTGTTGAACTTTAAGCAATTAATCCAGACTTATTTATCGTCAGGGCATACAATGCTTTCATGCATCTATGGAATGAACGCTACTGGTCCAGATATACCACGACTGAAGGTCTCTAGGTAAATGAGTTACTGGATACACACAAGCAGATCCCGAAGCACGACAGGTAGAGAGAGTCACTATAACGGTCTTTACACTCGTTTACTGTGGTCACGACCCAGTTGGAGCAATCGCCCTACCACCTAATGTTATATATTCAGCATTTTGACAAAAACAAACATATTTTTTGAGTAAATTGTAAGCAAAACTAGTAACTTTCAACCATAGCGCTCATGACGTGTCCCAGGGGATAGTAAAACTCACTGGAATTGTAAAACATCTCGGGCACGAGCGAGATGTTCAAGCTCTTGAGGCCGTAGTCGTTCCTCGAGTTGTTCCTGTGGAACACGAGCGTCATCGTGTTGTTGGTCACGTTGGTGCCCGGCCAGCTGACGGTCAGCCACTGGTCATCGCCCTCGCAGGTGCCGTTGATGACCGTCGCGTTCGCCGGCACGTTCAGCAGCAAGTGCGCCAGCGTTGTCGCTGTAAACGAATACAATTTGACTTTCATACACAAGTTAGTAGTAAATAGTTTATTACACTAATAAAAACTTGCTACTTGCTAAAGCCTGTCTTAAGCCAGGATAAAGTGCGAAGGGAAAACGAGTCAATAGCTGTTTACCTATTATATAATTATATAATAAAAATATATATTATTAATTAATATATATTATTATTATTTTTTTATATTAGTAAATGCTGGAACAATATACCTCCACCTATAAGATCTTCGTTCAGTATTTATGCTTTTAAAAATAAGTTAAAAAAATATTTGCTTGAATCTCAAATTAAATACGAAAAAGTAACTTTAGATATTTCTGTAATTTGACTTGATATTTTATTACTTGATATTTTATTACTTGATATTTTATGGAACAGCCTGTATGTATGTATGTAAATGCATTTTATTATCAATCTACCCTATCTCTATTATATTTTATTTAGTATTCTACATTTTGTATGCTACTCAAAAGTGTTCTATGTATTTATTGTCATACTTGTTTATTGTACGTTATAAGGTATGTTTTTGTATATTTGCTTAGGTTCTAATATTGAAATAGCACCGTGACGTCCGCGCAATCGGTTCCCCTGAGCGTCGGCTGAAAAACAGCGCTGGATGGCGCGTACAGCGTCGCCCAGCATATGCTGAGCTGAGTGCTCTTTGAGATGGGTAGCAGCACACAGGATACATGATGGGATGTTATGTATTATTCTTTCATTGTTGTTTTTATATAAATATGTTTGTTGTGTGTTGTTTCCTTTGCCTCAATAAACTTTTTCTTTCTTTTTTTTATTATATTATATAATTATGCGCTTTATATAATGTAAATTTTTTATCCAATAAAATTATTATTATTAACTAGCTGTCCCGGGAGACCTTGTTCTGCCCTATTTCTCTAAATTAAAGTCACATTGCTTCCCCGTCAGTTTTTATTCTGGCAAAACCTATTGGCCTGTCGGCTGTTTTTTGAAAATTGTTTGAAGGAACCTGGCCTTAATGCTATATGTATAAAAATTGACATTAATATTTATACGTCACTCAATAATTGTTTTGCCTTCCCGGAACCCGTCCACTAACATTTAAACTCTATGGTATGGTGTTAAAGTTCAATTTGACTTTTAAATATTATTACGAATTTTTTGTATGAGAATACAGAAAAGTCTTATTTTTAGAGAGTTGCAGCGAATTTTTAAAATTTTTCTCTCCGTAATAACCTTCCCCAGACTTCAAGAAACACAACAAAAAAGAAATCAGCCAAATCGGTTCAGCCGTTCTCGAGTTTCCCGCTTATCAAGACATTTAGCGATTCATTTTTATATATAAGAAGATTACGTTCGCCGGAGGGACGCGTTCCGACAATAGCCGTGCAGTAGACTTGAGGGAGTCTGCTGCTCGGATGAGAGGGAGACGGTGCACAGTGTCCGGCTCGCCGCCCGAGAGAGAGGGTTTTGGATTTTTTACACCCACACCTCCCCCAGAGAGATACCTTCAACAAGGCTTTTTTTTCCCTGGGCGTCTGGACGAATTTCTCGAAATTCTGGACGGGTGGAGCAATCGGAGGGACACCCCGGGGGTTTTTAGTCAGTAGGAGTCTGACACACCGGGGTCGCTGCCCTTAGTGTCCCTGATGGTCCTGTGCAGGATTTTCCCCCCGGGATACAAAATAAATTATACATTTACGTAAAAAAGAAACTTTATGTACTTAACAATCAATCGTACGCCACACGCGCTGCGGTGTCAAATCTCATTTGTTCATCAATGTTTCTTTATGATTCGTTAGGGATTATAGTTATTAACATTTTTATTAGTTGCAAGAAGGTGCAAATTATTACGTCTTGAAATGTCTCATTCGTAAGTAATATGATTCTGTTTATACATTTTTTTATCCAAGAACTAATTGCCTCATTATAGTTTAAGCAAAGTCATAGTATAAGTATTTATATAGGATAGGGGCATATATATATATATATATATATAAGCGTATATCTGCATATTTATGGATCTGTATATTTGTATGTATATCGTATTTACTAAACGAATGAATGGATTTTGATGTACTTTTTTTCTTTTTAACTACCGCACACTCAAGAGTTAATCCTCATATTACTTATATTTGTCTACTCACATTAACACATTATAAACGTATGCGTTCTGTATTCACTACAAATACTTTAACGGGTCTTATGCGCGAATTAACTTACTTGTAATCATGCCTCGACATTTCGACTTAGTTACACAGGGCACGGTTCCGAGCGGACCGAAGCGCCTCAGAGTTTTTCATCAAAGACGAAAATTTACTTCCTGTACCCACTTTTGTTCTTGATTATTGAAATAATCACGAGACCCAATGCTCACAGTATCCACATCTAAGGAGGTCGCAATTTTCTATTAACTGGGCTCTCGGTAAAAGTAAGTAATTCGCGTATAAGACCCGTTAATTTATTTATAATAAAGATATATTATTATTGTGCTGTTGCAATCTCCGTTGTTAGTGAATATTGCATTGGCCATGATTTCATCACGAGACCGCAACGGCCGAGTACTTTCAAACTGTGATGTTTTTTTTTATACCTACTTGCTGTCTGTTACACAAACCGTCATACAGCAGGCATCATTTTTATCTACATAAAATTCGTGCTGTGGAATGACGAATTATACTGAGAATGTAATTAATAAATAATAAACATTTTTTAACGCATAGATATACAGTATGTTAAGAATACAAAAATAAAATATAAATAGGGTAGATAGATAATAAAGTACATTCGCTCCCCGGGCGTCTGGATGAATTTGGTTTCACAGGCCCGGGTGGAGCGATTATAGGGTCACCCCGGGGGTTTTTAGTCAGTAGGAGTCTGACACAATAGGGTCGCTGATCTCACAGAGCCCCTAATGCTGGATTGAATAATGTTGGATTTTCTCCCGGGATACCAAAAAAAAAAGTACTGAAGCAATGAGTCCACTTGAGAGGATGTGTCTTCCCAAAATTTATGTGTTATCCAGGCGAGAGCGGTGTGTGACATGTTCCCGAACCGAATAGGCAAAACCTCGTCGCGGGCCGGAGAAGTGGACGCTGCTGTACCTCCGGTCCCGGCTAGACAAAGAGAAGGAACACTCCGGGGGTTTTAGTCGGTGCAAGTCCGACACACCGGGGGGCGACCCTCATCGCCCACTGAGGTCCGTCAGGGATTTCCCCGGGTTTCCAAAAAAAAAACCTATATGTGTATTACTATGGCCACTCTGTAACACGCTTTCATTTCGTCGTGTTATACTTTCCCTATTGTCACTCACTCGCTTTAATCAAAACCCTTTACATATATATATACATATATATATATATACCAATATGTATTTCACATCTATATAATTACATTTATTTCACTTTTATTTTTATATTATATAATAATTTCTATTTCGCGACTTTCTCCTTTCAAGCTTCAGATACAATCTCCATATCATAACTGAAAATCAATTCAACTTCATATTCAAAAAGCGATGTTCCTTCTTTTCCTATTGTATTTAACATAAAACTCACTTTTTTATTCAATGGCCAACTCTGATAACAGTGCCATAGATAACCTATTTTTTTTTTATATAGAAACCTATTTTTATAATCCTTTCATACAATCACTACAGTACCTATGAAGGTTCCTTTTCAGATACGGAATCCTAAAATTATATTCGAGGCGTCTAGTTACAAAACCCGCTAAAACGATTTTTCGTACAAAATTACTTAATAATTCTAATAGACATTTGAAATGTTTTTATCAAAGCAAATATTGTATATGAATATTTTCTTTTTTGCTTTTTTACTCTAGAATAATAATTTGAGTACCTTATAAGAATGTGATTGTAAATCAAAGATTAATTATAAGTTTTTATAAATAATTGGGAATAAAAATATGTTAAAGCGGGTTTTGAAACTAGACGCCTCATTTATCACTTTCGTTTCACAACTATGGTAAAAGTCCGTATTATGGGACACATTTTCAGGTTGGTCGTACATTACCGCTATTATATAATCTGTTTAAGTCAAAAATACTATTTAAATCGTATCATACAATTGTCTTATGATTATTTAATTAATATAGCTAGTTTTTATTGAATGTTAATTTGTAAAAATAAAATTAATAGCCTTTTATGAGAGGAACCTCTATGTCCCTATTTATGAGACACTTAAAAAGTAGATGGCCCCAATGTCTCATGATGTATGTCCCTATTTTTGAGACAGTTTAGAAATCAATAAGACTGATTTTAAAATAACTATTTATTAATTTTAAATCACAATACTTATAAAATAGATAATAAACTTGAATCTGAAATAACAAATAATTAGTCTTTACTAAATTAAATGAGAAATAAATGAAAATTATAAAAATATTTAATTCACTTTTATTCTTTAATTTTCTTCTGCAGTTCTTTTACTTTGCCCATCAGTTTTTTCTTTTCTTCTTGTAACTTTTTTTTTATTACTTATAGGCGAACGCTTGACCTCAATCACACCTGGTGGAAGGTGAAGATGAGTCCGACGATGAAACGTGTTCGCCCAGCAATTGCCTATTCACTCTTCTCTTAAAGACTCCCAGGTCATAACATCGCGAAAATACTGCCTCTGGAAGCGTATTCCATTCTTTAGCCGTTCGCATGATGCATGTAGAAGCGAATCTTTTCGTGCTGATATAAGGAACATCCACCACATACGGATGTTATCCCACAAGATGTCTAGTGGTTTCGCGGTGGAATGGTGATCCTTTTTATGCCAACACGCTCTCTGCTTCAGGACAGAGGAGTAAACATCTTTCATCACAGTTAAAAAAAATTATAGGAGAAATATTACATACATTTTTACTTTCAAAATATGCTCCAGACTTTTTAAACCACTCTTGCAATTCTACACAAGTGACAGCTGCTCTTGTAACACTCAAATGTTGGGGTTTCCTTATAGCTAATTCTGAATGACGTTTTCTAAACCTTTCATACCAGTGGCGACTAGGACGACTCTGTAAACGGAGTTTTTACAGCTAATTTTTGGACATATTTTTGAACACAATCCAATAACTCAGTTTTTGTTACAGGTGCTCCTATTGCAGCCCTGTCTAGCACCCATTTGACAATATCATCTTCTTCCTGAGACGATAAGACTGTTTCTGGTTTAGATTTTTTTTTATCTCATCTAGCCCAATACTTTTTTCTGCCTAGAGTAGCCACAGATACTTCGAAGGCAACAGCTACTCTCCGTAATGATGACCCGGTATCTTTTATTGCTTTTAAAGCATTTTCTACATCTATTGGGTCATATTTAAGTCTTTTATCAAGCACTTTTGAACACAACACTTTCTTTTTTGCTGATTGAGACGGCTGTTGTCCCCATTACTCCGATTTTCAATAATTTGTTTTTTGTTGTTCACTGTTGACACGTAACCTAAAATATCGAGAGATATGTCGATGGGGGGAGTCGAAGCTGCTCGCGTCCGTAGGCTTTACCCTAGTTTCCCTACAGGTGACTCCTGGGTGGTGCTAAACGAGCAGCAGCGAGGTGGTAGGGCTTCGGTGCCCGCCTGGATCGCGACCACATTACATGGGTGTAAAGCCCGTCATAGTGACCAGTTTCGGCTTGTCGCGTTTCGGGATCAGCTTGTGTATATCCAGTAGCTCATATACCTAGAGACCTTCAGTCGTGGTATATATGGGCCGACATGACGTTGGAGACTATCAATGGATTTTCATCCTTTGATAGTCGCTTTCGTTTTTGGATTACACTGTACTTACCATCAGGTACTCTGTAGTCACTATGTCGAGCCAGAGTAAAAAAAAAAAAATTTCACTAATTAATAAAAGTATAAAAAAACATATTTTAAATATTTCAATAATATCAAATAAAAAATTAAGAAAAAAAAAATTGCAAAATTAATGTTTTGATTTTAGGTTAAGTTTTGAAATTAACGTAATTAAATTGAAAATACTCTCAGAAATAACTATTTGAAGTTATGCTGATAAATAATTTGTTATATTTAATCATTTTACTTTTTAAATACTAAAAATTATTGATATTTTAATTAAAAACGCATAACAGTACACTGTCTCATTAATTGGGACAATCATAAGACTTGATGTCCGTATTGAGTGATACGCGGTGTAAAGTGTTCCATATACCGGTACGTCTACGTTAACAAGTGTCGGTATTGTGAGACACTCAAAAATAAAATAATATTGCTATAAATTAACATAAATGCAAATAACATACAATATCTATAATTTATAAGCTTTTAGATTACACTTACATTATATATATAAATATAATAAAATATATAATTTCATCCAAGTAAAAAACTGTACAGTAGTTATCGTTCAACTCTTTTAAGCCACGGTTTTGAATACCAACAACAAACCTCATGCTTTTATAATTTTTTTTCAAAACATACAAGTAATAATTAACAATTAGACTTGTTAATTTCATTCAAAAATGATAAAATTATGTGTTTATTATATTTTTTAAAAGTATAATTTGGTATTCTTTTTATAAATGATTATATTCACATTGTGTACCATAAATAGGGACAGTGTCCCATAATATGGACTTCTACCATACGCGTCATAAAATGCAAAGTTCTGTAACGTGATCTCTTTATTCCATTGATACGAGTTGTTTCCGTTTTAATACGTACTGACGCATATATGCAGAGGTGATAAAGACCCCGTTCTGTTCTGTCGTTCAGTATTGTTCGTTATTGAATAACAGACATTTTTATGCATTGTTTAAACTATACGGCGAACATGTGACGCTTAAATACGTATTTTAATTTAAAAAAAACACAAATACGCGCCGCGGAGTTTTCGACGGGGGCAACGCCTCAATAGGGATGTCGAAAGTGAAAAAAAAATCGTTATATCGATATTTATAAAAATATCAATATCAGAGTCGATATATCGAAGGAAAAATATCGATATATCGATTAAATCTCAATAAACACGAAAACATTTAACTAGTTTTCCGTTTTATTAGAAAAAATTACAAAAATATCAAGAACTAAAAGGCTATCTTCTAACTTTAAGACCGATTTAAGATATCAAACAAAAATAAATTATACATAAATTAATGGCGGCAAATAATATACATGCAACAATTCAGATGTCAATGCATGCAACGTAACAAAACATATAACTCAACAGTCATAGACAATATAGTTCTTTTTTTTTTCGTTCGGTCCTATCGTCTACTAGTTTCAGATTTCAGCGACTTCACTGCCCTAATTAGGAAAAAAAAATCGTTTTCGATACTGGATATTTTGTATCGATATATCGTTACAAAATATATCGCCCAAAAAATCGATATATTGGATTGAAAATATCGATATATCGATGTATCGATATTTATTCGACAAGCCTACGCCTCAGTCTGCTCGTGACCATAGTCTGTGTAACCAGATCGAAACGTAAAGCTATAATTTAAAGTAAGTTATTTCGCGTGTAAGACTCTCCAAAGTATTCATAGAGTGTACCAACAAAAATCAAAGAGTTATGTCTGTTATGAAAGTCATAAAACCAGTAGACGCCTTATGTGGTGGACGATCCTTATATCCGCACGAAGAGATTCATCATGCGAACAGCTAAGGAGTGGAATATGCTTCCAGCGAGCATATTCCCACGATCTTATGACTTAGGAGCTTTTAAGACAAAAACTGAATTGGCATTTGTTGAGCGGACGTTTTCCGTCGTCAAACTCATCTTCACCTTCCACCAGGTGTGATTGAAGTCAAGCGTCCGACTGTAAATACCAAAAAAATAGTTAATCGAAGACCCCTGAGCACATACCTACATAAACATGTCTCATATTATGATAACACATGACCGAACGAAATATAAATAAAGGTCGAATGATTCACCAGACCAGTCATGGCTTTTACTGCTATTTTTTTTTCATAACAGTAAAGATATTAAATTACTATTATTTCTCACTGTTATATAACAGGTGAAAAATCACTGTCAGTTACTATTTTTATGCTTTTAATTATTTTTATAACAATGGCGGTTTTCTGTAGTATTTTTTGAGTAATAAATAATAATATCAGCACGCTATTCCCTTTCAGGGTTAGTAATTTTTTTAAAGAGTTTACTAACCAAGGAAATTTGATATTAGACCTAACTAAATTGATGCCATATATTGAAAATTTATTACCAAAGCATCAGTTTTGACCCTATCAATATAATGCAATTAAATAATAGATTTTAATTTAGCTTTATCAATTTGAATTTCATTAATAAATCTATAAAACATAACGTGTATTTTTTTATTTTTTTTGATTTCACTCTACACTTGATATACAGTTACAAAGAGCCCTTTTAAAGGTGATAAATTTTTAAAATACAATATTAGTTTAACAGGGAACCTACCCTAAGCTAGAAAACATGGACAGGGGTCTAAGAGACTAAAAAAGTTTGGGGACTTATGATCTGAACACTGTTGTGTTATAAACTCCCGTAACAAAGTCGTGTGATTTATTTTTGTCACAGTTATATAACAGGTGACGTGTGAAACGTCTCATACCTACGCCGAACGGCCATTGTGATGGTAGGTATGTGTGTCTACCTGTATCGTGTCACCGTGTACCCGATTTGTAACGCACATTTGTTCTGCGTCTATATAATACTTCAATACCGTCTCGCCTTACAATATATCTGATCTACCGAAAAGTTATTTTCGTTTCAAATTTCCCCATACAGCCAAATGCTTATTAGGTGCATGTTTGCCATTCTATTTGCATCGTTTAATTTATACATAATGACGTAGAAAATTAACTAGAATAGAGTTTTTTCACGTTAGTCTTACATGTGAAGCGATAATGAATAAATTAATGAAGAACATTTATTTTTCCTTCGAATAAAAAAAAGATATTAAAAAATAATAAGGACCACTCAGGCTTCACTGTGACTCAACTTAAATGTGAATCATGTAGGCATCAAATTGCGAATTGAACGATATCAACCAATATTTGGCGAGATTGACTAAAAAAAACTCTGGCAATCGACTGGTCATACGAAATCGACAATTGGACCAGCTTTGGTCTACGGATTCCTGGCAATCCCATATATTTTTGCCTCTTCTCCTAACGTTTTTGCTGATTAAGTTACCTTATCTTGACTCGCAAGAGGTTTTTTATTCTAGCCTTTATAAATGTTGTGGCAACAATTATATCTAAGGCTAATTGAAGTTATATGGTGTCAATACGCTTAATGCAATGTAAGGTTATAGTGCAATGGACGATACCTAGGTCACGCGCATTATATACCATATAACGCGCGCCAAATAAGAAATAAAGGGGGTTCAAGTCAAGGCTACCTTTCAATCAATACGCCTCCCACGAGTGTTAAAGACCAACATGCCTCCATAATCTAATTCTGAGCTGAGTTGACATGTCAACTCACACACACATGTCAATACACAACATAGCTCGTATTATTTTCCTCCAATCAATTATTTATGCTAATATTGATAACGATAACGAGTTATTGCACATTTATTATTAAAATTGAACCCGTTTATTAAGAACGAAATAAAATTTTAATGACATATTTTTATAGATTCAAAGTCAATCAACGCAGATTCATACATTAGGGTTATAGCTCGCATTTGCATTCATGCAACGTCACTATGTTATTCCAGACAGTATTATCTCCGCATCAAATTTCATCCAAACCAATTTAGCAGTTCTGGCGTAACTGAGCAATATATTCGTACGAATTTTCGCATATAGTAATAACATCTTCACGCTATATCCCTTTTGGGATAATCAGAGATCAGTGACTTGCATCCCATAAATGCATTATTTGGTCATACTTGGATTGATTAATGAACATATTCATATAAAATCTGGTAACTACCAGAGTCCAAATTTTAAAACAATACATGTATAAAATGTCCAAGTACAAAAAGACAATGTGTATTTATGTTTCTATGAGATGCACGCTTCTAGTAAAGATAGATTAGTGGCTGAATGTACTTTACGCTTATATGTTGTGCCCAACGTGACCAGCAGCGCTGCTGATCGCCATTCTGACAGCACTAGTACACATGACGTTTCTATTAGATGCCATGCGGGTTTCCTCATCACTGTTTTCATTCACCAGTGCGCATGTGATGCCTAAATCCATACTTATTCTGGAAGAAACCAGAGGTTACGTGCCGGGATACGAACTTGCAACAATAATGGAATATTATTATTAGCTACTTCCCTCCCACTGCAGGGCACAGGTCTCCCTTCCCTTTTCTACTATAGTTGTGGAATCCATGGGAAGGGGTTTGAACATGTAACCCAGCACACTTGTCCAATAGCGGTTGACGGGTGTACACTATGTGAAGAGACGGTATATACAGCAGCTAAGAATCTAGCAATCTGCGTGCAACTCGGCAAGCTATTTACCTCAGTTGGCTCTTACGATACCTCAGTAAGATGAAGAGGGAGCCACTATTTTATTCTGTCTGTAGACCCCACGGTCGTTATGCATGTAAAGGTTAAACGACCGTCTCATGAACCGTAACTTTGTACGAACAACCTAAATTTGTTCAGCTGATGTAAACATATTTACCGTGCAAACATCATGCGTCCATGCCTTATCCACAACGGCTTGCTACATACCAGTCATCGTAAGGGCATTTTCACACCGCATCCGATCCGAATACGTCCCGAAGTAACCATAGAACGTAAAAGAATGTAGCTTACGATATGATGATAATGTCCTAGCCGGCTTCGGCCACGGCGACTGTTTCAACACCGATTAAGAAAATCTAGGTCCAGTTTACGGAAACAGCCAATTGCGCAGGAGATATTTAAGTGCATAGCTGGACGCGCAGCCAGAAAAGCACTCTCTCGTCCGAGCTCGCCCAAGCCCGATGGAATGGAGAACCAGTACGATCGGGAGGGAGCTAAATGCAGGTTTGGTCGAGTTTCCCTTCTCGCCTAGTCCTCCCTAGTCGCCTTTTACGACACCTCAGGAAGAAGAGGGGAGTGATATTCTATTCTGCCGGCAGCCACTACGGCATAAAATAGTATCTGCTTATGGGACTAAAGAGCCGCGGCTTTACATCCAAAGAGCCGCATGTTGCTGACCCCTGGACTAGCCTATTAAGCTTGCGCTTACAACTTATTCGTGCAGATGTCACAACTAGTGATGAAAATGCCCGGGAATTTTCCCAAAGTGCCCAAAACTTCCGAGAACATTCCGTAAATTCCGGGGAATATTCCCAAGGACGTTTTAGGCACTTTGGGAAAATTCCCGGGCATTTTCATCACTAGTCACAACCGCTACCTGCGAACGAGTAGAAACATCTTTACTTCGCGTTACGTGTATATTTTTTATTTTGCTCGGATCAGAGCAGTCTTTTTGTACAACTTTGAGACTTTTGATGTGAAATAATTATTATAACAATCATGGTGTAATTTAATGTAATTATGTACAACTTATTGCCGCCAGGTCGTCGACTAGGGACGTGGCTGAATAGTCGGTTTTACCGACTAATCGGAACATCACTAGTGATAATTGTAGCTAAGAAAGGGGAGGAATACGTTGATGTAACTTTTATAATTTAGTCAAAGGATTACATGTAATGTAAATGCATTAATAACGAGTTTTAGTCCACATTTATTGTTTATACTGCTTCTACAAAATGACTTCAGCATAACTGATGGTAAAGGTGCGATTTCGATTCTGACTAGATCGCGATATATACCTCTATGTATTTATATAGACAATTGATATAGACGACTGTATAGCGCTGTTAGGCCGCATGCCAGGCTCGCTATTGTGACAGCAATCACAGGTGTATTTTACAAACAGTGCGATTAGTTTCAGTTTCTATCTCTAGTGTGATCAAAGCTAAAACATGATATCCCAGAATTATTATCAAATCCGGTCTGGTTACATTTTTTAATATTTATAAGAATCAATTGAGAGTACGTTTATTATTTTTTTGATTGTAAAGCATAACGGAATAACGTTGTCTGGATGACGGGCATTCAAAAGGGTGGTACTCGTATAGTAAAGACGTACGTCTTGGTCTTAATTAATGTGTAAGGAGATTATTAAAATATCAGGACGGATTTTTGTAAAAGGAATATGAGCCGGATTATTGTTAAAACTGTTCTAAGAAAATGAGATAAATGACCTATGAGAAGAGTTGTGTTTTAACTTCTGAACATCGTTATTACACGTATCACGTAGAGAATCGTACCTAAAGAAAGCCTAACCAGCTTACCGAAACGTTTATACAAATTAATTCATTAGTGCAGCGGTTCCCAACCTGGGGTACGCTAAAGTTAGCTTAGGGGTACTAAAAAAAAGTATTATGGCGGTAAAAAGTATTATAAAATATGCTTTCTAGGATTAACAATTTTTTTTTATAATTCTTTCTCGTGTATAACATTATTGAACATCATATTACATTAAATATGTTTGCATGTTTATATTTCTTCAGCTGTATTTTTTGAAAGTAAATATATTTGTATATCTGAAATTACTAAATGATTTCTTTTTTGTGTGTATACATATATATATATGTGTTTGTGTGTGTGTTAGGGCTACCCACTAAGTAAACAATCAGGTAGAGGGGTACTCTAATGAAAAAAGGTTGGGAACTGCTGCATTAGTGTTTAAAAGTGTCTTAAAGTTAAAGGAGACCTCAAACTGAGCGTAATATCCGCTGTGTAGTTTAGAAGATATAAACGAACACACAAGCCAATAATTGCTACAAGATAATAAATTCCATGACAAATACAAAACTACATATATTCAATTTATAGGAGAGTCGCCGCCGTCATACCTGAGTGTTTTCTAAACACTACAAAACTGGGTCGAGAACAATGATTTAAGAAAAACGCGTACAATGGTTGCTCAATGTGAAAATAATAAAAAAAATTGCAAGACGCCCACAGTTGTGATTTATTACGTAAATCGTTATACACTTTGTACTTTCACTAATTTTCTTCGGAAATTGTTGAAATAGAACTAACGCTGCACAAAAAATATTATACACTAGCTGATCCGGCAAACGTTGTTTTGCTATATAAGGTTTTGTAATATCTTCTAAGATGTTCATTGAAATTAAGTGATGTCAAAGACAATTTTGTTCACAATTAAATACTCTCAATCAACAACACATTTATTTGGATAAAGATTAATATTATTACGTTGATACAACTCTTAACAAATAATGCATTAATTTCGACCAAATTTGTTTACCATAAATACGGTTTTAGTGACTTAATCTTAAAAGATAGACATATACTGTGCTGGACATTTTTTTAGATCATTTCAAGAGGAATAATTCTTTCATACATATATTTTTGGTATCTTGAACCGTTTTTGCAGCGCACGCAATGGAAGCCCCCAAGGATGAATAATTTTCCCCGTTTTTTTCACATTTTCCATTATTTCTTCGCTCCTAATAATTGCATCATGATGTTATATAGCCTAAAGCCTTCCTCGATAAATGGTCAGTTCAACTCAAAAAGAAGTTTTCAATCCGAACCAGTAGTTCCCGAGATTAGCGCGTTCAAACAAACAAACAAACAAACAAACTCTTCAGCTTTATAATATTAGTATAGA
Organism: Automeris io; assembly: GCA_036320925.1. Lineage (NCBI taxonomy): Eukaryota > Metazoa > Arthropoda > Insecta > Lepidoptera > Saturniidae > Automeris > Automeris io. The sequence goes on along the minus strand of JAUDJH010000029.1, from coordinate 5,707,039 downwards.
TTTATTATAGCCCAGAATAGGCCGCAGTGGAGGGCTGTCTGCGTTGTGAACGATCCTGACGTGATTAAGCATCTTGCACCGCTCCAGTTGCGTGGAGATATTGCCACAGTAAGCGGTTTCTACCGTCTGTATCAGAGCGAGAGTTCTGAAGAGTTATTTACCCTTGTTCCACGCCCTCTCCATGAAATTGAACTAGACATCCGGGTTTACGGAGTCACAATTATATGGTAACTCACATCCCAATCATTGAGCTATGAAATGGGTCTTCCGGTGAGCGTGTTCCTACCGTCCTCTGATATGGCGTTTTTTAAAGGAAGCATAAAGACATTTGTGCAGGCTGGCATGATCGCTACGACTATCTCGATAAACTTCTTAGCTCTTGACAGCCGTCGTTTTTTGGACTGCACCATGCACCATCAGGCGTGATGTAGTCACTGCAGAATCAGGGTGGAAAAGGTACAATGCTGATTCTGGAAGTTGCTGTCAAGGTGCCAGCTCGCGTGGACGGCTTTATATATAAATGCATACAGAGAGATATATTGCGGCTGGGCATCCGCTGCCGGGTAAGCTAGTTTAGCTAAAAATGGAGTCTAAGCTGCTCGCGTCCGTAGGCTCTACCCTAGTTTCCCTTCACGTGACACCTGGGTGGTGCTAAACGAGCAGCAGCGAGGTGGTAGGGCGCCGGTGCCCATCTGGATCGCGACCACAGTACATGAGTGTGAAGCCCGTCATAGTGACCAGTTCCGGCTTGTCGCGTTTCGGGATCAGCTTGTGTATATCCAGTAGCTCATATAGCTAGAGACCTTCAGTCGCGGTATATGCGGGCCGACATGACGATGTAGACTGTCAATGGATTTTCATCCTTTGATAGTCGCTTTCGTTTTTGGACTACACTGTACTTACTGTAGTACTCTGTAGTCACTTTGTCAAGCCAGTGTAAAAAAAATTAACACGACATCGATCCAATCCGACGCAGCTATGAGTTTCTTTCAGCGTTTCTTCTCAAGGTAGTCGCTTCCAAAAAAACTAGTATTATACTTAAAATTATTTAAGCTATATGTTATGCTATTTATTGTGTTTTTTATTGCTTAATAAGGTGTAACTCGACCGGGGCCCTCCACGAAAATCAGCGCTGCAGACTTCCTCTGTGGCATTAAATTGATGGAGGTCCCATTTTCGCCATGTTTATATGTTCAGTAGATTACTGTTAGGTTCTTTACCTGTCAGACCGCAGTCAAGGTGGCCACAGTGGAGCTCTTGCGTTGCCCCCCAACCCATAAATCGCTGGCTAAGCATCTTAATTGCTCGCCCCTCTCACACGGTGAATTTTTAAAGGCCATTTTCCCAGCCAACAGCAAACACAGTCGAAAAAAAAACGACATTGATCGATTGTTAGGCGGAACAAAGTTCGTCGGGTCAGTTAATATTAAAAATAAACTTTTACACAATACAATGGCTACATTGATATATCGCCTTATCAATAAATGCCAGTTTGTGCGATACAAAGGGGCGTCTTTACTTCCTGACGTCACAATACCATTATTACACTCGTATTACTCAGAACATCAGTGCAAATGGCAGTTTAAACTAAACATTGTATCGAGTAACTTAATAATATTTATTTCCATGTAATAATAAAATTACTATGAGCATTGTTGAATGATGGCGTTCTTAACCCTTTTCGTGATAGTGTATCTGTGGAGATACAGCAGAATTTACAAAACCTATTGCCATAAGTTTCTAGCGCAACCTTAATATTTTTATATGAATATTTAGGTAATTTCTCAGTTTTTGAACGCACGGTTAGTTTCTATTAGACATCCTTGGAACATAAGGGTTAAACGGTTTGAATATTATTTTGATATTGAAAGAAAGAACATTCTGCCAAGTTAAAGATTAACCATAGATGGGCAAAATGTAATCAGATGAATGAAAACTATAAACGATTAGATTTTACGTTTTTTACCATTAATATGACTGCATTTTGCTCATTTATGTTTTAAACACTACAAAATCCCAGATTGTATACACATTTATGATTTCTTAATGTTTTAAATGGATTTAATCATGATTACAGAGCAGGAAAATTAAAATTACGACTACATTTTGTAATCGTTCATCATTAATCAGATTACATTAAAGGGATTAGAAAATATACAGAAACCATTAGCATGCGACAAATATTTTATAGTGCTAGAGCGAGTGCTCGAAATGGGTGGTTACCGCAGTACACAAGTGTAAAGGTCATCATTGCCATCATCATCACTAATACATTTTGTAGTCGATTTGTTTATTGTATGTAATAGTTTATTTTAGAATTATTTATTTTTGAGTGGGTGTATTGTTATTATCTATACTTATTATTATACTTTATATTTAAAATTATTTAAGCTGTATGTTATCCTATTTCTTGTTTCTTATCTTTTTTATTGCTTAATAAGATGTAACACGACCGGGGCCCTCCACGAAAATCAGCGCTGCAGACTTCCTCTGTGGCTTTAAGCTGATGGAGGTCCCATTTTCGCCATATTAATATGTTTTTTGTTTTTTCTTTTGTTTTTGTATGTTGTTGTCTTGTAACAGAAATGTTGCTTTTGAATTTCTAGTATTTTGTTAGTTTGTGGTGAAAAATAAATATATTTCATTTCATTTCATTGTGACTCGCTTTGGGCCGCGTTTTGGGATCAGTTTGTATGGAGGATTTCCATCGTGGTATATGTGGGCCAACTTAGGATGGTGGCTGTCAACGGATTTTCGTCCCTTAGCGGTCGTTATCGTTCTTAGACACCACTTTCCATCAGGTGCAATGCAGTTACTTTAAATGAAGCTGAAAACATTTTCTAAATACGTTCGTCGGCCGGCGCGATTTGTTTGTGTTTCTCACGGGGACGGAATCCGCTGGTCACCCAGCATTTACTGAACTGACTTTCCTGCGGCGCATCATCACAACACAGGGTATTTGCTCCTGTTGTTTTCTACCTAGATTATAAATCCTCCTGTGTTGTATGTTATATTATGTGCCAAATGTTTTTTCTTCCTTTCTATTTAATCCGCACGTTTTGTACTAGGAACACCCTTCCATTTATTTCTTGATTCCATTGCAGTACCGTGTATAGTTCTAACATCTAGTTGCAGAAATATTCTTCAATAATGAATTTATGCGTCGTAAGGTTATAAAAGAGACAAGTTAATGACTCATTAGTGTTTAAAATCTTTGTTAAAATTAGTACGAGCAGTCAACAAAACATGTTCCGACAAGTTCGCAGGCGGCGGTTGCGACTAGCGCGCGAATCAGTTGTAAGCCAAGTCCCTAAGATTGCCCAAAATCCTTGAGACCGTAATCGGCATGGCCGACTAATCGACTAGCTGGCCAGCCATAACCAGCACACCTCTAATTATCACAACTCGCTAAAGAACTTTATAGAACCTCCTAGAACGTTCCTTTTTATAAACCGACCGTTACACGCGTCTCTGACGACCGCCTTTTGTGCAATGAACAATTTCCTGCGTCTGAGGCAGTTGCAATTACCACTGACCTTGGCGATATTGAAATATTCTTAGCCAGTCCTTTACTTATTAACTAGCTGTGACAGCCCAGCGTTGCCTAGGTATAAATTAACATATATCATTACTAGCTGGCCCGGCAAACGTTGTTTTGCCATATAAGTTATTTCTAGGTGATAATTGATCAGTTATCGAGCGGGATGAAAAATGATTAGATTACTAAAATGCCTATTAAAAGATAGAGGTTCGCGATAAAAGGGTAAAAATTTTAGGTTGTATGTATATTTTAATGCCACGTTATAGAAAAATAAAACAAAGAATTTTGTCCAAAAATTAAATGTTTAGGGTGCACAACCCTTATCACTTAGGGGTATGAAAAATAGATAGTAGCCGATTCTCAGACCTACTGAATATGCATATAAAATTTGGTAGAAATCGGTAAAGCCGTTTCGGAGGAGTAAGGTAACTAACATTGTGACACGAGATTTTTATATATATATATATATAGAGATATGACTTATTAATGTTGATATCGTCACGTTATCATCAGTTTCAGGATTCGATTCCACCTATTATCCGCTGAGCCACTAGCCACTCTTCTCTTATAAAATTATAATATATAATCACACTATATCTCTTTCGAGGTTAGCAGAGATACATTAATGCTTGTATTCACTATATCTATTCTATTATATCATCAGCCCACTCTAGTCCACTGCTGGACATAGGCGTCTCTTAACAAGCGCCATTGACCCGGTCTTTGTCTCCTCTCATCAAATCATTTTCGGCTACCTTCCGCAGGTAGTCACCCTACACTACATATACCGATTCGAAGTATCCACTTCAGAGCCGCCTGCTGCAACGGCCATCGGTTCTTCGGCATTAGCACGCTGAACGACCTTAAACTGGACTAGTGCAACCGTTAGTGTCCACTTCTCGACTTCGTACGTCAGAACTGGTAGGACGCATTGATTGAAAACTTTGGTTTTTCCTTGTGGAATAGAAGCCAAGACGACTCTTTTTTTTGTAACACGTGGGAAATCCCTAACGGACCTCGGGGGGCGGTGAGGGCCGCCCCCGGTGTGTCGGACTAGCACCGACTAAAACCCCCTGGGTGTTACACCTTCCACCTACCAGCATCGAGGGCATGGAGGTCTCATTCTCGATGACCGGCAAGGCGTGCGGCCTTAAGTAGACCTCTGCTCGTTTGGGGAGGAGTGGTGTAAAGAGCCACCTCTCTCATGCCTCGGCATGCATGCATGTTGTAAAGCAGCACGCGGGAACTCATCGCGCGCCGCTCGCACCCTTGCTGGACGACACACTCCCTCAAGTATGTCACCCGGAAACCGAAAAGACCTTATTTTTTTTTTAACTCTGGGGAAACCCGTTATGGGCCGTCAGGGGATGATGAGGGTCACCCCCCGGTGTGTCGGAGTCGCACTGACTAAAACCCCCGGGGTGTTCCTTATCCCGTTTGCCGGGGCCAAGGGCAAGGCTGTGCCAGCTTCCTCAGCGCTCGGCGACGTCTGGCCTATTGATGGAAGGCGCCTGGAGACCATTCCGCTCTCCTTCAGTTTCTTCGAGCGGTGCGCGGGAACACATCGCGCACCGAACCGAAAAGACCTGTCATAATATCCCAAATGCTGTCCAACCCAACTGAACTCTTCTTTTGACTTTTCTCTCGAAGTTGTTTTTTCTATTATATGTCTCTTCTTAGCAAAAACAATGTTTTGTATTTAAACAAAGTTACGTAGAAATCATTGCGAAATAGATCGCAACATATTGATATCAATATTAGACCAAAATAAAAAGCTAAAAATAAATCTCATTTGCATGACATATTCACGGTTAAAACGTATCTATATTTTAGCATTTCTACATGCATAATGAGTAACACAGTTTCGCTAAAATCTTTGGTAGATAAGTCTGACCTCGCCTAACAGGTCTGCGCGTCTACAAATCATACGATTATGTGTACCGTCACGAACCATTCCTTTCGGGGTCAGCAGAGTTAGATTATTAGCTGCATTCACTTTGCGCTTTGCCACCGTGACCAGCAGCGCACTGAGGGCCCAGAAAAAGTGACATTCTATGAACTAAAGCGAAGCGATTCGCCTCCTCCTTTTTGCTGCGAACCGCCAAGGAGTGGAATTCACTTCCTACGTCTGTTTCCATCTTCTTATGACATGGGAATCTTCAAACGTCGAGTGAATCGGTATTTACTGGGTGAGCGCGCTCCATCGTCGGCCCCATCATCGCTTTCCATCAGGTGAGATTGAGGTCAAGCGCAAGCCTATCAGTAATAAAAAAAAAACTACGCTAGTAAAAACTGCAAAATATATAGAATTGACATTAGCCGTCGAAATATCACACTGGCACGTTATATCAATTTCATATAATTTTCTATTAGCGTTATCGATAAATGAATATTATCAAGTCTAGGGGGCGCTGATCACAGTACTCGAGGCACCAACGATAACTATAAAAAATCCAGATTTTCCGTTCCGTTGTTCCACGCTGAAGATAATAATTCATAATGAGTGCAAAACGCGAGTTTAAAATATATTATTTTTACTCAATCAAAATTGGTTCATCTATTTAGGAGCTACGATGTCATAGACAGATATACAAATACAGAGTCATAGATACACACGTTAAACTTCTAAAATCCGCGTTTTGTGTCGGGGAATTAAAAAAAAAATCCACTCACCATTTTCGTCGCCTTTCGGGTAGGACACGTTGAGTTGACCAGCGAACTGGACAAGGATGCAGGTCAAATTCTTCTTGTCCGTGTACGCCCACGAACCCTGCTCGGGGGGTGGCAGAGGGCCGGGCGCTGGGGTGGGGGCTGGGGGTGTCGGCTTGGGAGTGGGAGGAATCGGCGGACTAGGCGAAGGGGTCGGCGGAGGAGTTGTTGGACTTGGCTTAGGAGCCGGAGGTACCAGTGTAGTGGTAACCACATCATCGGCCGTTAAGGTCGTTTGCGTAATACTCTCGGAACTTGAACTAGATCCTGTCGAAGTATTCTGGACTGGTATAATAGCCGGTGGGGATTGTTCTAGTGTAATTATCACAGGCTTCGGGGGCTTGGTTACCGGATCTCCATGACCTAGAGGAACAAAAAAGATCTAATAAATTGGTATGTCGAAAGACACAAACAAAAACGTCAGCTTTGTATCCTATCTGATTATAAACGGTTACCACCGCCCATAGATAGCTGCAGCACAAATGGCGTTGTTATTGCGTTGCCGACCAAGGATATTGTTCACGGCCCTTCCCATGTCAAAGCTCTGGAGGAAAACTGTACCTGGCAAACTACTCCACAAATCCAAAGTGCACGACAAGGATATTCTAGAGAATCGCTGCTTTGTCGCGATTCAGTAAGGCTTTATAGTGTGGGGATGCACCAACGACCAAGGGCGATTGGTGCGCATTTGAAATGGCGTATATTTATATAAAGCACACGTCATATTAACAGCAGCACGTGCTGCCAACAGCATTGCTCCTTCGTCTAAATTCGCTCCAAACAAATCTACAAAAACCAGTTGTTTTGCTTACAGCTGGTAAATGTATATTACCGCTCAGAGCTGGCTCACCTCGATTACAACCCTATGTGACCAGGAATAAAAAAGTTTGCTAGTGCAGCTTTTTTTGACATAATTATTGTTGACTAAATGCATGATTTTTTTTTTGAATAATTTATATTAGAAATCAACTGGGGTAATGAATGTAATTAATGAGAAAAGTACAGAAAATAAAACATTTTTCTTTAATATCATCATGCTATATCCCTTACAGGGTGACACTAATGTATGTCTGCATAGAACCACAAAACTTAATATTAATAACAACAATGATACAAATCTGTATACATACACACATCATAAAAAAATATCATAGTGAAACTCAATTTAGCTTGTCACGTTTCAGAATCAGCCCATGTACAATGAAACATAAATCTAGAGAGTTTCCTCAGGACATATATAATAGGTAGTAAGGCTGTGATAAAATCTTTATATGGTTTTAATTCAATTGCTGGACTCTACTAAAGTTCCTATCTAGAACCTACATTGAACTACTTTGATAGGCCAGTATTATTATATAAGGTGTCTAGGGGAATCCCCTAAATCATATTTTAACATATTAACAATTATTTTGGAGAGAAATTTATGTATGGGGGATTTCCCTACAAGGTAACTATAATGAAGTTCCCTAGCATTATGATATAGTTAATATAAAAACATCTCTATGTATAAATTTATACTGCTCATATCACTGATACATACATACATAATATAAGCCTGTTTCAAGATTTGCAATAGATCTCTATCCTGTAAACTTCTGATGTCTAGAAGTGTACAGCTGCCTTTCACAAATTGTGGGTCTATCTGGCCTCAGGGTTTTTTCCACGAGACTAACTCCTGTTGGACAGGAAAGGCATTTACAACTTCATCAGGTAAGAGAGCTTAAGGTGCTCACTCAGCAATTTATGGGTTTGGTGGCAAAGCAAGGACACTAATGCGGATGCAAACCTCCACTTGGGTGGCTTGCTAGAGAAAGATTCAAAGGTGATCTACAAGCTTTTTGGACCTAGAGAAGTAACTCACAAAGAAACTCAAAGCTGTGTCAGCTCAAAAAGTAACTCAAGGCCTCAAAGTATATTATATATAAGATGTATTCTCTACTCCAGAGCAGAAATTCCAATAGTTCTTAGTTCTGCCACAAAGATATCAGATCACTGTTACTTTAGCCTGCTTATTTGTTTATGTTGGTCTGTTTGCAAGCACTTTGTCACTTGACCAGTGAGATCATAATATAACATATAGTCATACTATAGCTCTCCCAGATTGAGCATAGGTATGTACCTATGGTCTAATGTTAGAGGCTGCATCCAATTTGCACTTATGTCATGCACAATATGACCAGTAGTACAGCTGATTGCCATTCTCACAGCACTGATACACATGGCATTTCTATTAGTTGCCATATGGGTTTCCTCATGATGTTTTCCTCTTCCGGTGAGCATGTGGGGCCTAAACCCGCACAGTGAGAACATTGATAAATTCACTTTTGTCATAGGGACAGATGATATGGTCCTAATGTGTACAGCTTTTTACTGATTAATAATGCAGTAACTATTCACAACCCTATCTTTTGATATAAGGAGAGATTATATCAAATCTAGAGACTCAAAAGTTGTTTTAAAAATGACAGACTAAAGTGAATTAAGTGTTTTGCTCTAATAATAATACAAATATAATGCTTTAACAATATAACTCCTCCATGCTTTGTAATATTTTTCAAATAAAAATGTCCTTGTGCTCGTTATGTGAATGGTGTGCAGTTAGTTCATTGGAGCTTATAAAAAAATATTGATTACCGCTCATTCAATAACAGAATATTTCAAGTTTGGAATAAATTGCCTCAGGATTTTGTTGATGCACCATCAACAAATAGTTTCAAAATTAAACTAACTGTACCTTTGTTTTAATAACTTGTCTATTGTACCTTTGTTTTAATAACTTGTCTATTGTACCTTTATTTTAATTTGTTTGCATTTACTGTGCTTTAGAAATACCTTGTAAGTGTAAGACCTCTTTAGGAATAATGCAATAGTCAATCTTTCACAAAGATCAATTGTTATATGTAAACAATTGCTATGTAGTTTGCTGCCAACACACCTGTGTTCAGACTGGCTCAGTTAGACCCAAGCTTGTGAGAAAAGAATCTCTGCAAGACAGTACATTCCAGGCTAGCATGGAGTCCACACTGAACTTCATCAAAGTTCCACTAAATGCAAAATCAATTCCAAATGATATAATCACTCCCAAAATTGGATACATGGTTCTCATCTTAAACAGAATTTAATGTATAATCAACAGAATTTAATGTATAATCAACAGTGTTAATCAATATGTGATAGTTGAACAAACCAACTGAGATACAGGCACACCAGTTAATAGCTGCTCATATTTTATTTTGATAATAATATTTTGACTGTAAAATATAATTTTAAAGACATTTTCAATTAGCAAATTTTTGTTTAGGGCTTCTTCAGTTATGGTGACCTGATATGGATATACAGGAGCAATCCGGTACATTTATGAGCCTCCACACCCAGATATATGATGTTATTCTCCCTTAATACATATACAATACATGGCAAATTGCATTGGTATTTGACTATTTATAGGTAATAATTGTTTTATTCATTTATTTACCATAGAGTAATAAATTAAAGGATTGATTATAAATATTTATGAACAAAGATTTACAGCTTACTAAAATTATTTATAAAAATGTTGCTGGGTTAAAGACAAGAAACCTGTAAATGTTCAAATTGCGAAATTACGATTAGGTAAAATTATTTACAACAAAATTAAACAATTTCTTTAGATACGCTTAAGTATAATCTATAATAAGTTTATGTATTCGTAACAATTAAGTTAGACCAAGCATAGCAACTTCAAGGAACAATTTGCTAAGTAGACATTTTACCTTTCTAGAAAATTGTAGGTAGCAACACGATTCAAAGTTTTTTAATGGCTTATTGCGCAAGTAACGTCAAATCAGGACAACAAAGCGAATGAACGAGTACTCCACGCTCTGTCAATGCTATATAACGCGATAAAATCAACAAAGAACTTTACAAACTAGATAAAAATTGTCCTACACTTACCTATATGCAAACAACTGTAGAACAGAGCAGCGAGCAAACAAAACCTTAAACGCGCCATTATTGTATATTCTGACGCTTGTTTTACGTTATTAAGAACTAAAGCGAACACTTAAATGATGCAAATAAATGAATTTCCGACGAACAAGTGAACAACTGATAATCCGATCGCAAATTAAAATGACGGAATAAAATGTCATTTATCGACAGCTGAAAAAAATTACCAGCTCAAATATAACAATAACTACTGACACCTATATTATTTAAATATTCCTAAATTATTTGGTACACTCTTATTTTGATTATAAACATTTAAAAATAGTACACATTATATTTTCAATAGAAAGCACCGCATGTGATTATTTATTCAGTATATTTTCAATAATCATAATTAAATAAAAAATCCCATTTAGAAGAAACTATAACAGTTTGTAGTAGGAAGATTTTAGCCATTTTAAGTTGCTTAACTGTTAATTATCTCATACCTTTTGTCTTTTTTTTACCAGTGATCATGCCTGTATGTTCAAGTGAGTTAGCAATAATGACCTTTATTATATTTCTGAGAGGTGGTAGTTCTGATAATGTATAGTGTTGAGTTTAGTACTACAATTATTAAAGTATAGTACCGTAACCATAATTTTATAGTCGGTATAGACACAGAGTATGTAATATAATTTTAGTTAAAGGACGTGAAAACCCTAGTTCATCTTCAAATTGAAAAACCTCTAAGTTCTTTTTAAAGATTTAACACTTTTTACAAATTTACAAAAAAAAAAAACATGTTATCCTTAAAACAAAACTGCTAAAAATAATGATAAAAAATAAATATCTTTATATGACTTGTTATAAGCTTAGTTATGAGTTAGATTGATAATTATAACCTTCCATTTAGCATGATACGGAACTGTACCACAACAAAAGGTAGCCAAAAAGAATTGGTAGAGAAGAACCAAAGACCGTGCTCTGTGGCACTTATAGGAAAGACCTTTGTCCAGCTGTCAACTAACTTAAGCTATTGTTGCTTAAGATCTTAGTGCATAATAATAAGAATTCAACACATCTGACCACTAATTATTTTCTTGTAACTCGGCAACGTATCGAAAAATAAATCCATACTATTGTACATGGTCAGAAACCCGTTATATAGACACGACGATCTTGCAACAACAGAAAAGTGACCAAGGTCGGTCTTATAATGTTTGGTATCAAATTTAGGAGCTGGATACCGAGGCAGTTGCAACATACCACAATACAAAACTGTTCTAGTGATTCTGAATCATCCACACGGTAACGAAAAAAGTTGTAGCGGAACATTAAATCATTTTTTTAAGAATTTGCAGTTTATGCATTCCAAACAGTAACACAGTAAATTGCAGTAGGTAATAACAGGGGCAACAATGAATCAGACATACGAAGGCGAAATGGAATGGCAAACACAACAATGACTCAACTGTACAAAGTTTGGAGAGACTGAAATATTACTAATAGGGCAAAAATGCACCTGTTCTCTACACTTGTTTTTCGCTTTTGCCTCTATGGAGTTGAGACATGAACACTTAAAGCTGTTAATAGACGGAGAATCGACAATATTAAAATGTGTTGTTGACGCCGCATGCTGAGGCGTCCTTGGGCTACCCATCGCACAAATATCTCTGTCCTACAATACATGTGTATGTATAGTGTGTATAGTGCAGTAATTTGATCAAATTGCGCGTAGAAAGCCCGGCAACTTAGAATGGCTGATAATAAAGAAAGATAAAGGGAAAAGGACCTAGAGGCTGGAGCTCATAAGTAGCGTTTAATGGCGTTTATTGAGAAATAAAGATAAAATGAGTGACGGGGGTGTGGCCGAGAGCAATTATGGACCCACCTTGAAAAAGTTTAAGATTTGGGGCTGCCCCTTTTGTACTTCCTTTGCCAGTACGTACAACAAAAGTTGTCAGTCTTGATAAACCAAAGTCCTCTTAAGAGGTTGTGCGCTAGTTGCCGGCAACCCTGTATATATATTTATGTTTTGAGGCGATATCACATATGTAAATAAAAATATATGAGTAACGTATTCTTATCATTTTATTAAATTATATTAACTTAATATATAATGGGTATAATAAATGGAACAATTAGTCAGTAAATAATGTATTTATAATTATAAAGACAAATTGTATGATAAACTATAATACTTAATCAATTACACTTTACAACACAATCAATAACTATTAATAATTGAACTTTGTCATGAACATTTTGTACTTAAGAACTAATTTTATATTATTTAAATATGACTAGAAACTATATATCATAGACAACATTGAAATTTCATTAAAAATTTTAACATCAAAATTTAATAATTTAGAGTTCTCATAAACCATAGATGGGGAAAATGTAATCAGATTAATGAAAATTATTAACGATTACATCTTACGTTTTTTACCATTAATATGACTGAATTTTGTTCATTTTTGTTTTAAACACTACAAAATCCCAGATTGTATACAGATTTATGATTTCTTAATGTTTTAAATGGATTTAATCATGATTACAGAGCAAGAAAATAGAAATTACGACTACATTTTGTAATTTTTTTCATCATTAATTAGATTACATTTTGCCTATCTCTGTCATAAACCTACAAAATAAGACAATTTAATACAGTTGTTATTAAAAACCCTCTCCGACCCGTGAAAGCGGTACTTGGTATCGATATTAGATTCTATTTACATTTTAATTTTTATTAACACTAGAAAGACTGAATATAGGTATAGCACATACGTATATAGGGAATTTAAAGAGAGGGGAGGTAAGTACAACTATTAATAAATGCTATAAGATAACATATAAAAAGTCAAAATATTTTAAAGAACTGGTTCCTTATAAATATATATATTTTTTATATAACTAAACTTTAAAAACAGTCAAAATGACTGCTCTGGGCAATCTAGTGTTAAAGAGCAAAATTATAAATTAATTGAATGGGGAACTGACATGGCAACACTGGGAGCATACTTAGCTCGTGAACAAAGTAAAAAAAGAAAGCAAAGGATCATTCTAGTAGATCGAGACCCCAGTAGATCCCAAACATCATTTCTCGATTAAATTAATTGATTAGACTTTACACTGAGTTTGTAATTAGAGCTTAAATTACAAAATAATGCGATTATTTCTATTTTATTTGATCACTTTTTTTATATTTATGAATAATACAATTTTCAGATGTAAGTCGCATAGTATATGTAGGTTTTGAAATAAGATATTTCAAATAACTTTTAGGATGTCAAAGTACAAGGTTATAGGAGTTTATAGCATGGTGTCTCATATTCCGAGGTGAACTCAAATTACTGGACTATTTAGTAATGTTACCGTGTCGCAAGGCAGCCTCTTTCGGGTCGGACAGGACATAACATTTCACGTTTTTAATGCATGCAGAAATACCTTATTATTTCGCTTCCAGAACAAAATTTCTTTAGCCACAAACATCGATACTAAAGCTGAAATTTATTGCATGTTAGAGGATCCCTGCGACCTCGAAAAGCGAAAGATAAGGGATTCTAATCAACGTACAACTCAAAACGAGCTCTACCCACGCGGCTTGAGCGATCGTAGTAGATGTCACGGCTCCATATACGGCATTCTACATTGATCAGCACTCCACCTGAAGACCAAAAATGATATTTAGACGTGATTTCATAAACGAGGGAGATATTTCCAGATACAATAATTTATACCTTATTGTAACTAATAAGAATGTATATAACCGTATTCCTTAATAAATTATAAAGGAAAATTGATGAACAAATGAGAATTGATTCGAAAATATTTATACATAGTAGTGCGTGTGGCGCATAATTGATTGATAAGTAGTTAGGTAAAGCTATTTCTACATATTTTAGGTAAACAAATATTGACTCGTTTTCCCTTCGTACTTTATTAGAATAAAGTAAAGCTAGAGCTTAGGCCAGACGAAATACCTACTTAAAACTTAATTGTTATTCATTTATTCGTGGGTGTAATTGTCTATAATTTACTATGTTTTAAAAGAAACATTAAAATATCACTGTTTTTACATATTTTGTATTACAATCGAATTCTTAATAGCCTCCCTGAATATCCCCACGTCTATAAAACCATTCTATATATAAATATATATTTTATATCATCACGCTATATTCCTTTCGGGGTGAATAGAGATACATGTTTTCGTTCATCGATGAGCATTTGGCGCCTAATTTCGTACTTAATCTGGAAAAACTCAGAGGTATGTGCCGGGATACAAACCTGCGAACATTCGCGTTGCCGGGCATCGTTACCGGTCACTTTTTCACTAGGCCATCACAGCTACCACTCAGACTTTGGGTTACTGGTTGGCGAAGGCCTTTACAACTTTACCGAGCGAGAGAAGCGAGCAATTAAGGTGGTCAGCCAGCGAGTTATGGGTTAGGCGCAATGGCACCTCTGTGGGTACGAACCTCGAATGCAGCCAGCCAGGGAAATAGTCTAAAGTGATCTACCAGCGTTTCAAAAGGGACTACCTTGAGATGAAACGCCGAAACTCAACGCTTCGTCGGAATGGAAGTCCCGATGTACCGCTCCCTCAAGGTGCATTTATCCTCGTAAGCTCCAGGATCCTTTTTTTAGTATCAAGATCAACATACTACTCAGACCCAGATACAAATTATTTACGATGATAAAAAACACCCAGTGTACTTTTTTGCGATCAAATACAATATCTTACTTTCTAACTAAACCCAAATACCTATATTTACGAATGAACATTATGAATTTGTTTTTGTTCAATTGTAATCCTTGGGTCAATATAAGGCACTCATTTCAACATGCACCTTCTACTGTTACAATAACCATAAAAAAAATGAAAGATTAATTTTGGGTCTGAATGAAAGCATCCAATGTTTGAGACTGCCCAGCAGTGTCAATCGGCTTGTTAAGCTCGCCATCGTGATAGCCTCTTCGCACACCTTTTAAAGGACTCTATATCATAAGAACGGAATACAGTAGCAAATCCTTCCACAGCCTAAAAGCTGGTGACTTACGGCGTGGGTTTTCAAAGAAAACGGCTAGCAGAGGTCCTGGGGTTTGGTCGGGCATGTTTCTGGTGATGTATGGAATGCGGTTGGCGGTGTGCAGGCGGGTGGTGGCGAACCCTGGAGGCAGCCTAGCAGGTATGTACTGGATTGGGCCAATGTTCTCCTGGTCAGCTGGAAGCTCCCCTTCGCAGGAAACCCAGATGTAATCGCCGAATTGAAGTGCCGGGTATTGGCGCTGTACAAAATATACAAAAGTTTGAGATATGTAGACTCGAGTGTGGATTATTTATTTTGCCTAATTCTATGGCTACAGCTTACCATGACTTGCTGTAAATGCTGAGGCATCTCTATCGGTATCGGCAAGTTCGACGTCATGTTATAGGGTTCCGGGACCCAGTAGTGAATCTGTGAAAACGTAGTGCTAATTATTACTAATTATAGGTTATCAGCAGAACCCATTACTTCACACTGGCTGGACGAAGTGACT
Organism: Automeris io; assembly: GCA_036320925.1. Lineage (NCBI taxonomy): Eukaryota > Metazoa > Arthropoda > Insecta > Lepidoptera > Saturniidae > Automeris > Automeris io. The sequence continues at coordinate 5,691,333 of JAUDJH010000029.1, read as the reverse complement.
ACAGCGCACGAATGGCAGCGACTATCAAGGAACGGGAATCCATTGACAAACACCTTCGTTATGCCGGTCCTTGTACACCATGACTGAAGGTCTCTAGGTATATAAACAACTAGACATACACAAGCTGATCCTAAAAAGCGACAAACTGAACAGCCCCGGATCTTGAATTTTTTCGAGGTGGAGTAAAAACTACTGTCTGTCGACAGCAGTGACCTGCATAGGGTCAATGGACAAGGTAAGCAGAATTGCCATAATTAATTTGAATATTATATTACGATAGTGTAACATTATATGGCTTTCATATAAAAGATAGGTGGCGTAAATATATAATAGATTTTAATATAAATGATTCCTTTTTTTGTTTAACATTAAGTAATTTAGTTAAGACTTATTAATCGTCAGGCAAGCAGTGCTTCTATGCATCTATGAAATGAACGCTACTGGTCGACAGTAATACAGCTTTGTAAAAGCACTTTACTAGCAATACTTTGTTGTTGATTGAGCCGTAACCAATATTCGAGCTCCAACGAACAATAGCACACCACATAATGAGTACGGGGAAAATTAATTTAGTGTCCGACCGAAAGTTCGGTTTCGGTTTCGGCCGAGTTTCGGCCAAAAATCAAGTTTCGGCGGCAGTTTCGGTTTCGGCCAAAATTGGCCGAAACTTTTGCCGAAACCGAAACTGATTTCGGTAGTTGTCGTACATGCTTGCCTAACTTCATTTCTCGCGGCAACGCTTTGGCGGACGCTGGCGGCCCTGTTCGGGGTTCGTGCGCCGTTCGCATTGCTATTTTTTTTTTTTCGAATTTACGCGTGTTTGTTGACCGGGAAAGGTCTTCACAACTTAACCGGGCGGGTGGGCGAACTCTGAGGGTGCTTAGCCGGCAATTTATGGGTTGGGTAGCAATACAAGGGCACCCCTGTGGGTACGAACCTCGACTTGGACCGCCAGCCAAAAATACGAAACCTAACGGTGATCTACTAGCGTTTCGGAAGCGACTATCTTGAGAAGAAACGCCGAAAGAAACTCAAGGCTGCGTCGGAGTGTAACTGCGTCGTTTAGACGACAGTTGACGGATCTAATTCGCATTGCTCTATAGCAACACAACTTAGTCAGTGCGTTATCACGCGACGTAAACATTCTTTAGAGGTTATGCTTTGATGGAACAGATTACATGTAAGTTTTTGTTTGATTTTTTTACTTGACCAAGTTGACTTTTATACTTGACCACGTGAGTTTCGGTTTCGGTTTCGGCCGAAACTGAAGCCACGGCCGAATATTCGGTTTCGGTTTCGGTTTCGGCCGGAAAACCAGTTTCGGTCGGACTCTAAAAATTATTGATATTTAACTTGAAAAATATTGCACAACTTAGGGCAGTTATATCTCCCTGTAAATCCTTACTTAAAACTATAAATTCGAAAGTGTGTATGTTTAATGTTCCGTTTTCACGTCAAAACTACTGAACTGATTTTGATTAATTTTAGCATAGAAATAAAATAGACCTTAGGGGCGGATTTAGGTTACCATTCGTTGCAAAAATAAAATTTTAATGGGTTCATATTAGGGAATGCAGTTTACTATGATTTTTTAAAGTTAAGAACTTAAAAGATTAGAATATTAACAAAGGGATATGGGAAGAGGAAGAAGTGGATACAATATTAATTTAAACAAGGGGCGGGGGGATGAGAGTAGGTTTAACTAAAAGTTTATACGATATGGTTTGACTTTAAGATGGTACATAGTTCGCCAGGTCAACGAATATTGTATGTATTTTATGACTCGATGAGATCCGTACGCTGGCGTCGCTCTTGTAGCGATAGCAGTTAAAGATAGGCTTGTCGGATAAATATCGATACATCGATATATCGATATTTTCAATTCAATATATCGATATTTTTGGTCGATATATTTTGTAATGAAATATCGATACAAAACATCTAGTATCGAAAATTGTATCGAAAACGATATTTTTTTTTAATTTTTATGATAGTGAAGTCGCTGAAATCTGAATCTGTAGAAGATAGGACCGAACGAAAAAAAAACTATATTTACTATGACTATTGAGTATTATGTTTTGTTACGTTACATGCATTGACATCTGAATTTGTTGCATGTATATTATTTGCCGCCATTAATTTATTTATTATTTATTTTTGTTTAATATCTTAAATAGGTCTTAAAGTTAGAAGATAGCCTTTTAGTTCTTGATATTTTTGTAATTTTGTCTAATAAAAAGGAATACTGGTAAAATACTTTCGTGTTTAATGAGATATAATCGATACATCGATATTTTTCCTTCGATATATCGACGCCGATATTGATATTTTAATAAATATCGATATATCGATATATTTTCATTTTCGACATCCCTAGTCAAAGAACGTTCAATCTCTCCTCGTTACTCTTTTTATGCAACTCTACTAGAATCTGGGTAGCTCTCCTGTGTCTTTGGCGAAGTAATACTGCTCGAAATATATCGAAGATACTAATAAATGTGTAAATGTAGAAAGTGACTGTATTTCTTTTTTTCTTTTTTTTTTGTGTGTTACTTGGAATCAGTCACAGTTTCATTTAAAGTTGTTACTTTTACAATCTACAATATTATCCTTTTGTGTTGTATCTATATATGTATGTATATCTTTTTTCCTTTTTCTGGAATTTTATTATTAATCTTTAATGTAAACTAGCATTATATATTAATCACTGTGCATGCTGTGGTGCCCTATAATTGTGGGGGCATTAATGTTCTATTTTGGTACCATGATCCTTTTGTTTTCTTGTCTAATGTTACCCATGTTGGGCACCCTATTATGTAAAATAAAAATAAAATAAAGATCAACGGACATGTCCGAGGCGTAGAAAGACGCATGGCTTTCCCATGGGGTACCCGTAGAAGTCATCAGCAGTGCAAGGCGCCCACAGCTTCATAGCCAGGTCACAGGCTTCCGACCGCATGTGCTGATCCCGTTGGTTGTGCGTAGTACACGGAGCTCGGGGAGGATCTTCAGGCACCGAAGTCTCGTAAACTGGATGAACAATAAAAAAATAAATTAGGCACTATTTTTGGGAGTCAAAGCTGCTCGCGTCCGTAGGCTTTACCCTAGTTTCCCTACACGTGACTCCCGGGTGGTGCTAAACGAGCAGCACCGAGGTGGTAGGGCGTCGGTGCCCGTCTGGATCGCGACCACAGTACATGGGTGTAAAGCCCGTCATAGTGACCAGTTTCGGCTTGTCGCGTTTCGGGATCGGACTACACTGTACTTACCATCAGGTACTCTGTAGTCACTATGTCGAGCCAGTGTAAAAAAATATATGTATATTTTTTTGTATTCCGAGGAAAATCCTGCATAGGATCATCAGGGACGTCGTGAGGGCAGCGACCCCGGTGGATCAGACTCTTACTGATTAAAACCCCCGGGGTGTCCCTCTGATTGCTCCACCCGGGCCTGGGAAACCAAATTCGTCCAGACGCCCAGGGGACAAAAGGCCTTGTTGATGGCACCTCTCTGGGAGGGGTAGGAGTAAAAGCCCACCTCTCCAAAACCTCTCTCTTAGGCGGCGCGCCGCACACCGTGCACCGCCTCCGTATCATAGGCACTACATAAATTAAATTAAGTCCTTTTAAGGTCAGATGGTATTTCACACCATCGCAACTTCTTAATATATCTCAAGAGCAGATGCAGTCAGGTGAGGAGTACCTTTGGAACGCGTTCGCTATGTATCAATTAACCACTTTGGACTCTATTGATCCTAGGGCTCGTTATCCTTCACCGGTGAGCATGACATGCTTAAATCCTGGCTTAACCTAGAAAATCCAAGAGTTACGTGTCGGCATACGTTCTACGTTCACTATAATCGCGCATGGTGATCGGTCCCTTACCAACCAGATCACAACCAAAGCAGTAATACAACAATATTATTAGCCAGTTTGGTTCCACTGCTGGGCAAAGAGCTCCCTTCCCTTGTTCCACTATATTTGTGGAATCCATGGGAAGATGTTCAAATTTTAAGCCCAGCGCGCTTGTCTAATGCGGGTTTGCGGGTATGCTCTATGTGCAGAGAAGGTGCGTGTAGCTTTAGATGCTAGCAACTCGGCATGCCGTATACTTTACTGGGCTTTTACGACACTTCAGTACGATAAAGGGGCTCAGTTTGGAACACCGGCGTAAAGTAGCTTGCCCTTCAGTTTCTATAGACTATACTCTGGAGAGTGTGCGGCTGAGTTGTATGATTTAGTTCCCCCCTCCCCCTTGTACCATAAATTGACGAGACGCCGTGCTGGTTTGCAGCCTTTTGTGGTTGACATTCCTGCTGCTCGCACGAAGCGATTCGCCTCCTCCTTTTTGCTGCGAACCGCGAAGAAGTGGAACTCGCTTCCTGCGTCGGTGTTTCCGGCATCTTATGACATGGGAATCTTCAAACGTCGAGTGAATCGGTATTTGCTGGGTGAGCGCGCTCCATCGTCGGCCTCATCATCACTTTCCAGCAGGTGAGATTGAGGTCAAGCGCAAGCCTGTATGTAATAAAAAAAGCACTATTTTAATCTGCCGATAAACCCCAGATTCAATGCTATCATGGTACTAAAATTATACCTTTCAGGAATTCGTTGATGCGACGATACCATGGGTGCCAACTGCCGGGGTCGCTTGACCGAAACTGAATCATGGGCTCCTTGTACGAATACTCTTCGGAACGGGGCCATACTTCCAGTTCTAGTCGATAATAAAATGGAATATCGCTTTATTTTACACTTTATAAAATATATCTCTTAAATCTCAATTATAGGTCAGGGTGTTCAGACTTGAACTGCTGGAGATTTACTTCAAGATAGACTACAAGCGATCCACTCTGTAGGTGTAGGGAGATATATGTCGCAAGTACGTGTAATACAGGATTGTTTTGTTGGTTGTTAGGACTTATAATAGCATAGGTAGGTCTCAAGTGTAATGTAGGTCACCTCTCTAAAAAAACTGTATCCATTATTTTATACACGTCTTTATTGCTTTTCACATAACGACCTTTTAGTTAATTACTACAACCATTGTTCGCTGTTAGCGGAGGATTATTCCGATGTAAAACAAAATAGTAAGGGACACTCTTTTTATGGTACCCGAGGAAAAATCCTGAATAAGAGCGTCGGGGGCGCCGTGAGGAAGTGGGCCCGGTGTGACAGAATCTTACTGGCTGAAACCCTCAGGGTGTGGTCTCCTCAGCACTGCTAACCGGATCTGGGAGTCCACGTTTGTCCTTTAGTCTAGTATACGAAAGGCGTATAAAGGTCTCACCGTTTGAAGGGAGATGTTTAAATGATCCCCTTGTAGTCACCACGTAGGTTACGTTGGCTGCTCCACACACTACGCCTGGGCAGCAGACTTTCTCAAGTCTATTGCCCGAAAGGGGCATTCTTTTTATGTAACCCGAGGAAAAATCCTGCATAGGACCAGTAGGGGCCGCGGTAAGGGCAGCAACTCCAGTTTTGTCAGACTCCTACTGACTTAAAATCCCCGGAGTGCCCTCTGATTGTTCCACCGGGGCTTGGGAAACCGGATTCATCCAGACGCCCGGGGAACTCATTCTCAAGGTAGTTGCTTTCCGCTTGTAGATCACCGTTAGATTTGTTTACTGGTTGACCTTCCAAGTCGAAGTTCGTACCGACAGGGGTACGTTGCGTAGCCACCCACCTCAGTAGCTCGCTGGCTGAGCACCTTTATATGCTCACTCCTCTCGTCCAGTGGAGTTCTAAAGATCTTTCAATGTACCGCCGAAAAAAAAAATTAGTTCAGATGATGTTATTCAACTAGGATAACTAAATTAGACTCACCAACATAACGTTGAGGCAACAGTAGACCGACGAGAAGACCAATGATACCAGCTGTAAAAACATACAACAAAATACATGGTCACTTTTATATCCTGATTCAGCAAAGTGAACACACCTCGCCTGATAGTAAGCTTAGTACAGTCCAAAAAACAACTATCAACAGCAAAGAAAAACCATCGACACTCCCAGTGTTCATGCCGGCCTGCACTACTATCTTTTCACGCTTCGTTTAAAGGGCCCAATATCAGTAGCTTTCATTCCATAGATGCATGAAAGCATTGCATGCCCTTACGATAAATAAGTCTGGAATAAATTTCTTTAATTTAAACAAAAATAGGGTACTCTTTATGTTTATGTCTATTCTCTTTTCACGCTATCTATCTTCCCAATGAAAGCAATTTATTTATTTATTTATGGGCTGTCAACAGCTCCATTACACTTCACATTCACAATCTGAATCACACACATAAGCTAAATGTCGGTAACGGATACCAATGATAGACAGCCACAGCATGGCCCAAAAGCATTAACTAACAATATCAAAACAGACAACTAAAACCAAAACACAAGAAAAAACAAAAAGTATACAAAAAAAAAACAACAGCAGACAATAATACCTCAAATTAAAATTAAAAATTATATAACACCAAGAACAATGCCAAGCTCAACACACCTGCTCACTGATTTTCCTCTTGAAGGCCGGCATTGAATCCGCAAAAATATCGATGTTCCTATCCCCGGCCACACACTCGTTATATAAACGTGAAAGCCTTGGCACTATAGAAAAGTGACCAAGGTTGGTCTTATATCGTTTAGTGGCAAACATAATAATAATAACGTAATATATATATCAGGGTCCTAATCTGTATAATAAAATAAATGATATACTATTTCTATACCCACTGACACAATATACATGTAAACAAAACCTTACACAATTGTTACTTACACTTGACTACAACACAACAGAAACACTATGCTCAAGCACGTACACACACGCACACACAAACACTATAAAATTAAATTAGGTTATTTTCATATTAGTGATAAGGAAAGAGCGGGTGTGGGGACCTGGTGATCTGCACCACAGGTATAAAACCTGCAGCAGACACCAGTTCCTCACAAACATTTTTATTGTAAATATTTCTGTTATAGTGTAATTCAGTTATTGTTTGTGAGGAAAATAAATAAATATATTATCATTATATAATATTCACATTAATTATGTGAATCTGCCCACCCTGTCCAAACACCCTATGCACGTCACTGCCCAATATTATAGGACGGTGGAAACACGGTCGCCTGAAAGCCATGCCACAGCTCAACGAATCGGCAAAAGTGAGAGTTAGATAATTTCTTAGTCCTAACTGGGATATGAGTGACCGTATAGCTGTATCTCCACAATTTTTTTTTACACTGGCTCGACATAGTGACTGCAGAGTACCTGATAGTAAGTACAGTGTAGTCCAAAAACGAAAGCGACTATCAAAGGATGAAAATCCATTGATGTCATGATGATGATGTCCTAGCCGGTTTCGGCCACGGCGACTGTTTCAACACTGATTAAGAAATTCGAGGTCCAGTTTCCGGAAACAGTCAATTGCGCAGGAGATATTTAAGTGCATAACTGGACGCGCAGCCAGAAAAGCTTTCTCTCGTCCGAGCTCCCTCAGGCCCGATGGAAAGGAGAACCAGTACGATTGGGAGGGAGCAGGATGCAGGTTTGGTCGAGTTTTCCTTTCTCTAAACACCTGGTTGAATTGCGGTGTTAAAGAGGTACCTTAGTCGCCTTTTACGACACCTCAGCAAGAAGAGGGGGGTGCTATTCTATTCTGCCGCAGCCACCACGGCTTGTCGGCCCACATATACCACGACTGAAGGTCTCTAGGTATATGAGCTACTGGATATACACAAGCTGATCCCGAAACGCGACAAGCCTAAACTGGTCACTGTGACGGGCTTTACACCCATGTACTGTGGCCGCGATCCAGACGGGCCCCGACGCTCTGCCACCTCGCCGCTGCTCGTTTAGCACCACCCAGGAGTCACGTGTAGGGAAACTACGGTAAAGCCTACGGACGCGAGCAGCTTTGACTCCCAAAAAAATCCACGCGCGTGGTTTTTTTATGAAAGGATGAGGGTTTTTTTTTTTGTTACCCGGGGGAAATCCCTAAAGGACCTCGGGGAGAGGTGAGGGCCTCCCCCCGGTGTGTCGGGCTTGCACCGACTAAAACCCCCGGGGTGTTCCACCTTCCGCCTACCGGCATCGAGGGCACGACTGGGGTCTCATCCGGTGGAACAAGGTTAAGTAACTTCAAAAAATAAAGCGGTGCGGTTCTTCTCCACACAGCAGATTTTTTATAAATCTCCGTGTTTCAATGTTTTTTTACTTGATCACGACGGAACGGCTGAACTGGTTTAGATAGAATTGAACACGAGACACCAGAAATATACTCGGTTCGGGACCACGCAGTGTAACTTACCTCGAGAACTATATCGAGGGGGGGAAAGGCTATTTGGCATAAGCGACATTTTTTGGTGATATAGTAATATATATATATTTGGAATCGGTAAAAAATGCTGATTTCAAATATATATATATATTACTATATCACCAAAAAATGTCGCTTAAACCAAATAGCCTTTCACCCGACGATATGACTTGAATCAAACCTATCTACAACAAAAGTCATAATCTCCAACAAAAATAATACTTTGCTTGAATTAATTAATGAAATATAACACTCTTTAAATAGGCTTACTTCCAAGTACTTGAATCGTAAAAAGTAAATGAATTTACCACCGGTTCAGAGGGCATAATCTATGACAAGGGACGGTAAGAAGCATTGCTCGTAACATATATAAATACATAATACACAAAGGAATGTACATATGTCCACTGAGATAAAACATTGCATATATTCCAAGCACGCATTCTTATCAAATAAACAACCATTAATGGAATGATATCTATGTTTTATCAAACAGAGCGTCAGAATCATTCTTTAAGCTTAAAGACGGGTTTAGATAGTAATAAACCATTAAATTACTTCTATGTATTAGTATATGTACTATTAATTATTTGTAAAATTTTCACATCACTGTTTCAAAGCTATAAACCCATTATAGGTGCAATAACCTTTCAGGCATTAGTGTAGAGCAATACACTTCCTGCAGGTTTGCAGGAAGCCGTACGTGTTTTTGCATGAAGAGCTTTCACTAATGGGATTCATTTTAAAACAGAATAAAGATTACGAATTATAATATAGAAGATAATACATATAATAGACAAATTAGAACAAACGATACATTAAAAGTTTTCTAGCCTAATAATTTTAATAATGAACTGTTTTACGTTTCTTGATAGTTTCAGCTGAGTTTTAGATTGCGCAGTACAATATCAGGAACAGTTTAGTCACTTTGCTGTGCTAGTATAAAAAAATCTAATAGTAGCCGTTTATATGTTGCATATTTATAAAATTTATTAGCACAAACAAAAACCCAAAAACCCAAAACTTTGAATTATTTATGACAAGTATGTATTAATTATATCAAAATATAATTAACTAAAAATACTTTTAAAGCTCTTTAATCTGTATCAACTAACACCAATTAAGTTTGAAAAGATCCAAAAATAAATCATTAATTAATCATCACTCACCGATGACGAGCACAATGATAGTCACCGCCACTATAATTTTAATTGTACGCTTGTCCAAACCCATGGTTATTTTAGGAATTAAAAACCCGCTTCGAACCTAACTTTCTGAGGAAACTGCGGAAGCGTGTCGTCACCTCGTGATATAAGAACTAAGTAACTATACATCAGAGCAATGTTGTCAACTCATGCCAGATTTTCTCCATAAAAATATGTTAAATTTCCACTGAAAAACCTTGGAAAATATTGTGTGATTGGCAAAAATTAACTTTGCGAAACTATCGTCAATTTCGTGTATCAAATGAGATGAAAATGCATGTATGCCCAACTGTATAGGATAATCCATTAAAATGTATGTTTATTCTATCTGTTCTCTGAAGCGGTTAAACAGATTTTAAGGTAATTTTCATTAATATATTGCGGTAGACTTTTTTTAATACTTAGTGTTTTATTTTAATCACTTAATAAATGAAAAAGTTATGTCTGGATGAAAATCATGTCTTTGACAAAGACGGGTCACACCTAAAACGTACCCATTTCCACAACCAAAAATACTGTAAGTTGATATACAAAATTGTGTATTTTTTTCCTAATATTTTTAAAATGAATATATTTAAAACCCTTATAGATGTGTAACTATATTCTGTTATTCCCTTCCTCGCTGTTTTCTGCGTGATACAACAAATGGGTGTCAGCTAAATATCAGCACTGGGTGGCTAAGCTGGACACCTTTTTTTTTACTTGGGGAAAATCCTCATAGGACCGTCTCAGCCGCGCAGGGGGGATGCGCGACCGAGGTGTGTCGGACCTGTACCGACTAAAAACCCCAAGGTGTCTACTTCTGCGCATTGGCGGGGACTGTGGGTCCTGTAATCAATTCGCCACAGCAGCTGGACACCTAGCATATGCTGAGCACACTTCCCTTTGGCGCATCATATCAACACAGGGTGTTTGCTTTTGTTGTTTTAAATCTTCATTAACCTATCCTACTGTATTGTGTTTTATGAAAATTATTTTTCTATTTTTAAATATAGCTTTCTCACATTAAAAAGTCCTGAAGTTCGGGGTAAAACTCCCATAATGACATCACTAATACGCATCAGGGCTAGGGAAGGGCGGAGAGGGTGCGAAAGAGGAAACTGGGTGCCATAAAAGCATGGTGGATGATGTACAATGCTGGTTTTAATAATAAAAAACAACTGTTAAACCCTAGAAATAAGGCTTTTTTAAATCAAATACATTCATGAAGCTTGAATGCATTCTTGAAGACTGTGCTGGTCTCGTATGGTATTTTGTATCGTTTAAAATCACTTGAGACGAAGTGACAATTGGATAAGCTTGTATATTCAACTAGCTGATCCGGCAAATGTTGTTTTGCTATATAAGGTTTTGTAATATCTTCTAAGATGTTGATTGAAATTAAGTGATGTCAAAGACAGTTTTGTTCACAATTAAATACTCTTAATCAACAACACATTTATTTGGATAAAGATTAATATTATTACGTTGGTACAATTCTTAACAAATAATGCATTAATTTCGACCAAATTTTATTACTATAAAAACGGTTCTAGTAACTTAATCTTAAAAGATAGACATATACTGTCGCGGTCATTTTTAGATCATTTCAAGAGGAATAATTCTTTCTTACATACATTGTTCGTATCTTGAACCGTTTTCGCAGGGCACGCAATGGAAGCCCTCAAGGATGAATAATTTTCCCCGTTTTTTTCACATTTTCCATTATTTCTTCGCTCCTAGTCGATGCATGTTATATAGCCTAAAGCCTTCCTCGATAAATGGTCTATTCAACACAAAAATAATTTTTCAATTCGAACCAGTAGTTCCTGAGATTAGGGCGTTCAAACAAACAAACAAACAAACTCTTCAGCTTTATAATATTAGTATAGATTTGCGTTATATAGCATAGCGTTGTTTGCATATGGATCCATTCCACAAAAGGGAAAGAAATCCTTATAAGATCAATTTGTAGTCTCTGTTTGTCCGTCTGTCCAGACACTTATTATCAAGGAACGGGTAAAGCTATTATCTGGAAGTTAATATAAACTGGTATAAGGTACATGCGCAGCAACGCGAAAGATCGTTGATTTAAATCCCGGCACGTATCTCAGGATTTTTTCAGATTACGTACAGGCTTAGGCATCACACCGCATGGTCACCGGGAACGAAAACATCGTGAGGAAACTTGAATGGAATCTAATCGAAATGTTATGTGTAGTAGTGCTGTATGAGCGGCGGTTAGCTGCGCTGTTAGTCACAATAAGAAAGCGCAAAGTGGACACAGACCCTAATATGTGTCTGCTCACGTAAATAAGGCATATACCGTTATGATATATTATTATTATCATTATGATGGGAGTCGAAGCTGCTCGCGTCCATAGACTTTACCTTAGTTTCTCTACACGTGACTCCTGGGTGGTGCAATACAACAAGCAGCGAGGTGGCAGGGCGTCGGTGCCCGTCTGGATCGCGACCACAGTACACGGGTGTAAAGCCCGTCATAGTGACCAGTTTCGGCTTGTCGCGTTTCGGGATCAGCTTGTGTATATCCTGTAGCTCATATACCTAGAGACCTTCAGTCGCGGTATATGTGGGCCGGCATGACGATGTAGACTATCAATGGATTTTCATTCTTTGATAGTCGCTTTCGTTTTTGGACTACACTGTACTTACCATCAGGTACTCCGTAGTCACTATGTCGTGCCAGTGTAAAAAAAAATCAAAAAGGAAAGGTTACAGTCGCTTATCGATTTAGAAAATCATAATTTAAAGTTAACTCAGTCAAGTATATTTTATCGTTGTTACCGCTATAGGTTCTTCACAAAAATTATTTTCTGGTAAAACTTTATACCACTAAGTTTGTAGGGAACCCTCGGTGCGCAAGGCCAGCTCGCACTTGACCGGTTATTTATGAATAGAAATATAGAATTCGTGTGAGCGGCAATGTATAGATTGAAGGCTGTCCCCGACAGTGCGGCGGGCGTCGGCAGCGCCAGCGCGGCGCCGGGGTTCGCCTCCGTGGCGCCTCATCCCGGCCCGGCCCCGGCCCGCAAACAAATCTACGCTGAAATGATCTCTAAAAGTATCAAAAAACCCTCAGTGCCCGACAGAAGCTGCATTTTTAAGGTGAAAAATTGATTAACGCTGAAATTATCCGAAAAATCTATACTAATATTATAAAGCTGAAGAGTTTGTTTGTTTGTTTGTTTGTTTGAACGCGCTAATCTCAGGAACTACTGGATCGAATAGAAAAAATATTTTTCTTTTTTTTGTTGAATAGACCATTTATCGAGGAAGGCCTTAAGCTATATAACATCACGATGCAACTATTAGGAGCGAAGAAATAATGGAAAATGTGAAAAAAAATCAGGGAATATTATTGTAAATATATGTAATTATAATTATATATTACAATATATATTATAATTATAATTGTAATTATAAGTAAATAAATATCCTTGAGGGGTTCCATTGCGTGCGCTGCGAAAACGGTTCAAGATACCAAAAATATATGTATGAAAGAATTATTCCTCTTGCAATGATTAAAAAAAATGTCCGACAGTATATGTATATCTTTTAAGATTAACTCACTAGAACCGTTTTTATGGTAATCAAATTTGGTCGAAATTAATGCATTATTTGTTAAGAATTGTATCAACGTAATAATATTAATCTTTATCCAAATAAATATGTTGATGATTAAGAGTATTTATTTGTGAACAAAATTGTCTCTGACATCACTTAATTTCAATGAACATCTTGGAAGATATTACAATTTTAAAATAAATAACTAACTAAAATGCCCAAAATAACTATTCCACGTGGACGAAGTCGCGGGCACAGCTAGTTTAATATACGATAGAAGTTGTGCTTCACAGGAAATATAAAAATAACTTTAGACTGTAGTAAATATTGAAGTAATAATATATCATCACACTATGTCCCTTTCGGGGTGAGCGGATATACATTGGTGTCTATATACATTGCGGTTATATGTCATGCCCAACATGACCAGTAGCGCAGTGGATCGCCGTTCTCACAGCTCTGGTACACACGACATTTCTATTAACATAGATGCCATGCTAGTTTCCTCACTGTTTTCCTTCAACGATGAATATATGGCGCCTAATCTTTTAATTAATTTGGTAAATCCTGAGATACGTGCTGGGATTCGAGCCTACAACCGCTCGCGGCGCCGCGCATTGATACCGATCCCTTGTTCACTAAACCATCACAACAACCGCATAAGGAAGTAAAGAAATAAATCGTTAATTTTTGGGATCATGTTAATTCTGATAGAAAGCGAACCTCTAAAACAGTGATTCCTTAAGTGGGTTCCGTGGGAAAGTACTAAGGTACAGCGGATTTGTTTTTTTTTTACACTGGCTCGACATAGTGACTACAGAGTACCTGATGGTAAGTACAGTGTAGTCCAAATACGAAAGCAACTATCAAAGAATGAAAATCCATTGATAGTCTACATCGTCATGTCGGCCCACATATACCACGACTGAAGGTCTCTAGGTATATGAGCTACTGGATATGCACAAGCTGATCCCGAAACGCGACAAGCCGAAACTGGTCACTATGACGGGCTTTACACCAATGTACTGTGGTCGCGATCCAGAAGGGCACCGACGCCCTGCCACCTCGCTGCTGCTCGTTTAGCACCACCCAGGAGTCACGTGTAGGGAGACTAGGGTAAAGCCCACGGACGCGAGCAGCTTCGACTCCCAATTATTTATTATGATCTTCTCAGTGTATTACATTTACATTACATAATCTAGGAAAGGCATTATAATATTTGGCGTCGCAGCCGCGCTGCCGGCTACGCGGGGTCGCGCCCGGCGTCAACGCCCTACATATTGCTTTGTCCAGGGACACTTAATGGCCCCAATAACCTTCAAACGATGCGCCAAATTAAAGGACAATATACTACAAGCTTGTTCACGCGACTTCGTTTACATTAGAGTTAAGATTTTGCTTATTAAAAACAGGTTTAACCTCAAAGGCTTCGGCTTTTGAAAATTTTTGAGAAGCGGTAAAAATTACTTGCTAACCCTTCTTCCCTCTAAGTACTTTTACCTTTGCTTCTAAATTATATGGATTAATTCAACTAAGAATATTTACAGCAGAATTCCTAGAGATTTTGTTTGTTGTTTAGTTTATGTATATCCAGTTGAGCATAAAGCTAGAGAACTTCCGTCGTGGTATATGTAAGCCGAAAGCGATGACGATTGTCAACGGATTATCATCCTTTGGCGGTTATTGGACTACTCTGTATTTTCTAAAAGGTGCAATGTAGTTATTTTGTAGAGCCAGTTAATATAAAAATTAGGGATGTAACGGAGGCAGTTTTATCGGAACCGAAGTCGCAGTCGGAGTTTTTAAATTTGATTTATCGGAGTCGGATTCGGATTCGGAGTCGGAGTCGGAATCGAAGTCGTAGGCAACGTCAGTCACAAGTGACGGCAGAATAAAATAGTTTTATTTAGGGACAAATAAAAACATTATTCAGTGAACCTTTTTAATTAGAAAGTGATAAATTTACAAATACACAGACAATAAAAATTGCTGTTTCTTATTAACATTTTCATAGTACTGTGAGAAAGCGATTACCTGAGCTACTTTTGACAATTGACAACTTGACAACAGTGCATCTGATGGTAAGTACAGTGTAGTCCAAAAACGAAAGCGACTATGAAAAGACAAAAATCTATAGAGTTTCCGTCGTCTCAAGGTATACGATGGACACAAACTGATCCCGAAATGCGACAGCCCAAAGCGAGTCACTATGACGGTCTTTAAAATCGTGCACTGTGGTCAGGACCCCATTTGGGCAATTGCCCTACTACTATAAAACTGGCTTAATTACATTCATAAATCAATAATGTAAATTAATCTTTCTATGAAATAGTTTTTTTTTTTTAATTTGAATTAAAAGGGGATGTTGATGATGTCCTAGCCGATTTCGGCCACGGCGACTGTTTCAACACTGATTAAGAAAATCGAGGTCCAGTTTTCGGAAACAGCCAATTGCGCAGGAGATATTTAAGTGCATAACTGGACGCGCTGCCAGAAAAGCACTCTCGTCCGAGCTCCCTCAGGCCCAATGGAAAGGAGAACCAGTACGATCGGGAGGGAGCAGGATGCAGGTTTGGTCGAGTTTTCCTTCTCTGAACACCTGGTTGAATTGCGGTGTTCAAGAGATACCTTAGTCGCCTTTTACAACACCTCAGCAAGAAGAGGGAGGTGCTATTCTATTCTGCCGGCAGCCACCACGGCATAAAGGGAGATATTATTACATCAATGGCTGTTTAACTATGGAAAATGCGTGGTCTTAATATATACAATGTTTTTCATTGGACATTCCTGTTATGATATGGACAAATATATAGAATAGTTAATGAGATTCATTTGGATGTTATTTTATATTTTTGATAACGTCATATACAACTATTTTACAGTGTGACATCTACTTTTTATTTTTTTGACCTGATATGCATATAGGTTTGTTTTACTATTTTGTAAACTATAAAATAGTTTCCAACAATTCCTTTCTTTGTGATTTATATTTGCACCTCATAACGTTAAATAGAGCAACTAGCAGCGTTACTTGCCTGCTCTTCTCGGTAGATTCTATTTTCCGAACCGGTGGTAGTTTCGTTTTACTTGTTTTTTGGAGATTCAAAAGAAGTTTGAGGTAGGCCTATTTGAATGAAGCTATATTTCATTTCGTTCATTCAATTAATATCATACAAGACACATTTTTTTTTTAATTATTTATAGGCGAACGCTTGACCTCAATCACACCTGGTGGAAGGTGAAGATGAGTCCGATGATGAACCGCGTCCGCCCAACAAATGCCTATTCACTCTTCTCTTAAAGACTCCCAGGTCATAAGATCACGGAAATATGGCCGCTGGAAGCATATTCCACTCCTTAGATGTTCGCATGATGAATGTAGAAGCGAATCTTTTCGTGCGGATATAAGGAACATCCACCACATACGGCGGTATCCGTCACGAATTTGGTAAAGATTGGAATATACCATTGTTTGCAGATGATGTTGCAGGATCAAGTGCAGGTAACTATGTTATCTTAATGTCTCGTGTTGCCTAATTACTCCCTTAAAACTTTCATGACTTTTATATGGGGCTCGGTATTAGCCTATACAATACAAGACGTCTTAGAGTTATCACCATTGAAATAGAAAAAACTGTTATAACTATATGACTAAATAGGGTGCACCAATGGCTGTTTAAATGATAAAAGTGTGTGGTCTATACGTATACAATTTTCCTCTCAGTACATTAATTCCTTTGTGCATACCTCATTGTGTTTAAAACAGCATCTACCGCAGATTCCTGCCGGTTGTACCCGGTAAATTCTGCTTTCCGAACCGGTGGTAGAATCATTTTCCTTTTTCTGCGATTCAAAAGTGTTTATAAGTATGCCTATTTGAATAGTTATTTTTTATTTCATTATCAAAAAAATGTCAGGATACGAAATTTCTCTTATTAATTGCAGAAAAAACACGCCTTTGGTTTTGATGTTTTAAAAGTTAACTCAAAAGTCTCATAAAATAACGTCACCACGTTTTAAGTTATGGAAGGTGAAAGATCGATTTCATGAATATCTCGCTACGTATGTGATAAATGAGGTTTACATTTTCACAAAGTCGTTGTCCAGAAAATTATGCTATAAATGTTTTTTATTGAATTAACAATATAACTGAAAAATAAATGTAGAAGACCTGGTGGGGTTGCGGCGGCAGCGGGCAGTATCGCCGGATGCTGAGGAGGTGGCTCTGCTGTGCCCCTTAGCCTCGGCAGACGGGAGAAGGAACACCTTAGTGGCTTAGCCGGTAAGAGTTATAAAAAAAGGCAGTAGCTTTTGCCGCGCTTTGAAAAGTTTCAAGATTCGGGTCTGGTTTAATATGTCTGAACGCCGTCTATCGCCCATTTTTTTATTTAATTCTTCCTCTTTCTTTCCTTTATTTATCCCATGATGAAAGTATTCACCTAGGTGGCAGTTGATTCACCCTAGGCCTTCGATGATTCTTTTCTCTACTATATGGTATATATTTCATTCTCGTCTATTTCCGTGCCAACATTACTTTCCATCAGGCATCACTTAGCTGGTAATCATTATGTAATGTAAAAAGCTAATAAAAAATATTTTTAATAAGTAAGCAAATACATTAAGTAACTATTTATAGAACCTTAAAAGAAAAAATTAAATACCAAATTTTTTGTCAACTGGAAAATGTTATCGCTGTATAATATTAGTATAATATAAAATATACTGTTATTGTTAGACTGTTTTTTATTACAAAAAATAAAACATAGTATATGTGGTCCTAATTCTTAGTCTAAGGGCAGCTTGCACCAATGAATTAAATCCTGGAGGGACGCATTCGTCCAGAGCGAGCGCGACATCCCCCGGTGACAATAGCCGGGCAGTAGACTTGAGGGAGTCTGCTGGCCGAATGAGAGGGAGGCGGTGTACGGTGTCCGGCACGCCGCATGAGAGAGAGGCTTTGGAGAGGTGTATTTTTACTCCTACCCCTCCCCCAGAGAGATAGCTTCAACAAGGCCTTTGTTTCCTGGGCGTCTGGACGAATTTGGCTTCCCAGGGCCGGGTGGAGAAAACAGAGTGACACCCCGGGGATTTTTAGTCATAAGGAGTCTGACACACCGGGGTCGTTGCCCTCACCGCGTCCCTGATGGTCCTATGCAAGATATTCCCCCGGGATACAAAAAAAAAGGAAAACACATATATATGGTCCTAGTTCTTAGTCTAAAGGCAGCTTGCACCAATGAAATAAATCCAGTTAACCAATCCAACCTTATATAAAACGCTAGATAGTAGAAGCGACTTGTATCCCAACGATGATTTAAATTTGGCAATGATTACAACTAGATTATATTTCAAGAAAATAAGTACAGTTTTAGGCTATATGTCGTTTTATATAAATTTAATCTAGATTTAATTCCTTGTGCCAGCAGGTCTAATAGGATTTAGGAAATTTTTGAAGTAAGGCTTAATAAAACACAAATTAAACCTAAAATGGAACCAACTATTGCGTGTTTATTGACTCTCCGTCCAAACAATTCGATTAATCAATAAATATCAATTTTTAAAATTCAACGTTATATGAAGCGTGAAAACAATGCCGCTCCGAAATGGCTTAATCTAAAATAAATTAAGAAGTTGCCCTCTATATGGCTATTGCTACTAGAGCTGTAGGAAATGACGGCCAATCAGAGCTTTCCTAACTGACCACCAAAGGACATCCAAGCCGTACGGTAAACTCAACAAAAATCCATTCTCTCACACAAAACAATATTAATCACTCACATAACACACGCATCAAACATTCCAAATTCTTTTCAGCCATAGTTTCCCCGATTAATTTACCATCATTCCAAACTCATACTGGATCCAATTATCACCTACGATATTAAAGAATCAACCTACTTAAACTTTTCACTAAAAATAAGAAACGGTAACATTTAAAAATCAGGGTTAAACAATTTGCCAAAACAAGTATACATCACTCTCAACAACTAGTTACACTAGGATAAATCAAATGGATCACAAATAGGTGCCTACATCACAAATAACTAGTTTACCATATACTAGGATTATACCAGGACTGATGATAATCAAATTTTACCTTAATCTAACATATATTTTTGGTGGTAATACTTTTTGGCCTTTAAGCAAGATTTAAGTGTTAGTGAGAACATTGTAGAATTTGGAGGTCAGTTAAAGAATAGGTTCTAAATTGGCCGTTCCTATTTTGTGCTTAAGAGCGGTCTACCATCAGCTCAAAGTGGACCGATCCACGGCGTTCGTAGCGGTCGTAGAATATATTCTTCGCCCACGCCTTGCACTCTATGTTGATCAAAACGCCCGCTGCAAAGAATACCATCGTTATTAATTTATAGAAGACTCATCATTGTAAATTACGTTTGTAGATTAAAGAAAGAATGTTTGTGAACATTTTGCTGGAGTGTCACTATCCACAATGATTTTAAAATGAAGACTTAAGCAATTTATTTAAGCTGTAATATTCTCTAGCCTAGATTTTGATACTATTCTTGATTATGTTTATTATCCAGGTAAAATATTAAAATTTAAAGATTTTGAGCTCATTTTGGAATGTTAATCAATTATTGGAGTCTTTTAAACATGTTTTTACTCAAGTTCATATCAAAAAACCTTAATTAACTTGTTATTCTCCCCTTCTAGTTTCATGTCTACATCTGATTACAAGGCTAACCAACGTTATAAATGGATAGGCCGCTTTCCTTGAGCGACGCACTTGAGAGAGTGCACCGTCTACATATCCTGGTGTGAGCGGTGTGCGGTGTGTTCCCACGCACCGAGCCAACGACAATAGGTACATAGTGGCGAGTGAGGGATGGACTTTACCACTGCTCCCCCCCCCCCCGCATATTTAAAAGTGCTTGAGGGATGGATCTATACACCACACCTCCGTAATTAAGCACAGGCTTGGAGAAGGCCTACGTAGCTGGAGCCAAGGAAGCTGGCAGTGCTGTGCCCTGGCTCCGGCAGATGGGTAGGAGAACATCCTGGAAGTTTAACTCAGTAGAAGTCTTACACACCGGGTCGTCGGCCTCATAGCGGCCTGACTAGAAATTCGCCCGGGTTACCAAAAAAAAGAAATGGAAAGATTGCTTCAGAAAGGTTTTTTCTTGGTTGAAAATTAATCTACAATAAGGTTATTACGGAGTTGATTCAAACCTAACATTATTATTCACCGTAATGTCTAGCCTGAGTGATTGGTGTTCTCAAACTTTTACAGATCACACAATAAGAAGAGTATCCAGTTTTTAAATAGTTGTTGTTGGTTTTGGACTCCAAAAGATACATTTTAAACCGTAGCAATTTTGTCGAGTCAAAAAAGCGAAAGAAAAATTGTTATCCAACTAACTCCTGGGCTTTTCAAACAGCACAGCCACCAAAGGGCTGAGGTATCCCTCCTTGTTGGTGAAGGGGTAGTAAAAAGCCGGGAATCCTCGTCTCGGGATGTACTGGACAGGTCCAATATTCTCCACGTCAGCTGGGTTCTCTCCTTCACATGACACCCACACGGTATTAGCCTCGGGTTTGCCGGCCTGAGGATTTATAAAATAAATTTAATATCCCTTCTTAATTCTACTCTTTAAAGCAAGATTGCAATAAACTTATAAACGCTAAAATATAAGATATATTTATGTATAACAAATACGTACGTGGAAATACTGTCTCTTTGTAATCATGATCCACCGTTAGTTTTCTATAGATTAACGGTCGATGTATGTTTTTTTTTTTGCACGGACTATCTACTGATGGCCGGGACAGGCCTATACAGCTCAACCGAGCTTAGAGGGCGAGCACAGAAGGTGCTCAGCCAGCGAGTTTATGGGTTAGGTGGTAACGCAAGAGCACCCCTGTGGGTACGACCTCAACTTGGGTCACCAGTCAAAAATAAAAACCCCACAGGTGATCTACTAGCGTTTCGGAAGCGACCACCTTGAGAAGAAACGCCGAAAGAAACTCAAGGCTACGTCGGAGTGGAAAGATGTATGTAAAAAAAAAATATAGTGGCTTTTTATGCCAAATGTGGCATGCTAACTGCAAGCCCCCAACCAGATGAACCGTGATTACAGTATTCTATGGACAACTACAAAACCAAAAGTATTACTGTTATGTTCTGAAGCTGAAAAACGATTTCCTCTTTTTGAAACCATCAATTCTTACAACTATTTTTCCTCGTACTTATTGTGGTTTTAGTGAAATTGTTAAAACAATGCTGCAATTTTTTTATAATTAACCGTTGAATATAAATATACACAACCTCGATCGTAAGTGACACTTACGATCATCTTGATGTGCTGCTTCAGGTCCTCAGGCATTATTTGAGGCAGGTCTTCTGTATTGTTGTACGGTTGCGGAATCCAGTTAAAGATCTGAAAATATAATTATTAGCAATTTATGAGTATTACTATAAAACTATTATATAGATTATTTATTTAATTCTAAAGGCATTTGTTTTGTAAAGATAAACCTGGATCTGAAATTAAGATTTAGGTCAGAACTTTACATGTAGAAAAAAAAACCAAGTCATTTTTCACGTGAATTGTTAATCTTATCTTGATTTAATATTTTAGAGACAGAACATGAGATGATATAGAGGTAATTATGTAACCAAGTGGTCTAGGCTCTAATTCTAGAATAATAGAGGGTTGCGGTATTTAGTAAAATACTACAATTACACATTGTTCATTGTTATATTCTCATTTTACTAAAAATTTATATAAAAATATGTTTTTTCATATTACGATTTTTAATCTTTTATAATTTCTGCGTTTTTCCTAATAGATTACCCATATATAAACCCAGCAACTTCCTTCAATTTATAAACTACTTTTGCGTCTTAAAATTTACTCAACCATGAGAATGTCTTGTACAAATACTAAAAAAATTAATTAAAAAAAAGTATATTGTGTAAATTAAAGTTCTAGACACGATTTTTCATTGAACTATGATTTAGGTAGATTGAAAATTAATTTGATCATGTTTCCTAATTTGTAAAAATTATATGTCCATTAACAACTATACTAGTGTCGTCTCTAAAAATTTGATCTATCATGAGAATGTCTTTTTAAATTGCTCAAAACTAAATTAATTTTCTAAGATGCTTTTGTTTTGTCTTTTAGAACTAATTTTGCTATCTAAGTTATCAATCTATGATCGTCATAACCTTATTGAGCTTGAGGAAAACACACGGTCCAGCTTGTTCATAATTGTACTGATTCGCCGGAGTGCAAGGGTTGAAATCATCAACCGGCACGTCGCAGACTTGCTTCTCCCCCAGAGCAAAGCTTGTTGGTGTGCAGGGCACCCGGTTTTCAGCTCCCTGGGTCTCGCCACTGCCGCTGCCCTTCTTCCGGTACACTGCAATATCAATGTTATTATTTAATAGTAATATTTATTTAAGGACTATTTATTATTATTTATTTTGGGAGTCGAAGCTGCTCGCGTCCGTAGGCTTTAGCCTAGTTTCCCTACACGTGACTCCTGGGTGGTGCTAAACGAGCAGCAGCGAGGTGGTAGGGCATCGGTGCCCGTCTGGATCGCGACCACAGTACATGGGCGTAAAGCCCGTCATAGTGACTAGTTTCGGCTTGTCGCGTTTCGGGATCAGCTTGTGTATATCCAGTAGCTCATATACCTAGAGACCTTCAGTCGTGGTAATGTGGGCCGACATGACGATGTAGACTGTCGGCGGATTTTCGTCCTTTGATGGTCGCTTTCGTTTTTGGACTACACTGTACTTACCATCAGGTACTCTGTAGTCACTATGTCGAGCCAGTGTAAAAAAAAAGGACGACATACTCTGTTGAGTTCATATAAATATCCATATTTATGAAGATCTTCAGTCCTGGTATATTTAAATAGGTCGATATTGATGATTGTTATTAAATTGTCATCTTTTGACAGTCACTGCCGTTATAACCACACAGCATTTATCATCGCTGCAGACAATTTATTTACCAACTCGGCTGTAAGCAGAGATGGGCACAAAGTAATCTGATTAATGATAAACGATTACAAAATGTAGTCGTAATTTTAATTTTCTTGCTCTGTAATCATGATTAAATCCATTTAAAACATTAATAAATCATAAATGTGTATGCAATCTGGGATTCTGTAGTGTTTAAAACATATATGAGCAAAACTAAGTCATAATGTAATCGTAATCATTTTTATTAATCTGATTACATTTTGCCCATCTATGGCTGTAAGACCCTCAAAATAGGTCAACTCTTGTTGGTGTGGATTCTTATGCAAGAAAAGATAAATTTTTTAGTTCATTGTTCAACATTTATGATCTTTTGGGTTTGTTTCTAAAAAAATTACAATATTAGGAACTGTTAATAAGCTTCATGTAATTGCTAAGATAATAATAGTAACTGTTCCGTATTCGTATTTATGTGCGGGTAACTTTCGACAGCTCTGGCAACACCGTACGGGTTGTCAATTGAGTTTTGCTCTCGCTCGAACCGATCCGCCGAGTAACGACATAAAACATACAAATATTCCTAAATACAACAAATTATCCGATTCCAAAGTGTATAAGTGTGCTTGGAAGATCCTCAAAGACACCAGTATCCTGGAGGAGAAGCAGGGGCCCCTGAGGAGTTGGCGAACTGGTGATCGCGGTAAGTGAGACTCTTTAGGCAGCCCGTGCCACTTGCGGAGCTATCGAAGTACCGTACAGTAACTAAATTACTTAATATATTAGGTCCTTACATATGAAATTGGCGTTTTTCGTACTGGCCACTTTAATCACAAATTTCTCCTCTTTGGTAAGGAATTCCAAATTCAAATTTGTACAGCTATAGACTCATGTATTTGTGCTTCGATGATCGTCATTCTTCTGTTTTTTTCTGTTTGCGTCACTCATTTTACAAAATGGAAAACTTAAAATATCGCATTATTTACGAGTACGAGTTCCGCCGTGGCACTAGTGCTGCGGAAACAACTCGAAGGGTGAATGATGTATATGGCGGTCGTGTTGCAAAAGAAAACACAGTTCGTTTTTGGTTCCAACGTTTTCGTTCTGGAAATTTCGACCTGCAGAACAAGCCCCGTGGACGGCCTGAACCTCAAGTTGATAATGAAGAGTTGAAGGCTATTGTGGAAGCGGATCCATCGCAAACCACGTCCGAGTTAGCTGCAGGCTGCGATGTTAGTGATAAAACTGTTTTAATTCACTTGAAGCAAATTGGGAAGATTAAAAAGCTTGAAAGGTGGGTACATCACGAATTGACTGAAGCAAACCGGCAAACGCGCGTCGACTGCTGCGTTATATTACTAAACCGGCACAATAATGAAGGTATTTTAAACCGAATCATTACCTGTGATGAAAAATGGGTTCTTTACGATAATCGGAAGCGCTCAGCGCAATGGTTGGATCCTGGCCAGCCAGCCAAATTCTGCCCCAAGCGAAAATTAACCCCAAAAAAGTTACTTGTAAGCGTTTGGTGGACTAGTGCCGGTATTGTTCATTACAGTTTTCTCAAATCTGGCCAGACTATTACGGCTGATGTCTATTGTCAGCAATTGCAAACCATGATGGAAAAGCTAGCGGCTAAACAACCTAGGCTGGTCAATCGCTCCACGCCACTGCTGCTTCACAACAACGCTAGACCACACACTGCGCAACAGACGGCTACTAAATTAGAAGAGCTTCAATTGGAAAGTCTAAGACATCCTCCGTACTCCCCGGACCTTGCTCCAACAGATTACCATTTTTTTCGAAATTTGGATAACTTCTTGCAAGGGAAAAAATTCAACTCCGATGGGGCAGTCCAAATCGCCTTCAAAGATTTTATTGATTCCCGTCCGACTGGTTTTTTTAGTAAAGGGATCAATGAACTACCTATGAGATGGCAAAAGTGCATAGAAAATAATGGTTCATACTTTGATTAATTAAATATATTATATTAAAAAATATTCGACTTTTTGTTCCTCCCATACAAAACGCCAATTTCATATGTAAGGACCTAATAATAATGATTTAATATAGCAAGATATAATTTTAAAACAGGTAAGGCTGTTTAAAGTTATCTATTCCAGAGTCGCGGTTGTTAATTGGTTAACTTAAAAAGTTCGAAGCGGGCCGGCGTGTGTGTGCCCACACGCCGTTTCCACAGAATGGCAGTGAGGGGGTTTAAGTTCCCCCTCCAAGAGAGGAGGCCTGCCCAAGGCCAACGCTCGCCGAGCCGTCGGAAGTATTCGGATTCCCAGGCTCGGCGAAGGCGAGGAGAGGCAGTGCTGGCACCCCGGTGGTTTAAGTCGGGGCAGGTCCGACACACCGGGGGAAGTGGCCCTCACCACTTCCCCTGACGGTCCGTAGGGATTTTCACCGGGTTAACAAAAAAAAAAAAGTTCGAAGCTCGACGTTCTTTGAAAACTCATATAAATTTTGATATAACAAGAAACCCTGAAAAATCAGAAATCTATGGAAAAACAGTTCAGTTTAACTCTGACTTCTATTTCAGTTAAAATTAAGACGTTCTCTAACTCTTATGTTTGTTTGTTCATTGTATTGTGAAATAGTCTTCTAGCGAGCCTTTTTTCCTTTCGTCCTACGATATTGAGGTCTTAACGGAAGTGTGGAGAGATATTTGTGTAGGCTGACATAATCGCAACGACTATCGGCAGGTATCGCTCGATAGTCGCACTTGGTTTTTGGATTGCACATCACTTTCCATTCGTTACGATGCAGTCACTATGCCGAGCCAATATAAAAAAGGTAATACTTTATGACTGGTGGTCGTGGGTGTGGTTGTAGGAAGACACGGATTTTGGCGTTTTACTGTTTATTTGCACTTTACGACACACCGAACTGCGACGCACACGCACGTACTCTCGCTAGTCGACTACCGAGACGCAAGGCGAGAGTACGTGCGTGCGTGTCGCAGTTCGGTGTGCCTTAAAGTGCAAATAAACAGTAAAACGCCAAAATCCGTGTCTTCCTACAACCACACCCACGACCACCGGTCATAACTTGAAGTAATATTCATTTACAAGTACATTCATTCTCAGTTTCAAATAGTTTTGAAGTCAAACGCAAAATAAATATGGCTCATATTTGGTAAAAAAATAAAAATACTTACGATCCAGAAAATCATCGATGATCTTAGCCCATTTGAGGACTGATCCCTTGTCGTTGGCCTTGTAGTAGATTAAGGTGCTCTCCACATGCGATGAGTCAGGCATGGGCCGGAATCCCAAGCCTGAAAACCATATTAATTTATGACACATTAATTTGTCTAAATCGCGATATTCTCTAAAGTATTGTTATATGACGTGCGGGTTTCCCGAGGGTGAAACCACCCACCTAAATTAACACTTAGTCCATTCGTATTCTGATGCATAATTGACGACTCTTTATCTTTTTCTTTTCTTTTTTTAGGAGTCAAAGCTGCTCGCGTCCGTAGGCTTTACCCTAGTTTCCCTACACGGGAATCCTGGGTGGTGCTAAACGAGCAGCAGCGAGGTGGTAGGGCGTCGGTGCCCGTCTGGATCGCGACCGCAGTACATGGGTGTAAAGTCCGTCATAGAGACCAGTTTCGGCTTGTCGCGTTTCGGGATCAGCTTGTGTATATCCAGTAGCTCATATACCTAGAGACCTTCAGTCGTGATATATGTGGGCTGACATGACGATGTAGACTATCAATGGATATTTATCCTTTGATAGTCGCTTTCGTTTTTGGACTACATTGTACTTACCATCAGGTACTCTGTAGTCACTATGTCGAGCCAGTGTAAAAAAAAAAACATTTAAGCCAAGAGTTCTCAAACTGTCGATCGCGAGAATTTTCTAAGTCAATTTCGTAAAATATTGACAAAAATCGATCGATTCTCAATTTTTGTAACATAACTACATGATTTACAGTGAAGCCAGAGTTTCTTTCGGCGTTTCTTCTCAAGGTAGTCGCTTCCGAAACGCTAGTAGATCACCGTTAGGTCCTTTTCCTGGCTAGTCGCCCAAGTCAAGGCTCGTATCCAAAGGATGCTTTTGCATCACCACCAAACCCATGACTTACTGGCTGAGCACTTTAATTGCTCGTCCCGCTCACCGGCTGAATTTGAAAGGGCTTTGGCCAACATGTTCTGCCGAAAAAAAGACGAAAAAAGCCCTTTATTTTGTCATTTTAATTAAAAATATTGTTGTTAACTGCTTAGCTTTCCTTAATGATGCTGCTGATCATGACGACTAAAAACAATGATTACAACTTCAGTAATCACAATTGTATGGCTGAGGTTTATAGACGCTACTTTGGTTTTGTTTAGAATTAGTTCAGGAAAAACTTTCGTCGTTTACAAAAAACTGAACATATAATATTTATTTATTTATAAGTACACTTACATAGACTACATTAACATATAAAACTATTTAAGACATGAACAGGATACTTTATAAATGCTACTATATTTACAAGTGTAAACTACATGCACAGAAGAAAAGAAAAATAAAAATACCGAGTAACACAAAAAGAAATAAACTACGTATGTAATTAGAAAATTTTATAACAGAAATAAAAAAAAGCAATAATCTATGCAACAATCCTCTCTAATAACATTCTTTTTTTTTATTTGTAAATACTTTCGTTAAATATAATTGTATAAATTTGTCATTCTGCATACGGGTGCATTTTGACCTAAGTTTGTGGAATAATTTGGAATATGGAAAAAGTTAAAATTAGATGCTCTGGGTAATCTAGTAGGAGCAGAAAATGCTACAGATGGCAAAATGCTAGGAGCTTCGAGAAGGTTCTTAACAATTTTGTAAAGAAAAACCAAGTCAAGCATGCGTCTTCCATCGACTAAACTATTCATATGAAAATACTGTAATCGATTGCAATAATTTAATATTTTTTTACCAAGACCACAGGAAAAGGTAATATGCCATAAAAATCGTTTTTGTATGCTTTCCAAACGCTTTATATAAATACCATAAAAAGTTAATTTATATGAACTTATGTATAGCTTATGTATTCACAAAGCTAAATCCAAGTTGAGAAAACAGATAAATTACCATATACTTTGATATAATTATATGGCGGCGACGCGAATAGTCGTTGATTCGAATCCCGGCATGTACATCTGGGTTTTTACTTACGGATTTAGGCACCACATGGTCACCGGTTAAGAAAAACATCGTGAGTTTAATTTCATGTGTACTAGTGCTGTGAGAATGGCGAGCAGCTACGCTACTGGTCACATTGGGCACGACATATACGCGCAAACTGGATACAGCATCTAATAGATCACTGATCACCCTGATATAGCATGACGATATATTGAGTAAAGTCTAAACAAATCGAAAGGACGGTCTATAAATCTCAGCAATAAAAATAAATAAATCAACTCACCAGGATTATTTCCAATGAGCGAGCCCTCGAGCTGCCATTTAGGCATCTTGGAGTCGAGGGTCTGGTAGAAGATCGCCAGCATGGCGGCGAAGAAACCCACGAGGATAGCATAGAAGATTAAGTAGAACAGAAGGATTTTCGCTGTTGACAAAAAGAAGTTAGTTTTAACATCATATCACGCCGTCTATCGTAGGATTTATCTACACCTTCCACCAAGTTTGATTGAGGACAACCGTCCGCCTGTATATTATAAAAGAAATACAGACAAAAAACCGATTATGAATATCGAGAATAAAGAGAAACCTATAGACAGTTGTAGTGATTATTCCGGCCTGCACAAACAAAAATTAAAAAAATAATTATTAGACAAACAATTACAAAGCAGCACATTAAAAATCAGCTGACGCCCAAACTAGGACTAACAAACAAAGTGAATAATAATTTCAAAAGAATGTTAATGTTAAAGCCCAAACACATCTATTCCCGCAACAATTCCTCAGCATCATTATATTTTAGATTCGACAACCAGTCTCTCAGCTTCGTCTTACATTCGAATTTATATCTAAATATCTTAAATTAAAATATCTTAATTTATTTATATTTAAATATCTCCTGACGTACGTTTACATCATGGGTCGCCAACCTTTTCTTTTATAAGGGCCACAAATATTATGAGTATATTGGTGCGGGCCACATTTCATCTAATAAACACATATTTTTTTAGATAAAACTAATTTTTGCAGTTTTAACCATATTTATTGTTACATTTTATTGACTATGATCGAATGAACTGAATTTCCGCGCGCACACAAAACAATGAAATAGAAACCTATTTCTATGAATGTTTTTAATTTATTGCCTGCGGTGCGGCGTTCTGTGGAACGGCTCTCACTTGCGCGGGCCGCAGCGTAGTGGCTTACGGGCCGCATGCGGTACGCGGGCCGCTGGTTTAAACGACCTAATGATGATGATGATGATGATGTCCTAGCCGGTTTCGGCCACGGCGACTGTTTCAACACCGGTTAAGAAATTCGAGAAATTCCGGGTTCAGTTTCCGGAAACAGTCAATTGCGCAGGAGATATTTAAGTGCATAACTGGACGCGCAGCCAGAAAAGCACTCTCTCGTCCGAGCTCCCTCAGGCCCGATGGAAAGGAGAACCTGTACGATCGGGAGGGAGCAGGATGCAGGTTTGGTCGAGTTTTCCCTTCTCTAAACACCTGGTTGAATTGCGGTGTTAAAGAGATACCTTAGTCGCCTTTTACGACACCTCAGCAAGAAGAGGGGGGTGCTATTCTATTCTGCCGGCAGCCACCACGGCTTACACCTAAACCTACGACCTAAACGACCTAATACGTATTATAGGACGATAGGAACACACTCGCCGGAAGAACATTCCACAGTTCAACAACTCAGCAAAAAATTAGAAAACCCATTGGGTCTATCTAGAAATAAAGTTACTGCAAACCTTTTTTGGTGGTAAGGCGGTTTCTCGAACTGGATCATGAACTCATGACCACAGTACACAAGTGTAAAGACCATCACAATGACTCGCTTTGGCCTGTGGCGTTTCGGAATTGTGCATATCCAGTAACTCATATATCTAGATACATTCAGTCGTGGTATATATGGGTCGACAAGACAATGAAATGGAATGAAGACAAGAAATGGGTTTTCAACCTTTGATAGTCGCTTCCGTTTTTTGATTGCACTGTACTTACCATCAAGTGAATTGTAGTCACTAGATCGAGCCAGTGTTTATGTTTTTTGTTAGTTTTTGGCCTTTGCAGCTCAATTCAGTGATTGGGTAGTATATTGAGCAGGTGTTTGTCGCTACGGCTGATTATGCACACTCGTGTAACCAGGTCGAAACGTCAGGTCATGGTGTAAAATAAATAAATTCGGCCATAAGTCCCGTTAAAGTATTTATAATAAATATCTCTTTCGTTTTTGCCAATAGATCCGAATAAGAGATTTAAATTACTATTAAATATGTACAAACAAGGCACATAATGTTGTGTTGAACTGCGTAACAGTGAGGAGGCAATTCGATAATTGTCTAAATTGGCTACAATCGCCGGCTCCTTTGTAAATTGCGAGTCGATGTTTGACCGCGTTTTCACGTCCTACGATGAATTCGCACTTTACATATATATATTTATATATATAGATATGTATCTATTCAGTTACGAATTTGATATTATGATTTTGGTGACTTCAATAATTCTTAACCCTTAACTTGGCAGAATGTTCTTTTTTTCAATATCAAAATATTATTCATACCGTTTAACCCTTATGTTCCAAGGATGTCTAATAGAAACTAACCGTGCTTTCAAAAACTGAGAAATTACCTAAATATTCATATAAAAAAAATTAAGTTTGTGCTAGAAACTTATGACAATAGGTTTTATAAATTCTGATGTATTTCCACAGATACACTTTCAAGAAAAGGGTTAAAGATACTGTAGAGCATATATCAACAGACACTGTTGTCTCGTAGACCCCTTTTTGGTTCCGGGTACACGCCTTGGAAAGCTAATATTCTATTTTGCAAATTCATCACCTTCAAATATGTTTTTACTATGTAACTGTACTGAAATGTAGAGTCGAAAAGCAACACAAAATACACGTTAAGTTTATTATGTATCTATTATTTAATTGCCTTTTAGTGGGAGGGATGAATCTGATAATAAATTTTCAATATATCAATTAATCAATCAAGCGCTAATTTAGTTTAATCACGAATCTCTTAGGTTAGTGTCACCAAATATCTTGCCAACTTATATATTTTTATGAGATATGATTAATTCACTAGTAATATATAGTCATTTCGTATATTTCAGTGTTCATGTTAGGTTGCAACGATACTTCTAGAAATCGCTTTCTATTCTCCAATAGATGACACCACTAGTGGCTGTAGTTATGCTATTTGCGACAAGATGGCATTACGAACGGTAGTTCATCTACTGAACAATAGAGATCGCTATTTTTTTTTATAATTTATAGACGAACGCTTGACTTCAATCACACCTGGTGGAAGGTGAAGAAGAGTTCGATGATGAAACGCGATCGCCTAGCAAATGCCTATTCATTCTTCTTTTATAGACTCTCAGGTCATAAGGTCGCGGAAATATGGCCGCTGGAAGCATATTCCACTCCTTAGCCGTTCGCATGATGAACGTAGAAGCGAATCTTTTCGTGCGAATATAAGGAACATCCACCACATACGGATGGTATCCGACACGATGTCTAGTGGTTTTGTGATGGAATGGGGCTGGTGGAATCAAATAATGTAGTTCCTGAGAACACTCTCCACCGTGCAACCGGTAAAAGACCGAGAGGCAGGCAACTCTACGTCGATGCTCTATGCACTGCATTTTAATTTCTGTCAAAGAGTCGTCACCAATAAGTCTACGAGCTTTACGATCAATCGAGTCCAAAGCCGCCAACTGATATTTAGCGGATCCATCCCAAAGATGACAACAGTGCTCTACACCCGACCGCACCAGTGCCTGATACAGGTTATGAAGTTGCAAAGGTGAGAAGAATCGTCTGACCTTAAAAAGGACATCCAATTTTTTAGCAGCTGTTTTCGCTCTGAACTCTATCGACCGCCCAAAGTTCAAATAAACTCATCTCAACGTTACTCCGTAACAATGCTATATGTGTGAAATATATTTATAGTGCTAATTATGTCCTAAGGATGTTGCGATAGCGACTATTAGTGACAATTAGTGAGTTGTATTATCATAATTTATTATCAAACGGCACCCCTGAGTCCAGGCCGATAGCCTCTACAATACTTAGTAATTAGTATTTAAATTACACTACAATTATTTGATAAAGGTTGAGTATACTATGTATTTTTGTATTTACCCGTTTGTTGTGTCAACGCGCGAAAATCAACGAGAGAAAAATAGAATATATATACACAGCTCTAGAGACTATTTTAAAAAGTCTTAGACAATCATGTGTAACTACGTACAAACATGCCATATACATTAATTTTTATAAATAGATATACAAAATATTTATATAATATACTATAATAAAAGTTTTCTACGTATTTAACAATTAAATGTTATCCATTCATACATATCTTTCATTGTCCCTAAGTATGTTGACTGTAATTTATTTTGTTTTAAAGGAATAAAATATCACTAGTTTTACGTATTTATAATTAAAATAGAATGCTGAATATCTTCCTCTTCTATAAAATCACTCTATACATGCAAGATTGCAAGCGAAGGTACATATTTAGTACTAGTGCAATAAATAATTCCTGCCTAGAGTTGAGGATAGTACACAGCGCATGCGTTGTTACGCATGACTTCTATATTATTAAACTATGGGTGCAAACCTTTACGTAATACTGCAGCAGAAATAAAGCTTATTCCTTTCATATTGACTCAACAATATACCACACTGTAGTTAGTACAAGATAAGTCTAGAAGGAAGACGATTCTATTTCATTACATTAATAACACTTGTTTTTAAATAATGCGTAATATTAATATGATCTTGAAATCACAACTCGACCGCGTTTAATGATTGTCCATGAAATGAGATCGAAAGCGATGTGATCATTTTGAGTCTAACTATATACAATATATTTTGGAAGCCCTGTCTGA
Source organism: Automeris io (assembly GCA_036320925.1). Classification (NCBI taxonomy): domain Eukaryota; kingdom Metazoa; phylum Arthropoda; class Insecta; order Lepidoptera; family Saturniidae; genus Automeris; species Automeris io. The sequence goes on along the minus strand of JAUDJH010000029.1, from coordinate 5,658,234 downwards.
CCCAAAACTGATTTTAATAGTGAATATTAAAAAATTTATTGTTTTATAAAATTTAAAGAATTTAATTATTTTCCATGCGATCTTGGCTCGGATTACTTACAAAAATCAGTTTGAAGACTAATTAAAAGGATTTAATTGATAAACGGAGCTTGTGATCAAGGGGGTGATGACTTCTTGACATCATGACCTATTAGCACGATCCTTTGCTTTCCTTTTTTCCTGTGTCACGAACTACGCACCTTCCCAGTGTTGCCATGAGTTTTTTTTATGATTTTTAACTAAAAATGATAATCTAAATAGAATCTAATATCGATATCGAATAACGCGTTCACGGATCAGACAAGAGTTTTCAACACATATTATAATAAGCATAGATGGGCAAAATGTAATAAGATTAATGAAAATGATTAACGATTACATTTTACATCTTTTACCATTAATATGACTGCATTTTGCTCATTTATGTTTTAAACACTACAAAATCCCAGATTGTATACACATTTATGATTTCTTGATGTTTTAAATGGATTTAATGATGATTACAGAACAAGAAAATTAAAATTACGAACTACATTTTGTAATCGTTCATCATTAATCAGATTACATTTTGCCCATCTCTGTGTATAAGCTGTTGATTTTTTGAAAACGGCCGAAAGTTTTTAACAGAAATCTTCTAATGAACCTATTTTAGCTATTAAAGCGATTGATTTTATCGGGTGAGTGATAAATGGGGCAATATTTTTCAGCCTCTTCCTAAATTAGAACAAGTCAATTAGTGCTGTGGCTATTAGAGTCGTGCTTATTGACGGAATTAGAGCAGCGTGTTGACAGACGTAAAGACGCGCTTCACTATACCGAGTATTATAGAAATCTCTAAGGGCTGTTTCACACTCGTGAATCCGTGAAAATACGTCTCGAAATAGCCGTAGAAGCAACTCATTTTAAGCTTTCGCTTTTTTATACTCATTAGTTCATTAGTAGTGATGTTCCAATTAGTCGATAAAAAGCGCCGACATTTTTTCAGCAAGACATAATGCTGTTGACCGGGAAAGGCCTTTACAACTTTACCAGGTGAGAGAGGCGAGCGCATAAGGTGTTTAGCCAGCGTGTTATGGGCTGGCTGACAATGCAAGGACACCCTTGTGGCAGTAACGTGCATAGAATATTTGGACAGGGTAAGCAGATTCGCATAATTGATGTGAATATTATACAATGATAATAAATATTATATTACTTTCACAGGGACGGTAGCTGCTGTGAAAATAGATTACATAGAATATAAAGGGTTCCTTTTTTGTGTTTAAATTAAAGCAATTTATTCCAGACTTATCGTAAGGGACTGCAATGTTTTCAAGCATCTATGAAATGAACGCTACTGCCTTGTAGACACTAACCTTGATTTGGACGGTCAGTCAGGAAAAAATCTAACAGTGATATACCAGCGTTTCCAAAGCGACTACCTTGAGAAGAAACGCCGAAAGAAACTCAAGGGTACGTCGGGGTGAAGTGCCGATTATCCGGCTTTTTACTTTACCATAAATGTATTTCTTTGTAAAATGTGTATCTATAAAAGGAATTACATTAAATTTAAGCTTGATTGTTATTTATAATAATAAATCTATATTTTACAGTACATTTTAGCATGTAGCTACTATAACAGGATAAGTCTCGTAGTTGTACAAAAACACAGATCTAAACCCCGCAAAACCAAAAATCAAAACGTAATGCGAAGTTAACTAAACATTTTGCGATACTTTTGTGGCCGGCGGTAGTGGCTTACGCGCGAATTAGTTGTAAAGTTGCCCAAATTTCCCGAAACCGTGATCGGCTTGGGCGAATCAGTCGGCTTCTTTCAGCCGACTAATCGGCTAGTCGATGACAGTTATAGTCGACCCATCTCTTCTCATTATAAATCAAGTACAAAATATATATACACACCGTGACATTATTGTCGTTTTGTAACCAAAAAAACTTGCATTCCGTATTATTATATAGCTTTAAATTCCAATGATCATAAACGAAATATTTTTATTTTAAAAAAAATATATATATCTTATCGTTTGTATTTGCGATGCACAGTGTGTTTTAAATACCCTGTCCGACCCGAAATGGGCAGATTAGTGGCATGATAACATTACCAAAATATATCGGAAAATTATACTATTCACGAACTTTAAAAAGTTACTGTCATACAAAATTGAAGGAATCGAATTATTTTACTTGCGCTCTAAGTTCGGATTACTTACAAAAATCAATGGAACAACGAATGAAGAAATTTCCTTCATAAACGGTGCTTGAGATTTACGGGAGTCATTATCTTTATGACATTATGATTTACTAGCATGATCGTTCGCTTTCCTTTTCTTTGTTCACGAATAACACACGCTTACAGTGTTGCCATTTTACTCTTTAATTAAAAAGTGCAACGTACATAAATTTAATATCGATATAACGCCTTCACGGGTCGGACAGGGTTTTAAATACATACTGTAAAACCGAAACAATTCAGATCCAAAACGACTAATGTCACCAGTTATATGAAGTATTCTTGTTTGACCATGTTTCGCCCATGGATCAATATAACGAGGACGCAGTGCGCGGTCCTAGTTCTCATTTCTGCCACAATGCTGCGCCACTTTCTTCGACTCTTTTCGTACATCAAAATTTCTCTCTTACTATGTTACTGTGGAACTAAACTACAATAGATATACACTATCACACTATACAGCAAAACAACTCTACGAAAAAGTTGACAACCATAGATGGGCAAAATGTAATCAGATTAATGAAAATGATTAACGATTACATTTTACGTTTTTTACCATTAATATGACTGTATTTTGCTCATTTATGTTTTAAACACTACAAAATCCCAGATTGTACACGCATTTATGATTTCTTAATGTTTTAAATGGATTTGATCATGATTACAGAGCAAGAAAATGAAAATGACGACTACATTTTGTAATCGTTCATCATTAATCAGATTACATTTTGCCCATCTCTGTTGACAACTAACCAATTTGCGCATTGATTGCTTATTTTTGACCGTACTTTTAATTTTAGTGTTACAATTTTTTTTTAATATATTATCATGATTTTCTAAGTTAATACCGAATATTTGTTAAATAATTAAAATATTTGATTGCAAATTCATCATGAGAACAGCCAAAGAATGGAATATGCTTCCAGCGGCCATATTTCCACGTTCTTATGACTTAGGAGCGTTTAAGAGAAGAGTGAGGGGGCATTTGTTGGGCGGATGCAGTCCATCGTCGGACTCATTTTCACCTTCCACCGGATGTGATTGAGGGCAAGCGTCTGGTTGTAAATAATAATTAAAAGTTTTACTAAGTGGTAGTAAAAAAAAGTGATCATGGATAAGGGGAAGTTGATAAGGAATGGGTATCCGTGTGCGATAGCGCAAGTGGTCACAGTTTCGTATCGCGGCTCGTTCCTCCGTGTTTTTTCAAATGAAGTACTGGCGTAGTCACCACATGCTTTCCGATGAAGAAAAACATCGTGAGAAAACCCACAAGGCATCTAATAGAAATGTAATGTGTACTAGTGATATAAGAACGACGATCGGCTGTGTCACTGGTCACGTTGGGCACGACGAATAAACGCAAAGTGGATACAGCCTAAACTATAATATAACTTTTTAACGTTCACGAATAATATAATTTTCTGTTGGATATTAGTACTCTTATCGTGTAACCAATATGCCCCTTTCGGGTCGGACATGGTTTCGAAAACATACTGTATATTGAAGTATGCAAAAAAAAAACTGGACTACTATTTCATGATACAAGCTATGAAGTTTTGTTATAATATAACATCATATTGTGGTACTATGAGCAGAAATTGGTTGGGGTAAGAGACATTTTCAATACCTAGCTGAAGACTTGAAGGAATACGTTGCCCGGATGAGGCACTGTGTATGTATTCTTCCGGCTGATAAAGCGGACCGGGGGATTGGACTCTTTACACCCACCCCACCCAGAGATGGAGTCTGAGGATATTCACTCGGCTCGTTGGAGGAATATGGATCTCAGGCCCAACTGGCAGCTAGTTGAGGGACACACCTGGGCCGAAGGTCACCAAAGCAGCCCTGTGGCTTGAAGTTTTTTGAGGTGGGGCGCAAACTATTATCTGTTACTACAAACCACTTCCTATATCTTTGCTTTTCAATTTTATCGGGTAATTTTATAGACGATGAAGATATTTCAGTATACAATAATTTGTACCTTCTTGCTACTAATAAATATGTAACTAATTATATTCACTAACAAATCATAAAGAAACTATGATGAACAAATGAGAATTGATCCGTAAAAAATGTAGACACTACAAAATATGTGGCGCACGATTTATTGATAAGTAGCTAAAATTCCTTTAACGTAATATTACGTAAATAGGTATTGACCCGTTTACCCTTCGTACTGTATCCTGGCTTAGGGCAAGCAGAATGCCTGCTTAATAATCAATTGGTATTCATTAATTCATATGTGTAATTGTCCCTAAATATGTTGTCCATGATTTAGTTTGTTAGAGTATAAGAATCGGATGCTGAGTATCCTCCTTGCATATCTCCCTCGACCTTTTAACTTGCATAATGACGTAGTTGTGTGCCGTCCCTCGTGTCTGGCGATAAGGGCGTGGGCCCCGCCTTGTCTCCCTAGATGCGGCCCTGTCGATTGTTGCGATGCCGGATTATATGATGGATATTTTCTCTTACATATAGAATGAAAATATTAAATATTTTAGTGTTGCTCTGGTATTTATTTTACTACAATTAATAATACAAATGATAAAATCTTTATCTCTTAGCCTATGCCCACTTAACTAATCATACCATTAAATATTTAAAAATATTGACAACACGTTTTGATTATAAAAAAAACGATAATTAAGTTGAATATAGATTCCCTCCAAAAATTAAAATTACGGTATATGGCAACTCACCCCAACTGGATCCGGTGCGTCCCAAAACCTGCCCGGTCTCGGAATTGTACAGGAATATCCTGAGGGACTCCCATTTGCCCAGGTCTGGCGGCGGGGAGTAATACTGTTCAGCTACCTTCGTCTTGTCAGCCATGATCGCTTGCCGTCGCCGGACTGCGGGTTCTAATCGATTGCCGGCGCCTTTGCCCCTCTCGCAACCTCTCCACGCCCCTTCAATACCCCTCTAACACCCACCAACACCCCTAAAACCCCTTACGTAACGATTACGTAACGGTGCGCGCGCAGCCTTCGCCCCTACACGCGATAGACCAGCCGGCTTGATCTGCGCTTGCTCGTATTGTGCCCCTCAGAGTTAAGACGTTGCTCATTGCTATAGGGGCGAGGGAGATCTCTCAAAACTGGTGATTAATGCGGAAACAAACATAGCACGAGCAGATAATGTGAACTTTAAGGGTATGTATTTACATGTGAATTTTGACTGGCTTTCAAAGGTGGAGCTTGTGAGAAGTCCAGGTTGCTGTTTTATGGAAAAATTGATTTGATGTCTGCGCAATTCATGGTCTAGATTTAGGTCAACAGAGGGTAATATTTATAGGTTCCTCGTTGGCATTTTTAAATTGTTTTCAACAATACGTCGAACTTTATATAAATCCATCATATTTATAGAAAGTGAAACTATTTTCGTATTTATTATATTATTTATAATGCGGTAACCAGCATTTTATAATTATAATAATATATTGTCTCATTATATCCCTTACACGACATTTCCATTAAATGATATGCTGGTCTCCTTACGCTATCTTCCGTCACCAATGAGTCTATGGTACCTAAATCTGTACATAATCTAGAAAGAAACAGAGGTATGTGCCAAAATTCGAACTTTTTTTATTGCAATCTGGAGGTTTGGTAAATTTGGTAATCATACCAACACTTTTTAGATACCTATTTCCTGCTTGAATGTATTATATGGATGTTAGGAAGGAAATAAACATAATAATAAAATTTATTATATTACAAAAAACTGTATATTGACCATTTCTATTACAAAAGTAAAAATAATAATTTTTAATTATTGCTCATCGCATTTTTTACATATAAGTGTGTCCATTGTAAATTTTCCGCAAACATATTTTTTACATTTAGAGCAAATTTTGTTGGTTTTATTTTCTTTACAGTATCCTATTTGACACTTCTTACGTTGATGAGCATCTGTAGGAGACTAAGGCAACGATTCTTTCGTATTTGTATTCTTTTGGTTGTTCACGGGCTTCTCGAAAATCGGCGCCAAGTTCAAGTATTACTCAAAATAAATAAAACAAAAAAATACCGAATTAACTGTAGGTTAATTAGTTAGAAAAAGTCATGAAGTCAAATGTGCAAAAACAATAAGATGATACTTGTATTTTCAATGCAAAAGTTCAAAATGGGTCATTTGACCCGTTATGGTATGTTTAGTATTAAAATTCTTTTATTATTGTATATAAAAAAGAAAAGAAAAATATTATTACAATTTGCTGCTAGTATAACAGACATATTACATTTACTTAAATGTAACTTAATCAGTGTAAACATGAGTGGTAATCAGATTTCAGCGCATTAGAAGACTCAAGAATTGTGTCGAGACAATAATAGAAATAAATTTTATACTTCATGGTTTACCCTTAAGGGAGTGCTGTATTTATTTTATAAACATCACAATATTTAAATGGATTTAACTTAATGATAACTCATATTAATTTAACCACAAAGTACACTTATTCATATAAAATAATAAGCAGAAAACGAGAGAGAAAAATATTACTCGCATGTGGGATGTGAAATCAACGGGTGTTTCCCCGATAGACGTATCGACTATTGGGCTAAACGCAAAAAGCCTCTATTGCCATCTCAAGAGGCTCTCCCTTAGTTTTTAGACCAAGAGTTGAATACTGAAAGCGCTATTAATTGATACAACACGTATTGTGAGGAAGTTCCTCACTCTGGGCTCCTAACTACCGGTGTCTTGGGCCTTAAGCCTCGCCCCCGTAAGATTACATGTTTATATATTAATTTTTTAAATTTATATGTTAATTGTTTTATATATATATTTATTTTAAAGTATAAAAATATTGCAAATATCTAAATATATATAACTCAAAGGTGACTGACTGGCTAACTAACTGACTGACTGACTGACATAGTGATCTATCAACGCACAGCCGAAACCACTGGACGGATCGGGCTGAAATTTGGCATGCAGGTAGATGTTATGACGTAGGCATCCGCTAAGAAAGGATTTTGATGAATTCCACCCCCAAAGGGATAAAATAGGGGATGAAAGTTTGTATAAATCTTCTCAGATTTTCGACTATAATATAATATAATAGCTTGATATTTTTAGCGCCTAATGACAGATTAGGCCCTAATTTTTTACACACGCTAAACAAAAGTAAAGCCACATAAACTATATCTAATAAATTATAATACTTCTTAACGCGAGCGAAGCCGCGGGCAAAAGCTATTTATAAATAATAACAATATATATCCCTCTCGGGGTGAGCAGATATAAATTAATTACTATATAATATAATATAATATAATATAATATAATATGATATGATATAATATGATATGATATGATATAATATAATATAATATAATATAATATAATATAATATAATATAATATAATATAATATAATATAATATAATATAATATAATATAATATAATATAATATAATATAATATAATATAATATAATATAATATAATATAATATAATATAATATAATATAATATAATATAATATAATATAATATAATATAATATAATATAATAAATACTTGCCAGGCAGTAGACTAGAGGGAGTCTGCTGCCAGGATGAGAGGGAAGCGGTGCACGGTGTCCGGCGCATCGCCTGGGAGAGAGGTTTTTGGAGGGGTGGGCTTTACTCCTTCCCCTCCCAGAGAGGTAGCCTCAACAAGGCGTCTTGTTCTCTGGACGTCTGGATGAATTTGGCTTCCCAGGCCCAGGTGGAGTAATCAGAGGGCCACCCAGGGGTTTTTAGTCAGTAGGAGTCCGACACACCGGGATCGCTGCCCTCACAGGGTCCCTGATGGTCCTATGCAGGATTTTCTCCCGGGATTAAAAAAAAATACTGTATCCACTTTGCGCTTTATATGTTGTAACTTGTACCCAAAATGTTCAGTAGCGCAACTCATGCCACTCGCATAGCACTAGCACACATGACATTTTTATTAGATACCATGCTAGTTTTCTCACAATGTTTTTCTTCACCGGTGACCATGTGGTACCTAAATCTATCTGGAATAACCCAGAGACACGTACCGGGATACAAACATTTATTTCAAATATACCATATACCAATACACGTGAAATAGGCAAGTTTTATATATACACTAGCTGTCCCGGCATACCTTGTTCTGCCCTATTTCTCTAAAACAAAGTCACATTGTTTTTTTTAATGTTAATAGCTTCCCCTGTCGGCTGTTTTTTGAAAAAAATTTTAAGGAACTTTGGCTTAATGCTATATGTATAAAAATTGACAAATATTGACATTAATATTTATACGTCACTCAATTGTTTTGCCTTCCCGGAACCTGTCCACTAACACTTGAACTTTATGGTGTGGTATTAAAGTTCAAAATGACTTATAACGAATTTTTTGTATGAGAATACAGAAAAGTGTTATTTTTAAAGAGTTGCAGGGAATTTTTAAAAATTTTCTCTCCGTAATAACTTTCCCCAGACTTCAACAAACACAACAAAAAAAATCAGCCAAATCGGTTCAGCCGTTCTCGAGTTTCGCGCTTATCAAGACATTTAGCGATTCATTTTTATATATAAGAAGATATATATATATTTAAATATAAGTCTTAACTGTGTTTTATTTTCCAGTAATATTACATTATTCACAGAAAAAAAAGAGTTTAAGGTTTAAAGAAAATGCGTTTTGTAATTTTATTTTAAAACATTTATTTAAATTTATATTTTTTATAATAGTTTACTTTTTAAGTACTTATTAATCAAATTATTACTCTAGTACAATGGATTTGTAAACAAAACTTCATTTATTGAAATATTCTGGGAATGTCAAATGCAGATAGAACGCTTGCTGATAGCATTAGGAACGAAGAGACGCAGAATTATTGATTGGTTTGAAAGATAGTATCATCAACACCATGCTCAAAAGCATCCTTCGAGAATTTGAGCACGTGGAGAGGATGAATGACAAAAGGTTGAGAAGAAGATGTATAATAGGAATGAAAGTGGAAATTAGTACCGAGACCAACCGAGATTTACCGACACAGACCAAAGTTCTAATGGAGGCTAATGTCTAAAGTAAAATCTGCGAAAGTGTATGGTAAAGGTTTGCAAGAAAAGAGAGATGTGGTATTCCATTCTCTCTGCCTACCCCTAGGGAAATTCAGCGTGTTGATAGATATTTAATTTAAATAAAATTATACTATATAATTTTTCAACAAAATAAAATATGTACTGTATAACGAGATGTTTTTATCACTAAGGGCTACGGCTACTGTCTTGCTCAGAAACATAATCCAGTTTTAACAACTGTTAAATTTAAATCACAATTTAGGTCGAATTAAGCCGCTTCAATCAAATAGCATTTTGAAGATGTGCATCACTTGCTGACGGAGTGTGCCCGGAACGAGACACAAAGGGAGTCGCTGATGAGCAAGTTGAAAATTAACAGACAAAGTATTGGAGCAGGGCACAGCATTTTGGCTAATCCTTTATCCAGTGAAGCCAGAATGCTGTTCCAGATGGTGACGCTTGCTCATCCGCGAGTCCCCTAGGATGTAAGGACGTAGGTTAGGGCACAATGGGGCTGACATATTCGCTAGAATAAATGCCCCTAAATAAAAACAAATAAAAAAATAAGACCATTTTAAACAAACTTGAACTAGATTTTATTTATGAGAGCAAGTCACTCTAAGGGTTTAATACTTTCTTCTACAATATAACCATAACCAAAATATCAATTTCTAAAATAAGTTTATCCGTGAAAATATATTTTTAATAGCACCGATATTTTTAAAAGTACTTAGAGATTAGGCCCTAGCTTTAAGACATCCTTACAGAAAAATATGGCAACGTGTTTCACATAACCAATATTACTATCAAACTAATTTAAGGCACTTAACACTTTCGCTGCAGCATGGGGTCATATTGGCTTACCGCCGCGTGCCGTGGAAGATGGCTCAACCTTGCCCTTGGCACTCGGTACTTTAGTCGATGCAAGTCTGACACACCGGGGGGTGGCCCTCAGCACCCCCTGAAGGTCCGTTAGGGATTTCCCTTGGGTTACCAAAAAAAAAGGTCATATTGGCTTAATCAAAACTTTCACACAGTTCTCGGAGACCAAAATAGAGTTACACACTGATGAGTCAATATAACCTCACAGCTCGTGTTCGGGCTGTAGACTTGACGGTATACTTGCCCAGATGCGGTGGAAGAGGAATGTGGAGCACGCCACCACGTGGTGACTAAAGGAGGAAATCATTTATATCTCTCCCTCTAACAGGTGAGACCTCAATAAATCTTTCGCACGCCGAGCCGAAGGACGAATTTGGGCACAGACCCGGTCAGCAGCGATGAGGACACGACACTCCGGGGGCTTATACCCAACAGAAGTATAGTCTAGCAACCTATGCAGGATTTCCCCCTGGGTTACCAAAAAATATTAAATATATAACCTAACAACACATTAAATGTAAGCTTTGTCTAAAAATTCCTGCTGTGAACACGTTATTCTACCTTTTCTGTCGTCTCCTCGGATTTTCCTGCACCATCGATCCTCTCAGCTAGCGGCTTGGTCCACGCTTGACAGACACATGTGGGGCCAGTGCCAGCTGGCTTTTGGCTGGAGAGTTGATATCCACCATTCCCGTTTACTGCCATACCTTGGCTTTGAAGATGTCCACTTTGTCCTGATTGGTTTCCATTAACCCATTGCCCTGTTTGCTGTACACCTTGACCATGAATCATGCCATACTGCGCTAATAGTTGATTGTTTCCACCGTACTGTCCTAATGGCTGATTCTGTCCTTGAACATGTCCTTGATTTACACCAGACTGCGCTGATGTTTGACTGTTTCCACCGTACTGTCCTAAAGGCTCATTCTGTCCTTGAATTTGACCTTGATTCACACCAATCTGCCCCAACGGTTGATAGTTTCCGCCATACTGGCCCAGCAACTGATTCTGTCCTTGAATTTGATTTTGATTCACACCAACCTGTCCTGATTGCTGATTTTGGCTTTGAGACTGGCCTTGATTGATTGGATAGACAATTTGTTGCTGAATTTGTGACTGGTGCTGACTTTGAAACTGATTTCCGACTTGATTTTGAGGATACGTATGATATTGATTTTGAGTTTGACCTTGAGATCCATAGGTCGGTTGTATTACAGTAGGATATGTCTCTGTAGAATAGATTTTGGGATAATTTCCATAACTGTTGTACTGGGCTTGACTTTGCAGTTGATTTTGGGAGTTTACTGGGTAACTTGCAGTACTCCAAGGGGCATAATGTTGAGGGTAGCTGTTGTAATTCTGCACTTGTGTCTGGGTTTGAACTTGCTGTGACGCCTGACTTAGCTTATTTTTGTGGCTTTGCATGATATCTATCATGCCTCCGATGATTTTTTCGGGTATGTGGAGTATTTTGCGGGCCTCTAGTATGGCTTGAGTCACATCCTGAAGTGATGCGATGATGACAAACTGTAACAGAAATATATGTATGTGGCATTTCACGTGAAACGAGCAATGAAAAACAGCGAGGTTCTGGAATTCTTTCTTTATGATTTACGTAGTACGCTTTACCTCAATCAAACCTAGTGGAAGATGAAGATGAGCTCGACGATATACCACGTCCATTTAACAAATGCCTGCTCACTCTTCTCTTAAAGGCTCGCAATTAATAAAATCGTGAAAATATGGCCGCTGGAAGCATATCTCATTCTTTAGAACGCATGATGAATTTAGAAGCGAATCTCTTCGTGTGGGTATAAGGAACATCCATTACATACGGATTTTTTTTTATCTTGATAGTTGTAGTAGTTTTCTGGACGGAACCACGTTTTTCATCAGGTGTGGTGTGATCACTATGTTGAGTCAAGATAAAAAAAACCAAAGTGATTGTTTTCTTTGTGCCAACCCCAATAGGGTATTATCGTCTTGATGATAGACAGATAATAATTACATAAGTACTTATAAATAATTAAACTCACAAGCAATGTAATCTTAAAGTGGGCCATGGTGTGCTCGTGTTGAAAGTCACAGGTTCGATTGCCGGGACGGGTGGAAGGATGATATATTTATACCGGATCGAACGGTCTTCTGCCGAAATATTTTAATAGGGTTGTCACACTACTATTTTCAAGTTACAGTTTTCATAGCACATTAAAAGACAAAATTAATACTTATTATAAACTCTTCACCTACCTACTTAACTGTAACATTAAGCAAGGGATTGTTCTCTTCCAGCTTAAGCATAAAGGCCACAGATTAGAGCCCCAAAGACTACCTACCTACCTAAGCCTACGCACTATTCGCGCTGTAGAATTGATAGTGTATATTTGTAGTTGTTCGTTTGTTCAAAAGATGGCGTTGGTGGGAAATTTACACGCGATTTCGTTTTGTTACACACAATCATACTACTATCATATACACATATGTATATACATATACAATAATTCGCTACTCATAACTTATTTATATTCTGCTATTAATAAGTTATGAATAGCGACAAAGCAACTGTTTGTTTTATTGAATCACATCCCGAGTCGACGGTTGTGACATCTATACTAGTTTTGTTCACACGCTGTAGTAAAAAAGACCGCTTTTACATACACGCTATCATCTTCTTGGCGCTGAAATCCAATCTCCTAAGGTAATTTTGAAGACTAACCGAAACAAATCCATTATTAGAAATTACAATGGGAATGATTTCAGTGGATGCCTCCATCCTCCATATGTCCGGTACCTTGTGAGCCAGATCGAAGTACTTCATATTTTTCTCGGTTTCGACTTTTACAGGGTTATCTTTATATCGTATGGTGACATACCCCAAAAACACCCGATTGGGCCCGGTCTATTAGTACGATATCAACCTCATTAACCATAATAATCCTATCTGAGCTGACCGACCAGTCCCAATAGATTGTGACGCCGTCGCCTTCAAGAACTGGCCGTGGATTTTACTGACAGCAAAGCCTCTTCTAAGCCAAAAGGATGCTTTCCTCCAGACTATATCACTACTTTATTAAAGCCGTGGTGGCTGCCGGCAGAATAGAATAGCACCCCCCTCTTCTTGCTGAGGTGTCGTAAAAGGCGACTAAGGTATCTCTTTAACACCGCAATTCAACCAGGTGTTCAGAGAAGGAAAACTCGACCAAACCTGCATCCCGCTCCCTCCCGATCGTACTGGTTCTCCTTTCCATCGGGCCTGAGGGAGCTCGGACGAGAGAGTGCTTTCCTGGCAGCGCGTCCAGTTATGCACTTAAATATCTCCTGCGCAATTGACTGTTTCCGAAAACTGGACCTCGAATTTCTTAACCGGTGTTGAAACAGTCGCCGTGGCCGAAACCGGCTAGGACATCATCACTTTATTAAAACTTGAAAGCGTTTAAAGGAAGAGCGAATAGGCATTTCTGAAAAAAAAACAAAGAAAGAAATAAGAAACATTTATTTGGACCACACCATAGCCTACGAGTACAACAAAGAAGGATAGATGAACACCAGGGTATTGCACAATGCTGTGATGATGCATCAAAAGTAAATCATACGTTCAAAGTAGACCATTCCGTCTCATCAGTCTGCCTGTCAGCATCATCATCTTTTTTGCGATAGGACATCAAAAACTGAACCAGATTGATCCTTCCTGTATTGAATGAAAATTACAGTATGGGATCGCAATAAATTTTGCCTTTTACCCTCTAAACTTCATTATGAAGATGGCACCCTATGATGATAAACTAATTAGCTGTGTAAAAAAAAATGTTCTACTTGATGCTATAAGCCGATAGACCTCATATATTTATAAAATTATAGAAATTAAGCCATTACTACATTTGAAAATGTAAATATTGATTGTGACTTTGCTCCCAGTAGTGAGGCCCTGAATATTGCCCCGTATAGTTTTTTTACCTGCACATAAATACGCAGTGAAATTTTAAAGATTAAATAAATATTTTAGTACCGTTTAATAGGCCGACAGCCCTAAAAGTACGCACATAATGAATCGTAATGATCGATTCAAGTAAGGTGGCGCGAATATCTCGCGCTTTTGACGGTGGACCGCTACGCGTGCGTTGGCCGGATCATAACGAATATCGATTATCGACAATATTTAATAAATACTTACTGGTTTTTTTTTAAACTTTGTCGGCGAAAAACTGTTAGTCTACCAGATAGCAACTGGTAACCGCTGCCTGTGGTCAAGTGGAACACAAGGAGTGATCTTTATCCGAAACCGGTTAGAATAGCGATGGAGATTAAAAAACGTAAAACCTCAATTGAGATGGGTTTAAGTTATCATCGGCATGGAACCCAGTGACTAGAAAACTAGGAACTCGGTATATGTAACCTTGTAAAAGTGCTCATACTGTGAGTAGTTTGAGTCCTGATCATTCAAATGATCAAGAACAAAAGTGGATAGAGGAAGGAACTTCCCGCCGTCAGTAAACTTCGCGGCGTGTCAGTCTGCTCGTAACCATGACCTGTGGAACCAGATCGAAACTTCGAGCCATAATTAAAAGGAAGTAATTAGGACCAGTTAAAATGTTTATAATGAGTACAAAACACGAAATTTTAATATGTGCCAAAAGGAGTAAAGTTATTGCGTTTCCTACTTAGAAAGGTATTATTACCCTTTTGACGAAACACCTGACATAGCCCTCGAAAAAACTTTACCTGGCAGCCCATTGCATAACTACTAAGTCCTCGACGAGAATGTTCTGTGGACCCGTTGAGATGTCGTGGGTCTCTATGGACATGGCATGACGGAGCTGTGAAGAATTTTTACAGAGTTCACAGTCCTCGTCTATATGGACTCCTTGGGGTCTTTAACTGCTACAAGTCCAGTACATCTCAGCAGCGATCTTCGTGTGCGACCGAGACGGTCTGATGATGAATATTCCCAAGTAAAAAAAGGCCTTATTTTAGCGTGTGAGAATACGCCAATCCGCGATATATTAAAAATATCATCTATTTATTTAAAGAAAAAATACAGCGCTATATAAACAATAAAAAAATAAACAAAAAAAGTACACATAGGATGGCAAAGTTTACATAAAAAAGTACGAAACAAAATTCAAGGTGAAAGACACAAAACAATAAAAGTAAACAAAACCAATTATATATTAAAAACTAAAATAAAATTCAAAATAACTTTTTAATATGTTATAGTTTATTTTATTTATTATATTATTTTGGGAGTCGAAGCTGCTCGCGTCCGTTGGCATTACCCTAGTTTCCCTACTCGTGACTCCTGGGTGATGCTAAACGAGCAGCAGCGAGGTGGTAGGGCGTCGGTGCCCGTCTGGATCGCGACTACAGTACATGGGTGTAAAGCCCGTCATAGTGAGCAGTTTCGGTTGGCGCGTTTCGAGATCAGCTTGTGTATATCCAGTAGCTCATATACCTAGAGACCTTCAGTCGTGGTATATGTGGGCCGACATGACGACGTCGACTATCAATGGATTTTCATCCTTTGATAGTCGCTTTCGTTTTTGGACTACACTGTACTTACCATCAGGTACTCTGTAGTCACTATGTCGAGCCAGTGTAAAAAAAAATAAAAAGTATATAAATGTATAGTTTCCTGTTTTGGTTTTTAAAATATGCTTAAGGCGATCGTTATCGACAACCAGAGATGGGCAAAATGTAATCTGATTAATGATAAACGATTACAAAACGTAGTCGTAATTTTAATTTTCTTGCTCTGTAATCATGATTAAACCCATTTAAAACATTAATGAATGATAAATCTGTATACAATCTGGGATTTTGTAGTGTTTTAAACATAAATGAGCAAAATGCAGTCACATTAATGGTAAAAAACGTAAAATGTGATCGTTAGTCATTTTTATTAATCTGATTACATTTTGCCCATCTATGTCGACAAAACTTTCGACTTGTTCGCTACACTGAGCTCCCGCCAAGCGCGCGGCGCGGTGATTGACGTTTCGTTCGTGTGTGCCGAAATAAAAACATTGGTTTTTGTGTTATTTTTAATAAATCCTTAGTGTCCGAGCTAAGACTTCGATTTCCGGAACTATCGGCCGAAAAACCACATTCGGTAAAAGTTTTAAATGAGACGAAATTTTAGCTAAAGCCTAAGGTTTTTAGTAAGCGTCCAACTAAGATTGATTGATCTGATTGTGGTTGCTTATTTAATTTTAACATGTACCTGATTATACCTATTTAACATACTATAGCATGTAGACGCCGCCCGATACGTGCTTGTGTTAAAACGCCCTGATGATCGTTAGGGTGTTACGAGACGCACGGGGTAAGAGGACGCGCGCGCGCACGAGATGTTTGCTAATTCAGTCGACTACCGAGACCCGACGCTAGAGTACGTGCGTGTGCGTCGCAGTTCGGTGTGCCTTAAAGTGCAACTAAACAGTAAAACGCCAAAATCCGTGTCTTTCTACCACCACACCCACGACCACCGGTCATAATACTTAGTTGTCGTATGAGCTGACTAATGTATACATCATGCCAAATCGCACACAGATCGCCGATTTGAGCTGTTGCATGCACCTTCCCTGCACACAGTGCACATTCGCCAACACACATTGGGCAAACATGCTGGGTTACATGTCCAACCTCCTTCCCACAAATATACGGGGAAAAGGAAGGAAGGTTTTTCCCTGCAGCGGGACGAAACTGACCAATAATAATAAGTATCTAATTATCCGTCCATATCTGACGAAGTCGAAGACTTCAAAATCCGTCTAGGATTGGCTAAAAGTGAATAACTTGTTTATAAACCTTTCCATTTAAAGTTCTTATAAAAGACTTGTAGAGATTATTAAAATGTCTTCACAATTCGTCAAAAGATGATGAAGGTACGCAAAATGTTCGAGCAATAGATTTGAAGGAGTCTACTGCCCGGATGAAAGCGAGGCGGTGCGCAGTAGACGGCATGCCACCTGAGAGAGAGATTTTGAAATGATGTGCTCTTTATACCCACCCAGCCTAGAGTGGTAGCTTCAACAAGGGTTGTCGCTCCTCGGGTGACTGGAATAATTTGGTTTCCCAGGCCTGGATAGAGTTATTGGAAGGGTACCCCGAGGGATTTTAGTCAGTAGAAGTTTGAAGTTTCTAAGGTCGATGCCTTCACGGCGGTCTTGATGGCCGTATACAGGAATTTCCCCCGGGTAACCAAGAAAAAGGAACAAACAATGTGGTCCATGTATTTAGTTTTTGCGTGTTTATGTTTATTATTGTTATGTGTAAACAATAGCCGTGTAGCTTGCTAGCAATTAATAATCTCAGAAATCTCGCGACCAGATGTGTGCTTGGCAAGCCGAGTACAACGGAGTCTCTGGAGTTAAACAATGTGTAGCGGGTCCTTGAAAAGTCTGCACTGAGCTTTATTAAGTTCAATCGTGTGCGGTTTTAACTCCGAACGAGATAATCACTAGCCCGAAGCCGTGGCCGAAACTTCGGCCAGTCCCTACAAATTATCATCCCATCTCCCATCCCACAGTGCTGAGAAGCAAATCACTGTTGACACCCGATTTATTGGGCCACCCTCATCGATAATACATTCGCGGAAGCAAAATGATGAATGATTTTTATTTAAAACGTATTGTACAAGTGCACGCGATCGTTTAAAATAAACCATGTGCAAGGGTTTATGGAGTCACGGCTTTACGGTAACTTGCATCCCGGTTAAAACTAAGAAACTCTCACTTTTGACGAGTCGTTGGGCTGTGAAATGGTCTTTCGGCGTTTCTTTTCAAGGTAGTAGCGTCCGAAACGCCAGCATATCACAGTCAGGTTTATTTCCTGGCTGGCAGCCCAAGTCAAGGTTCAGACATACCCAGGACCCGCTGCCGTACAGCAAAGTGGGCATCAAAACCGCAAGATCCAGTAACTGGTATAACAAATACATTCTACTCGGCTGGCACACTACGGTTTAAAGGCCAAACAGAGGAAGTCATTCTCAATAGGGTTGTCTTGATTTAAATATTTTCTAGAACGAATTTTCTTTTGGTGGCCATGTTGCTTAGGACCTAATATATACGCGAAATCGCGATTGGTCTTGGATTCGAATCTTAGCAAATAGCTCAATGGGTTCCGAGGAAACCCGCATGGAATGTAATAAAAATGTTGTGAATGCCCGCGAACAATGACGAACTGCGCTACTAGTCACATTGGGCACGATTTAATAAGCATTGCAATACCTCATTGATAATAATAGACTTTTAATAAATGACATGTGATAGGCTTTTTCTAAATATCTTTATCTTTTTGGGAGTCGAAGCTGCTCGCGTCCGTAGGCTTTACCCTAGTTTCCCTACACGTGACTCCTGGGTGGTAGGGCCTCGGTGCCCGTTTGGATCTCGACTACAGTACATGGGTGTAAAGCCCGTCATAGTGACCAGTTTCGGCTTGTCGCGTTTCGGGATCAGCTTGTGTATATCCAGTAGCTCATATACCTAGAGACCTTCAGTCGTGGTATATGTGGGCCGACATGGCGATGTAGACTATCAATGGATTTTCATCCTTTGATAGTCGCTTTCGTTTTTGGACTACACTGTACTTACCATCAGGTACTCTGTAGTCACTATGTCGAGCCTGTGTAAAAAAAAAAATAACTATCTTGGTGTTTCATAACCACAATTGTTTTCTTCGAAATGATTACAAATCAACAATTGTAATTCAAGCTTGCAACCATCGAGTAAATCGAATTAAACGAGCTATCATCGCCGATCGCTGCATTTGGTGAAATGACTAATGTGAATCAGGAAATCACGCGACGCCTCGTGCCTCATGTAAGTATCCTTCTAGGAATTCCTATTTGGGTTCTGTCATTTCAGCCGATCGGCAATTTATTATGGTATATCGAATTTTCCTCATCACCTAGCTCACAATCAGTGGGATGTTCTAGAGGATCAGACCTGGACGGAATCGCCAGTCGCTGGAGCTAAACAATTAGAACCGCAATAGAGTCGTTGTTAAGGTTGCGTTACATTGTACGCGAGAGATACATTATTGGAGATCTAGTATTTTAAACATAACTTTATTGTCGATCTCACTCCCATATTGTAGTGTAAAATTCAATATACAGTATGTTTGCAAAACCTCATCCAACCTGAAAGGGTATATTGATAGCGTGATAACATTTCCAAAATATATCAGAAATTTATATCAATCGTTAATATTTAAAAGGTATTGTCATATAAAATTAAAGAAATTTAATTATTTTCTATTATTATATTCTATGCTCGGATTACTTGTTTTCTTCGAAATGATTACAAATCAACAATTGTAATTCAAACTTGCAACAATCGAGTAAATCGAATTAAACGAGCTATCATCGCCCATCGCTGCATTTGGTGAAATGACTAATGTGAATCAGGAAATCACGCGACGCCTCGTGCCTCATATAAGTATCCTTCTAGGAATTCTTATTTGGGTTCTGTCATTTCAGCCGATCGGCAATTTATTATGGTATATCGAACTTTCCTCATCACCTAGCTCACAATCATTGGGATGTTCTAGAGGATCAGACCAGGAAGGAATCGCTAGCCGCTGGAGCTAAACAATTAGAACCGCAATAGAGTCGTTGTTAAGGTTGCGTTACATTGTACGCGAGAGATACATTATCGGAGCTCTAGTATTTTAAACATAACTTTATTGTCGATCTCACTCCCATATTGTAGTGTAAAATTCAATATACAGTATGTTTTTTTTTTTTTTTTTTTTTGTAACCCGGGGGAAAATCCTACATTGGACCATCAGGGTCACTTTGAGGGCAGCGATCCTGGTGTGTCAGACTCCTACTGACTAAAAACCCCCGGGGTGTCCCTCTAATCACTCCACCCAGGCCTGGGAAACCAAATTCGTCCAGTCGCCCGGGGAGCGAACAGCCTTATTCAGGCTTCCTCTCTGGGAGGGATGGGAATAAAGAGCCCACGCCTCCAGTACCTCTTTCTTAGGCGGCGCAAGACACTGCGCACCACCGCCCTCTCATCCGGGCAGCAAACTCCCTCAAGTCTACTGCCCGACTAAATATACAGTATGTTTGCAAAACCTCATCCAACCTGAAAGGGTATATTGATAGCGTGATAACATTTCCAAAATATATCAGAAATGTATATCAATCGTTAATATTTAAAAGGTATTGTCATATAAAATTAAAGAAATTTAATTATTTTCTATTATTATATTCTATGCTCGGATTACTTACAAAAATCAGTTTAAAGACTAATGAAACGACTTAATTGATAAGCGGTGCTAGGACTCAACGGGGTCCTGACCCTTTTGACGTCATGATCTACTAGGATAATCTTTGCTTTCCTTTTCTTCTTTTGTTCACAAACTATGCATGTTTCCAGTATTACCATGTCAGACTTTCCCATTTAATTAGTTTCATTTTTTTAATTTTATTCATTTTTTGTTTTTTAACTAAAACGATAACTTCAATAGAATTCAATATAGATACCGCGGAACGCCTTTACGGGTCGAACAGGGTTTTTATAACGCATTGTATAAACGCAGTTTCAGCACTCTCGGAATATAATATCGATTCCAGTAACGCGCAGAATAATACTATATGGTATTTCATAGATGTAATCTGATTAATGATTACAAAATGTAGTCGTAATTCTAATTTCTTTGCTCTGTAATCATGATTAAGTAAATCAATTTAAAACAATAAGAAATTATAAATGTGTATGCAATCTGGAATTCCGTAGTGTTTAAAACATAGGTGAGCAAAATGCAGTCATATTAATGGTAAAAAACGTAAAATGTAATCGTAATATTTTTTATTAATCTGATTTTGCCATTTTGCCGATCTATATTTCATATGTTTACCCTATCGCAAATATTTATGTTAGGGCGGACCTTTGATCTCAAGTTCAAGCACACATAACTCTGTTGATATACATTTCCTGTCAACCCTAACTATACAATGAGAGTATCTGCCCACAACTAACTTGTACTGGCCTAGGTCATTATTTATTACATCATCAATACTGCATGTTGACCTTTTTTAACTAGATTCATCCCAACGTAGTTATTTTTATCATTTTCAATTTCTGTTAACTCAATATAATTTCTTAGAATTTTCAGACCCGATAATACGCTAGCGTAACCGCTGGCAGAGTTCAATGATTAATAATTTTGCCAAAATTGTAGATGTAGTTTGATAGTGTTGATTATTATTTGTCAGGGTATCGTATCATCAAAAGGTGAAGGTCGGGAATCAAGTTAATCACAGCTCGGCGGCCGCTGGGAGAGCACAAGATAGCGCGAGGGGCCGACTGGACGGCATTATGCATCTAGCACACAATTTCAATAGTATGTTCATAGCCAGAGATGTGCAAATTGTAATCTAATTAATGATTAACGATTACAAAATTTAGTCGTAATTATAATTTCCTTATTCTAGAATGATTAAATCCATTTAAAACGCATAAAAACCATAAATGTGTATTGTAGTGATTTTGCAAATGTTTTTTTTTTTTAATTCGATGTTCTCCTTTTAAAAAATAAACTTTTTTTTTATTTAACGGCCAATTCTGACAAAAGTGCCATATATAATTAACCTACTCTAATATGAACCATTCATACAATCACTACAGTATGTAATCTGGGATTCTGTAGTGTTTAAAACATAGAAGAGCAAAATGCAGTCATATTAATAGTAAAAAACGTAAAATCGTAATTGTTTTTGTTAATCAGATTACATGTTGCCCATCTATGTTCATAGCTGAGTAGAGTGAACTCTAGTTCTCGTCCGTGATAGCTCAGTTGGTGCAGTAACTGACTGATCCACTTCTACGCGAAGAATTTCTCTTAATCTAAAGCTTATGTTCTTGTTTTGAGCCGCTGTGTTCACAATATGCGTAACATGTGTCTTCAATACCACATCTTTTTTGCATCAATTCGCTGTCTTTCTCTTTGCTTTACGATCCTTGTTTCCGCGCCCTATAGAAATATAGAGAATACTATAGCCTGGACGAGTGGTGATATTATAATCCCTCTATATTATGGATAGCCTGTCCATAGCCGATTTTGTATTGACAATAAGCCGCCTTGTCTCATTTTCTGAGCCACCTTAGTCTATTTTTTACCTGACTTCAAAAAGGAGCAGCTTCTATATCCGGTTAAGATTTTTTTATATTATGTTGACAAAGTAACAAACAAAGGTATATGGTTCCCTTCCAATATTGAAGCTTTCTTCTTCCTACATTGATGCCATAATTACAACTACAACAGAGTCCATAATTACAACTAAAAAGAAACTTATATATGCATTTTGAAGTACAATAGATTGACCGATTAATTGAAAGTACAGCCAATTTGTCAACCCATCGAGCATCAACATAAAGCCGCCTGTCTCCC
This sequence comes from Automeris io, assembly GCA_036320925.1. Lineage (NCBI taxonomy): Eukaryota > Metazoa > Arthropoda > Insecta > Lepidoptera > Saturniidae > Automeris > Automeris io. The sequence continues at coordinate 5,635,654 of JAUDJH010000029.1, read as the reverse complement.
AATATTTTACCGGTTGCATAACGGAAAGTGTTCTCACCAGCTACATTCTCTGATTCCACCAGCCCCATTTCATTATTAAACCATCAAAGATCTTGTCGAATACCATCCTTATGTGGTGGGCATTTCTTATACCCGCACGAAGAGATTCGCTTCTACATTCACCATGCGAACAGCTAAGGAGTGGAACATGCTTTCAGCGAGCACATTTCCATGATCTTATACTTAGGAGCCCTTAAGAGAAGAGTAAATAGGTATTTATTGGGTGGACGCGGTCCATCGGTTGCCCCACAACACACTTTCCATCAGGTGAGATTGGGGTCAAGCGTCCATCTGTAAATAATAAAAAAAATACACGATTCATACGATGCCGTATACCGTATACGTCTTACCAAATGAAAACGCCTCACTGCTCAGACCAGTAAAACAACTGATCACCGTCTTAAGAGCATTTAGACCTAGCATTAAATACCATGTGGGTTTTCTCTCGATATTTTCCTTCACCAGTGAGTATGTGGTACTTAAATCCATACTTAATATGAAAAATACAGAGTTTAGTGCCAGGTTACAAACCTGTGACCATTATCCACCAGGCCAGTACAGCCACAATAACGTACATGTATCAAATATCTAAATTTACTTTTCAAAAATAGTATTAAAATGATATTTATTTAATAATCTATTAGTTACACGTAGTCTGTTTCATTTATTTTTAGTTATACTTTTGCTCATATATTTTTACTATAGTATCTATCACTAATACATTTTGTAGTCGATTTATTTATTGTATGTAATAGTTTATTTTAGTATCACTTGTATTTATTATTTAAGCTATATGACGGCGCCACTGTGCTTTAAGAGTGGCTAGAAACGTCAACAGTAACAATGGACATTTGAAATAGTGGGGTTTGACGTTTCCCCACTCTGACGCAACTTCAGGCTCTTTTATACGCGAGCAGGGGCGGGACGGATCAGAATCCATCGGCTCCTCTCGTAAGCAAGACGTGCCTGGTGGAGCGTCATCACTGTATCAATATCGAAAGTGCTGATTTTTATTGCTATTAATATCTTGTCAAATAATCATTGGGTAGTGTAAAGTATTGGATAGTGTAAATACCTGGTTTTAATTCTCCTCGCCCGCCTACCCACGATCGCTCGGCAGCTAGATGGATCCCGAAAATTGTGATAATGGCAATGTGCCGTTATCAGAAGTGGGATGTGAAGGGCTTACTTCTGAGGAGAATACCCGTACCAGATCGTCAGCACCGGCACCGGAACAAAGCCTGTCGCAACAGATGGAGTTGTTTTTGTCTCGAATGATGGCTTTATCACAGCCGCAACCTGTAAGCAGAGCGTCTATTCAATTGATTGAGTTCGACCCTGACGACAACGAAGCAGACATAGAAGGTTGGTGCAACGTGACCGAAATTGTAATCAACGACCGCAAGATAGGAGGTGCAGACTTGCTGTTGTTACTCACACGTGCACTTAAAGGCCGCGCTTCTACCTGTTTAACACGACTGCAGGCATCGCAGCTGACATGGCCTCAAATAAAAGAACTGTTGTTCGCGAAGTTTGCCAAGCCTATGATGCCACAAGATTATTTCGATGAAATTCTACGCTTCCAAATCGGTGTTAAAGAAACCGCGAGTGAGGCAGCTATACGACTTTGGAACATCATCGGACGCATTCCTCGGACAGAAATGCCAGAAGACATTACCACGGGATTTGTATCGTCGGTTTTATGTCAAAAAGACGGAGTGATCCGTCGTGAGCTCCAGTCCCATAACCCAACTACTAGATCTCAACTTCTGCGAATTCTCAACGGCATCTCGCTGAAACGAAAGCACGAGAGCAGTGATAACCATGATCCAGATGTGAAAAGGACCCGATTTAACGAATCGCGCTTCATGGGAACATGTCATCGCTGCGGTACTTCGGGTCACAAAGCGATCGACTGTCGTAAGCGAAAGGAAGAGACTGCAGCTTCGGACAAGATGCGCAATCAAGCATCCAGAGGCACTGACAGACCAATCACCTGCTTCGTGTGTGGACGACCAGGACACCTGGCGTCGACGTGTCCTGATCGAGCAGGCGGCAGCGGAGCAGCGGCGATCAAAGAGGTCCATGTGTGTGAACGCAAGGCATCGAGGAGCACGTTAACTACATCATCCGGTGAGCCAGTTTCCTTTCTCTTTGATAGTGGATCAGCTTGTTCATTAGTAACTAATAGCTACGCCGATAAGTTCTCTGGTACTACGCAGGGTGAATTAGTGTATCTGACGGGCATTGGTAGCGGGGATGTGGAATGCGTGTCCCAGGTTATTAGTTCCATCAATGTCCAAGGCCTATCGCTCTCAGTATTGTTTCACATAGTACCCGATGGCACTATTGCTGAACCGGTGATAATAGGTAGGGATATATTAGAGGAGAAAGTGCACGTGCATATCGACAACGATCGAATTACCTTTTCTCAGCATAAAGAAGTTAACCTAGTTGACAAGTCTAGTGGTTTTGATTTCGCGAATATTGATACGGACTTACAAGGCGATGACAAATTAGATCTAATTAGGATTTTAGGGAAATACTGTGAGTTCTTCATCGACAATATACCAACGCGACGTGTCACGACGGGTGTTCTCCGGATAGATCCTATTGATCCGAACAAGACGGTTCAAAGACATCCTTATAGGTTAGCTCCCGCGGAAAAAGAAATAGTTAACGAGAAAATAGAGTCCCTATTAAAAGCGAACGTTATTCGGGAAAGTAGTTCTCCATTTGCGAGCCCCATTTTGTTGGTTAAAAAGCACGACAATACTGATAGGATGTGCGTAGACTATAGGGAACTCAATGCCAACACACGTCCCGAGCATTATCCGTTGCCTCGTATTGACGAACAGATTGACCGTCTCCATGGCGCGCACTACTTTTCGTCATTAGATATGGCGTCAGGTTACCACCAAATACCGGTTGATCCCGAAAGCGTAGCGAGAACGGCGTTTGTGACACCGGATGGTCAATTCGAATATTTGGCAATGCCATTTGGTTTACGAAATGCCGCTTCAGTGTATCAGCGCTGCATTAACACAACTCTCGGGCCCCTAAAGGACAAAGTAGCGATGGCTTACATGGATGACGTCATGTGCTATTCCAATAACGTCACTACAGGACTAGAACGTCTAGACCTAACTTTGAAAGCACTTACTGAAGCAGGGTTTTCGTTAAACTTCAAAAAGTGCAAATTCATGAAAAGTGAGATAGACTACCTTGGCTATGTCATCAAAGCAGGAGAAGTAACACCAAACCCTAGAAAGATACAGGCTTTGGTTGACGCTCCCACCCCAAAAACAGCTACACATGTAAGGCAATTTTTAGGCCTCGCTTCTTATTTTAGACGATTCATACCAAATTTCACTCGGTTAGTGGGACCCTTTTATCCCTTGACGAAGCTGAAAGGCCCTATCAAGTGGAGAGACGCCCATAAGGCCATTCACAAAAAGATCATCGACATACTTACGTCAGAACCGGTGTTAACAATATTTGATCCAGACTCCCCCATTGAGCTTCACACTGACGCAAGCTCTGAAGGCTACGGAGCTATATTAATCCAAAGAAAGAATAACGCTCCTCACGTGGTATCTTATTTTAGCCGTCGAACGTCTGACGCGGAATCAAGGTATCACTCATACGAGCTGGAGACCCTGGCCGTCGTTCGCGCGGTTGAAAATTTCCGGCATTACTTGTATGGCCAGCATTTCACGGTCTTCACAAACTGTAACTCTTTAAAAGCATCCAAATCAAAAACCGATTTAACTCCACGCGTACACAGGTGGTGGGCTTTCTTACAAGCGTACGATTTCGATATAGTTCATAAGCAGGGCATTAACATGAGCCACGCAGACTATTTATCTAGAAATCCTATTGTGGAGCCTATACCTAGTGTGCAAGGATTAATTGATCCAAGAGACTCAAGGAAGGTGAATAAAGAAGTTCACTTTATAGAGTTACATCAGGGTTGGCTGACCGTGGAGCAAAAACGTGATGGCGAAATATGCGACCTCATCAGCAAACATAAAAACAATGAGTTGCCAGAAACCATAGCACATACGTATGATGTGCGAAATGGTATATTATACAGGAAAATTGAACGCAATAGAACCAGCTCGTGGTTACCAATTGTTCCTAGATCACTAACATGGACACTTATAAATCATGTCCACTCAGAAATCAAGCACCTCGGGGCAGATAAGACGCTTAACAAAATATACGAGCAGTACTGGTTCCCACAAATGTCCAAGCAGGTGCGTAAATTTGTAGACTCGTGCATAGTATGCAAAGCCTCAAAGGGATGTTCAGGAGCACAGCAAGTTCGACTTCATCCAATACCTAAAGTGTCCACGCCTTGGCATACTATACATATAGACATTACGGGCAAACTAAGTGGTAAGAGTGATAGGAAAGAATATGCGTCCGTAATTATCGATGCGTTCACCAAATATGTCCTTTTAGAATACACACCTTCTCTCGACGCGGCAAGCGCGATTCAATGTCTCAAAAAAGCTGTTTGCCTATTTGGTGCCCCGAAACGCATTATAGCAGATCAAGGCAGGTGCTATATTAGTGCGGATTTTAAACGGTTTTGTAGCGAACATGGTATAGAGCTTCACCTTATCGCCTCCGGTTCCAGTAGAGCCAACGGCCAAGTTGAGCGGATAATGCGCACCTTAAAGTGCCTGCTCACAATTGCAGAAAACGACCCAAACAAAACTTGGCGAGACGAACTCCCCGAAGTTCAGCTGGCGTTGAATAGCACCAGATCCAGAGTAACGGGATACTCACCTACGGAACTAATGTTCGGCATACGAGCACAGTCATTAGGGATATCAACCTTATCCGTGCACGCGGAACCCGAGCCTCGTTTGGATCTAGATACTATTCGACATAATGCTTCCGAAAATATCAAAAAAACGGTTTCATCGGAAGAATTACGCTTTAACCGGGGTAAAGCAAAAGTGAGACCATTTAGTGTAGGTGACTTTGTCTTTATAAAAAGTAGTGAGCGTAACCAAACCAAATTACGGCGAAAGTTCAAAGGTCCTTTTACTATAGTCCGGGTCTTAGACCACGATAGATATGAGCTGCGAGACATAGATGGATCTAACCGAATCTATAAATACGCCCATGAAAACCTACGTGCAGTACCCGGGGGCTATGGCGGGTTGGTTGAAGTAGCTACTTCCTTAATTGATAATGTAGAGGAGGCCGAGACGGCGCCAGTCCATAGTCATGAGAGTGGAATGGCAACATCTGATGATGATAGTGATACAGTATCGGTATCTAGTTCACACACTTTGACCGCCAGCTCTAACACTCTCTCTGCCTCTGAACATGAAGAATAGTTATTGGTGAGTTAATTACGTGTAAACCCTGTTCTTGTGCCCACTTTTAACTAGAGCGTGGGTTTGATATTGATTAGACAGTGGGTAGGATGTAGTTGGTTAACTGGGCTGGCCTAATCGGATCGATGCCCATGACCAGACTATATTTTCCTATGTGGTGTATGAGGTAGTTGATCTACTGGGCTGGCCTAAACCGGGTCGATGCCTAGGGTCAGACTATGACTTGTTGTGTGTGAGCTGAGTGGCAAGAAATTGGTTTGGAACTGGCCTATGTGGGTCGACGTTTCAAATCAGTGGATTGCAGCAGCTGTGTGTGGTTTTCGTGACTGGTGGAAGGGGCGCTGACGGTTGTCCGGTCCACCTCACCATGTGACTTGGTGAGCTGGTCGAAGGGGCGCCTGAGGTCAGTTGTCCGCCCAGTGTGTTGGTAGTGGTTGTCCAGATAATGTGGGGGATGAAAACCCAGATCTCTTCAATCAGGTGATATAAATGGGTAGCTTGTCAGGGATGGGCGAGCAGGCCTAGTCGTGCACTACAGTTGTATTTTGTCTTTTCAGGTAACCCGAAGGTGTGAGCTGTCGCACGAGGACGTGCGAATGTCAGTCCGGCCGTGACGGCGCCACTGTGCTTTAAGAGTGGCTAGAAACGTCAACAGTAACAATGGACATTTGAAATAGTGGGGTTTGACGTTTCCCCACTCTGACGCAACTTCAGGCTCTTTTATACGCGAGCAGGGGCGGGACGTGTCAGAATCCATCGGCTCCTCTCGTAAGCAAGACGTGCCTGGTGGAGCTTCATCACTGTATCAATATCGAAAGTGCTGATTTTTATTGCTATTAATATCTTGTCAAATAATCATTGGGTAGTGTAAAGTATTGGATAGTGTAAATACCTGGTTTTAATTCTCCTCGCCCGCCTACCCACGATCGCTCGGCAGCTAGATGGATCCCGAAAATTGTGATAATGGCAATGTGCCGTTATATATGTATTTTGTTATTTATCGATAATTCTTATAGGATGTAACACGACCCTTCACGAAAATCAGCGCTGCAGACTTCCTCTGTGGCTTTAGGCTGATGAAGGGCCCATTTTCGCCATGTTAATATGTTCTGTATTTTCTTTTGTTTTTGTGTGTTGTCTGTAATGCTACATTTAAATTTCTGTTATTTTTTTTGTATATTTGTGGCGAAATAAATACTTTTTCATTTAAAAAAAAAACAGTTTTGATCGGAACCACACATCCGGCCTTATGGACTCGACTCACATTGATATTTATTCCGACATTACTAGTAACAATTGCAGCATAACACCGTCCCATTATCCTGCATTCACAGCGGGACCGAACAAAGCGTGCGCGGACGCAGTCACCGAGCGGGACCTCAACCAGACGCCCTGTTCTCCCGTCCACAACTCTAGCCAGGTGAGCCAATTATTTAGAATGACGAAAACATTGTCCGTGACCTATTATAACTGGTCGTAAAAGGTCCCCCTAATAGACTAAGTTAAAACTACTACTCAAATTTAAAAGACAATCATGTTTTGTTAATTTATATAAATGATTTTAAGATTTTCCAGTTTAAAGAGCTAATTCTCATTGAGATGTAAATCGCTTACATGATATTGCTTTTATGTCTAACTGGAACAGTAAATTAGTAAGCTCACTTGGTATAAACAGAAGTATATTTGTTGGTTTATATTTAATGTATTGCAATAACTTAGTTCTGTAAATGCTAAGCGAGCCCACGTTCCTTATGTAGGAGGGTAAAGTATTGCGGTGCTGTGATCCCTAAAAAAATATTAAGATTTTGGGGGCTGTAAACAATGAAATTATTTGTATTTTGTAACTTTGATAGTTGATGCCGTGGTGGCCGCCGGCAGAATAGAATAGCACCCCCTCTTCTTGCTGAGGTGTCGTAAAAGGCGACTAAGGTATCTCTTTAACAACGCAATTCAACCAAGTGTTCAGAGAAGGAAAACTCGACCAAACCTGCATCCCGCTCCCTTCCGATCGTACTGGTTCTCCATTCCATCGGGCCTGAGGGAGCTCGGACGAGAGAGTGCTTCTCTGGCAGCGCGTCCAGTTGTGCACTTAAATGTGCATCTCCTGCGCAATTGACTGTTTCCGAAAACTGGACCTCGATTTTCTTAATCAATGTTGAAACAGTCGCCGTGGCCGAATCCGGATAGGACATCATCAGTTGCTTTTATTCTAGGACTAAACTGTACTTTCCAAAAGATGCGCTTTAGTCTGTAATCACTTTGAAATTGGATCGTATTTTAGTTCAGTCCAAAAACGGCAAACAGGCACCACCAATGCTTGACAATCCACTGACAATCGCCGTGGTTATAATCCACATAAAGCCCCTGTAATTGATGTACATGAGCGTCCGACTGCAGGGAGTCACCATGACGATCTTTGCACAAATATACTGTCGTGAAAAAGTAGTTTCCTTGTTTAGCAAACTTCAAAGATATTCGTAGTCAAGATATTTGATTAGCGCAAGGCTGGGGAGTTTCTGATGCTGAGAATAAACTAATTACGAGTATTATAGGAGCGCAGACTGGCCACTGTTGTCTCAATAACAATCTGTTCAACACTGCTGGCCAAAATACTAGTTTCAGATTTTTTTTAAGCACTTTCTGTCTGAATGTGACTTGATAATTCTTAAGGATCAATATCCGTATTTCGATAAATAGCTGATTTTTCTTCTGGTAGCTCTCACTTAACTTGAAGTTTAACCATCAAAAAAAGGATAAACAGCTAAACTCTTAATTATTAATATAATAAGAACTGATTTCAATAAATTAAATGTTTTGGTATAAAATATGGCTGTACGGTGAGTTGTCATTGCCTATTCCTTAGTAATAAATATGTAATAATTAAAAGGTTACTATACCCGCGTTCTCTGTTTTTCTGTAATGGTTGCGTTGTCATTAGAAAGTGTATTTAATTATATTAGGTCTTACATATGAAATTGGCGTTTTTCGTACTGGCCACTTTAATCACAAATTTCTCCTCTTTGGTAAGGAATTCCAAATTCAAATTAGTACAGCTATAGACTCATGTATTTGTGCTTCGATGATCGTCATTCATTTGTTTTTTTCTTCTGTTTTTTTTCTGTTTGCGTCACTCATTTTACAAAATGGAAAACTTAAAATATCGCATTATTTACGAGTACGAGTTCCGCCGTGGCACTAGTGCTGCGGAAACAACTCGAAGGGTGAATGATGTGTATGGCGGTCGTGTTGCAAAAGAAAACACAGTTCGTTTTTGGTTCCAACGTTTTCGTTCTGGAAATTTCGACCTGCAGAACAAGCCCCGTGGACGGCCTGAGACTCAAGTTGATAATGAAGAGTTGAAGGCTATTGTGGAAGCGGATCCATCGCAAACCACGTCCGAGTTAGCTGCAGGCTGCGATGTTAGTGATAAAACTGTTTTAATTCACTTGAAGCAAATTGGGAAAATTAAAAAGCTTGAAAGGTGGGTACCTCACGAATTGACTGAAGCAAACCGGCAAACGCGCGTCGACTGCTGCGTTACATTACTAAACCGGCACAATAATGAAGGTATTTTAAACCGAATCATTACCTGTGATGAAAAATGGGTTCTTTACGATAATCGGAAGCGCTCAGCGTAATGGTTGGATCCTGGCCAGCCAGCCAAATCCTGCCCCAAGCGAAAATTAACCCCAAAAAAGTTACTTGTAAGCGTTTGGTGGACTAGTGCCGGTATTGTTCATTACAGTTTTCTCAAATCTGGCCAGACTATTACGGCTGATGTCTATTGTCAGCAATTGCAAACCATGATGGAAAAGCTAGCGGCTAAACAACCTAGGCTGGTCAATCGCTCCACGCCACTGCTGCTTCACGACAACGCTAGACCACACACTGCGCAACAGACGGCTACTAAATTAGAAGAGCTTCAATTGGAAAGTCTAAGACATCCTCCGTACTCCCCGGACCTTGCTCCAACAGATTACCATTTTTTTCGAAATTTGGATAACTTCTTGCAAGGGAAAAAATTCAACTCCGATGGGGCAGTCCAAATCGCCTTCAAAGATTTTATTGATTCCCGTCCGACTGGTTTTTTTAGTAAAGGGATCAATGAACTACCTATGAGATGGCAAAAGTGCATAGAAAATAATGGTTCATACTTTGATTAATTAAATATATTATATTAAAAAATATTCGACTTTTTGTTCCTCCCAAACAAAACGCCAATTTCATATGTAAGGACCTAATATAATTGTATAACTTTGTCATTCTGCATAGGGGTGCATTTTGACCCAAGTTTGTGGGATAATTTGGAACACGGAACAAGTTAAAATTAGATGCTCTGGGTAATCTAGATCTCTGGGTATTTGTGTATATAACGACTAATTAATCACGGACCTCATAAACTCTAAACATGCGTAATTAAAAATGGCCTATTTCCGCTATAATTTCGCTAAAAATAACTTAATTGTCTCATATTGTGTTTTTTAGTTAAGAGCCAGATACAGATTGTAGTATTACTCGATACGGCACGCATTGTATGGAGGATCCACACTTTGAGCTCGCAACTACCGGTGGCTTGGGTAGGCAAACACCCTGTAGGTCTACATATTTTTATATTTTAAAATCTATTTCTTATCTTTTTATGAGTACTTATTTTAAAATGTAAAGATTTTGGAAATATGATGAATAAATTAATGATGATGATGATGTCCTAGCCGGTTTCGGCCACGGCGACTGTTTCAACACCGGTTAAAAAATTCGGGATCCAGTTTTCGGAAACAGTCAATTGCGCAAGAGATATTTAAGTGCATAACTGGACGCGCTGCCAGAAAAGCACTCTCTCGTCCGAGCTCCCTCAGGCCCGATGGAAAGGAGAACCAGTACGATCGGGACGGAGCGGGATGCAGGTTTGGTCGAGTTTTCCTTCTCTAAACACCTGGTTGAATTGCGGTGTTCAAGAGATACCTTAGTCGCCTTTTACGACACCTCAGCAAGAAGAGGGGGGTGCTATTCTATTCTGCCGGCAGCCACCACGGCGATCGTCACGCTATATCCCTTTTGGGGTGAACATAAATATAATAGTGCTTGAATTCACTTTGCGGGTGTATATCGCTCCCAACGTGGCCAGTGGCGCATCTGGTCGCCCTTCTCATACCACTAGCACCCATGATTTTTCTATTAGAAGCCGTGTGGGTTTCCTCACATTATTTTTCTTCACCGGTGAGCATCTGGTACCTGATTTCGTAATGAATCAGAAAAACCCCTAATGTACGTGCCAGGATTTGAGCTTACAACTTACGCTGGACTGTTTTCCACTATACCACTATTTGAATTCCTTAAAATTTCCCTAGTAACATTAATTCCAAATTGCGAGAACCTTCCTAAAGTATCGACTCTGTATTATTTATTTCTTTAAAGAATCACGGATCGTGCCTCTCTCCGCATTGACATGTGCGAATAACATATCCCGGTACTGAACGCACCAGTCTTGAACATCTCGGATCTGATGTGTGTGTTTGGGAGTCGAAGCTGCTCGCGTCCGTAGGCTTTACCCTAGTTTCCCTACACGTGACTCCTGGGTGGTGCTAAGCGAGCAGCAGCGAGGTGGCAGGGCGTCGGTGCCCGTCTGGATCGCGACCACAGTACTTAGGTGTAAAGCCCGTCATAGTGACCAGTTTCGGCTTGTCGCGTTTCGGGATCAGCTTGTGTATATCCAGTAGCTCATATACCTAGAGACCTTCAGTCGTGGTATATGCGGGCCGACATGACGATGTAGACTATCAATGGATTTTCATCCTTTGATAGTCGCTTTCATTTTTGGACTACACTGTACTTACCATCAGGTACTCTGTAGTCACTATGTCGAGCTAGTGTAAAAAAAAATGTGTGGGTAGCCTGAGAATTCATAGCCTCGCATTGACTTGTAACAGGAATAAGCCAAGATGACTGTGAAGAAGCGACCATCAGACCTGACCAGCCTGGAGCGCTTCAACATGTACTACAGGGAGAAAGAACCCCCTCTGACGGGCATGCAGATGGTCAAGCGCTTCATATGGAACCCGAAGACGAGGCAGTTCTGCGGTAGAACGGGCTCCAGTTGGTGTAAGTAGAAATAGAACAGCATTTATTTGGCTCAAACATAACATGGCACACAGAAGAATAGGTTAGTCAAGGTAGAAAACAGGAAAAGCAAACATCCAATACCCAAGCTAATTTTTAAAGTGATTGCTCTGGCTGGGTTGTGAACTACTCTGGATAACTCGGTCAATAACTTAATTGTAAAGATTTTTTTTTATTAGGGGCTTTTAACTTAGTCACATCAGCCCCATCGTAGCCTTGTATATAGGCTTACCATACGTCCCGGTTTGACCGGGATAGTCCCGGTTTGAGATCCCAGTCCCGGCGTCTCTTTTTCTTTTTAATAAAAAATATATTCACATTTATTAATATGTTTTCAATTTATAATAATTTTGATTGCATTTTTAAATATGAAAAACACAAATTAAGCGAAAAGCAAAATGAAAATGAGCCTCTTTCTATTCTGCGTCCCGGTTTGGCTCTTCGTAATTATGGTAAGCCTACTTATAGAAATAAAACCTTTCATACAGTTTCCATAGCATTTCGGCAGTTGCTTTAGTGGGCACCGCCAAAATGCTATGGAACATACCAACATCCAATCTATTTAATTTTAATTCACACATAACATCCTTCCGTACATTAGCGTTCTGGACACACTCAATCAGGACATGCTGAACATCGTCGATAATTCCACACCCAGGACACATTGGAGACAGTATCTTTCTCAAATTTTAAAGATCAAAGGCTGTTTCTTTATACTAGCTCGTGGAAGGGACCACATTGCACTTGATAGAGAGTACAGAGTAGTCCAAAAACAGCAACGCCCACCGAGGGATACATTTTTTTTACCCCGGGGGTAAATCCTGCATAGGAACATCAATGACGCTGTGAGGGCAGTGCCCTCGGTGTGTCAGACTCCTACTGACTAAAAACCCCCGGGGCGTCCCTCTGATTGCTGCACCTGGGCCTGGAAAGCCAAATTCATCCAGACGCACAGAGAACAAGAAGCCTTTTTGAGGCTACCTCTCTGGGAGGGGAAAGAGTAAAGCCCACCCCTCCAAAAACCTCTCTCCCAAGCGATGCGCCGGACACCGTGCACCGCTTCCCTCTCATCCGGGCAGCAGACTCCCTCAAGTGTACTGCCCGGTGAGGGATACACACCCGTTAACAGTAGCCATCGCTATGTCGGCCTACATATACCGCAGCGAAAGATCTCTAGGTACATGAATAACCGATTTTACTTATATAATTTGTTTTAAACCAAACCATACTATTATTTTATATTTATATTTTATTATTTTATTTAGACCAAATAAAGAGAGTTCTAACGTTGGATAATGTCAAAAGTACAAAGAATTGGCGAAAGTTCATGAAGGGAATAAGGAATGCTAAGGATGCAAAGAGTTTTGCACAAATAGAGAGAAGAAGTGTTCGATTCTCTCTGCCTACCCTAATAGGGATTTGGCGTAGTGTTAGATCATTTAATTTATAATGTACAAAGCCGAAGCACTGTCTATAAATCTCTGCCTAGATAATCAATCGTTTAATAAACCCTAAATAAATAATATGAATATCAGTGACGGGCATAGGGGATTTGGACAGGGTAGGCAGAATTCGCATAGTTAATTTGAATATAATATTATGATAGTAAATATTATATTGCTTCGACTGGACGAATTTGGTTTCCCAGGCCTGGGTGGAGTGATTAGAGGGACACCCCGGGGGTTTTTAGTCAGTAGGAGTCTGACACACCAGGGTCGCTGCCCTCACAGTGACCCTGATGGTCCAATGTAGGATTTTCCCCCGGGTTACAAAAAAAAAAAAATATATATTATATTGCTTTCATAGAAGAGATAAATAACGTGAATATAGAAAAGATATGAATATAAACGTTTCCTTTTTTTGTTTAACTTTAAGCAATTTATTCCAGAGTTATTTATCATTAGGGCATGCAATGCTTTCATGCATCTATGGAATGAACGCTACTGATGAATATATCGTTACTTCCCTTACGGGGTGAGAACATTAGTGGCTGTGTCCACTTTTCGCTTATATTTCGTGTCCAATGTGACCAGTAGCGCAGCCGATCGCCGTCCTCACAGCACTAGTATACATGACATTTCTATTGAATGTCATACGGGTTTCCTCACGATGTTTTCTTTGACCGGTGAGCACATGATGCCTAAATCCGTATATATATTTTGAAAACCCTAGAGGTACATGCCAGGATTCGAACCTATGACACCATACCACACAGTAACGTGCATTACATACATGCATGAAAGCATTGCATGCCCTTAAAATAAATAAGTCCGGAATAAATTAATCAAAGATGAACAAACACCTACCAACCTACATTCATGCGTATTCTATTTTTACACTATGTTTTTTTCGTATAAGGATTATATAATGTTTACTATAATAATTAGGCTTGTCGAATAAATATCGATATATCGATATTTTCAATTCAATATATCGATATCTTTGGGCGATATATTTTGAAATGATATATCGATAGAAAATATCCAATATCGAAAATTGTATCGAAAACGATATTTTTTTAATTGTTATGGCAGTGAAGTCGCTGAAATCTGAAACTGTAGAAGATAGGACCGAACGAAAAAAAGAAGAACTATATTGTCTATGACTGTTGAGTATTATTTTTTGTTACGTTGCATGCATTGACATCTGAATTTGTTACATGTATATTATTTGCCGCCATTTATTTATTTATTATTGTTTGATATCTTAAATTTAGAAAATAGAATTTTAGTTCTTGATATTTTTGTAATTTGTCTAATAAAAAGGAATACTGGAAAAAACCTTTCGTGTGTATTGAGATTTATTCGATATATCGATATTTTTCCTTCGATATATCGACGCCGATATTGATATTATAATAAATATCGATACATGGAATTATCGATATTTTTTTTTCATTTTCGACATCCCTAATAATAATATAATATTTAAATTAATTACGCGAACACTGCTTACCTTGTTCAGATACCTTATGCACGGCACTGATAACACAGACACAAAATAAATAAATAACTAAGATTGTCTAAATAACCTGGATTGGGCGACCGGTGATATATTTATTCATATATTTATAATGACCAGTGGTATTGTCTAGACCGGTTGGAGCTCCTCGTGGTCGGTACGGAGCGCCGCGCAGGATGTAGCAATGATCTCATTGGGGCAATCAGGGGACGGCGCGACTTCCGCCCGGGACTGTACGGTCTCTCTTGCAGTTTAAGTAATTGCTGTAAGACAATACGTCCACTGGCCTCGAATTTAAGGTCTTAGAGAAATTTTGGTTCCATTTTAACGAGGTGAATCACCACTCGACTCTATTAAATTATCAAAATATTCTCAAAGGTTCATATTGTTTTTTAAAATGAGTTCTTGCTAAATTAAGTAGAGAATCGCGTGTGTTCAAATATTACAAATAATAGTCAAACTGTATTCGCTATGGCACAACGGAGGATATCTAGCATTTGTTAATAGAATGTGTCCAGAATAAATAATAACGAGAAAACTTTAAGTTCCTTAGGAGTACCGTGAACATCAACCTTTTGGACTTAGGCATTTATCATAGCTATTTAACTTATACCAGTAGTTTTTTTTTCACTGGCTCAACATAGTGACTACAGAGTACCTGATGGTAAGTACAATGTAGTCCAAAAACGAAAGCGACTATCAAAGGATGAAAATCCATTGATAGTCTACATCGTCATGTCGGCCCACATACACCACGACTGAAGGTCTCTAGGTATATGAGCTACTGGATATACACAAGCTGATCCCGAAACGCGACAAGCCGAAACTGGTCACTATGACGGGCTTTACACCTATGTACTGCGGTCGCGATCCAGACGGGCACCGACGCCCTACCACCTCGCTGCTGCTCGTTTAGCACCACCCAGGAGTCACGTGTAGGGAAACTAGGGTAAAGACTACGGACGCGAGCAGCTTCACTCCCAAAAAAAAAAAGTGTAGTAGAGAGGTAATGAGGGGGTAACCTTCACACTCCCTCCCAGTGGAGGCCTGTCAAGGTCAATCGCTCGTCGGGTCATAGGAAGTATACGGATACCCAGGATCGGCGAAGGCAAAGAGTAGGCAATGCTGGCACTCCGGTGGCTTTAGTCAGTAAGAGTCCAGCAACTTCACCGCTGCCCTGATGGTTCACGAGGAATTCCACCGGTTTAACAAAAAAAAAAAAAAAACCAGTAGTCACAAAGCTTGCAAAATGTATAAATTGATTTACAAGCAATATTCTCGGAAAACCATCATATATAACACAAAACGTAATAACAATGACTTATGAAACTTTTGAGTTAACTTTTACAACATGAAAACAAAGGATTGTACAGATAGTTCAACCAATATTTTTATGAAGCAGTTAGCCCGCTTGTTTTAGATATATTTTTCAGTGGGTACAATGGGCGATCTGCTCGTCCATCAACCCTGTGGTTTGGTTGGTTCATGGAGCTCGAGGCCCGACTTTGCCTCCCTAAATTGGACCTAATAATTTGTAATGTATCTCTGCTCATCCGAAAGAGACATAGGATAAACATATATTATTATTTTTAATTCTCAAATGCAGACTAGCTTATGGTTCATTAGTACTTAAAAAAATTCTAATTAAGGAGCGTTTCTGAAACTGTGCATAATATGCAAAGTTTGTAGAATAAAATTATTTTGTCAACAGCCAAAATAGCCCTGTTCTACTTTATATTCTACTCGGCACTTGCGATCCTCGTGGCGATATGCATGTGGACATTCCTCCAACTCCTCGACGCACGGGAGCCCAAGTGGCAACTGGAAAGGAGCATCATCGGTACCAACCCTGGCCTCGGCTTCAGACCGACGCCTCCAGAGGTCGCCAGCAGCGTCATCTGGTACAAAGGCAACGACCCTGGCAGCTACCACTTCTGGGTTACTGAGCTATCAAAGTTTTTGGCAGGTATGTTTTTATATTTGAAGATATTCTCTCCCATCTTTATGATTTTATTGAGTTGACATAGTAACCACAAAGCACCTAATAGAAAGCACAATATAGTGGAAGAATGGTAGTTAATCAAGAAACGGAAATCCATTGATAGCCACTGTCGTGATGGTGACCAACATACACCACAACTGATGGTCTCTGGAACGACTTACTTTATATGAAAGGATAACAAAGAGGTAAACAGCTAATCTAATGATAAGCGGTCACTGTCAACTAGGGACAACTGGAACACAAGCATCATCATACTGCTGCCGATTTAAAAGGGTGTTTTTAATTCGTTTTCTGAATAGCCCCATGCCATAATGACATACTGCATCTGGAAGTTGAAATGATTTTACCACGAAGAATTAACGGTTCCAAGTAACAAGTTAATATTGGATCATTGGAACGCTTTAGAATGGAGTCAAAATAATTGTGCTGATAAGCAAGAGCACTGGCCAACGAATGAGAACAATACTTCTTATGTGGACGCAATCATGCTTTATGCCGCACAAGTGTTTTTTTTTTTATAACCCGGGGGAATTCTCTGATGAACCTCAGGGGGCGGTGAGGGCTGCCCGCGGTGTATCGGACTTGCACCGACTAAAACCCCCGGGATGTTCCTTCTTTCCGTCTGACCGGGGCCGGAGGTACAGTTTTATCCTCTTCTCCGACAGCACAAGTCTTTGCCTTGTGGTTTATTATTGCTTGGACTGATTCAAGACTCGTAGCTTCGTGGATGCCATCTTCGCCTTGCTATATAGAATTTTTTTAGTCAGGACAATGTGCTGTTGGCATATAAAGGCGTTCACAAATTAACCAGCCCTGAGGGCCAAGCACTTAGGTGTTTGGACACCGAGTTATGAATTTGGTGGCAACGCAAGGGCATCCCTCTGGGTACGAACCTCGACTTGGACAGCGAACCAGGAAAATAACCTTCAAAGGTGATCTGCTAGCGTTTTGGAAGCGACTACCTTGAGCATAAACGCTAAAAGAAACTCAAGGCTATGGCGGAGTGTAACTGCCCCTCAGAGCGTAAACACACAGTTAAGGACAGTTGACTGAACCATCGTAAGCGACGCGAGTATCTCGGAATTAAACTAGTATATTGAAACAACGCGCCGATAGATGTCGCCAGCTGACAGCCATAGCCATGCCAAGCAGCTACGTCACCCCCTCCCGCCACCAAATAAGCCAGCCATGCCTAGAGGGGGAAGCGTAGTCGCCTATATAAGCCAGCCAGTTGTAGATTTGGGATGTTGCTGGCTGAGCACCTTCTGTGCTCGCCCCCTAAGCCCGGTGAAACTGAAAATGCCTTTCCCAGCAATCAGTAGTTAGTCCGCTTCAAAAAACAATACAAAAAAAAAAAAGATTTGGGATGCATTTTTGTTATTAGCGTTTTGTGGTGAATTGCTGCCCAAAATATATTTTTATACGCATTTGAAAATTTTATTTGTTACCTGGCTTTTATAATATGTATCTCGCTAATTTTTGGAGCTGCGGCTGCTAAGGCCGTTGAAATTGGATCATAGGGCTCCAACAGGACATGATGTAGGCGTCGTATTGCGCGCGCAGGGTCACTTAACTCTATATCTATTCAGATGACTGCGAAATTGGACGAACACTAACTGATCTCGAAATTCGACAGGCTGAAGCTAATTGCTATGAAAGTATTTGCACTTATGTACTGTCGTTACGACCCGGCTCAAATAATGGCATCACCACCTTAAACGTTAATATTTTTGTATTTTATAGACAGGTTATATAACAAACTAGCAAACCCGGCGAATTTCGTTTCGCCACCAGATGGCTTTGTTTTGGTTTTTAGTTAGCGTTTGAAACAACGTGCGCATAATAAATGTCACATGAAATTAACTGAGCAGAGTACAATGAGTAGCTGTCAAACAATGTATAACGCATCGGCGCCATCTACTTAAAATACTGGTGCGCTCTGATCCATCAACATGCAAAACCATATTGGTTGGTAGTACATGCTACGTATCAGAGATGGCGCTGTATGTGAAAAATGATTTTCCCATTTTCCTGCTTTTCTGTTGAATTTTTTCCTGAATTTAGTTTGCTATAAACCTCACGGAGCCCGAGACCTTTCCAACGAATGCAAAACCGTGGAAATCGGTTCATGCGTTCTGGAGTTTTAGCGTCAGGTAGGAAAATCGGACTTATTTTTATATAATAGATAAATGTCGTTAATTGTTACAGCGTACAAACGGGATGGTAAGAAAGCCGGTGCGGGTCAGAATATACATAATTGCGATTTCAAACTGCCCACTCCTGCTGGGAAAGTATGTGATGTGGACATAAGCGCGTGGGGACCATGCGTTGAGGAAAACCACTTCGGCTACCATAAGTCCACTCCCTGCATCTTCTTGAAGCTGAATAAGATATATGGGTGGCGACCACAGTTCTACAACAGTTCTGATAGCCTGCCTGAAGCGATGCCTGAGGACTTGAAGGAGCATATCAGGAATATGACGGCTTACGATAAGAATTACGTAAGATTTCACTTTTCTTAAGATTTATCCTCCTTTTTATCCTCGACTAGTGTCTATACTAAGTCAGATGGCAAGCTTGGTGCAGTCTAAAAAACGACTACCACTATCCAAAATCCTCAACCAGAATCATCATATCCAGAAAAACCTGTCCATAGTCGCACGATATCACAATCGATAGCCACGCCTCGTTTAAAGTTCCCAAAATCAAAAGACAGTGAGGATACGATCCTTTTACCTTTGTCTCTCAATTATATAGATTATTCCAATAAAAAAAATGTTTAAAGTACAATTTTCAGAAACTTTGTGCAAATTGTAAATATCAATTATCGTATAAGAAGCAAAATATTCACGAAAAACTGACTTTGCATAAACTTTAGGTGTGGTAAAGATATGACACGTTTGATTAAACTTTTAAAACGTCAAAACCAACTGCTGGTACTTTACAGCCAATTTTTTATTAAGATGTCGGCCCGATATTTTTTGACAAATAATTCAGTGGGTACGCTATATGAATGATGCTTATGAATGTAGAAGCGAATATTTTCGTGGGAATCGAAGTCAAGTCATACATTTTCCGTTTTCGTAAGCTTATTTATGCTTATTTAGTTTTTTTGGTAACCCTGTGGAATATCCTACATGGGACCATCTGGGACGCTGTGAAGACAGCGACCCCGGTGTGTCAGACTCCTACTGACTAAAAACCCCCGGGGTGTCCCTCTAATCATTCAATCACCAATCAGGCCCACGTACTAGAATCGTCCAGTCTCTCGGGGAGCAAATAGCCTTGTTCAGATTTCCTCTCTGGGAGGGGATGAGTGTAAAGATGCTCATATAGTTCTATTATTCTATGACTATATAGCGTTTATGTTTGGTCTGTTTGTGTTTATTTATTATTTATTTATTTATTTATTTATGGGCTGTCAACAGCTCCATTACACTTCACATTCACAATCTGAATCACATACATAAGCTAAATGTCGGTAACGGATACCAATAATAGACAGCCACAGCATGGCCCAAAAGCATTAACTAACAATATCAAAACAGACAACTAAAACCAAAACACAAAAAAAAACAAAAAGAATACAAAAAAAAACAACAGCAGACAATAATACCTCAAATTAAAATTAAAAATTATATAACACCAAGAACAATGCCAAGCTCAACACACCTGCTCACTGATTTTCCTCTTGAAGGCCGGCATTGAGTCCGCAAAAATATCGATGTTCCTATCCCCGGACACACACTCGTTATATAAACGTGACAGCCTTGGCACTATAGAAAAGTGACCAAGGTTGGTCTTATATCGTTTAGTGGCAAACATGGGAGTAGGATACCGTGGCAGCCAGCGAGGTACCGCAATACTAAACTGCTCCAGAAGTTCCGGATCGTCCACACGGCAACGGAAGAGTTTATAGATAAATGTCATGTAATGTCATGTTAACTAATTTTATGTATAGATTATATTAAAATCTTTTTTGATAGCTTGATATAGTGACTACAGTGCAGCTGATGGATAGTACAGAGTAGACCAAGAACACCAATGACTACTAAGGAACGAGATTCCATTAACAACAGTTGTCTTCATATTGACACACATATACCAAGACTGAAGGTCTCTAGGTGCGATGTATTTTTATTTCAGTTGAACATGGTATGGGTGTCGTGTCAGGGAGAGAATCCAGCTGATCGGGAGAATATTGGGCCTATCCAGTACCTTCCTCATAGGGGATTTCCAGGGTACTACTTCCCCTACACAAATCAGGAGGGGTACTTGAGTCCTCTGGTCGCAGTGCACTTACAAAGACCTAAAAGTAAGTCTCAATACCACACTGACCAATACAACAGAACTTCTTGCTGACCACGAATAGCCTTGACTGGTTTAGAAAACCGTTAATCGTCTGCGTGCTCACGTAGTTTGCTGTGAAAGCAACCTCAAAGAGAGAGACTACTATGACAATGAAAGCAATGTGTGATTGCATAGAATACTTAAAAATATCTCATATAGAAGTGAAACTTCGATCTCCGCCAATATTACATTCCTCGCTTGATGTCTTGCTCCATTTCTGCTGTTGTTTATTTTCGATAATGAATATTTTGTAAACTGTTATATTGTTATCACAAATTAATAACTCATTATTACTAAGTTTTTTTTTGCTTTACATAATATTATAAATGCTTTAACGGACCTTATACGCGAATTAACTTCAATCATCAATTCTGTCATCGGTTTCATCTCCTTTCACATTCATAGAAATGTTGGTTAAACATGCGCATGTTTTTAATAATAAAAATGTTTTTGTCATGTGTTTTGTCTTTTCAGCGGGGTTGCTCATCAACGTGGAGTGCCGCGCTTGGGCCAATAATATCAAATACGACAGGCTGGAAGCCATCGGTTCCGTACATATAGAGCTTATGATCGAGTAACATTGTCTACGACGGCTGTAAAGCAGAGATGGGCAAAATATAATCTGATTAATGATCAACGATTACAAAATGTAGTCGTAATTTCAATTTTGTTGCTCTGTAATCGTGATTAAATCAATTTAAAACATTAAGAAATCATGAATGTGTATACAATCTGGGATTTTGTAGTGTTTAAAACATAAATGAGCAAAATGCAGTCATATTAATGGTAAAAAACGTAAAATGTAATCGTTAATCATTTTCATTTTTCTGATAACATTTTGCCCATCTATGTTGTAAAGCCACGCGACGGATTCTGGCAATTGAGACCAACCAAGCAGCAGCTGGCAGGTTACATTGTACTACTATGTATGCATCCATATAGAAAAACGCTCGATGTAGACCGGACGATCACGAACGTGACCTGGTATCCACTGCCGATTCGTCAATGCCATAATCCGACGCGTGAACTAAGATAATCGTGATGAATCAAGAAAACATTTATTTGTCACACAATATAACCGGATGAAGGTTTCTATATAACTTTTTTTGGAAACCCTGGAGAAAATCTTGCATAAGGCCGCCAAGGCTACTGTAAGACGAACCTGGTGTGTAAGACTCCTACTGCCTATAATACCCTGGGATATCCATCTACTCGTTGCTTCTTTTCTCAAGCTCCATTTTTGGGAGGGATGGTAAAGAGCCCACTCCCTAGGACGCTCTCTATCTACCGGCGCGCAAGCCACGCACTATCCCTGCATCATCTGGGCAGTAGACCCCCTTAAATCTACTGCTTGGTCAGTTTTCTATATACCTAAGTCTTTATTTCCCGGTTTGTACATTTAAATCATTCTGCAATCATTAGTTATTTCTTGTATTGAAATATTGTAATAATATTAATGTGAGACCTTCATTGTCTGGTTATTTTAGATAAAATAATAAGTCCTAATGAGATATGAAGAGCGCTTTGTACGAAAAAATTAAATTTAGTTTATACTTATATAAAACGCTATTTAAATGAAGCGGTTTAATTCGACGTCAGTGATAATTTATAGTTAATATTTCTTTAAACCGGATAATGTTTCCGTGCAAGACAAAAAGTTCAATTTACCGCTAAATATAATTTTATATATCTCAACTCATTCGCTAATATCGGTGACTATAAACGCCGCCTGTACGCGATGGGTGACTATATTTTATTCACCCGTATTTTTTTCTTCTGAAATCTAATGAAAATCATTTTGAGCCAAAACTTTGGCAAGTAATCCTAAAGACTGTGCGCGTTTGATGTGCGCAATATCAGCCTGGAGCTCCGTTTTCTGATTAACGCTTTTAGCAAGTCCTGCCGTAGCGAAAGGGTCAGATTAGATTTAATTTGTTCATGCAAGACGCAATTATTATTAAAGTCATAATGAAATTAAACAAGAATTCATTGAAGTGATACAAAGCTTGTTTTCACATTTTTGTAGAAACCTGTCGTTTTTTGCTTTATTAGCGAAAAATCCTGTAATATATTTTCCTGAGAAAAAAATTATAATAGTAGAACTTCATAGTATAATTTATTTATGAGTGTGATGAGAATAAACTCTAATTTATGATTAAATTAAGTGTTCAATAATACTGTTTCTTTAACAAACCTGATTTTTTTCTATTAGATATACTAATATGTATTGTATTTATATATTCAAAGAAAAAATTGCAATATAAAATAATGAGAATATACTGTTCTATCAGTAACATATAAAATCAGTTACTGTAACGTATAACCTTACAGGAGCGCTCTAGCATTGCTTATTATGACCCTGAAGACGAGACACATACGTCCAATCTCGCTTGCGGCTCACACAGTACTGTCCCCTCCACTATCTGCAGGCCGGTGACAGCATTATTCGTCCCTCCACATTTACAAACACTACAGTTACGAAATGACTTAATTATTATTAAAAAAATATGTTTATATAATTTTTAGGATAATTCATAAATTAAACAATAATATTTATCACAACAACTCTAGTATATTTAAATTCTCATTTACATAAAACACTACACGAAAACTACATCTTATACACATTTTAATAATATTTTGAAGTCAATTTTATTCTGGAAAATTAAATTAAGTAAAAAACTTATAATTCAAAATGACTTACAGCCTTTCGAGAAAAACCAGTTATATTGACTTATATGCGGTCTTTTTCACTATATTTATTAAAAATACATTTCAAATTCATGTTTTAGTTCAGATTATTTATTTGTAAAGGAAGTCAATTTTTTTTTAACAAATATCTATCAAAAATATATTTAACATATTTATTTCTGTCATATTTTTACTAGTATGCATTTGTTATATGCAGTAATTTTATATAAACAATAAAAAAATACCCGGCAACATTCTACTAAATCTTCTACAGTGTCATAAAGATTAATCATTTAGTTGATCAACACAAATTCACACACAAATAAAACACAAACACTCAATAACCCTTTTAGAATGTACAATACTAAACGTGTGTCTTCTACAAAAATCTTAGCCATAAAATCGTTTCGATGAAGTGAAACAAATTCAAGCACTATACATTTTTTAGTAAATACACATTATAGCATGTAGACGCCGCCCGATACGTAATTGTATTACACGCCCTAAGGGTCGTTAGGGTGATACGAGACGTGCGGGGTAAGGGGTGCGCGCGCGCAAGGGATGCTCTAGCTAAATCAGTCGATTACCGAGACCCAAGGCTAGAGTACGTGCGCGTGCGTCGCAGTTCGGTGTGCCTTAATGTGCAAATAAACAGTAAAACGCGTATTGGGCGGCGTCTACATGCTATAACATTTAGTATTGTGCTTTCTGAGGCCCTAACGTGTATTATTTCGAGGTTTACTTCTGGGTGTAGCTTTTGTTTTTTAATGTCATATTAACATATATTTTTTAATTCTAACTAGTGATGCGACGCTATATCTCATGGAAAGCATGGTGCAACCCAAAAAACAATTAAGACTATCAACAGTAAAGAAAACCTATCGACAGTAGCATTGGTCTACTGGCCTGCACACACACCTCTTCACGCTTTGCAAGAATAGTGGAAGTGGCGTTTCATTCTGTCTGTCTACCCCCAGAGGGATACGGCGTAATAATAGATACATAGACAGATAGACTCATTTTCGTAATAATAGATAGTACTTCTTACCTTTCATGATTCTAGGTCAACGGGAAGTACTCTATGAGTTTTTTTTACCCTGGGCAAACGTCAATTTTGCAAGATAAATTATTAAAATACATAAAGATTAATACATAAGAACAATACATAAAGATTGATCATGTTGCTATAGAAATTAGATTTATGTTAATGCTGCAAAAGACTGTAGACCTGAATATTTGATATTTCATCATGATATCTCCACGAGTTTTTGAGAAGAGATGTATTGATAGACAGACAGAATTTTCAACTACGGAAACCTGTATATGATATCGTAACTAGGAAGTAAATCCCGGAAAAAATTATCCTTAAGCCTTTGTAAGGGATCTACGTGCATTCCACTGGTCCCAAGGTTCAGTCGATCATGATCTCCAGATGGGTGGACCCAAGCCGTTCCTTCAGGCTGTCTGTATAGATGATATTTCGAGCCCAAGCCCTGCAGCGGATGTTGATAATTTGGTGCACTGGAAAGAACAAGGATCATGCATTATAATTACTTCGCATGCTTTTTTATCCTGGTTGGGCATGCTATCCACACCACGTCTGAAGGTAAACATGATCCGGTCCAAAAAAGTGCTACAACTATCAAAAGGCAAGAAAAACCTATTGATAGTTGCAGTAATGACGTCGGCCTACACAAATACCCATTGACGCTTCATTTAATGGCTTCAATATCATAGCACGGCGGGAGCACACTCACCGGAAGACCATTTGAGGGCATAACGACTCGGTAAAAGCAAAAGTTAGAAGACTTCGCTATACCTCGTCATTGCACTGCTGCTTTTAGAGGTAGTTTCAAATACAATGCAAGTAAATGCTGGAACAATATACCTCCACCTATAAGATCTTCGTTGAGTATTTATGCTTTTAAAAATAAATTGAAAAAATATTTGCTTGAATCTCAAATTAAATACGAAAAAGTAACTTTAGATATTTCTGTAATTTGACTTGATATTTTATGGAACAGCCTGTATGTATGTAAATGTATTTTATTATCAATCTACCCTATCTCTATTATATTTTATTTAGTATTCTACATTTTTCTATGCTACTTAAAAGTATTCTATGTATTTATTGTCATACTTATTTGTTGTACGTTATAACTTATAAGGTATGTTTTTGTATATTTGGTCCTAATATTTAAATAGCACCGTGACGTCCGCGCAATCGATTCCCCTGAGCGTCGGCTGAAAATCAGCGCTGGATGGCGCGTGCAGCGCCGCCCAGCACACGCTGAGCTGAGTGCTCTTAGAGATGGGTAGCAGCACACAGGATACATGATGTGATGTTATGTTTTCTTTCATTGTTGTTTTTTTTTTATATAAATATGTTTGTTGTGTGTTGTTATCTTTTTGCCTCAATAAACTTTTTCTTTCTTTCTTTCTTTTACTTCTTAGTCCTAGCCGGGATGTGAGTTCGTAGACAAAAGCACGCAACTTGGCTTGCGACATTTTTCTTTTATTTCATCTTTGGATTGAGTTCGGGTATCTTATCAAAAATTCTCTTTTTTTGTAACGCAGGGGGAAAATCTAACATAGAAACATCAGAGTCGATGTGATGGCAGCGACTCCCGTGTGCCAACTCATAGTGACAAAAACCTTCGGGTTGTTCCTCAGATCACTGTACCCAGGCTTGGGAATCCTAATTCTTCCTGTAGCCCGGAGAGCGAAAGGCCTTTTTAGGTTCCTCTTTTGGGAGAGGTGAGTGTAAAGATTCCACCTTTCCGAACCTCTCTGTCAGGCATCACACCGCGCATTATTCGCCGCCTCCGTCTCATCTGAGCAGCGGACTTCTTCAAGTCTACTGCCTGAATGAAAAAAATACCCTCTTTAATGTGTCCTGAGTGCGGAATTATAAATGATCTGATGGAATTTGTCCAAGCCACAAATCAAAGAAGGGAGTCGAAAAGTATAAATTATAGCATGTAGACGCCGCCCGATACGTGCATGTGTTAAACGCCCTAAAGGTCGTTATGATGTTACGGGACGCGAGGGGTAAGGGGTGCGCTAGCTAAAGCAGTCGACTACCGAGACCCACGGCTAGAGTACGTGCGTGTGCGTCGCAGTTCGGTGTTGAAGTGTTAAAGTGCAAATAAACAGTAAAACGCCAAAATCCGTATCATTCTACCAACACATCCACGACCACCGGTCATAAAATTAAATATATTAGATGTAGATGTGTCCTCCTGGATAACTCTCCTAGTAAACTCCATTGGGCCCGCTCTTCGTATCTCCTCTTCCAATCCTTGCCGGCAACCTTTTTGGCAGTCGTCACTCCACCTTGCCAAAGAGCATCCTACAAGTCAGATGATCATCGATATTTGTAGCTAGCCGACTATTACCTTTAGCTTGTTAATACGACCATCGCTAAATTTATTTCTTTGTCGGATAACCTTTTTTTCGGATATTTCCAACATAAAAAATCACGTGCGCTCGCTATACTTACAAGTGGGGTTAGTAAGTTGAACAGCTACAACTGGACTGAGATATCCCGGTGTGTTGTCGTAGGGGAAGTAGGTCTCAGCAAGCCCTGGATACGGCCAGTACTTCAGAGGACCCAGCGCCTCCACGTCAGCCGGGCGTTCGCCTTTACAAGACACCCAGACCTTACGACGCTGGAACAATACATTCGACAATTATTGCGATTGCAATATTATTTGTCCAGGCGGTTTTTAAATTTATTCACATTTAGAGCTGTGATGTCTTCTGGAAGATCATTCCACGCTCTGATAATCCTGTTGCTTAGAAAGTGTTCGTGTGGGTTGCTGTTTGCTCGACTAGTACATAGCTTACACTAAGGGGCTTTGAGATGGATGCTGCTACTGAGTTTGAACATTTTGCAAAACCAAAAATAATTTTCAAAAAAGTAAAATAACAAGATTCAGGGTCTTATCAATTGTTTCACCTATTTGTCTAATAATAGAGAAATAAGTTATAAGATTTTAACGATAGCTGACTAGCATGTCAAAAAGTATTACAGAGCAACGGCTTCCCATTCACACCTGATGGAAGGTGAAGATGAGTCCAACCGAGCTGACTAAGACCGAGTCCGGCCAATAAATTCCCATTCACTCTTCTCTTTAACGCTTTCAAGCCATAAGACCGTGCAAATATGGCCGCTGGAAGCATATTCCACGTTTAGCTGTTTGCATGATGAACGTAGAAGCGAATCTTTTCGTGTGAAAGGAAGGTTGACCTCATACGAATGCATACGGACTGTATCCGGCACGGCGTCTTGTGGTATTAGGTCTCTCTCTACTCCGAGGACATCTCCCCGAGCGCCATATTCTAGGTTAACAAACGCACATCATCCAGCGTATCCACTGAATAATATTATATATTTAAAAAAATGCACCAACTTCTCCATAAGAAATAGGATGATAATTTGTACAAGACTTTTGTTTTGTCAGTTTAAAAGCTAACTCAAAAGTCTCATAAGATATCGTCTCTCTCGTTCACGTCTAAAACATGCAAGGTCACGATTGTTTTTTGAAAAAATATCACTTCTTGTGCGATAAATGATATTTACATTTTTACAAAGTTATAGAACACAAAACCTCTAAAAATTGTGATGTAAGCATTGTTTTCATTTGATTCATCCGTATATTTAATTGAGACGACAAAGTAAAAAAAACTGGCTCTATAAACGATAGACCAAGACCTGGAATGCTGTATATGTTCTAGGTATCATCAAATGTTAGTCTGTGAACTATAAAAATTTGAATCAGATGCGTGGGTTTACCTCTTGAGCTGTGGCGTTGGTGATATAATTGGTTATATCAGGCGGCATGTCGGGCGGCAGATCACCAGGGTCATCGTAAAAGTCAGGATTCCAATCATACAGCTATAAATAGAAAAATACGAGATCAGGCGGAGTGCGATAACGAAGGAAAATTTAGATTTGCCTTCATAATAAATTCCGAATTCTAACACAATAAAATATCATAGAATAGAAGCTCCTCTGGAAGTATACTCGGATATATAAAAAGGACGAATGACAAAAAATATATTGTAAATAAAACACGAACATCAATGGAAGTAAAAAAGGATCTGAAGATTGTAATATATGTGTAGGGTAGATTAAAGCATTTGTATCGACGTAATTTTATAAGTAACCTCTCTGCGAATATATGCTTTAAAGTACGATCGACTTTCATTGTGCTCCCGAAATACTGTGTTATCCTGGACATATATCTCAAAGATAATTTAGACTTACCTATGCAGTAAATAACCATAATTCTAACAGAGGATAAAATCAGAAGTATTGAAAAATGATGATGTCCTAGCCGGTTTCGGCCACGGCGACTGTTTCAACACCAATTAAGAAAATCGAGTTCCAGTATTCGGAAACAGTCAATTGCGCAGGAGATATTTAAGTGCATAACTGGACGCGCAGCCAGAAAAGCACTCTCTCGTCCGAGCTCCCTGAGGCCCGATGGAAAAGAAAACCAGTACGATCGGGAGGGAGCGGGATGCAGGTTTGGTCGAGTTTTCCTTCTCTGCACACCTGGTAGAATTGCGGTATTCAAGAGATACCTTAGTCGCCTTTTACGACACCTGAGCAAGAAGAGGGAGGTGCTATTCTATTCTGCCGGCAGCCACCACGGCTTAAAAATACCATTGTGCTCGATTAATGTGTTTTGTTAAAGGTACAAAGTTAAAACGTCACTCTGTGATGGTCTAGTGGTTAAGAGACGACCCGTACCTCTGGGTTGTCTGGGTTGCACATGCTCACCGGTGAATAAAACCATCTTGAAGAAATCCGCATGGCTTCTAATAGAAATGTTATATGTAAGTGCCTTGTAGACGGCGATAAGCTACGCTACTGGTCACGTTAGATATGACATACAAGCGCAAAGTGGATACAGCCACTAATATATCTCTGCTCATCCTGAAAGAGCTATAGCAGTAGCGTTCATTCCATAGATGCATGCAAACATTGCATGCCCTTATGATAAAGTCTGAAATAAATTGCTTTATGTTAAACAAAAAAAGGAACCATTTATATTAATATTTATTCTATATTCACGCCGTCTATCTTTCCTATGTAAGCAATGTAATATTTACTGTCATAATATAATACAAAAATTAATTACGCGAATTCTGCTTACCCTGTTCTAATACCTTATGCACGTCACTGGGCTATAGCTTGATGATATATTATTATTAAGAAAATTGAATTAAAAATTCCTACTAAAGTTATTATCCCGACTCCATTTTGAAACAGCTACTTTTCTTATAAGTATACTACCTGCTTACATCTCTCAGATGCGCTCGTGAAGAACCTAACTATTGTAGATCTAGAATCTATTCTCGTACTCGGTTTTTGGAATATGCTGTGCTTTCCATCAGGGGCCCAATTCTGTATGACAATTTAGATTTCACACTCAAATCTTACCATTTGAAAACCACGTTAATATCGTGTCTTGTCTATATCATGTCACGATAACGAATCCGATTCAATTCAACAAAGTATCATAGAGAATACGATTTTTGCAAATGTCGTTACTTTTAACGAAATTCGCGTGATATCAAAGCAAAGAATCGGTAAATTTTCTTATTTATTTATTTATTTTTTTATAAGTACACTTACATAGTCTTTTTTTTTGGTGTCTCGGGTGAAAATCCTACATTGGACCATCAGGGTCACTGTGAGGGCAGCGACCCCGGTGTGTCAGACTCCTACTGACTAAAAACCCCCGGGGTGTCCCTCTAATCACTCCACCCAGGCCTGGGAAACCAAATTCGTCCAGTCGCCCGGGGAGCGAACAGCCTTATTCAGCCTTCCTCTCTGGGAGGGATGGATTTAAAGAGCCCACGCCTCCAGTACCTCTTTCATAGGCGGCGCGCTAGACACTGCACACCGCCGCCCTCTCATCCGGGCAGCAAACTCCCTCAAGTCTACTGCCCGGCACACTTACATAGTCTACATTAACACATTAAACTATATAAAACAGGAAGAGGATACATTATAAATGCGTCTATATTTACAAGAATAGATATTATTATATTATTACTAGCTGTCCCGGCAGACCTTGTTCTGCCCTATTGCTCTAAAACAAAGTCACATTGTTTTTTTTTAATGTTAAAAGCTATTGGCCTGTCGGCTGTTTTTTAAAAATTGTTTGAAGGAACCTGGCCTGAATACTATATGTATAAAAATTGACAAATATTGATATTAATATTTATACGTCACTCAATAATTGTTTTGCCTTCCCGGAATCCGTCCACTAACATTTAAACTTTATAGTATGGTGTTAAAGTTCAAATTGACTTTTAAATATTATTACGAATTTTTTGTATGAGAATATAGAAAAGTGTTATTTTTAGACAGTTGTAGGGAATTTTTAAAATTTTTCTCTCCGTAATAATCGTCCTCAGACTCTATCAAACAACAAAAAAAAATCAGCCAAATCGGTTCAGCCGTTCTCGAGTTTCACGCTTATCGACACATTTAGCGATTCATTTTTATATTATAGATTATTATTGATTATTTTCTTAGAGCATTAGGCCCCAGGTTCGTTATGCTGAGACAGAATAACAAAAAATATAGATAGGTATACGACTTACACGATTCAGCTTGATAAAGAGGCATGGAGTTTTATCTGGGTAGCCATAGTTGTTCTCTCTATTGCAAGGTCCGAATTGCCTCGTGTTGAACGAGCAAACTTCCAAACGCGGAGGCTTCACGTCCCCACAGTCGCGCTGGTTGACGCCACCGTTGATCAACAATGACTTGTTTTCGTAAGCTAGAAAATTGAAGAATCTTTTTATTGCCTTGAATTCGACAGTTAAAACTTTTTTTTTGTATCCCGGGGGGAAAATCGTGCATAGGACCATCAGGGACGCTGTGAGGGCAGCGACCCCGGAGTATCGGACTTCTACCGACTAAAAACACCCGGGGTGTCCCTCTGATTGCTCCAACCGGGCCTGGGAAGTCAACTTCATCCAGACGCCCAGAGAACAAGAAGCCTTGTTGAGGCTACCTCTCTAAGAGGAGAAGGAGTAAAGTCCGTCTTTCCAAAAACCTCCGATGCGCCGGACTCCGTGTACCGCTTCCCTCTCATCCAGGCAGTAGACTCCCTCAAGTCTACTGCCTGAACGACAGTTAAAACTGGTTTTAGCCATGAGATCTCATGTTAAGAAGGTTCCAGGCATCGTGACCAAATTTAGCAAGATTCTGCAACCTCTAATTTTATTATTGTTAATGTTGCAACTCCTATGCGAATTTTAAGTGCAGAGTACTTTTAATTTTCGTTGGATATACTGTAGACAATGTGAGCACACTCTCACTTGACCCTAATTGCTCGTGAATGGTTGGTGTGACATACACACTCAAGCTATTTGAGTTATCCTGCTTTGAAAAGTCATTACTTGATTGTGTTATTTAATACGTGTACTAAGATATGCTACGGTACAAGGAGAGCTATTTGATGATGCTCGCTATCACCCAATGTTCAGAGGTCTCTTTCTTTTACTCCCGTCTACAGTTCACACAGCACTGTCTTCTCTACTTCTCACACGTGTGAGGTGGCTTAATCTCTCTTTACACAGAAGCACTACAGTACGGGTAATGAGGTATTGTTTACCATGATAAAGGCAGTTTATTTTAATTTGTTTATTCTTTTAAATTAGGTAATTTTTAAAATCAAATTCATATTTATATGAGTTCCATTACTCATTAAATAAAAAAAATGTAATTAGGTACACAAATAAGCATTTTTAGTGAAATAGCGAGACAAGCAAAGTTGGAAGGAAAAATGTAAATTTTCAATAATGTTTACCGCGTGCGGCCACAATTCAATTTTCCTGTTTTTTTTTTTAATACTATCTAGTCTTCAAGATAGTGAAAGTCAAACACGAAACAATAAAAACGAACCTACGGTTTTACTACGGAAAATAACTACGTTTTTTTGTCTCGAAAATTATGCATCCTACGGAGTTTTTGTGAAGAATTAAATTGTTAGGAAGGACGTCCGCTATCCTAAGAAAACAGCGATCTCAAATTTAGTTTCTACGCCCACGGACATTCAGGATTGGACTACTATGGACCATAACGTAAACAAGCAATATATAAACAATGTACCACGAATGTTGGTATCTTCAATTTTTCGCAAAGAATTTTATTACTCACCTCAAATGTGTTTAGAGTGTTTTAACGAAAAACATGCGACATGTATAAGTTAATAACGTATATAAATCAGTAAGAGGTGTTGTATATTGTGAATACTGTACTTTAACACTGCACTTAGCATCAGGTGCAATCTAGTCACATTGTCGAACCAGTGTAAAATGGGAACTATTAAGTTAAAATACTTACGCGCTAGAAATTCATTGATGTTGTCAACATATTTCTTAACATGGGTAGAGTTTTCTCCGTAATACCATATCAAAGCCCCTTCTTCATAGATCAAAGGTCTATGCCCCATGCCTGGATTTGCACCTGGAAACAATACACCAGCAAAATGAACCAAGATTCAATTCAGTGGACTTCTATATTGGACGGAGCTGGTTAGTCATTTAAAAATTAATGCTCCATCTTGTTTGACCAGAAAATAGGTGTTCTATTTTTTGCCAAACCTTGCCATTTTTAAACTACACTGTACTTTCCATCAAATGCAATATAGGCACTTTGTGGTGCCGGTATAAATATATATATATACAGAATGTTTTTTTAGACGAGGGAGATATTTCAGAATACTATAATTTGTACCTTCTTATTACTAATAAAAATGTAAATAACAATATTCCCTAACAAATCATAAAGAAACATTGATGATCAAATGAGAATTGATTCGTAAAAAGTTTGGACACCGCAGCGCGTGTGGTGCACGATTGAATGGCGTGTAGATAAAATTACTTTTATGTAATTTTAGGTAAACAGGTAATTGACTCGTTACCCTTTCGTACTTTATCCTGGCTTAGGAGAGACAAAATACCTACATAATAATTAATTGTTATTTATTCTATCATGTGTGCCATTGCCCCTTAATATGATGACTATAAATTACTTTGTTTTAATAGACATATTAAGATATCACTATTCCTATATATTGTTGAATGAATGTCTCCCCCTTGAATGTCTCCCTCGTCTATAAAATCAGTCTGTATATAAGGGCGTATAAAAAAAAAAAAATTTTCCTCGGAACCACGCTCAAAAGTTTCGTTTTGTAGAGCGTTAAATTCTCTATAAAAATAATGAATGGGTATTGCAATACGATATATCGTCCATTAGTTATAGAAATCAAAAGAAAAAAAAACTTTTGTCCTGTGTTGTTTGTATGGGAAATCGAAAAGTGCGATGCGGACAACCTAAATATTAATATTAAGGGCTCATATTTTCAGAGGCCTATTTTGGCATTAAAAAGAAACTTTTGAGCGTGGTTCCGAGGAAAAATTTTTTTAAACGCCCTACTGTATATATCTCAAGTTTTATTCAAGCAATAAGACTTCAAAGGGATCGCTAAAATGTCAGGCACTAACCTATGATGGAATCAGCGAGCGTGAAATACGGTATCCGTTCATCCATCGTAGCCATCAGCCCGCACATGCAGATCGAGAAGAAAATGATGATACAGATGTACATCACCAGGTATATCATACCGATCACCCCTGAAATGGAAACCCATTGCATTTG
The DNA here is from genome assembly GCA_036320925.1 of Automeris io. Classification (NCBI taxonomy): domain Eukaryota; kingdom Metazoa; phylum Arthropoda; class Insecta; order Lepidoptera; family Saturniidae; genus Automeris; species Automeris io. The sequence goes on along the minus strand of JAUDJH010000029.1, from coordinate 5,601,444 downwards.
TTACTACTGGCTCTGTTATTCGACTATATAAGGACATACAATTCGCAACGAAAGTTCTTTGGACTATTCGATGTTGCAAGGAGGAGTCCTCCCACCTTCTTTCCTCTTCTCTTTCCCTTTTCTTGTCGACAATCTCACGGCCAGTCACCCAGAAGTTAGACAGAATTTATTAATTCCTCGATGAGGTATTTCCTTATAGAGTATACGCAATGCTTCTAATAGAGGATATGTATTTTATGTGCCAAATAATTGCTTTTTGTTTCTTTATGATAATATAAACGAGTGAAATGATATTATTTACCTGGGGATCTGATTTTTACATTGTGGTTACATCAACAAATACGAAAATACACGACAAAAGCCGTCAGATAATATGTCGTAAGTAGAAATCATAGATGGGTAAAATGTAATCAGATTAATAAAAATGATTAAGATTACATTTTACATTTTTTACCATTAATATGACTGCATTTTGCTCATCTATGTTTTAAACACTAAAGAATCCCAGATTACATACACATTTATGATTTGTTAATGTTTTAAATGGATTTAATCATAATTATTGAGCAAGGAAATAAAAATTACGACTACATTTTGCCCATCTCTGGTAGAAATATAGTCAAAATTTATGCTATGGTTAAAGATACACGTTTCCTGTTTGAACATAATGCTAAGTACTAACATTTACAAACAGTAATCGTTGATTATCACCTCCAGTACGACAGAGCTCACGACATACAAACAATGATGATACGTTTGTTTTCCGCGGCCTTAACCGCCGCAGTTCTGAATAACAGTGAGGTACATCCATGCAATACATTCCTTCCACGACACCGGCGTCGCCAGTGGCGCCGGAGAAGAGTGGTTCGTTCAATTATCGCTAATTAGTGCCTTTATGCTACGAGGAGCAGTTCCCCTCCGAGCCTTGAGTTTCTTTCGGCGTTTCTCCTCATGATAGTCGCTTCCGAAACGCTAGTAGATCACCGTTAAGTTCTCACCCTGGCTAACCGCCCAATTCGCTCGTACCCACAGTAGAGCTCTTGGGTTGCCACCCAACCAATAACTGGCTAGCTGTGCATCTTAAATACTCAACTCTCTCGCTGGGTCGAGTTGTTAAGACCTTTCCTAGCCAATAATATTTTGTCCTGCTCAAAAAAAATAAGAAAAGCGTTTGTTTTTAACCACAAATCCCTTACCAATGTCTTAATCTTTAGTTCTGAAAACTATAACGTTGGTTTTTTTATCATGTCCCGTTCTGGATTCAGCTTGTGTATATCCAGTAGCTCATATACCTAGAGACCTTCAGTCGTGGTATATGTGGGCCGACATGACGACGATGACTGTTAATAGTCTGTTAATGGTAATCAGCCGTGGTGGCTGCCGGCAGAATAGAATAGCACCCCCCTCTTCTTGCCAAGGCGTCGTAAAAGGCGACTAAGGTATCTCTTGAACACCGCAATTCAACCAGGTGTTCAGAGAAGGAAACTCGACCAAACCTGCATCCTGCTCCCTCTCGATCATACTGGTTCTCCTTTCCATCGGGCCTGAGGGAGCTCGGACGAGAGAGTGCTTTTCTGGCAGCGCGTCCAGTTATGCACTTAAATATGTCCTGCTCCTTTGACTGTTTCCGAGAACTGGACCTCGATTTTCTTAATCGCCGTTGAAACAGTCGCCGTGGCCGAATCCGGCTAGGACAATATCATCATCATCATGGTAAATGCCTATTAATGGTCGTCGCCGATTTAAGACTACACAATACTTTCTATCAGGTACGATGTAGTCATAGATGGGCAAAATGAAATCAAATTAATAAAAACGAATCCGATTGAATTTTATGTTTTTCATCATTAACATGACTGCATTTTGCTCATCTATGTTTTAAACACTACGGAATCCCAGATTGCACACACATTTATAACTCCTTAATGCTTTAAAGGGATTTCATCTAGATATCAGAACAACAAAATTAAAATTACGACTAAATTTTGTAATTGTTAATCATTAATCAGATTACATTTTTCCCATGTCTGGATGTAGTAATGTTGGTAAGTTAATATAAACAAAATCAAGTTATAATTTATCAAGAATTAACGAAAAAATGTAGAACAAAGCTTGAAAAAACTCGGGAACTATTATATAAAACTACTGAGTACTTCTTTTGAAGTTTAACGCATTAATAATATGAAAACGTAGGTATTAGTAATGATGGGGTAATAAAATTTCTTCATACATATTCGTTTATGTAGCGATCAATCTGCTACCAGAATATCCTGCGTCAGACTTTATGAACTCGATTCCATAATAGATCAGTTTCCTTGAGACTAACATATACAAGCAGATGAAAAATAGATATTTCGAATGTACCTAAATGTGTGGTTATTATGAGTTATAGGAAAATTCTTGATCTTAATCACATCTGGTGATAAGTAAAGAGTATTCCGATGATTGACTGCATTTGCCTAACAAATACCTATTCACTCTGAAACCATAAGAACGCGGGAAAATAGACGCGGCGAGATAATTTCACTCCTTCCGTGTTCGTGTTATAAACTAGCTGTACTAACACGGCGTTGCCTGGTAAAGACCCCTTATAGAAATAAACATAGGAAATATTTAATCAACAGGCATAACAAATTTAACTAAGAAGTTCTCTAGATCTTTTGCCTTGTCGTTGAGCTGTAGAATTGTCTTCCAGCGATCGTGTCTCTATCCTATGATATTGGGTTCTGTAAACGAAGCGTGAAGGGATATGTTGTGTAGGCTGGCATGATCGCTGGGGCTAGCAATGGGTTGATGATGCGATGGAATAGGTTTGATGCGACCTTTAACCGAGTGCAACACCAGAGATGACAAAGTGCTTCTGACCTTGAAGAAGGGGGACATATTTAAAAATTCTACAAAATTGGTAAATTCTATTTTATTCCACTAAAAAGGAAATAGTTTCAGAATTAGAAAAGATTAGAAAAATCTATATTAGATCGTTCAACCTAAAAAGGAAAGAAATTTTAGAGTACTAAAAGATTGGGAAATCCTAGATTGTTCTACCAAAAACGAAGACATTTCAGAATTCTAAAAAATTGGCAATTAATTGTATTGTTTTACTAAAAATATTTCATTTATGGAACACTTTTGAAACCGCAATAGCACCGAGAAATAGCAAAATTCATTTGTCGCCACACCATTAAACAGTTCAGCGAAAAATCGATCGGGAACTGTTTCGCCGTGCGGAAATAGCACGCCATAAACCCGCGCATGGGCTGTTTATTTCTCAGCTACGTCATTCACCAACTGGGGTTTTCATAACGAATTAATAAAACAACTGTATGCCGTCTGTACCACGGTGAGCGTCCTGAAGAGTTATTTGACCTTGTTTCACCCTCTCCCTTCCTTAATAGAACCACGCTATACGGCAACTGAGATCCCGGCTAGGACTATGAAGTTTTCTAACTCTTAATTTTGCCGAGTTGTTGAGATATTTAGTGTTTTTCCGGCAAGCTTGTACCCGCCGTCGTATGATTTGGAGTTATTTAAACGAAGCATAGAGGGATGTTTGTGAACCCGACGTTATTTGGACTGTACAATGCTTACCCAAAGGCGTGGAGGGGTCACTATCCTGTATTAGGATAAAAAAAATGAAATAATAGATAAAAGTTCATAATACTACAATAATAATAATCAGAGAAGGACAAAATGTAATCTGATTAATGATGAATACAAAATGTAGTCGTAATTTTAATTTTCATGCTCTGTAATCATGATTAAATCCATTTAAAACATTAAGAAATCATAAATGTGTATGCAATCTGGGATTTTGTATTGTTCAAAACATAAATGAGCAAAATGCAGTCATATTAATAGTAAAAAACGTAAAATGTAATCGTTAATAATTTTCATTAATCTGATTACGTTTCGCCCATCTATGATAATAATACAAGTTCATGTTATGAACCCTCACCTTCCACTAAGTGTTTTTTTATACAGGTTCGATAGTGACTACAGTGCAACTGATGATTAGCACAGTATAGTCCAAAAACAACAACTATCAAGGGACGAAAATCCATTGAGTCGCTATCGTTATGTCAGCCCATATATACCACGACTGAAGGTCTCTAGAAGAACAACTAGAGATATACAAGCTGATCCTCAATAGCGATAGGCCTTAAACTTTTGTACTTTAATCATCACCCAGGTCGGGCAAAATAACTAAGATAAAAGTAAGTTGTAAAAAATTTACTTCGAACCATACCGAGGGGTGAAAGTCTATTTGAATTAAGCGACATTTTTGGTGGCATAGTAATATATGTATATATTATCGGAATGAGCGTTTTTTACCGATTTCAAATATATATATACAGTGCAAACTCTATATAACACGACCCTCAAGGGACTGTGCATATTTTGACGTTATAGAGAGTTGTCGTTAAATGGAGAGATGAAAAATCTGTATTAGAAAAAGTTTATTTCAGACTAGTGTTAGTAATTACATAAAAAACAATTCTTATTTGATCGCTATTGAGTATAATATATTATTTTTGTCTGACGTCTTTTGCTGTACCAGTAATTTTGTTGTATTTTTTAAATTATTTTATCCATATCTTGCGATATTGAGGCATCTTGGTGATGTTCGGTAAATGTAATGCCGACAGTCGAGTTTATTACGGGCTACGATAATAAAACGACAAAAGGACGTACACAGCTGCGCAGTTTTTACTAGTTTTGGCAACTTAAAAAGTATTTATATTATTAAATTGCTGTCGTTATTGAGAGTGGGTGTAATGTTATATAGAGTGTATGATTGTATGGAAAACAGGCTAAACCAACCAATGCCTCGTGATATCGACGTTTTAGGGAGTTTGTCGTTAAATCGAGTGACGTTATATGAAGTGTACACTGTATATATTACTATATCACCAAAAAATGTCGCTTAAACCACATTTTACCCGTCGATATAAAATATTTTCAGGAATTTTTCGGGGAATTTATTTAGCCTAGGCTGGCAACTTTGGTCCCTGCATATAGTTTACGTAAAGCGCGTACGTACGTAGATGCAAAGTGGTACCGAGGTCGGTGTACTATTTGCAGAGGACGTAAACTTTACGGCGTGACGTACGCGCGCGCCGGTATTCCGATACAGAGAGTGCTGACATAGAATTAGAAAACATACAGAAACCGCATACATGTGCCAAACATGACGCTAGTATGTTTTTTTTTATTTAGGGGCTTTTATTCAGGCGAATATATCAGCCCCATTATGCCCTAACCTACGTCCTTACATCCTAGGGGAGTCGCGGATGAGCAAGCGTCACCTTCTGGCACATCATTCTGACTTCACTGGACAAAGGATTATCCAAAATGCCGTGCGCCGTGCTCCAAAACATTGTCTGTTAATTTTCAACTTGCTCATCAGCGACTCTCTTTATGTCTCGTTCCGGGCACACTCCATCAGTAAGTGATGCACATTTTCAATCTTTCCACACGTGTCCACGACGCTATGTTGATATGAAAAATTTAGACGAAATTGAGACTAAGTGCTTGTTAGAAAAGGCATGTATCCAGCATTGGACTATGGTGGGCTAATGATGACCCAGCATCAATAATCAATAAGCGAAATCTCAGTGTATATGGTCCAAAAATGATGTAGGCATGCAACTGAATAACTCCAGTGAATCATAATTCGATAAGTACGATTTATTTTCGACACCGTGCAGCGAATGTAAATCCCAGACATTCTTGTTTGACCTACCGCAGATATCCTACATTTATTTTTATGATTTACAGGCGGACGTTTGTCCTCAAACACACCTTCTGGAAGGTGAAGATGAGATCAACGATGGACCGCGCTCCCCCAAAAAAAAACGCCTATTCGTTCTTCTCTTAAAGGCTCTTAAGTCATAAGAACGCGGAAATATACTCGCTGGAAGCATATTCTACTCCCTAGCTGTTCACATGATGAATATAGGAGCGAATCTTTTCGCGTGGATATAAGTATCGTCCACCACATACGAATGGGGTCCGATTCGGCGTTTGTTAATTTTATGATGAAATGGGGCAGGTTAATTTTTTTTTTTACACTGGCTCGACATAGTGACTACAGAGTACCTGATGGTAAGTACAGTATAGTCCAAAAACGAAAGCGTCTATCAAAGGATGAAAATCCATTGATAGTCTACATCGTCATGTCGGCCCACATATACCGCGACTGAAGGTCTCTAGGTATATGAGCTACTGAATATACACAAGCTGATCCCGAAACGCGACAAGCCGAAACTGGTCACTATAACGGGCTTTACACCCATGAACTGTGGTCGCGATCCAGACGGGCACCGACGCCCTACCACCTCGCAGCTGCTCGTTTAGCACCACCCTGGAGTCACGTGTAGGGAAACTAGGGTAAAGCCTACGGACGCGAGCAGCTTCGACTCCCAAAAAAATAAACATTTTAAAAACATAAACATTGTGAACTAGATTCTCCAGCAGTTTAATGCCGCAGGGGAAGGCTGTGGCTCTGATCTCCGTAAAACGCTCCGGTTGTGTTACATTTTATTAAGGTAATTACAAAATAATAGACATCAAATATAAAAAAGTATGAAATTTAAAACAATATTAACTTAAAATTAAATAATACTAAACAAGATGTTGAATATATCCAGGCAATAGACTTAAGGGAGTCTGCTACCTGGATAAGAGGGAGGGAGTGTGCAATGTCCAGCGGACCGCTTTAGTGAGATGTTTAGGAGGGGTGGATTCTTTACTCTCACCCCACCCTAGAGGTAGCCTCAACAAGGCGTTTCGTTTCCCGGAATTATGGATGAATTTGTTTTCCCAGACTCAAGTGAAGCAATTAAAAAGACACCCCGGGGGTTTTTAGTCAGTAGGAGTTTGACATACAGGGTTCACTGCCCTCACATCAGCCTAATGGTCCTAAGCAGGAATTACCCTGAGCTACCAAAAAAAAAAAAACTGTTGAATATAAAATTCGAATACAAATATAATAGTGATACTGTAATAAAATATATATACCTGAAACAAGAGCAAACGTATACGAGAAAATAAATAAATAAATTACTTGCAACTGATCAATTATAAAATACTTTTGTTTTCTTAAAAGACATGGTAGAGTATTCTTCAGTAGAAATAATAATAGAACCTGATAGAAGTTCGAATCAAATCTATACTATAATATTATAAAGCTGAAGAGTTTGTTTGTTTGTTTGTTTGTTTGTTTGTTTGAACGCGCTAATCTCTGGAACTACTGGTTCGAATTGAAAAATTCTTTTTGAGTTGAATAGACCATTTATCGAGGAAGGCTATAGGCTATATAGCACCACGATGCAATTATTAGAAGCGAAGAAATAATGGAAAATGTGAAAAAAACGGGCAAAATTTTTCATCCTTGAGGGCTTCCATTGCGTGCGCTGCAAAAACGGTTCAAGATACCAAAAATATATGTAAGAAAGAATTATTCCTCTTGAGATGATCTAAAAAAATGTCCGCGACAGTATATGTTTATCTTTTAAGATTAAGTCACTAGAACCGTTTTTATGGTAAACAAATTTGGTCGAAATTAATGTATTATTTGTTAAGAGTTGTATCAACGTAATAATGTTAATCTTTATCCAAATAAATGTTTTGTTGATAAAGAGTATTTAATTATGAACAAAATTGTCTTTGACATCACTTAATTTCAATGAACATCATAGAAGATATTACAATAACTTATATAGCAAAACTACGTTTGCCGGATCAGCTATGTCTTGATAAGCGCGAAACTCGAGAACGACTAAACCGATTTGACTGATTTCTTTTTTGTTGTGTTTGTTGAAGTCTGGGAAAGGTTATTACGGAGAGAAAAATTAAAAAAATTGTCTGAATAAGTCTAAAAACAACACTTTTCTGTATTCTCATACAAAAAATTCGTAATAATATTTAAAAGTCAATTTGAACTTTAACACCATACCATAAAGTTTAAATGTCAGTGGACGGGTTCCGGGAAGGCAAAACAATTGAGTGACGTATAAATATTAATGTCAATATTTGTCAATTTTTATACATATAGCATTAAGGCCAGGTTCTTTCAAACAATTTTCAAAAAAATCTGACGGGGAGGCTATTAACATTAAAAAAAAACAATATGACTTTGTTTTAGAGAAATAGGGCAGAACAAGGTCTGCCGGGACAGCTAGTTGCTATATAAATCGGTAAACGCAACCGTGGGTCGCATGCGCCCAGAAGCGTGACCATATGTTTACAATATTCTAAAATATAAATCCCCTAGTACTCCGCACGGCGCGGCGTGTAGCCACGTAGCTTGGCTAATTCTGACTATGTTTATACAAACGAAACAAATTCCGTACGGACAGCGTACAAACTAGCACACGTTTAAATATAAAAATATATATTAGGTCCTTACATATGAAATTGGCGTTTTATATGGGAGGAACAAAAAGTCGAATATTTTTTAATATAATATATTTAATTAATCAAAGTATGAACCATTATTTTCTATACACTTTTGCCATCTCATAGGTAGTTCATTGATCCCTTTACTAAAAAAACCAGTCGGACGGGAATCAATAAAATCTTTGAAGGCGATTTGGACTGCCCCATCGGAGTTGAATTTTTTCCCTTGCAAGAAGTTATCCAAATTTCGAAAAAAATGGTAATCTGTTGGAGCAAGGTCCGGGGAGTACGGAGGATGTCTTAGACTTTCGAATTGAAGCTCTTCTAATTTAGTAGCCGTCTGTTGCGCAGTGTGTGGTCTAGCGTTGTCGTGAAGCAGCAGTGGCGTGGAGCGATTGACCGGCCTAGGTTGTTTAGCCACTAGCTTTTCCATCATGGTTTGCAATTGCTGACAATAGACATCAGCCGTAATAGTGTGGCCAGATTTGAGAAAACTGTAATGAACAATACCGGCACTAGTCCACCAAACGCTTACAAGTAACTTTTTTGGGGTTAATTTTCGCTTGGGGCAGGATTTGGCTGGCTGGCCAGGATCCAACCATTGCGCTGAGCGCTTCCGATTATCGTAAAGAACCCATTTTTCATCACAGGTAATGATTCGGTTTAAAATACCTTCATTATTGTGCCGGTTTAGTAATGTAACGCAGCAGTCGACGCGTGTTTGCCGGTTTGCTTCAGTCAATTCGTGAGGTACCCACCTTTCAAGCTTTTTAATCTTCCCAATTTGCTTCAAGTGAATTAAAACAGTTTTATCACTAACATCGCAGCCTGCAGCTAACTCGGACGTGGTTTGCGATGGATCCGCTTCCACAATAGCCTTCAACTCTTCATTATCAACTTGAGTCTCAGGCCGTCCACGGGGCTTGTTCTGCAGGTCGAAATTTCCAGAACGAAAACGTTGGAACCAAAAACGAACTGTGTTTTCTTTTGCAACACGACCGCCATACACATCATTCACCCTTCGAGTTGTTTCCGCAGCACTAGTGCCACGGCGGAACTCGTACTCGTAAATAATGCGATATTTTAAGTTTTCCATTTTGTAAAATGAGTGACGCAAACAGAAAAAAACAGAAGAAAAAAACAAATGAATGACGATCATCGAAGCACAAATACATGAGTCTATAGCTGTACAAATTTGAATTTGAAATTCCTTACCAAAGAGGAGAAATTTGTGATTAAAGTGGCCAGTACGAAAAACGCCAATTTCATATGTAAGGACCTAATATATCGAGAATTTTTCTTTTAATTGTATATATTAATGAGTCTATTTTAATGAGTATTAGTTAATATCATTTCAAAGAGATATTCTCATAAAGGTACAGATCACATAAATGAGAACATTTTGTTTTACAACCTAACTAGAAAATTAAAGCAGTAACAGCTCACTTGGCGTAAACAGAGCTAAATTTGTTGGTCATTCACTTTAATATATTGCAGTAACTTAGTTCTGTATATGCCAAGCCAGCCCGCGTTTCTAATGCAGGAGGGCAAGGCGTTGTAGAGTTATACTCTCGTAAAAGTGATGTTACGTTTTTCATAATTAGTCCGTGCTTTAGGAATCACAAGCAAGCTTTAGCGCTGAATATCGCGTGTATGTATTACCAATCTATCATCACGCAAATTCCCTATTAGAGTAGGCAGAGCAAATGGAACATAAACTCTCTGGTTCTGCAATCCTCTTTCGCTTCCTTAACATTTATTAATCCCTTCATGCACTCTCGCGGATTTCGCGTACGTTTGACATTACCCTCCATCAAAACTTTTTTATTTTGTGTATGTAGGTAAGGCCCGGTCGGCCTTGGCTTTTACACACATTTTTTTTTTACTTACATTCATATTGTGTAGGTTTTAGACATCCATGGGAATATTAGCGTAGTAGAAATACTTTCGGCCAAACGCGACATGGCTAAAAAAACGCCTTGTGAGAGTCCACCCTTATCTATTACCATTAGAGATAGCCTTGTTGTTCACAAACATCGATTAACAATCCGCCGTGACAATCATTCGAGTTGGGCAGCTCTAGCTCGCGTCGCGCCCTTTCGTGCGGCGACCACGACATTGTCAGAACACACATGAACCTAACCTAACCGTTTTTAATTTGTGCACGAAGTAATCATAAAACCAAAATATATATTATTTATAATATGTTAAAGGACAATTTCAATTATCAAATACCACCAGCAACCACAAAATAGTGCACACTTGTGAATAACATTGATCTATAATTATTCAAGTTACGTTGCAACGTATGAATTGTCTTGAAACGTTGCAGACCAGCTTGTCATCGATAGCGACATAAATCCGTCTACCCACGTATGTTAAATTAGCGCATGCAGGCATCCTTCAACACACCCGTGAATAAAATATTATACGCTGCCTAATTGACTTGACCCACTATACGTATCATACTGTGTCCGTACTAGAAATGTATAAGGCAAAAAATATTCTTTGATTAGAAACGTATGAGACTATGCGTATTAGACCGTTACGTCAACAAGACCGTAGCATCTCATACACAGAACGTTTATCTGTATAGTTGAACGCAGGCGACTAGCCGGCTACAGGAGATTGTACACGGATTATTTACGGTTACGTTATAAATGATTACGAATGAAGGAAATATAAGTTTATTCAAATATGCCTATTTTTAATCACTTTTGAACTGTTAAAGAAAATTGATTTACCACCGATTTTGTAAAGTAAAACCTATCGAAAAAAGCCAAAAAGGACCTATGGTAGTTGTTCTTTTTAATATAGTGAAGTAAAAATATAACAAACAAACATGAAACACCATTGTTAAGCTCTAGTAGTCGAAGTAGATCTTATTTTATTTTATTCATACAGAAGTTGCAAGTGGCCCTTTCTCATAATACATACATAATTACAATTAAAAATGTACAGTTCCTATTAACGCATCCACAATATACATTAGAGTGGCATGTTGTATATGAAAAATTAATAAAAGCCAACAATATCATTATTAAGTATCCTTCGTGGCGTATCTGAAACGTTTTTAGCACGGTTGTGATATGGTATAGCGTAATGGGTAAATAGCCTAATAAAACAAATTACTGAATACTACGAAATATTACATTATTACCTATTCTGTGACAATAATCAACATTGTTCTTTAAGAGTAATTAGTTTTTTAATTGAAAATTGTAACGGAAATCTAGTTAACTTATAACTAACGTCTTTTCTAAGATATTATTTATTGTTTCATACGCTTTATTGAGCATATAAATATTTACACTTTTTTTTTTCTTTTTAAATGACTTACAGAAAATTATGTGGAACCACGGAAGCGAGGCCTGACGTCTAAGCAACCTGTAGTTAGGAGCCCAGAGTAAAAAATTAGAAGGCAGTATTGCGCAATACTGCCTTCTGGAACCAGTCCTTGATCCAACAACAAAGCAAGAGCCTCTTGATATGGTGATCGAGACTTTATGGTCAGCCCATTTGTCCATATGACTATCGGCACAATGATCGTTGAATTCAGATCCCACATGCTGGTAATCTCATGTGCGAGGTCTACATCCTTTCATGTTTCTTTTTCTGTTTCCACGAGATTCTTATCATGTGGTATGGTGATAGCAACAAGTATTATCCGGCGCACCGACGGATCTACTACCACAATGACAGTGTTATTAGAAAAAATAGTCTTATCAAAGATTATTATTGTTAATTATCATTCTCTTTGTTAATTAAAGATTAAATTCAACGATTATGGTCTCGATAATCATATCGACTTATGGGCGGATCGCAAAGAGTCACAATTACAATCTGAAAAGGCTCTTGATTGTTGGATCAAGGGCTGGATACAGAAGACGGTATTACTTGATACAGCACGCATTGAGAAGTCTTTCGCTCTAGGCTTCTATCTACCGATGGCTTGGGTCTCTAGCCTCACTTTCGTAGGTCTACATGTTTTATATTTAAAAATTTATTATTATTATTTTTATTATTAAAGATTAGAATTTAAGTTTTATCCAGTGTCATTTTTCTCTTCCTTAAATCAGTCATTGAATTAAGTGATATAAAAAAGGTTTTACTGACCCCATCGCCTGCCAGTTCGTCCCAGAAAGGTCCTGTCCTCTGGGTTCCATATCGCGTATCTGATCCGCTGGAAGAACGGTCTATGCGGAGGCCGTCGGCTGTAGTTGACGACGCCGTTTGGCTTGTCGGCGCCCATCTCGCTCGACACCAATCCGCACACTGCTCGATCCCGGCACGGATTAGGTGAAGAAGTCAGTGAACACACTCTGCCTACGCGATTCTAGTCGCTTAGAGACGCTCAGTTGAATGGAATAATACCGTAGGGTGTTTGGTAGCGTTTGCATGTATGCAAATATGCAATGTAGTAAGTTTTCACGGAATAAAATTAAATGAATGTAGGATTTCGTTTAGCTAAATAAAACATAAGTTGACATTATGTATGTTCTATTGTCACTACCCGGAATGTAACGATGATGGCTGCTTATAATTCTATGTGCAGCACTCTAAGTGTATCTTGAACGATATTCTCCGAATAATGCTTTTTATGTAATATTTACTTATTTTAAGTGTGGTGTTAGCCACCTACAAAATAAAGATATTTTTTTTATTTATTTTATATTGTGTTGTAGAAACTTGAAAGTTTTGAGGTAGTAGGGCGATTGCCCGAACTGGGTCGTGATCACAGTACACAAGTGTAAAAATCTACATATTGACTTGCTTTGGCCTATCGCATTTCGAGATTGGCTTATGTACGTCCAGTAACTCATAAACCTAGAGATCTTCAGTCAGGGTTTATGTGGGCCGGCATGACGACAGAGGCTGTAAAAATTTTCGTCCGTTGATAGTCGCTATTTGTTATTTTATACTGTATTTAACATCAGGTGCAGCATCAGTATGTAACATCAGGTGTAGACACTTTGTCACCGTAAAGGTAATCGAAACACTAGTCTAGTAAATGTCCGAAACACTAGTAGATCACCGCTAGATCATTTTCTCGCTGGCCGCCTAAGTCGAGGTTCAAATCCACAGCGGTGCACTTGCGTTGACAACCAACCCATAACTCACTAGCTAAGTAAAATACAAGATGGCAAAATGAGTTAGATCACTACTATTTGTGCTAACTGTAATTAATTAATATCAAACGTGCCGATACCAATATAGCTCTATGATAAAACTACGCATGTGAAATAGGTGATACTCTTACGTACATACGTTATTATATTCACCAACTCTAACTGTCAATAAACCAACAGCGTGTCGTTATTATAACATGTCAAACGTGAGTGTCTTATCTGTAGTTTGGTATTCTTTGCGAATCACCCAAGAGCCGGCCGAATCTGCCGGAAACCGGTGTCCCGCCCGCCCAGCGGCCTCGGCCAAGCCCTGTGGTGTCAATTAAATTCCCGCCCATACGCGGTACACTTAAATTGATATCCCTGTAAACAATTATCTAAGCCTCTATAGTCTATTTTTCATTCTACCTATAAAACAAATTGATATATTCCCAGTCTCTTAATTAGAGAGATATATTTAATTTTTTCAACTTAATTATTTTTTATTGTACATCCAATTATTCATATATAAATAATATACCCTATGTTTATGTGTGTTATATAATTATATGTTTATAGGCGGATCTGTGTGTTCATGTGTACATATCATTATCTATGACACTTAGAAATAATCTCTAGAACTGTTTATCCAGAGATGGGTAAAATGTAATCTGATTTATGATTAACAATTACAAAACGTAGTCGTAATTTTAATTTTCTTGCTCTGTAATCATGATTAAATCCATTTAAAACATTAAAAAATTATAAATGTGTATGTAATCTGGGATTCTGTAGTGTTAAAAAACATAAATGAGCAAAATGCAGTCAAATTAATGGTAAAAAACGTTAAATGTAATCATAATCATTTTTATTAATCTGATTACATTTTGCCCATCTATGTGTATGTCTCACATATACTCTATTATCCCCTTCCTCATTGTTTTCTACGCGTTGACGCAACAAATGAGTGTCAGCTGAATATCAGCGCTGCGTGGCTCGGCTGGTCACCACACATTTGCTGAGCTGACTTCCCTTTGGCGCATCACAGCACAGGGTAGTTGGTTTTTATTTCCTTTCTTGAATGACGTAACTTTATTTGTTGTATCTTATGCTACATACCAAATAAACGGTTTCTCTTTTCTTATTATTTTTTCTTATAGGAGTATTTAATGAAATCATTCCCCCATTTGACTGTAGCTGTAGCGACCTAGTGGATAAGGAGCCGGTATCCAAGCTCGGAAATGCTATGGTCGCAGTTTTAGCTCCAGGCACAGACCTTTGGGTTTTTCCAGATTAAATACGGGCAAAGGGTGTTGCCATTCTAGCCAGGAAAAGTACAACAGCATGAGGAAACCGACATCAAATTTAGCAATAAGAATGCCATGTGTAAATTCCCTAAGACCGATCAGCTGTGCTACGGGTAATCATCAACAAAGTCTTAGGCTGAGATTTATAAACATTGCTTTGACTTTGCTTGAATCCTACTCAAACATTAGACGTTTTTTATCCTGTCTCAGCATAAAACAACACCACGCCTGAGGGCAAGCATGATGCAGTCCAAAAAACGTTTACGACTGTCAATATCAAAGAAAAACTTATCTACATTCGCAGTTATCATGCCGACCTGCACAATCTCTACACACTTCGTGTAAAGGCTCCAATATCATAGGATAATGGAAACCCGCACGCTGGAAGACCATTCCACAACCTAACGTCTCAGGTGCAGTAAGAGTTGGAGAACATTTTAGTCCTAGCCGGGATGTGAGTTACGACTTACGGTATAGATGTGTATGAGTGTTTCTCACGAGGCCTAAATCCGAAACTCGGTGCGAGGTAACGTAAACAAGGGATATATAAACAATTTAACTCGAGTATTATGATTATATTATGATATTATCGCAAACTTCGATTTATCGCAAAAAAAAAAATCTTTACCTGAAATGTGTTAGTAGTCTTGTTTTGTTTTTATTTTATATTTAATTCTGAAAAAGGTGTGGCTAACTAAATGGAAAGGTCAAATTGTATTCGGTTTTTTATGCTTATCTGTATTTGCTATTGATGGTTTTCTTTTCTTTATTTTTATTATGTAACAAGATACTTATAATTTACATAAATGTAGGATGGATGTTATTGTGTGAAATATTATTCTATACTAGCTGATCCGGCAAACGTTGTTTTGCTATATAAGGTTTTGTAATATCTTCTAAGAAGTTCATTGAATTAAGTGATGTCAAAGACAATTTTGTTCACAATTAAATACTCTTAATCAACAACACATTTATTTGGATAAAGATTAATATTATTACGTTGATACAACTCTTAACAAATAATGCATTAATTTCGACCAAATTTGTTTACCATAAAAACGGTTCTAGTGAGTTAATCTTAAAAGATAGATATATACTGTCACGGATATTTTTTTATATCATTTCAAGAGGAATCATTCTTTCTTACATATATTTTTGGTATCTTGAACCGTTTTTGCAGCGCACGCAATGGAAGCCCTCAAGGATGAATAATTTTCCCCGTTTTTTTCACATTTTCCATTATTTCTTCGCTCCTAATAATTGCATCGCGATGTTATATAGCCTAAAGCCTTCCTCGATAAATGGTCTATTCAACTCAAAAAGAATGTTTAAATTCGAACCAGTAGTTCCTGTGATTAGCGCGTTCAAACAAACAAACAAACTCTTCAGCTTTATAATATTAGTATAGATGAAGTAGAAATGCGTAGAATGGAACTTATGTGAGTGAAAGGAAGAAAAGATTGAAAGAGAGAGAGGATAAACGGTTTTTTTACGACACGAGCGCTCTGTAAGATGAAGACGCAAAAAGTAATAAGATGAAAAAATATTTTGAAAAGTGCAATAAAGTAGTTTATAAAGTTTATTTTGGTATTTATTTGATCTGAAGATCCCCAAAACTACATAAATGTATATGTAGGGCTGTGCCGGTGAAGTGGCTATCGTCCTTAAGGCCCTGTCAGAATACCAGCGCTGCAGTCTGTAGCGCAAGCTGTGACAGGGTCCTTATTGGCGGCGGCCTAGATTTTCTTATGTATTGTTTGTTATTTTTTATTTTGTTTTTTTGTTTCTGGTTTTTCATGTGTTATTGTATTATGTCATCACTTTTGTCTGACTGCTGCTAATAAAACATTTTCTTTTCTGTTCTTTAGTAATTTAACGAAAATCATACAACATAGTATAATGTAATATATTCTCCTATATAAATTACTAAAAAGTATTGTATATTCTGAATATTTTTAATATTATACAATATCTTATATTTACATATAAGTGTTTATTTCATTAAATTCCTTTTTAAAATCCAATTAACTTCAACAATAAAAGCGTCACCCATATTTGAATGACATGACAACAAATATGTTAAAGAAGGGGGGGAAATGTTCTTTTGCGTTGGCGGCGCAGTGAAGACAATTCTTGTGATGAAGGTGTCCACAGGCGACAGGAGGCACTTACAACCAGGTTGAAACTTTGTCTGATACTGGTTTTATACTAAAGTATCATTTGTATAGTTTTCTTCGACTAATAATTGTAACAGAGTGTAGCCTGACGCATCTTTCAGGCTCTTATTGTAAATTATATTCTTTGCCCACGCTCTGCAACGGATCTTGACCAATTTATTCACTGAAACACAAAAGAAACAGAAGATTATGATGATGATGATGATCTCTTAGCCGAATTCGACCACGGCGACTGTTTCAACACAGATTAAGAAAATCGAGGTCTAGTTTACGGAAACAGTCAATTGCGCAGGAGATATTTAAGTGCATAGCTGGACGCGCAGCCAGAAAAGCACTCTCTCGTCCGAGCTCCCTCTTGCCCGATGGAATGGAGAACCGGTACGATCGGGAGGGAGCGGGATGCAGGTTTGGTCGAGTTTTCCTTCTCTGAACACCTGGTTGAATTGCGGTGTTAAAGAGATACCTTAGTCGCCTTTTACGACATCTCAGCAAGAAGAGGGGGGTGCTATTCTATTCTGCCGGCAGCCACCACGGCACAAAGAAGATTGTAATAATAATATACAATATCGTCACGCTATATCTCTTTTGGGGTGAGCAGAGATACATTGCTGGTTGTATCCGCTTTGCGTTTTTCATGTCGTGCTCGACGTGACCAACAGCTGCTCCGCCGTGATAGCCTTGACTGCGTAAACACGCGCGTGGATCTTTTATGAAAGAGAGAGGGTTGGACAAGGTTGTTTTTAGCACATTAAATATTATTATCGGTTTTGCGCCAAAGATTTACATATTATATTAAAATTTCAAATCATTATCTTGTTTGGTTTAGAAGTTATAGGCCTCGGACAGACTGGCAAAGTGCTAAACTGTCCGATTTGACTGAGAAAGCCCGCTTCGCTCCATCAATTAATAAATAACGTGCCGGAAATTAAATGAGTGTACAATAAATCCGAGAAGCAAAATCATTTACAAAGGAAATTCGTTCAAAATTAATGGTTATTTGAAAGCTTAGCGTTGGAATTTTTTTGCTTGTAATTTCTCTGTCTGCTGGTAACAATTTGTTATTATCGTAAATAAGTACATTGCTTATTTTATTTTAGCTCGGTATAGTTACTGCGTTTGAACAAATGGACCAACAGAGGTGCCCTAAATTTATAAACAGCTCTTCTATCACATCTGGTGAAACTGTGCAAAGCTTTATGTGATTGGTATGGTAGGGCGATTGCCCGAACTGGGTCATCACCACAGTACACAAGTGTAAAGACCGTCATAGTGACTTGCTTTGGCCAGTCGCGTTTCGGGATCAGCTTGTGTATATCCAGTAATTCATATAACTAGAGATCTTCAGTCGTATATGAGGGCCGATATAACGACGGAGGCTATCAATGGATTTTCGCCCTTTGATAGTCGCTTTCGTTTTTGGACTACACTGTACTTACCATCAGTTGCACTGTAGTCACTTTGTCGAGCCAGTGTAATACAAAACTGTAATGGTATACGTCTAAAAAACTCAAGTTTTAAGCGTTCATTGCATCCGAATGGAGAAGGATGGTTTAGCTAGTATTTCTAGTATTATAAAATATTCTCCGAAGTATTTGTTTTTATACAGCCATAGTACTGATTCTGTCCAAAATGTTTTATTGTAGACATTTCAAACGACTTTTGACCACTCCGACATAGCCTTGAGTCTCTTTCGGCATTTCTTCTCAAGGCAGTCGCTTTCAAAGAACTAGTAAATCACAGTTAGGCTCTGTCCTTGGCTGGCCATCCAAATTGAAGTTCGTACCCACAGGGGAGCTCTTGCGGTGCCTTCCAATCTATAACTCGCTGGCTGAGCGCCTTGAGTGTCCGCCCTCTTCACCTGGTGCAGTTGTAAAGGGCCTTTCCAGACCAAAAGCATAGTATCTTGCCGAAAAAAGAACAGACTTTTAAAGTAAGTGCTTAGCTTCACAAATTTCAAGTATGCTAACCTGGAGGTGTCAATTTTACAGCAACTATAGGGCTTTTGTAGCCTTGCTGGTTGAGATAGGGGTAGTAATTACCCGACAATCCTCTTCCCCAAGGATATTCTATTATTGTAAGGTTCGATTCCTCTTCCGTACAGGAGATCCATACCTGCTTGGTCTGGAAATAATTATATATTGGGTACCGACCATATAACAACATTAACACGTTAGGGACGGCGTGTAACTTCGGTGGCTCTCACGCGAATGGATCACCTGGCGGAGTGGACCACCGGTGGCTCACACATGAATGGTTCATCTGGCGGTGTGGACCACCGGTGGCTCACACGCGAATGGTTCATCTAGCGGCGTGTACCACCGGTGGCTCACATCGGTTATAGTTTTATTAGATAAAAAACTTGATGTAGTCAAAAATATTTTTTCAATCCAATGAAGTGAAGCGAAAAAAGCTGCGCCGTCCTTAACGCGTTAAATAAACAATATACCGTCACACTATAACACTAACGGGGTGAGCACAACATGCATCCACTTTGCGCTTATGCGTCATGCCCAGCGTGACCAGTAGCGCACCGGATCGCCGTTCTCACGGCACTAGTACACATGACACTTCTGTCAAATGCCGTGCGGGTTTTCTCACGATGTTTTCCTTTACCGGTGACTATGTGGTGCCTACATCCGTACGTAATCTGGAAAAACCGGATGTACGTGCCGGGATTTGATGTTAAATGTTCTTAAATATATTGTAAAAATTTGTTGTAAGTTAGAAGTTCTCTAGATCTTACTAATGCCGTGTCGTTGGGCTGTCGAATGGTCTTCTGGCGATCTTGATACCGCCATCTTATGATATGGGGTCTTTTAAGCGTAGCGTGAAGAGATATTTGTGCAGGCATGATCGCTGCGACTACCCTGAGTATTAAAAATCGTGCATCGTTTTTTGGACTGCATCTAGCTTACCATCAGACGTGGAGTAATCACTGTGTCAGGATAAAAAAACTCAAATCGAATATGGCGCTAAGCAGTGTAACATTATTTCCTACTTTTCTTTCATACAAATAGTACTATGAGTACTTCTCTCCGACTTTATTCTGACCATGATCAGAGAATGACGGATGACCGATAGAAATCGGGTGACGGATGTGAATATTGAGCATATAATATATAAGTTATTCTACAACAATTTCAGAACAAATTTTCACGGATATTGTTCGAATACAATGCCTAAATCTCCTGACTAGATACCTCATAAATTTCCAACGATGTGATATGATCCACCAAATCTGCCGGCATTTCATCAGGCAAGTATTCGCTGTCGTAGTAATCTGGTGTCCATCCAAATATCTGCAATTTTTTTTATAAGAGCTTACCAAAATAATTATAGGACCCATTCATTATAAAATATAGTCCATATACGGTAACGATTATCAAGTATTAACAGTTGCCGTCATGCGCGTGCAAAACGCCACTCGCGTCATGTCCTGCTGATTCCCGACGATTATCGCGGCCTTAATAACCGCCAAACCGAAAAACAGGTACACACACGCACTAGATTCATTTCACGACACCGACGTCGCCGGAGAAGACTGTTCCTTCAACTGTCGTAAACCAGTGCGTTTATGCTTTGAAGCGCAGTTTCACTGCGACGTAGCCTTGAGTTTCTTTGGGCGTTTTTTCTCAAGGTAGCAGCTTCCAAGACGCAAGTATATCACCGTTAGATTCGTTTTCTAACGGGCCGTCCAAGTCAAGGTCCGCATCCACAGGTGCCCTTGCGTTGCCACCCAACCCATAAATACCTGAGCACCTTAGTTAGGTACTCACTCTGTTCGCCCGATGTCGGAGTAAAGGACTTTCCCGGCCATAGATAAAAAAGATGCCGTCGTCATCCCGGCACTTATAAACCAGGACTGAAGGTCCCTGGATATTTAAACAACTGGAAAATGACGTTTCTTAATTATAAAGCGACCACAGTGCACGGTTTACCCGTCATAGTGACCAGTTTCGGCTTGTCGCGTTTCGGGTCAGCTTGTGTATATCCAGTAGCTCATATACTTAGAGACCTTCAGTTGTGGTATATGTGGGCCGACATGACGATGTAGACTATCAATGGATTTTCATCCTTTGATAGTCGCTTTCGTTTTTGGACTATACTGTACTTACCATCAGGTACTCTGTAGTCACTATGTCGATCCAGTGTAAAAAAAAATGAAGCTTTATTATTAAATAGTTTACATCCTTTAATCATGAATGTGATGCAACCGCGTTCGAATGTAGAATTCTCCATCATAATATAAGACTGAGACAGCGGTTAAGATATAGCTAACCAACCCTTGCCCGATATTGTGTCGCTTGCGTTAGTACGCAATGCACTAGCCTGGACGTTGGCTCTCGCGGTCTCAGCTTTTCAGTTCCCGCGGCAGCTGGAGAAAGTCATAAGACTTTTACAAATACTTGGCGTCTGAGCACCATACAAATAGCAATTCCGACTAAGATTGGTGATACGTGCAGCTGCGCGCGATGTCTAGCTACCCCGATTGCCATGAGTCTCTCTCCCAAATGATTGAATGCTATGTGATCTCACAACTCTCTTCCTTCGAATACGTTTTTCAAATACTGTTTGTGCAAGGCGCGCACGCATCACGCCATTTTGTAGATGGCGCTCGCGACCCATATCGAGAGCCATTTAGGTAAGGTGAAATTTGGATAAAAAAAATTACGCTTACGAAACAGTGCTTTAGAACACTTTTGATGAAGTTATTAGTTAATATTATATTATTTATTATGGGGAATGCGATAAAAGTTTAATAAGTGTTGTTAATTCAATTTGTTTTTAATGACAGACTCCAATATCCGGCGTTGTCGACGCTGCCTCACGCATGCTCCTAGCGCCATCTGCCCCGGCGCTCCCTAACATATACATCAGTCAAAGTAAAAATAAGAAACAATTCAAATCAGTTCTTCTGCATCTCTCACTTAGAAGATTACATTTTTGCTTCTACTAATTTACAAAACAGAGTACTCACTCTGTTAATTTTAATAAAGAAGCATGGAGTTTCTGGAAACCCGTAATTATCGACGCTATTGCATGCACTCTTCAGTAAATACCATCTGTCACCTTTGTACACTGAAATCAATACATACAGTATGTTATAAAAACCCTGTCCGACCCATGAAGGCGTTTTTACCACTAATATTAGATTCTATTTAGATTACCCCTTGTTATAAATTGAACTGATTTGTTTTTATTAAAGATTTAGATTTCTTTCTTGTTGGGTGTTAACGACTTTAATGAAAGGATAAGGTACTCACTGGGATTTTTGGTGGTGATGAGGTTTTTTCCCGTGTTTAATCAGCTAGTGTGCCCTCGCTGTTTCGGGTTTGATTTTTTAATGCACCGGCGCTAGGGTTGCGCGCAGCGCATGCCTCCCTTAGTCGATTCATAGTGAGGGGAATGGACAGGACGGATTAACAAGTCGTAACACCCCTTCTAGTTAAAGAGCAAAATAAATGTCGTGTTATTCTATTTAAAAACTTGTTTCAGAGTTTAATTTTACGACGAGAAAATGGTTAATTTCTTAATTATATGCCGGCAAACTTCTTTGGTACATAAAAATATAACCAGGTTCTTTAGGTTTCCGTTAATTCTGCCTGCACTACAACATAGAAACAGTCGTGAACGTTATTGTGGTAAATTGACGTACCCAGGCAGATAATAGACGCGCCCTCGCGTTCGAGCATAGGTGTGTCAAAGCATTATTGATAGAACTAACGAGGCCAGGAGGAAATCGATGGTCAAGCGGAAATTTTATAGACAAGGGAGCTATTCAACATTTAATTTTAACACTTCGTGTGTAAACGGAGTTCATCAGTGTCCGAGCAAAGTCAATTTCTGTTTATATCTGCTAAATAGTGAAACGTCAGGCACTCCTTCTGTTCGTTAAAGAAGGATATTTTTAATCGGTATTTCAATATGAAAGTTTTGAACAGTAGCATAGATTTTGTCAGAATTTTTCGAGTGCATTAATTAATAGGTTGAAAAAACGGCAGGACGCGAAAAAACCGCCGTTTACACTGCAGGTGCGTTAAGAATGTTTACAGATGAAGAGTTAAACTTTTATCTTCTAAAGTTATGGTTATGTTTCTATTGACGTTTTTAATATTTTAATGAGGGACCGGATTTTCCTTTGGGTTCTTGAAATAATTATCTTTCTAGTCGCTAATCGTTGCTCATGGAAAACTCACAGGCGTTATCAGTTTATTAATAAGATTAGTTATTAATACATTTCGTTCGTAAACATCTACTGTAAATATAGTATAAAACACATAACACATTATCGGATTTGTCGAATACCATCCGTATGTGGTGGATGTTCCTTATATCCGCACGAGAAGATTCGCTTCTACATTCATCATGCGAACGGCTAGGGAGTGGAATATGCTTCCAGCGGCCATATTTCCGCGATCTTATGACCTGGGAGTCTTTAAAAGAAGTGTGAATAGGCATTTGTTACGCGGACGCGGTTCATCATCGAACTCATCTTCACCTTCCACCGGGTGTGATTGAGGTCAAGCGTTCGCCTATAAGTAATAAAAAAAACTATAACTGCAAACATTTAGGAGTGAACTAAATGCAATTAAATCAAAACATGTGGTGCCTAGGTATTATAAAATATAGGGGTAATTTAAAGCATCCGAGTTTTTTTTTGACGGATTGTATGCTGTTGGCCTTCGATGGTTTTTACTCCGGGCAGTAGACTTGAGGGAGTCTGCTCCCTGAATGAGAAGGAGGCGGCGCGATGTGTCCAACGCGTTGCCCGTAAGAAGGTTTAAAAGGGTGAGCCCTTTACAACGACACCTCCCAGAGATGAAGCCTAAACAAACAGTTCGTTCCCCGGACGTTTGGAAGAATTTGGATTTCCAGGCCCGGGTGGTGATTGGAAGGACACCCCGGGGGCTTAGTCAGTAAGAGTCTGACACACCGGGATCGCCACCCTCACAGTCGCCCTGAACGTCATACGTAGGATTTTCCACAAGTCACAACAAAAAAAACTGTTCTTCTATAACGCCAGTGTCATTCGAGCGATAACGCGTAATCTGTATAGGATTACCTTCAAAGAATTCTTCCAACTGTTCAATATAGGTGAAGTTGTTGAAGTCGATGCTGGTATTGTAGTTAAGGATGGGTCCAGGAACTGGTATTGGTCTGTGAGTCATTCCTGGACTAGCACCTAAAGTAGAAATGTAGGATTAGACTTTATTAAGGCCTTTGTACACGATAGCCTTGTGAAGGCCAGCACTGAAATGAATTTAAAATATTATCGAGGGAAGTAATCATTTTAGATAAATGTTGAGCATGTTTTTCCACGTTTGATCTGGGAGCCTTTAATAATGGAAGGAATAAGTATTTCTTGAACAAACACGGTCCATTATTGACTTCAATCACACCTGGGAGTCGAAGCTGCTCGCGTCCGTAGGCTTTACCCTAGTTTCCCTACACGTGACTCCTGGGTGGTGCTAAACGAGCAGCAGCGAGGTGGTAGGGCGTCGGTGCCCGTCTGGATCGCGACCACAGTATATGGGTGTAAAGCCCGTCATAGTGACCGGTTTCGGCTTGTCGCGTTTCGGGATCAGCTTGTGTACATATATCCAGTAGCTCATATACCTAGAGACCTTCAGTCGTGGTATATGTGGGCCAACTTGACATTTGAGACTATCAATGGATATTCATCCTTTGATAGACGCTTTCGTTTTTGGACTACATTGTACTTACCATTAGGAACTCTGTAGTCACTATGTCGAACCAGTGTAAAAAAAAAGAGTGAAAAGGATTAATGCACGTTAAGGACTACCTCGATATGGATTCGGCGTGATGTTAGATAGAAGTGAGGTGATACCACCCAAACTGGGTCGTGACCACAGTACACAAGTGTTAACACCGTCATAGTGATTTACTTTGCCCTATCGCGTTACGGAGTCGGTTTGTTATATCCAGTTGTCCATTTACTTAGAGACCTTCTATAATGGTATATATGGGCTGACATAACCACGGCGACTCACAACTGTACTTCTCATCAGGTGCAAGCAGTCACATTGCCGTGTATAAAAAAGAGAGCGTTAATAAATAGCATACCAATGAGGGAATACTCCACGGTGTAGGTCGGTTTCGTGTCATCTAACGTCATCATAAGTCCCCCCATGCAAACAGCGAAGAGGAGAGCCAGGACCGCGTAGAAGACAAGGTAGAAGGTTATCACAATACCTGTTGGAGAAGTAAAATGTTAAACATGACGTTTTATTAAACAGAAGATTCTGATTTTCCCAGTCGCTGCTCGGCTGCGGGGACCCAGCGCTTATTTCTAACTTAAAATATGGAACACTAGCTATGTTGTCTTAGCGTTGCTCGGGTCGGGTCGGGTTGGGCATTTAATTTAAGTCATATAAACTTCCAGCTTAACTATACAACGTATCCCGTCCATATTCCCGGGATAAAAATATTATAATTTATCTCTATCTAAAAAAAGAAATATAACTTCAATTACAAACTTGTTTTGGTATTATTAAAATATCTATTGTAGCTGTGGGCTCGGTGGCTAAAGAACCGGTGTCTATGAGCGGAAGCCCGAGTGTTGTAAGTTCGGATTCCGGCACATATCTTTGAGTTTTTTTAGGTTCAGTACAGATTTATTGTCTTATGCAATTTTTTGCTTTATTATATGCAATCAGTCTGTTCTGCAATAATATTGATTTAAAATTATATTATAGAGGCTTTATTATACAGTGTTTACTAATATTTTATATTATAATTTTTTTAATGGGTGTTAAATATTTTATCCGTTGGTCTTAAATTTCTGTTCTTGTATATGTGTATTTTCATATTATTATCTATGATACCTTTAAATTCGTGTATCTGTACTCCATTGATTCCTTCCTTGCTGTTTTCTGCGCGTCGATTCAATAAATGGGTGTCAGCTGAAAATCAGTGCTGGGTGGCTCGGCTGGTCACTTAGCATTTGCTGAGCTGACTTCCCTTTGGCGCATCATCACAACATAGTGTGTCTACTGTTTTTTTTTTCTGTCTTTAATAACCTATTTTGTTGTGTTGTTTATTGTGTTGTGTGCCAAATAAATGTTTTATTATTATTATTATTTAAACACTAGTGAAAGAATATTGCTAGAAAGTCCGCATGGCATTTAATAGAAATGCCATGCGTACTAGTGCTGTGAAAACAATGAGATTTCGTTGGGCATGACATAAGGAAAGTGGATACAGCTCCTAATTTTTATCTGCTCACCTCAAAAGGTATATAGTATGTTGATATATTTTTATTGTAAAATATCTATCATAGTTTCATAGAAAAAATATTTTGAAATTTGTGGTTGCAACGCTTTTATTTTAAACTATAAAAGCTAGGGTTTTGATAATTAGCCAAAACTTGTTTCTAGCATCTAGAAATATAATAAAGATGCCAGTGTAAGATAGATGTGTAGATTTCGTAAGAAGTCTGTGGACCCTTTCGGATTGCTCTACCCCATAGCATATTTTTGGGTACATTAATGCAGCAGATTGTTTTCATAACCTCCTGAGGCTCAATGTGATGGTTCTAGGACAAAATAATATAGCACTAAGCGCCTAGCAAAATCACAGCTACTTAAGGACCAAGACCCACCATACTAATACTAGAACATAATATTTACGGTCCTGTAAAATGTTGGATTTGGATTACATGCCACATTGTACAAAATTTTTAATTTTTATGACCCTACATACTAAATAAAGAACAAAATATTGGAGTGGTTTTTTTATTTATCTAGCAAAGTACCCTCAAAATATCACAACTTAATTCCTAATAATTACAATGATACGAAATGGTTTTGGTGTGAGCGTTAGGGATTATATTAGTTATGTTCTGATATTAGGACATTGGGATTTCCTTCTTTGTACCTACTTTTAAATTGGGCTGCAGGAGGTTATGGTATATTTCTCAAATCCATGATGAGTATATTTCCACCGTAGATGAAGCAGAAAGGTAATGAAATTCAAAAGAAAGAGACATGTTAAATCTACATCTATATATAAGCTATTTATAAATAAATGTACCCTTAGAAACGCGTTCGTACTATTTCAGTGGGGCCAGAAATAATCGCCATTTCGCGACCTGAGGATAGCAACCGCATTTGATACAATTACCACACGACATACTATTTCAACTTTATTGCTAAAAACATACGGTGTATATTGGAATGACTACTCGCTTTTAGGAAGAATCAATTTAACAAATTAGCTTTTACATGTAAATTAATCTATTCTAACTAATAAGTATAAATATTATCTTCGTGCTATATATCTCTTTCGAGTTTATTAGAGATATATTAATAGCTGTATCCACCTTAGAAATGAATATCATGTCCAACGTGACCAATAGCGCAGTTCTCTAGAACGTTCTTGTCGTAGATTTTGAGGTGGATGGATAGGTTTGCTATTCATTCTTTATAATAACCTATTGTACTTTATTTTGGGCAAATGTATTTTATATTTAATGAGTGTAATAAAGTAAGTAAAAATACTTTATTTTCATATATTTATTTTTATTGTTTTCTAAAAGAAAAAACAGTTGGTAATTTTCAAACGTCGAGTGAATCGGTATTTGCTGGGTGAGCGCGCTCCATCGTCGGCCTCATCATTACTTTCCAGCAGGTGAGATTGAGGTCAAGGTTAAGCATGTCTGTAATTAAAAAAAACATCTATAGCTATTTTTTTACATGAACAAATCGTTACAGACCGACCACTATTGAACACCATCTAAAACATAAATGCCAAAACGAGTATAAGAAAGAAAAAAAAAAATAAAATTTGGCACATAACACACAACACAAAAGAATCAGTTAATGAAGATAGAAAACAACAAAAGCTGATACCCTGCACTGTGATGCGCCAACGGGAAGTCAGCTCAGCAAATGCTAAGTGACCAAGTAGACTAGCTAAGTCAT
This sequence comes from Automeris io, assembly GCA_036320925.1. Taxonomy (NCBI): domain Eukaryota; kingdom Metazoa; phylum Arthropoda; class Insecta; order Lepidoptera; family Saturniidae; genus Automeris; species Automeris io. The sequence goes on along the minus strand of JAUDJH010000029.1, from coordinate 5,573,509 downwards.
TAGGCGCCGATTATCAGCTGACATCCATATGTTGTCTCAACGCGCAGAAAGCAGCGAGAAAGGAGATAATAGAGTGTGGGTACAAAACTCTAGAAACTGTGAAAGTGTCATAGATAATGTTAGGTAGGGATGTAACAAAGGCAGTTTTATTGGAACCGAAGTCGGAGTCGGAGTTTTTAAATTTGATTTATCGGAGTCGGAACCGAAGTCGGAATCGGAGTCGGAGGCAATGTCAGTCACAAGTGACGGCAGAATAAAATAGTTTTATTAAGGGACAAATAAAAACATTATTCAGTGAACCTTTTTAATTAGAAAGTGATAAATTTATAAATGGAAGAAAGGGACAAGCTTGCTAAATGCCAAAGAGCTATGGAGAGAAGCATGTTGGGAGTAAAATTAAGGGATAAAATAGGAAACACTGAAATCAGGAACAAGACTAAACTTACTGACATTTTACAAAAAATCGACCAACTAAAATGGCAATGGACTGGCCACATGCTTCGCTGTAGCAAGGAAAAGTGGTGTAAGCAAGTAACGCTATGGTACCCAAGAGACGGCATTCGGCACAGAGGACGCCAAACAACAAGATGGGAAGATGAGTTAAAACTGACCCTCGGACCTTGTTGGACAAGAGTTGCGGTTGACAGAAGCCAGTGGAAGCAGTTGGAGGAGGCCTATGCCGTTAGGCACACCGCACTTAGAGACATAATCTAGGGAAATAACTTTATTATAAAAAAAAAATGTAAAAACTAAGTCGGAATAAAGGCTATTTATTTTATTTTTATTTTATTTATTAAATTTATAAATACACAGACAATAAAAATTGCTGTTTCTTATTAACATTTTCATAGTACTGTGAGAAAGCGATTACCTGAGCTACTGGTCGCGTAGTCCACGACATTTAAGCCCAAAGTGGATAAAACCACTATTGTATGTCTGCTCACATAGTGTGATAGCGTGAAGATGTGTTATTTATTATATCTTAAATTTGATCCCACTTTAATATGGTGCAGGATTGATACATGTATTCGAAAGTATAAGCCAGAACTTTTGAATTGACAACAGCATAATCCATTTCCCTCTACATCTCCCTCGTGTGTAGACAGATGTTGAGAATCGAGACTGTTTCCAAGCGTATATCAGGTTTTTTTTTGATAGCCCGGGGGATATTGTTGACGGACCTCAGGGAGCTTTTTGGTTGTCGGACTTGCACCGACTAAAACCCTCAAGCGCATCGCTGGCGTATATCATGTTGGGTTGTGTTGACCCAACACAACACAACACAACACAACACAACACAACACAACACAACACAACACAACACAACACAACAACACAACAACACAACAACACAACAACACAACAACACAACACAACACAACAACACAACACAACCCAACACAACACAACACAACCCAACACAACACAACCTAACTTAGGCAAATAAAAGCTGTTGTTCACAAAGTGTTGGATATATCAGAAACCGTTATCCTCCAGTGAACAAATTAAATCAAATTTGCTGCAGGGTTGTTTTTGTGTTAATTTCTATTTTACTCAATTTAATGTAAATGTAAAATAAAAAAACCTTTTAGTAATAAATTTAAATGTACATTTAGTTTTAAATTTAATAATTTAATCATATTTTTTTAATCTAAATTTAAAAAAATGTCTTCTACAAATTAAGTAGCACTGATTGTTTGATTAATTGATATTATGTTTCAACAACATATAAAGTAAAATCAAATGAATTGACTGCAACAGTGGTGGTGACCTCCGATGAATATCTCCGATTAAAAAGTTTCGGAACCGAAGTCGGAACCGAAGGTGTAATAACGATCGGAAGTTCCGACTTATCGGAGTCGGAGTCGAAGCTCCGTAACATCCCTGATGTTATGTACTTAATTAATTAAATTAATTTTATTTTATCTAAATATATATAACTCAAAAGTGACTGACTGACTGACTGTCTGACATAGTGATCTATCAACGCACAGCCGAAACTACTGGACGGATCGGGCTGAAATTTGGCATGCAGGTTGATGTTATGATGTAGGATCCGCTAAGAAAGGATTTTGATGAATTCCACCCTGAAAGGGATAAAATAGGGGATGAAAGTTTGTATAATTCTTCTCAGATATTCGACTATAATATAATATAATAGCTTGATAGTTTTAGCGCCTAATGACAGATTAGGCCCTAATTTTTTACACACGCTAAACAAAAGTAAAGCCACAAAAACTAAATCTAATTAATTATAAAACTTCTTAACGCATGTATATAGAATAAAAAACAATTATCATGTAAAATCGTGTAACTTTATATTTTTGTACACTCAAAACAAAGAAAATAGATTTTTTCTACTGTCCTTGCTATCGTAGCCCACCTTTTTTATTGCTATTGTTGATTTGATTGTGAAAATAGCCATAATGCGTACATTATTCTTGAAAAAGAAATATACCTACTTCTCATAATTACATCTAATCAAATCTACAACCAGAGTTGTCACCTTTTATAATTAAATAAAAGGTGGAAACTCTAGTTGTAGAATGAGTTGCCAGGCATAACATTTCCTCTAAATATTAACACGGAGCTCTTCAAAAAAGGAATGATTAACGCTTTTCGAGGTCAACCGTGCAATCATAAGATGGACTGCCGCCTGTGGGCGTTCTTTCACATAATAATAATAATATATCATCACCCTATATCTCTTCAGGGTGAGCAGAGATACTTAGAGGCTGTATCCACTTTGCGCTTATATGTCGTGCCCAACGTGACCAGTAGCGCAGTTAATCGCCGTTCCCAAACTAGTAACACTAGTACACGGTATATGTGGGCCGACATGGCGATGTAGACTATCAATGGATTTTCATCCTTTGATAGTCGCTTTCGTTTTTGGACTACACTGTACTTACCATCAGGTACTCTGTAGTCACTATGTAAAAAAAAAAACATTTATTTGGCACACAACACAACAAACAACACAGCAAAATAGGTTATTAAAGACAGAAAACAGTAAACACCCTATGTTGTGATATTGGCCAAGGGGAAGTCAGCTCAGTAAATGCTAAGTGACCAGCCGAGCCACCCAGCGCTGATTTTCAGCTGACACCCATTTATTGAATCGACCAGTATTATTATCAGTTTATTGATTTTATGTCGAGCCAGTGTAAAAAAAAAATATTATATATTAAAGTATCTATGCCCCCGTACGCGGAATATAGTATGATGATATATTATAATAACTTTACCACCCTACTTGCTTTTAAAAGTATACACAAAGTATAAATTCAAAAGACATAATTGGGTTGGGCAGCTGAACGGTTTGATAATAGAAGCATTTGTCCATCGCAGTACGCAATGTCACACAAAGCACTACAAGAGGGACGGGATCGCTTGAATGGGCATTCAAACCGGATCTAAAATTCTAAAAGTATTGTCCAAGGGCATGGAATTACAAAATACTGGAAAGGATAATCTAGCACAGAGATTCCCAAACTTATGTTTCTCGTAGACCAATTTCAAAATTTTATTGGTTTCGATACCTCTGCCACTAGATTCCTACCATATTTCCAAAAATCAATAAAAATTATGAAAATTAGATCTAATGATGGAAATTTCCATCGTGGCCTAGTTTCAACTCCTTATTTGGAGTGTTAAAAATGAAAAGAAGATGCTTCAAAATGCTTTTCATAAAGTCTCAATACGACCATTTTTTATTAATATTTTTACGGCTATGATATTGGATTCTCTAAGTGAACCGTAAAGAGATATGTATGCAGGCCGGCATGATCACTGCGGCTTTCGATTAGTGTTTTCTTTAATGTTGATAGTCTTAGCTGTTTATTGAACTACACAACGCTTACCATAAGACGTGTTGTGGTCAGTATGACGAGTTAGGATAAAACAAAAATATATTTCATCGATAGTCTTTTCCCTTTTTCGATAGATCTTCCCTCTCTCTATATTTGTCTGGTCCCCGTTACATTAGATTAAGAGGGGTTTGGATGAGAGGGTACGTTTGTGCAAGCGCCAGCATTCATGCACCAAATATATTCTGCGAAATTGACTGTTTCCGAATATATTCATCAGCGAGCACACCTTCACCGAATAGAGCTGCAGTCCGCGGCTACATATTGTGATTTGGAAACGTCGCCAAGGCGAGATCGGCCAGGGTTTCATCATAATATTTCTTGATAATGAAGGTAGAAGATAAAAATTAATCTATATATTTTTAGTTAACCTTAAAGAGTCTAAATACTCGTTAGAAAGTACAAAGTGCTATCGAACTTTTTTATCAATATTATAATGGCTGTTTCAAATTGATTATGTAACAAATGAATCGAATTAATACCTAGCGAGCATTTATTTTGTACTAGTCTACGGGTATATATAACAGTTTTGTTTTATTTTTTTACACTGGCTCTTCAAAGTGACTACAGTCCACCTGATGGTAAGTACAATGTAGTACAAAAACGACAGTGACTATCAAAGGACGAAAATCCATTGACAGTCTCTGTTGTCATGGCGGCTCGCATATACCGCGACTGAAGGTCTCTGAGACATATGAGATATACAGGTTGAATCGAGTCACTATGAGGGTCTTTACACTTGTGTACTGTGGTCACAACTCAGGACCCAGCTCGAGCAGTTCTACCACATATATTTATTTTTATAAATTTAATAAAATATGTATATTGAAATTTAAATATCTTTCAGGTCAAGCAGAAACACATTACTGGCTGTATATACTTTACACTTGTATGTCGTGCCCAACGTGACCAGTAGCGCAGCTGAGCGCCTTAGTCAAGGCACTTACTCGTACACATGACATTTCTATTACGTTAGTTCGTTTTTGAAAAAAAAAAAAAAGAAAATAAAGCCCCAGCTCATAAAAAAATTAGCCAAATATTTATATATATACGAAATAATTTTCTGATGAAAGTGTAAGCGAAGTAAGTATAAATATGCATACAGTCTATAACTTTCAGCCTAAGATCCAAGGTCGTTAGCAAGACGTAACTAAGCACTATGCGTGCGCCGCAAAGAATATGTAACTAAACCCAGGGCGTCAGATTACATAGATTCGTCATGCAATAACATTAATGTATTATGGTATATTTTTCACACTGGCTCGACAAAGTGACTGCAGTTCATCCAATGGTAAGTACAGTGTAGTCCAAAAACGCCAGGAATTATCATAGGGTCAAATATCATTGACGACCTGTGTCGTTACGTCGTCTCATACCATATACCACGACTGAAGGTTTCTAAGGACATGATTTACTGGACATACACAAGCTGATACTGAAATCCCGAAGCCGAGCTCGTCGTGCTCGTCTACCGGCCTTAGGATTAGCGGCCAGGACACAGGTCTTGGTTTGCCTCAGTAAATCCGAGCCTTAGAGGACTTAATGAAGTCTGACCATCCTGTGGACGATCGGTTGTGATAGCTTCGACTCTCCACTCCTCCGTACACCATAAAATATTCTAAAGACTTGAGAGCTTTGATTGGGTATGACATGTACATACTTTAAGATTCGCACGAATTTATTAACGTATGTTTTTTGTGTTTATCTATTTACTTGCTAGTACTAGTTTCACCGAGATTTTGTGTGTTAAGGAAGACAAAATGTTCCCACGTTGTAAATTTAATGTGTAAAAGTATCTGTCTGTAACACAGACCAGAGAATACGGGTACAAAGCCGTTACAGTGACGCTTCAACCTGTTGGATACAGCCCCTGGGGAACCTAGGTCCGCTAGTAAATGATAATCTCAGAATGCAGTTATATTATTATTTACAAATCTATGAATGAAAATCTTAGTCTACTAAATCTAAATTTGTGTAAAATTTTAATAGTCAAATAAAATTAATTATTGTGGCTATGGTGGCGTTGTGGAAAAGAGACCGGTATACATGCGCGGCGATGCAAATGGTTTGGGTTAGAATCCCGACTCGTATATTTGGATTTTTCGTATTAAATACTGGGATTATGAGGAAACTCGCATAGCGTCTAATAGAAACGTCACGTGTACTAGCGCTGTGAGAACGGCGATCAGCTGCGCTACTGGTCACGTTGGGCACGACATCAGTTTAAAGAGTTTATTCTCATTAAGATACAAATCACTTACATGAGAACATTTTGTTTAAAAACTATCTGGAACAGTAAAATACTAAGAGCTCACTCGGCAAATACAGAACCATATTTGTTAGTATTTATCTCTAATATATTGTAGTAATTTAGTTCTGTATATGCCAAGCAAGCTCGCGTTTCTAATGCAGAAGGGTAACGTGTTATATAAACGCGACATATAAACGAAAAATGGATACAACCACTAATATATCTCTACTCACACCGAAAAAGATATAGCGTGACGATCATTGTTTTAAATTAAATATATCTTACAATTAACATAACAATGAATGTGCTGTAAGAGAAAGTTACATATATTACAAGAACGCATTCTTATCAATTACACAATCATTGTTGGAATTATATGCTTTTTCTATTCTATAATAATTTAAGAAGATCCCAGAAAGAGACTTTCCCCTTGTCCCCCTAAAAAAATTCTCATATAAAAGATAATTACTACAGTGAATGCTTTTTTATCTTATTCGTAACGACGGTAGGTCATTTACTTGTAAACATTTTTGTGCTCCGAGTTACCTAATCTAAGTTATCGTAAATTATTTTATATGGATTTTTGTAAAGAATATAACAAATATTTTAGGTTTTTTATTGTTTAAAAGTAAACGCTTGACTTAAATAATAACTAGAGGAAGGTGAGAAAAAAGTTCATGATGGACTGTGTCCGCCTATCACTCCAAACTTCTAACATCGTGAAGTTCTCTTTACTTTAGCCGAGTTGTTGGGCTGTGAAGGTCTCTCGGCGAGCGTGTTCCCACCAACATATGATATGGGGTCCTTAAAACGAAGCGTGAGGACATATTTGTGCAGGTCATCCTGATCGCTACGGGTATTGATAGTTTTTTTACTGTTGATGGATTGTCTATTTTGGACTGTAGTATGCTTACCAACACGTGTGTTGTGGTCACGGTGCCGAGTAAGGATAAAAAATAATATGGAAAGATATAAAGCGAATCCATGACACTTTGAAATAATCCCTAGAGCTGTATAACTGGATTTTATAATTCCGTTGTTTGTTGTTTTGTGTGTTTTGATATACCAAATGGGTTTTAGCCAAAAATCAGCGCTCAGCTGGTCATCTAGCATTTGGTGAGCTAACTTCCCTTTGGCGCCTCATCACAGCACAGGATTTTTGTTGTTTTATAACATATCCTTCTGTTTTTATCCTATTTCAATTACGTAAATATCTATTTGTAATCTTCTGGCGCCTATATAGGTAATAAATATAATAATAAATCTTTCACGCTATATCTAGTTTGAGGTGAGCAGGAATACATTAGTGATTGTATCCACAAAACGCTTATATGTCGTGTCCAATGTGACCAGCAGCGCAGCTGTTTATCGTTCTCAGGGCACTTAGACATTTCTATTAAACAACATGTTTTGAAAACCCTGTCCAACCTGAAAGAGACATTGGTGACACAATAACATTACTAAAACTCATAAAACTATATTATTTCTGAATATTAAACATATTACCATATAAAATTGAAGAAATCGGATTATTTTACATCTGTTTTATACTCGGATTACTTAAATAATCAATTTAAAAACTAATAAAAAGATTTAATTAATAAGCGGTGCTTGGGATCTACGGGCCAATGACCTTTTTGACGTCATGACCTACTAGCATGATCCTTTGCTTTCCTTTGTTCAAAATCTACGTACACTCTTAGAGTTACCCTGTAGGTTTTTCCTTGTAATATTTTTTTAATTTGAATTTGTTTTTTCTCTTTAACTAAAAAGGATAATCTAAATAGAATCTAATATCAATAACGAGTAACGCCTTCTCGGGTCGGACATGGTTTTTATAACATACTGTGTATGGAATACAATAGAAAAAAATCTACCTCGTAAGGGTAGTATCCTTTATAGCGTGAAGTGGTTTACGGTAACATTATAAGTAATTCATAGAGGCTTACCCCATCGTTTTGCGGTGCGTCCGAAACAACTTTTGTCGTCAGAGTTGTATATAATCCTGCCTATCCTCTCACACAACGAGCCGGTGGGTTGAGGAGCCCGCACCCATTCGATATCCTTACCTGCCATTGATTACTCGCAAATGGCTTAACTATTCGCACATGCGCCCTACACGACAGTACGTAGTCAACTGCGCACGCGTTGTCGCGGACAATAAATGTCATCGTATTTTTATATGCCATTTGGAATTTTGCGTCACTATATATATTTATTTTCTAACATTTAAATCTTTCAAACACCACATAACTCATCATTAATTTTTTAACAATATATTAATAGTATTTATTGATAACTCGCATGGGACCTAAAAGAAATGTCATGTGTTAGTGCTGCAGCTGCGCTATTGGTCACGATGGGCACGACATACAAGCGCAAAGTGGATATAGCTACTAATATATCTCTGTTTACCCTGAACGGGACATATTATGACGATATTATTATTACATATTGATAACAGAATATCAAAATTTTAAGGCGATATTTCAAAATAGATGCGGTTTTCCTAACATAGGCCGAAGTGAGTAGCCGGATGGCGTAAAGGCAGTGGCCCTACCCACAACGCAGAAAGTTCTAGGTTCGAATCCCGGTCAGTACCGGAAGGTCAGTTCTGTTAGCTAATACGAACTTTTCTATGATAAATAGATTATGTTCTCGCGAGTCATGGCTGTATACACTGATTTTATAGACGAAAGAGATATTCAGGGAGGATATTCAGCATTCTATTCTAATGCTAAATATGTAAAAATAGGGGTATTTCAATATTTCCATTAAAACAAAGTAAATTATAGTCGACACATATAAGGACAGTTACACACATGAATGAATGAATAACAATTGTTCAGTAGGTGTTTTGTCTGTGTGAGAGAATGAGATATGATCTATAAAAAAATTAGATACCATAGCGCGTGTGGTGTACGATGAATGGTTAAGTAGATAGTTGTTTTTAGGTACTTTTTAGCTAAACAAGTGTTGACTCGTTTTCGTATGTTCCTACCCTCCTCCTGTTACCTTTTCCACAATATGCGGCTGTGCCTCCAGCACAGCCGAACTAGTCTCATCTCGTCTGTCACTCCGGACGGTCCCCTCCTAAGCCGTCTCCATACGCGCGAGAAATTTTCACAAAAACAATCTTAGACCCTGCATTAACCACATTTTATGAGACTAGAGTTAAATTTTAAGACATCAAAATTAAAGACTTGTATTATCAGCCATTTTTTATGTAGAAGTTGGTCCAATATTTTAAATATATTATTCAGCGCATACACTGGTTGCTGTCCTCGTCTGCCGCCCCTAGAAATGGGTTTTGGCCCTAGCTTGAACAACCCCCCTCCCCCCTAGATCAGGGCCTGGACTTGTTGCGTATCGGAAGCTTCTGTATGTCCAGTTTCTCATATAATTAGAGATAAACTTTCGTTGCAAGTGCGTTGGAATGAGAACTTTTGTAAACGGATTCTCATCCCTTGAAGGTCGCTGGCGTTCTTCGCATGCACTGTATTTTCCATCGGAAGCGATGTAATCATTTTATGGAGCCAGTTTCAAATAATTTAATAATGACAAAGCCAGGATATGTTGCTAAATACAATAAAACACAGTTTTATCATTTCATAATTTATTGCTCACCCATGAATCGATATAACAATATCAATCGAATCACACACAATGCCTTATGATTAATATGGACGGAAATGTTTACAAAAAGGAATTATAGTTACTGTCTTTGCCTATATTCATATAAAAAATAAAAAAATATAAAAAGTTTAAATAAAGTTAGATTTGAGATTCAGTCTTCATACATAATTAATTATACACTAGTTTTGGACGGTATTTGTGTCAGACCGAATTTTCGGCTACAGCTAAAACTGCCCACAGCTTTGACCTATTTGTATGGGATGTATGCCACCGATTGTAAGGTGATTTTAATTATATTTAGTTTACATTAGTGGTTGTATCCACTTTGCGCTTATATGTCCTATCTAACGTGACTAATAGCGCAGCTGATCGCCGTTCTCAGGGCACTAAAAAATAATATTTCTATTAATAAACCATGAGTTTTAAATATTCGGCTTATTGTTTTCGCCGAAGGTTGTGGTTACCAATTAATCGGCTTCGGTCAGACACTAGACGATATTTATAGAAAACGATTAAATCGCTTATAATATTTATTACAAATATATAAAAGATGTATATTTAAAATGCTGATTTGTATAGTATATATTGTCATTACGAGTTAATATATTATTATGGTTAATTTAAACTATAAGGACATTAAAATATAAAAAAGTCTGCCAGTGTAGAACGGAATACGCATCCGGTGCTATAAATGCATCTTGTAAGCACCGTTTCAGAAAGGCTCTTTAAATTATAAACGCTTTTAAATACAATATACATAAGGCACAATATACTAAAGCTAAGATTGATAAACGCTACTTTACACTTTGCTCAAACTTTAATTAATGTCAATGTAAGTTATCGATTTCGTCAACTACGACTTGGCTTTGCGAATATTTAAGCTATATTAAAATAACGTTTTATATTTTGTTTTTGTCAAGGGCAGGTTTACTTTCTGAGCAAAGCGTAAGCGAAGACAAAGTATCACATATTACTCTCGGCTTCACGATGACAAATAGATCGCTTTTGGCATGTCTTTTTTTATTAGTATCGATATGTCATTTTACCTGTGACCCTATCACTTGTTTATACAATTTTATATGTCTTTCTCTTTCCCGCACGCGATGACGTCATCTACTACAAGTTCATGAATTAATAAATCTATATTCTGTTTTCATTGTGACTTAAGAAACTATAGAGATAAACAATAAACAATATTTAAAAAATAAGTATAAATCTCGAGATTCTATTACATTCGGAGGTTTTGTTATAATAATTAAAAAAATGTCTATTCACCACACCCACCAGTAGAAACTTTCAAAATACTCTAAGTCTTATAGTAGCTTAACTTAATATTACATGACCGGTCTACTCGAAAGACCATAGGTAATTAAACTAAACTTAAAAAGGTAAATGCAATAAACATTAAAACACACAGCTGCACAGTTTAAATCATAAATTGGACGGTCTACTCACGGTCTATTGAAAAGACCACATTAATTCTACAATTCTGAAAAAAAAATACTACAATAATGAAGTGATTACTCGAGCATAACTTCAAAATGCACGACACCGAGCCGTTCTTTTCTATTGTATTTGATATTTTTCGCCCAAGCTCGGCATTCTATGTTGATTATTATACCAGCTGAAATAAATAATTACATAATAAATCATTATTCATCAAAAGGTTCATTATTAAAAGCAGCGTTAAATCCTTTGCTGTTCACAAATATCGATACCAATCCGCCATGACTGTCAATCGATCGATATGAGCAAAAATTCATAACCCACGCTTCCTTAATTTGTGCACTAAGCAATTAGTTTATAAACAAAATATGTATTAATTACAACCTGTAATGCTTTAAAAGGAGTTTTCATTAATTACTGTAGTTTTGAGAATCTTCAGATCAAATAAAAACCAAATAAACCTTGAGAACTTGTTTATTTCACTTTCTAAATTAATTTTTCGTCTTAACACTTTATCTTACGTCTTAATCTTTTCGAGCGCTAGCGTCATAAATAAACCGTTTATCCTATCTCTCTTTCTATCTTTTCTGTCTTTCACTACCATACGTTCCGATCTACGCATTTACTACTTCATACAAAATAATATTTCACACAATAACATCCACCCTACATTACTATCTATCAGCGACTAGAAACTGTGCACGATTGCCTTTTCTTTTACATTCTGTCAAATGTCGACCCGGAAATTCTCAATAAAAAAAGAAAAAACAATTTAAATTAACCATGAAAAATTATTCTATCTCCTTCAAAGTAAGCCCCTTCTGAGGTAATTCAATTACGCCAACAGTTACTCCATTCATCCATACAAATTTTATAGGCCGCGGCCAGTATTAATTTCAACTCCTTCTTCGATTGTTCCTTTATTTGCTTTAATCGACTCGAAAGTGCAAATTGAATTTGGGCAATTTGAGTTTGGGAAACAAGAAAAAATCACAGGGGCCATATCTGGCGAATACGGCGCTTGCTCAATCAAATTAATTGAGTGTTTGGTTAAAAACTCGTTCACAATTGCAGCTTTATGAGATGGTGCATTATCGTAATGCAATATCCAAGAATTGTTTTTCCATACATCCGGCTTTTTTTGACGAATGCTCTCTCGGTACCGCATCATAACGCCTATGTAGTATTCTTTATTCACTGTTTGACCTTGCGGAAGAAATCCATAGTGCACCACACCACGATAATCAAAGAAGACAGTGAAGACAGAATTCCAGGTAGACCTTTGACAGATTTTTTTTTTACACTGGCTCGACATAGTGATTACAGAGTACCTGATGGTAAGTACAGTGTAGTCCAAAAACGAAAGCGACTATCAAAGGATGAAAATCCATTGATAGTCTACATCGTCATGTCGACCCACATATACCGCGACTGAAGGTCTCTAGGTATATGAGCTACTGGATATACACAAGCTGATCCCGAAACGCGACAAGCCGAAACTGGTCACTATGACGGGCTTTACACCCATGTGCTGTGGTCGCGATCCAGACGGGCACCGACGCCCTATCACCTCGCTGCTGCTCGTTTAGCACCACCCAGGAGTCACGTGTAGGGAAACTAGAGTAAAGCCTACGGACGCGAGCAGCTTCGACTCCCAATGTATGTATGTATGTTCGAATGTATTACAGACAGGCTTGCACTTGGCTTCTATCTCACTTGTTGGAAAATGATGATGAGGCCGATGATGGAGCGTGCTCACCCAACAAATATAGATTCACTTGTCGCTTGAAGATTCCCATGTTATATATGTGTAGTGATATTCAAGAAACTTAGCAATCCAAAACCAACGATGACTGTCAAAAAGTGACAATCTATGAAGGTCACCATCTTTATAAATTAATTAAGGCTTTAAACAATAGGGCACAGATAATATACTCACTCTTTGGATTCTCAAGGTGTACGGCCACCAGGGGACTTAGATAACCCTCAGCATTTTGATAAGGGTAGAAATACCCAGGAAATCCGGGATAGGGGAAGTACCTGATAGGGCCAACCATCTCTCTGTCTGTTGGAGTCTCCCCGTAACACGAAACCCACACCATATTTGCCTGTAAAGATAACAAAGCGTGACATTCCAACATTCAATCCTTAATAATCCCATAGCCTATATGAGTCGTTTTTTTTTTTTGGTTTCTCGGGGGAAAATCCTGCATAGGACCATCAGGGACGCTGTGAGGGCAGGAGCCCCGGTGTGTCAGACTCCTACTGACTAAAAACCTCCGGGGTGTCCCTCTAATCGCTCCACCCGAGCCTGTGAAACCAAATTCATCCAGACGCCCGGAGAGCGAAATGCCTTGTCGAGGCTGCTTCTCTGGGAGGGGTAGGGGTAAAGAGCCCACCCTTCTAATACCTATCTCACAGGCGGCGCGCCGGACACTGCACACCGCCACCCTCTCATCCGGGCAGCAGACTCCCTCAAGTCTCAAGTCTATTGCCCGGCTATTGTCACCGGGGATGTCGCGCTCGCTCTGAGCGAACGCATCCCCTCCGGCGACGGTGCCTTGGCCGCCGAATAGTCAGAGAAGATGTTCGCTCTCTGACCCTTTCGATATGAGTCGTTTTGCTGATCATGGCTTGACAGTTAGATTATTGACTGTCAACGATTTGACAGTCAATTAGATTTTTTTTCCTGGCGTATAAATATTAAATTAAATTTAAGATTGGAGCTGGACAACGGATATAAGTGCTTGTAACATATTGCGTGCCATGAATAACTCGGACACCAAGATACATGCAGTCCCAGTCAGAGACGTGCATAAAGTATTTGGACAAAGCAGGCAGATTCACATAATTAATTTGAATATTATATAATGATAATAAATATGATATTACTTTCATAGGGAAGATAGATGGCATGTAAATAGAATAAATATAAATGTACAAAGGGTTCCTTTTTTTGTTTATATTAAAGGAATTCCAGACTTATTTATCGTAAGGGCATGCAATGCTTTCATGCATTTATGGAATGAACGCTACTGGTCCTAGTATGGGTGTCAGCTGACTATATTGATCCGCTTTCTGTTTTTCTGAGTTCCTTTTTTTGTTTATATTAAAGGAATTTATTACATACTTATTTATCGTAAGGGCATGCAATGCTTTCATGCATTTATGGAATGAACGCTACTGGTCCTAGTATGGGTGTCAGCAGACTATATTGAACCGCCTTCTAACTGTTTTTCTGAATAATTTATTATTATTATTTATGTATAATAGCTGACAGTGTTGTGTCTATGCTATATCATACGTGTTGCAGAGTTGAAGGAAAATGGTAGAGATCCCTTGAACACGGGGCAGTAGGTTTGAGGAAGTCTTGCCCGGATGAGCGGAAGGTGGCGCACGATTCATTGGTAATAAGATAAAGTTATTTTTACCTAAGTTCTTTTTTTCTATTTTTAGGTAAACGGGTATTGACTCCTTCGTAGTTTGCCCTGGATTAGTACAGGCAAAATACCTATTTAATAATCAATTGTTATTTATTGGTGTAATTGTTTTTAAATAATTTGTTGTTTATAAAATATTACTAGGTATTATTTTTAGGTATCACTTTTTTACATATTATGAATTAAAATCGAATGCTGAATATCCTCCCTAATATATCTTCCGCGTTTATAAAATCACCTTGTATAATAGGAAACATAATATATAATGTAACAAAGAAAAATAATAACAAAATATTGTCTCACATAGTCGCTGTTATAGCTGGTGATGTTTTTAATATGAAATTGAAGATCGTCCGGCATGCCAGCAGGAAGGTTATTCGTATCGTTGTAAAACTCCGGACGCCATCCGTATATTCTGGAATCAAACGACGATTCTGTACCAATAACTTTAATTGCACCACACAAAAGGTTGGAGAGGACCATGCTTGGCGTTTCTCTACGTCATCGAATCAGAAATAAAGACATCCGTAGACGAAGTTACCGACGTAGCCCAACAAATTGTCAAGTTGAAGTGGCAGTGGGCAGGACACATAGTTTGTAGAGAGGATGGCTGATGGAGCAGGAGTTATCGAGTGGAAACCACGTACTGGCAAATGCATTGTGGAGCATCCACTTACAATTACCCGAACCAGATCGCAGGATGGCGGTAGATGCAGGCCGCATTAGAGCGGTCGCTCTGGAAAGCATTATGGGAGGCCTACAACCCCTGCAGTGGACTTGCTACGGGATGTCCCAAAAAAAGCACTAACAAAACAAGGAACTATTACCGGTATTCATCAATCACTTTCGGCTCGAGACTTCGACCTGGTTACACAGATCAAAAGCCATAACTAAAAGGAAGCAAATACACCCATAAGACCTGTTAAATTATGTACAATGAGCCAAAGGTTTATCGTGAAATTTTTACCAAATCCAAATTTCGTTATATACAGCGTTCTAGCTCTTTAAAACTAAATAACGAATGAATCAATTTAAATTTAATGTTTTCACTCTATATTATTACTTTATCATCTGTTAATTTTGATATAATTTTGATTCTAAAATATGCTGTTTCTACGAAATAAGCTGAAAGGTGATCTGTTGTCATTCTGCACTTACTTGTTCAGTTTGAGGAAGATACAAGGCTTGGACCTGTGGAAGGAGAAATGCTTCTCCTCAATGCACGGACCTAAGCTGCGGACATCCATATCACATACTCTGCCCAGCGGTGGCGGGTTTTTAAAGTCACAATTGAAGAAGTTCTGACCTGTTCCAGCAGTTAAGCCCCGTTTTCTGTAATCTGAAATTAAGAACAAAACATACCTAAATCTCAATTGTTATATATTATTACAGGGTGAGTTAGAAATGACGCGAAGCAACGTTGACCAAACATCACACAAGTAATCAATCCAGTCGGGCAGTAGACTTGAGGGATTCTGCTGCCCAGATGAGATGGGAGCGGTGCACGGTCTCCGGCGCGCCGCCTGAGAGAGAGGTGGATTTTTACTCCCATCCCTCCCCCAGAGAGATAGCTTCAACAAGGCCTATTGTTCCCTGGGCGTCTGGACGAATTAGGCTTCCCAGGCCCGGGTGGAGCAATCAGAGGGACATTCCGGGGATTTTAAGTCAGCAAGAGTCTGACACAACAGGGTTGGCTCACAGCGTCCCTGATGGCCCTATGCAGGACTTTCCCCCCGGGATACAAAAAAAAAAGTAATCAATCCAGATCGGAACCCCCCTGAATTACCATCTAAACCTCTCATCTGATTGCCAAACGGCCCGACTGAGTATTTTGGAATTTTTCGCGAGGCGGCAAGGTAGATTTTCAGTTACGGCTAGCCACTTACTTGGACCTTCTACAACCTGTTCTGTACCTTTTTTATATTAAGTTTCACTGCTCTGAATACATGTCCCTTTTCAATCATTTTTAAAATTTAGTAGTCTCTGATTCACGTCAAGATATATGTCCCAAGCGACACGCACTCCACCGCACACCGTCGGAAAAATCACAAATTCCTCGCAGCTTTTTGCCATCCCGGCATCTTATCGCTGTTCTGACTGAACACCAACCCAAAGAACAAAAACACATCCAGAAGACCACAACAACGATAAATCAGCAATTCAGACGTGCTTACAGAAGAGAGGTACACGAAATTTTATGCAGTTAATAAACGTTTATGCTGCGATATATTGTTGTTTAATGACGGCTATATTCACGCAATATATACGCACATACAGTCAGTCCATAAAGTATTCGTACACTTTGCAAATTCGTAAGAAACTCGCTAGAACAATGCTATTTTACATGCTATGTCTAAATAAAAAATACTACCTACTACGGTATGTAATAGGCCATTTATTGCGAAAAAAACACAACAACAAAATATATAACATACAGTAGAAAAAAATTGCAGTACGAAAATAAATCAATTTTGAGGGCCAAACAAGTATTCGTACACCTATCGATTCAACCAAAGCTGGCGTATTATGGAGCGAATTTGGTTTAATTCTTGAAGGGAATGGAGGGGTTTGACACTAGAGCGTCGTATAATACTGATCACAAGTGACTACAAGTGACTCCGAGAGCGCATTGAACTGCAGAGCCGGCAGAACCATAATCATGGGTCGTAAAGGCAAAGAAACGTCGCTGGAGGAGCGAAAGCTCACCATCCGCCTTCATATTCAGTATAAGTCACAGCAGGAGATCGCAAGGCTTATTGGAAGACCGCGGTCAACTGTTCAAAGTGTGATTGACCGTCTCTGTAAAACAAAATCCCTACAGAACAAAACGAGATGTCGACGCCCGTTATCCCTCAGCGAGCAGGACAAGCGCGCTATAGTGCGCGAGATAAAAAAAAACCCTCGTACGAGTACCTCCAAAGTTGCTGCAGAGCTAGAGCGACGCGGTACCAAGATGTGCAATGAGACAGACCGTAAACAGCTATGAGAATCGGGGTACAATGGATGGACTGCGCGTAAAAAGTGTTGGGTAAGTGAAGCGAACAAGAAGAAACGCCTAGCTTTTGCGAGGGACCATCGGTCCGACGCTTCTGAGCAGCGGGAGCGGGGTATCTTCTCAGATGAGAGTAAGTTTAATATTTTCGGGTCTAACGGTAGGCAGAAAGTGTGGC
The DNA here is from genome assembly GCA_036320925.1 of Automeris io. Lineage (NCBI taxonomy): Eukaryota > Metazoa > Arthropoda > Insecta > Lepidoptera > Saturniidae > Automeris > Automeris io. The sequence goes on along the minus strand of JAUDJH010000029.1, from coordinate 5,555,697 downwards.
GGCACAAAGATGCCGAACTCGAACCCCGTAATCTAGTGCCAATTGTTAAGTACGGTGGCGGTTTAGTGTGTGTATGGAGACGCATGAGCGCCGCTGGTGTGGGCAACCTATACTTTATAGATGGTACAATGGATCATATGATGTTTTAGACATATTGAAAATGCACATGCATGCCAGCGCTGCTAAGTTGGAATTGGAAAACGAATTTGTCTTTCAACAAAATAATGACCCCAAGCATACAGCAAGAAATACGAGGATGTGGCTTTTTCACTGCCTCAAATAGCTTCATACAACTTCTCCAATCTCCGAACATGAGCCCCAAAGAGAATTTGTGGAGATATCTCAAAAGGGAGATAAGAAAAATGGTAATCTCCAACAAGAGCGACTTGAAAACTGCATTAAAAGAGGAATGGGATAAAATTTACTCCTCATTCACGGCTAAGTATGTGAAATCTCTCCCTAGGTGGATGGAAGCAGTCATCAAAGCCATAGGATACCCGACCAAATATTGAATTGTAAATAAAACTTCGAAAGTAACAATCTGTTAGAAAAACTATAACTGTACGAATACTTGTTTGGACCTCAAAATTAGTTTATTTTCGTACTGCAATTTTTTTCTACTGTATGTTATATATTTTGTTGTTGTGTTTTTTTCGCAATAAATGGCCTATTACATACCGTAGTAGGTAGTATTTTTTATTTAGACACAGCATGTAAAATAGCATTGTTCTAGCGAGTTTCTTACGAAATTGCAAAGTGTACGAATACTTTATGGACTGACTGTACATACCCACACACACTCATTCCATCATAATGCATGACTATAGATAGTGATTGGCGGTTGCCGGAGCAAGTATTAGGGCCTTGAATAGTAGCCGGTTAGAAGACTTGAGGAAGTCTCCTGCCCGGATGAAAGGGCGGCGGGGCGCAATGTGTCGCGCAACCAGTGAGAAAGGTTTGGAGGGGGTGAGCTCATTACACCCATTCCTCCCAGGGACAAGGTTCCTAAACAGGCTGTTTGCTCCCGGAGCGACTAGAAGTATTCAATTTCCCAGACCCAGGTAGTGATTGTAAGGACAAGGATTGTAAGGTGTTTTTAGTCAATAGGAGTCTGTCACACCGGAGTTGCTGCCCTCACAGCAGCCTTGACGGTACTATGAAGGAGTCTCCCACAGGTCACCAAGAAAGGGTGTTAAATAATAGTCCACAAACCTGACAAGAATTCTATCAGTTGATCCTCCCAATATTTATAGCTTTCATAGCTGGTTCCTTTGTACCAGATTAGGGTGCTTCTGACATCTGGAGGCAGTGGTCTAAATCCTAGTCCTGGACTGGTTCCAATCAAGCTGTACTCTTGCTGCAGACGTGGTACTCGAGGGTTGATGAACTGCTGTCGGAACGTCACCATGCAGATTGCAAACAAAGCAACCAATGAGGCATAGAAGATTATGTAGAACACTATAATTTTTCCTGAAAAGCATAATTGTACCTTGTTCATATTACAAAGTCCCTTATAACAATTCTTTGAACATAAATTCCCATATTTAGTATAAATAGACAAAATAATTTTATATTGATTAAGGTACTAAAATATTGTTAAAAAAAAAAAACTAGAATCAAAACAAAACATCCTATTCTTTCATGGGGACTTTAGACCTAAGGAACAAGGTATAGTCTGTGCTATTTACAAATATGAACACAACATAACCTTTAATCACATTTAAATCATTTACACACATTTCAGAAACACTCCTTAAATTTTAAGACACTTATAAACACTCATAAAGTATAAACATGTAAGCAATTGTAGATTGGTAAGACAAAAAACAACAGTATATACATTTTATTATTGTATTTATTTTTTTTATTTCTGGCTGTAGTGTAGTGTAATGGATCAGACCTGTAACAATGCAGCTAAGGGAATGAGCTTAGGTTCAGATTCCCACATGGGTATCAGTAAAGGAAAATATCATAAGGAAACTCATATTGCATCTAATAGAAATGTCATATTAAGCGCTTTGAGAATGGTGACCAGCTGCACTCTGGTCACATAGGGCACGACATATAAGCGTAAATTATATACAGCTACTAACATATCTCAGCACTTGGAATGCAGCCCATTATCCAGTAGGCCACCATAGCCAGCGATAAAATTGACACTTAAATACTCAATCATTATTAATTGGATTGTATTGAGTGTCTAGTGAAGCCATTTTGTCCTTGATTGATTAACATTAATCTCAAGTCAATACTATTAACTATAAACTAATTAGTATTTGAGGTAAGAACCTCAATAGTCTTTTGTAGCTTTCATTATTTTGATGCAGTATTATTCTATACTAGCTGATCCGGCAAATGTTGTTTTGCTATATAAGTTATTGTAATATCTTCTAAGATGTTCATTGAAAATATAGTTATGTCAAAGACAATTTTGTTCACAATTAATAATCTTAATCAACAACACATTTATTTGGATAAATATTAATATTATTACTTTGATACAATTCTTAACAAATTATGCATTAATTTCGACCAAATTTTATTATTATAAAAACGGTTCTAGTGACTTAATCTTAAAAGATAGACATATACTGTCGCGGACATTTTTTTGGATCATTTCAAGAGGAATAATTCTTTCGTACGTATATTTTTGGTATCTTGAACCGTTTTTGCAGCGCACGCAATGGAAGCCCTCAAGGATGACTAGTTTTCCCCGTTTTTTTTCCCATTTTCCATTATTTCTTCGCTCCTAATAATTGCATCGTGATGTTATATAGCCTAAAGCCTTCCTCGATAAATGGTCTATTCAACTCAAAAAGAATTTTTCAATTCGAACCAGTAGTTCCTGAGATTAGCGCGTTCAAACAAACAAACTCTTCAGCTTTATAATATTAGTATAGATTAAATAGAGGTGATCACAAAGCCATGATATTCATTAACTCAATAATTCTCATCACAAAACACATTTTAACTTTAGTTTAGGTTCAAAGAGTCACAAGAAGTTCTCTAACTTTGACTTTAGCTGAGTCATTAAGTTGTGAAATACTCTTCTGGCAAGCAAGTTCCCACCATCCCATGATAATGGATCCTTTACATGCAGTGTGAAAAGATGTTTGTACAGGCTGGCATGATCACTGCAACTATTGATTAGTTTTTCTTAACTGTTGATTGTTGTAGTTGTTGTTTGGATTGCACTATGCTCATGGCGTGGCATGGTCACTGGTATAAAAATGATGATGATGATTAAAAATATATTTTTTATTGGGAATATAAAACATAGACTAACATTTGGCATATTAATAAGATTTTTATATAAGATTAGTTTTAATGGCCCAGCTTTGTGATGTAGATATCCCTAATTTTACACCCTTAGGGGTTGATGTCTGAAAACCATTCAAAATAGTATTTTTTATTTCTAGCCATAAATCGAAATACCTGTTCTCATAATGGTTACTACAAAATTCATAGACTTAAAAAACTACCAGGGTGTACCTTCCTCCGTTTGCCAGAGCCAAGAGTATGGCCTTCCCAACTTTCTCTGCTTCTAATGGATTGTCATTGGCCTTGGTGGTCCTTTACTCAATTTACTTTGTCCAATAGCACTAACTTTTATAATAAAAATTAATAATATTTACGTATCGAGGAATTTTATCAGATTTTCATATACATATATATTAATACTATATTTGCAAAGAAGATCGAAATTCTAATAAAATATTTTTTTAATATAAAAAGTAAATAGCGTCGCATTTTTTATTCCGAAACGGTAATAACAATATAACGCTCTAAAGCCACGCCCTACATATTTCATAGTTTATGCTGATCACATTACAGTAATTAAAAACAAATATTGGTTTATAAATACATTTTAATAATTAATATAATTAATTACTGTGTCCTTAATTTATAAATTAATTCTTTTTATTGTTTACTAACCCCAGCTTTCCGATGTCCGTCCAAGTATCGCGCCAGTATCTTCGTTATAACAGAAATGTAAAAATCTGTTTCTTCCAGGCCTTCGAGACGGTTTCATATCCATTTCAAATTCTTCGCGTCTTGGATTTCGTATCATTTTCGTAGTCTAATGCACTTTCAAAATTACAAAAACTATAAACCCAGCCGCCACCACCAAAGTTTGAATGACAATACGGCAAGATAAAGATGCCAATGTACGGTGACAAATCGATGATTTCCATCGATTGAATTATTCGATTATGTTAAATGATTTACAATTCAACTCTAGTTCACAATTTCTATCAAAATTCTACATAACAAGTCTTAGCATAATAATAGCATAATTTATAAATAAATTAAAACAATTAATAAAAGTTTAAAACGATATTCTTAGAAACATGTGTGATCATTCATGATACGTATCGAAAATCCCTCAGTTTATTTAATATCCTCATCGTCTCGAAAGATAATATTATAATAATTGTCAGTTTTGTAATTAGAACAATTGATTATTCAACTTGATTCGATAATCCGGCATTGAGCTTGATTGAGACGATTGTCATGGAAACTTGATTCCCTCATAAAATCTGCATTAGGCTTGATTCAAATAATTATATAACATTTTGGTTGACCAATTGTCTCATTCAATTCGATTGTATTGAAATATAATTATGTAAGGAGTAATAATTTTGATTAATGAAATATTTCATCGTCACACAACATTAAGCAAAATTAACAATCTACATTTAATTAACGATGTCAGCTTTTTTTCAATTTGTCCCCTGAAAATGTTTGAAAATCCCAAATATAGAAAAATTTTATGACATCTTATTGTTTTTAGAGCTATTTATCAGTTAACATTTATTCGTTAATTAGTAATCAGTTAAAAGCTATATATTATGAGCTAAATTGATAAACTAACATCAATTAATACGAACGATTCCATATTATGTTTTCTAGTATTTTTAACGTTCGTTTGTTTGCTTTTTTGGTGTTTAGCTGTTATCATGACAGTGGTTGCCTCGTAGAAATCAATTTTAGTAGTATGGTCGCCTGATATACCGTATAATAGTAACGATAGGATGCATTGTATTTGACGAGTATTGATAGCAAAAGTATTAGATATCATTCCCCTTGCCTTTTTAATCTAATAATATAATAATAAGTTAATAAAATTATTAATTCCCAAGAATGTATTTTTGTTTCCTGTAAAAAATACCTGTTTATTTAATTAGGTAATTGGTATTTTTAATCTTTTTAAGTATTTTATTGTTCTTTCACTTGTTTGCTCACAAAAGAGTGAACAAGATTATCACATGTCTTGAACTACGTATACTTATATACAAATAATTGACGGTGCAAACTGGATTCTCAATATTAACTTAGAGACATTGACGAAATTCATTGCTTTTATTGTAAACTGGTTAATTCACGGATGATAAACTTTTATTTCATTATGACATCAAAAGTTGTTAAAACAATGTTAATTTATGTTGGAAACTATTTTATAGTTGTAAAACAAACCTATATACACATAAAGGTTTATAAGAAAAAGTAGTTGTCATATATTGTAAAAATAGATAGTGACGTTATCTAAAATATAAGATATTATCCATACGAATCTCAGTTATTATTGTGTATATTTGTCCAAATTATAACAATTTATTCAACGCTCAACTCTACTTGGTTGACAATTATGAATTGACAGCTGATCTCTTCTGTAGGTACCTACTTGAGAGTTGGTGCATAGTTGCTTTATTTATTTGATAATATTATTAATCGGTAGTTCGGTGTATTCTCTGTGATAATTGCACCAATATGTTTATTTAAATTCTGCTTTAGTTTAGTTTGATCTAATTGATAAGCTTCGTATTAAAATTTTCATACTACAAATAAAATAACTAATATAACCATGTCTTCATCATTTCACAAAATTATTGTCATAGTTGGATTTATTTCATTATTCCATTCTGCATTTTCTGCAGCTCAACGTAAGTTTATTATTTTTAAAGTTATGGTCAAATAATGGTTTAAATTAAGAGTTTTCCTGACATCATCTGCTCACAGAACTAGTGCAGTTCTGATCTTGTATTAACATAAAGTAAGCTTATGCACTGTCGCTTCCATTTGCGCCTCGTATGGAGAAAAATGTTTATGACATTCAAGAAACCTAAACAAAACTTTCTTTTGTCTTACATTAAATGTAGACAAGTAAGAATTAACCTATATACCACTATCATAATTATGTGAAAATCAGTTATTTTATTATCTAGACAATTTGTATTTTTTTGTTGCAGATAGATCATACCTTCGGATAACTTCACAAGAATTCACTACACTACCTTTAGATGTATGTATAATTGATATATTAGCTTTTTAGCATTGTCTCTACTCTGATTTTGTATATTTGTATTCAATCAATTGTGTCTTGGCACTTTTTTTTTAGACAAGGATTTTTTGGGGTGGTAGGGTAATAGCCCTAATTGGGTTGTGACCACAGTTCACAAGTGTAAAGACCGTCATAATGGCTGGCTTTGGCCTTTTAGGATCAGTTTGTGTGGGTCCTGTAGTTCATTTACCTCAAGATCTTCCATAGTAGTACAAATTCGCTGATATAGTACTAGTACTTAGTAATAGACTACAGTTAATGGAATTTCATCCTTTGGGGAATTTTGGCATTCTGGCATTGGCATGGACTGCACTGCACTTTCCATCTCATGCAATGAAACCTTTTTATTGAGGCAGTATAAAAAATATGTCCTGGCACAATATTTTCACAGGATGAGAAAAAGTATGTCTTTCACCAATGTATATTGGTGGGTGTATCTACTTTGCACTAAATGTAAATGAAGTTAACAATAAGGAATACCACTTAATAAACTTAGTATTGATATACAAGTGCTCAAAACATTGAACACAAGTTGTAGAGAAAACATTTTTTTTTGTGTTAAGTTAAATACAATACTGACATAAATACTGTATGTTTTAACCTAATTTTAAAAATCTTTCAGATAGTAGTACAAGCTGTTATAAGCTTGTTTGCTGTAATGTGGAGTGTGCTGAATGTAGCAGGAAATCTTCGTGAAATACATGCTGCTGCAGAATTAAATGCAATAAAATGGGAGACTCAACAGAACCTGCCGGCATTTTATATCTTCAATCATCGAGGAAAAGCATTAGCACATAATTATGTCCCAAATTCTGGCAAAACAGAATTGGAAAATTTAGAATAGCTAAAAGTATTGATAGCATAATTTTATAGAAATATCAGTTGTATGTCTTTAGTACATTTTGTATTGGAAGAACTTTTAAATAAATAACAGATATCTGTTCGAAGCATTATTTTATATAAGGATAATTTTAAGTTTTTCTTCACATTTATAACAAGTAATACACGTGATTATTTAGATTATAACAGATGCATATGTATCTTTAAAAGGTGTTTTAGTTATACCTTGTTCATTTTAGGAAGTCCACCATGACAGGTAAAATAGGTTAATTTTATTTATGAAAAAAATTATATTTTATATATTTATTATCAGGCAAGCAGTTGAAAGAACTGAAAAGTATCCTAAAGTGTATCCTATTTTACTTTTTTGTTTTGTGGTTGAGATAGTATTTGGCTACAGGAGTTTTAAATTGGTTCACATTTAGAGCTGAGATTATGTCATCTAGATTATTGTAAGTTCTTAATATCCAGTATTTGACATATTTTTAATTTCGAAAAAAATAAGTTAATTATTTTCAAGTGTGTTTCTGTTTAATTATAATTTGTCAATGAGTTGGGTATTTCTATTGGGGATATAGTGTGAAATATATGTATTTAATTTCCTTGTTTTGTAAATCTCAATTCTGAAAATAAAATTGAAACTGCATTTAACAGTACCTATATAAATATTTAGTTAAAGGATAAATAAGGACTTCATAGAACTAAAACACATTTTATTTTATATTTAAGTTTCAAGTTGATACATACTTTTTAGTATGAAGTGTATAAAATATGAAACAAGGACATCTTATGAATTAACTTAATTATATATCATACTTCTGAAAGTTTTACAAATACTTTTTTCCATATGTACCATATTCACACAAAAGTTTTATAATAAGTCCAATTGCACTATGGTCACTATCGGCCGCCTCTATAGCCGCCTCCACCACGGTTATATCCACCACCACCGCGGTTATACCCGCCGCCGCCGCCCCCGCCACGGTTAAATCCTCCACGTCCACCACCGCCTCGATTAAAACCGCGTCCGCCGCCTCCCCCTCTGCCAAATCCGCCCCCACCGCCGCGTCCTCCGCGAGGTCCTCCCCTGCCTCTTCCAACGCCGCCTCTCTTTGCCCCAGGCGGCTGCGGCAGGAACCGCTTCAGCGGCAATAGTTTCGCAGGATCAATAAAGAACTGTTGGCCGTCTTTGAAACTCTTCGCTTTTATGTTTTCCCCAAGCTTCACAGAGACGTAGTAGTCGCGGAGATTGCCAAAAATTTCATCGATCTTCCCGATTTGCTCCTTGTTTTCGAGATATATGGGAGCGTTGAAATAGGGCACGTCCTCTATGTCAACCTTGCAAACTAAATCATCTTGCACTGTCCAGCCGTAGTGGCCAAGAGGTATGACCGTTTCAGGGGGTCCTGCATCGTATTGTTGCCTACCACCGCCGCCACCACCACGTCCTCGATTACCGCCGAATCCGCCTCGCCCACGGCCACCTCCGCGACCACCGAAACCACGGCCTCCGCCACCACCACCTCCTCCTCTTCCTCGAAATGACATATTGACTTTAGATCATTAAATTTGTTTATCGCCTAATTCAAATAACCTCTACATCAGCGTGTTTTTTAAATTCCCAGTTACCACGCTTGCTCTTGCTTTGACAAGTGCTGTCAAAATTAAAACAAGGTGCGTTCACGGAGGTAAAGTTTTTCGCCACTGGATAATAGCATCATTCACGGAACTTATGAAGCCATCAAACGTGTCAATTTTGCTACTAATGACAATCGTCAAAACTTTCATGGAGCTTCAACGATATCGAAAATAACACCAATTTAACAAATTTCGGTAAATAGGGAAAGAATGGAAAGATGATCTGTAAGTTTATTTATTTATGGGCTACCAACAATACCATTACTTATATTGTTAACAATAAAATCGTGTGCCTTAGTTAGGAGCTTAGTACCCTTAGTTTAGTAGTCCAGATTTTAAATATCATTAATGAGAGAACAAATAATTTGAGTTTCATACGTTTATGTTTCCTAATTTAGAAAAAAAAATGAATTTATCTTAATAACTGGATAATAAGACAGATCGCCATTAAATTTCGATTCACCGAGGTGTGTTAAGAGTTAAGGTTCAAGATAAGTGATGAAAAAATTATCTAGCACCCTGAAAACAACTATGATGGGTGTGCACGGATTTTCAAATATTAATTTTGATAAAGACTGTGTGGCTCACTCATTTGCCTGCCTTAGATCGAACGAAATAAACACCAACAACCAGGATTGGCGGCAAAGCTTTAAGCAGGAGTGGTTGCAAAGCTTTAAGCCGGTGTGGTTGCATCTTTTCTGTACTCTCGCTGAATATCGGCGGATTTATTTGTGAAGGTCTATCCCGGACAAAACGTATTGCCAAACTCGAAAAGAAAAATCTCGCTGAATAATATTTATTTTCTTGTTGTGATCAGCTGGGTGTTCAATTGTTGTCCGAACTTGTGTCGTGGGCTTGGGTAATAATGGAATGCTCGGCTGACCATGTGCGAAGGGGATTCAATGATTTTTTTGGCGAGATGCTAGTGGAGTGATGCTTCCCTTGGATCGCTCAGTTTTCCTGTCAATTGTGTTCCTATATAGTCTTCCTCGCCGTTTATATTGTGTGTGTATAGAAATGGTGCAAAAGACAGGAAATGAATATTGATTATATTAAAAAGAAGCTACGACAGAGATATTAGAGCGTGGCGGGAAGACTTAACAGAAATTTAATAAGACATGAAAACAATAACTTCACATATGGCTGTATGGCGTATATGCCTTTGCTTTTTCAATATTAAAAGAACTACAATCAATTTTGACAACTCCATAAAAACTAAAATTAGGTACAAGAATGGTACATTTTGAAAACAGGATCAAAATGTATGCCATTAATAACTGAATAGCAACGAGCATATAAAATATTGAATAGAAAAGAAGAAAATAATCAAGAAAAAATATAATTTTAACGTTGCTGTTGTGATATTATTGATTAAATATTGTACTGTTAACGCGTACAACTTAGCAGTCTAATCTTTACTTGTATTATTTGATCAGTAAATAGTTCCACACCTATAATGGCAAATCTTGAAGAAGAAATACATAGTTTAAAAGAAAAAAATACTGAATTAGCCCAAAAAATGCAGTATTGGAAGATGACGGCGGAACAGCGCGAAAATGAAAAACTTGCACTGATGAAAGAAAATAACGAGCTGAGACTAAAACTTAGTGTAAGTTTCATAAAACGTATGGCATACTAGTCTCGAATATACAACAGATGTAACAAATAATTTAGTAATAGTTCTAGTGTTAATTGCAAAGTATTCATATAAACATAATTTGGTAACCAATACATTTTAGTTACGTACATATAGCTATATAAAAAGGTGATTGTGGTACGTGTCCATTGGTAGGCTTACCATACACCCGTTTTTTTGGTAACCTGGGTGAAAATCCTGCATAGGACCACCAAGGTCCCTGTGAGGGCAGCAACACTGGTGTAACCGACTCTTACTGACTAAAAACCCATAGGGTATCCCTCTAATTGCTCCACCCGGCCCTTGGAACCAAACTCTACCAGTAGCCCTAGGAGGGAAAAGGGGTTTACACAGCAAAGAAAAGAGCCCTGTTTTTCAGAACCTCTCAGGCAGAGCACTGGACACTGCACACCGCCTCCTTCTCATCCGGCCAACAGACACCCTCAAGTCTACTGCCCAGGATTTACCATACAACCTAGAGTCCTAGATTAACCAAGATTGTCTCGGTTCGGTCCATTGCTCCCAGCATTTTGTACTTTTGTCTTAGTTTTAGACAATGGTCTTTATAAGCTTAAATGACGTTTAAAATCTTCCTGTCTCTGTAATTATCTGAAGGGATGTTCCACTACCATTTCCGTCTAATATTATTTGAAAATTTTCATGTTTATGCAGCTTACTAACTTGTATGTTTACTACTTCACACACACTTTTCTTTCCACTCATTCAATAACAACAAAGTATTATACACTTGAAATAATACCATTCTGGCATGGACTACTACTATCTCAATCACAAAAATAAATAATTAAGAAAAAGTGAATTCTTACAGGCACTTATCAGTTGTTTCAACTTCATGCTTCATAATAGACAAATAAATTGCTGTGGCTGTGGTAGCATCATGAATCAGGGACCAGGAGCCATGTGTTGTAATGTGAATGGTTGTAGGTTCAACTCTCGGCACATATCTGGGATTTTCCAGATAAATTACAGATTTAAGCACATGAAAACATCTTGAGAAAACCCATATGGTGTCTGATAGAATTGTTATGTGTAAGTGCTCTGAGAATGGTGATCAGCTGCACTATTGGTCACATTGGGCATGACTTATTAGCGCAATGTCGATACAGACTCTAATGTATCTCTGATCACCTGAAAGAAATATAGAATGGCAATATTATTGTTTATAAATTGCCTCAGGACATTGTAAATGCAACATTAACTTATAGTTTCAAAATTACACTGTATAGATGACTCATCAAAACTGGAGTTGGATGTATGGACAGCTCTATAGCCAAATCAGCAAAAAGCTGCTCACTTATTAATTGATAATAAAAAAAAATGTTTATTCCAGAGACTCAAGAGTCGTGGAAGTGACCAAGCTCGTAAAATGGATGTAGCGAATCAGGCAGCAGGGGAAAGAGCTCTTGCCAGCTTAGTACGAGCCTCTGAAGACATTGCTCATATGATAGAGCTTGCTAAGACTTATGTTAGAGACAGACAAGAGTTGGAAGCATCATCTCCTCGATGGAGTGCAATCAGTGGTTCCCCCACCACTGAGAAAACGGATAGAGTTCACAGAGTACCTCCTTTGTTGGTAGGAGGTCAATCCATACAACCTGTTGTTGCTCTAAGTCGAACACTTTTCAATCCTGCAGATTTACGTAAGTATCTAATGAATTCACTTCATAAGGGTTCTCCATAATGGGTTAGTACCCATAGAGATTTACTATACTTAGATTATTACAACACTGTTGGTAATCAATCTAAAAAAAAAAACACTTGTGTGATCTGTTCATTTAAGAGGTTAGAGGCAGTGAGATGTATTTATTAGCAAAAAGAAACAATTATTATAATATTTTTAAAACAATACACCAAATATACACTTAAATCAAGCAAGTTTTCACAAAATGCTGAAATATACAATTAAATTGAGTTAAAATGTCTTAATCTGCCACTATATACTACTAAGTACAGGATGTATATTTACTCATACTGAAGGTTATATCATATAGCCATATTTGATATTGACATCTTTCACTACTCCTTGTTAAGGTTTCTGTTGTTATTCCCATTAAAACAAAGTAAATAATACACAGAATATTTAAGGAAAATTACATACAGAAATGAATGAATAACAGTTAATTATAAAATAGGTGTTTTGCCTGTCCTAAACCAGGAGAAAGTAGAAAGAGAAAAGGAGCCAAGACCTGTTTACTTAAAATTAAGTAAAAGGATTTTTTTTTACTTACCAATCAATCCTATGTCATACCCAATAGTGTGTCCAAACTCTTTAGAGATAATTTCTCATTTGTTCATAAAGTTTTCTTTATGATTTATTAGGGAATATAGTTATTTACATTTGTATTAATTGTAAGCAGGTAAAAATGATTGTATCCTGAAAATCTTCCTCCTCTATTACATCACTCTGTAGCTGATATTTAATATATTGTGAAAAGATATTTATTTATTGTAAGGGTTTATTTATTTATTATAAAGGTATTAAGGTATAGCACGCTGTCCTAGATTCCATATATATGTTTTAATATTTTTTTACATGTATTGTATATATCGTTTATTTATTAATTAATAAAATAAATGAATAACCACATATCATTATTTTAAACAAGTGTTCTAGCAACTTGTTTGAATAGGAGAGTTTATACTAATTACAGCAGTTATCATTATATAATTTTATAACATTATAGCATTTCTTTATTTATAAATTGATGGAAGTAAAATTAACATTAATTGTTAAATCACCCTTTCCAGGATACATTAGTCAAAACCATATCTAAATTGGTTTATCTATTTCTGGGATTACATGGCACAAACACCTACAGATATATGTATACATCACGGAAGTGCTTTTGTTTGGTGTAGTGGTATATGTAGAAGCTCATAAATAATTTTCCATCTAGATAATATTATATATGTAGCGACTTCACGAGTTTTGTAAGGCACGCGGGGCTGCGACGAGCAGGGTGTGTGGCAAGCATCCACGCGGCTGCCTTCAGTTACAGCGCTCGCGCCACAGTATCGTTCATACTAGCTAAGAGATCGTGCGCGTCAGTCTGCCTTATACACCAAAGTGTAATTAATATAAGTTGTACCGAAATTATAATTTAGTTTCAATTATCGACAATAGTATTGGGGTTGGTGCAGCAACCCCAAATATACATGTATGAGGTTCGAGGTTTATTATATGTATTGATATTTTAGGATCATCAAGAAGTTCAAACCAGAACCACAATGTGACTGTTCGAGCAGTGCCCATGCAAGTGTTACAAGGTACTTTAGTCAGTTTATACTTAATTTGGGTAACTGATACAGACATCACTTGAATGCAGGTCATATTGACACGTAGGCTAATAATAGGACATGAGGGAGGGAGACAGGATACACTAGAAAAGTATATCCGATTTCTACCAAAAATATGCTACTGTTTTTCTTATACGCTAAGTTAGAGTAAAGACTCTTTCAAGCAATGATTTGTATAAATTTTACATAGAACAAGGTTAAAAAAAAATGATACAATGAATGTGTTCTGTTCTACCTAGGGGGTGTCTTTAAGAGAAAAATCTTAATTATGACGTTACATTCATTTACTTCTTAATTAAAAAACTTCCTGGATCTTCAAGGACCTGTAACCTGTAGCCTCGGATCTTGAAATTTTTCTATGTGAGGCAAAAACTACTATCTGCTCTACCACATGCTGATCGGTTAAAGAGACATTGTGAGGAAACCCCGCATGACATCTAATAGAAATGTAATGTGTACTAGTGCTATTATAACGGCGTTCTGCTGTCTTACTGGTCACGTTGGGCACAACTATAAGCGCAAAGTGAATTTAGTCATTAACGAAGTTCAGTCAACTGCTGCTAACCGGTGCGTTTTCGCACCGAGGCGCAGTTCCAGTCCGACGCAGCCTTGAGTTTCTTTCGGCGTTTCTTCTCCAGGTAGTCACTTCCGAAACGCTGGTAGATCACCCGTAGGGTTAGTACTTTATTTGGCTGGCGGTCCAAGTCGAGGTTCGTACCCACAGGGGTGCCCTTGCATTGCCATCCAACCCATAAACTCGCTGGCTGAGCACCTTCTGTGCTCGCCCTCTAAGCCCGGTTGAGCTGAAAATGCCTTTCCCGGCAATCAGTAGTTAGTCCGCTTCAAAAAAAAAAAAGTCATTAACGAAAGAGATATAGCGTAACGACATTATTATTACAACAGTCTTCAAAAGCACATGTTCCCTTTGTCATAATATTGTATTTTTTAAAGTGAGAGTGAGAATATTTTTGTTTTTTTTTTTTAGATGTATATATTCCGTTGACAAGGATCGACGCAGGTGACAGACAAAGTAATAATACAAACGCTGATACGTACAGAGAAAATGATGAAGACATTGATGAGGATTTGGATCTTGAAGGTACTTACAATTTTATTCTTTCTGACAATGAAGTTTTTACAAGGAACTTGTGAAACGCGATAAATGTTGAACAACAACTTATCAAAATAAATAAAAAAACAACTATTGAATATTTTCGGCTCACGAAAAAAAAGGATATTTTTTTTTTTTCACGACGAATTAGAAATTAAGTTTTGCGCATAGAAAATAGATTCCGAAAATCGTAGCTATTATTAAATCAATACCTGCTATAAATACTTTACGCGCGAGGGTCTTACATGCGAAATTCCTACTTTTAATTATGGCTCGACGTTTCGACCTGGTTACACAGGCCATGGTATGAGCACACTGACGCGCCGCGGACTTTTCATCGCAAGCGGGAAGTTTCCTCTACCCCCGCAGTACCAGCATGTTTATAAGGTGACAAAACGATCTAGTTTTCTAATCACTGGGTTGTCACGCCGATGATAACTTAACCCTTAATAACCTAGAGTTTCAATTTTGATACCAATCTTTTAAACCGAATGTACAGATTTCCCTTTACTGGGTCATGAGCGGGGAGATTGAATTGAAACCACTAGATACAGACATACAGTCAGTCCATAAAGTATTCGTACACTTTGCAATTTCGTAAGAAACTCGCTAGAACAAAGCTATTTTACATGCTGTGTCCAAATAAAAAATACTACCTACTACGGTATGTAATAGGCAATTTATTGCGAAAAAAACACAACAACAAAATATATAACATACAGTAGAAAAAAATTGAGAACGATAATAAACCAATTTTGAGGTTCAAACAAGTATTCGTACAGTTATACTTTTTGTAACAGATTGTTATTTTCGAAGTGTATATTTACAATTCAATATTTGGTCGGGTATCCTATGGCTTTGATGACTGCTTCCATCCACCTAGGGAGAGATTTCACATACTTAGCCGTGAATGAGGAGTAAATTTTATCCCGTTCCTCTTTTAATGCAGTTTTCAAGTCGCTCTTGTTGGAGATTACCCTTTTTCTTATCTCCCTTTTGAGATATCTCCACAAATTCTCTTTGGGGCTCATGTTCGGAGATTGGAGAAGGTGTATGAAGCTATTTGAGGCAGTTGTGCAAAAGCCACATCCTCGTATTTCTTGCTGTACGCTTGGGGTCATTATTTTGTTGAAAGACAAATTCGTTTTCCAATCCCAACTTAGCAGCGCTGGCATGCATGTGCATTTTCAATATGTCTAAAACATCATATGATCCATTGTACCATCTATAAAGTATAGGTTGGCCACACCAGCGGCGCTCATGCGTCTCCATACACACACTAAACCGCCACCGTACTTAACAATTGGCACTAGATTACGGGGTTCGAGTTCGGCATCTTTGTGCCGCCACACTTTCTGCCTACCGTTAGACCCGAAAATATTAAACTTACTCTCATCTGAAAAGATACCCCGCTCCCACTGCTCAGAAGCGTCGGACCGATGGTCCCTCGCAAAAGCTAGGCGTTTCTTCCTGTTCGCTTCACTTACCCAACACTTTTTACGCGCAGTCCATCCATTGTACCCCGATTCCCATAGCTGTTTACGGTCTGTCTCTTTGCACATCTTGGTACCGCGTCGCTCTAGCTCTGCAGCAACTTTGGAGGTACTCGTACGAGGGTTTTTTTTATCTCGCGCACTATAGCGCGCTTGTCCTGCTCGCTGAGGGATAACGGGCGTCGACATCTCGTTTTGTTCTGTAGGGATTTTGTTTTACAGAGACGGTCAATCACACTTTGAACAGTTGACCGCGGTCTTCTAATAAGCCGTGCGATCTCCTGCTGTGACTTATACTGAATATGAAGGCGGTTGGTGAGCTTTCGCTCCTTCAGCGACGTTTCTTTGCCTTTACGACCCATGATTATGGTTCTGCCAGCTCTGCAGTTCAATGCACTCTCGGAGTCACTTGTAGTCACTTGTGATCAGTATTATACGACGCTCTAGTGTCAAACCCCTCCATTCCCTTCAAGAATTGAACCAAATTCGCTCCAAAATACGCCAGCTTTGGTTGAATCGATAGGTGTACGAATACTTATTTGGCCCTCAAAATCGATTTATTTTCGTACTGCAATTTTTTTCTACTGTATGTTATATATTTTGTTGTTGTGTTTTTTTCGCAATAAATTGCCTATTACATACCGTAATAGGTAGTATTTTTTATTTGGACACAGCATGTAAAATAGCTTTGTTCTAGCGAGTTTCTTACGAAATTGCAAAGTGTACGAATACTTTATGGACTGACTGTAGATGGGCAAAATGTAATCAGATTAATGAAAATGATTAACGATTACATTTTACGTTTTTTACCATTATTATGACTGCATTTAGCTCATTTATGTTTTAAACACTACAAAATCCCGGATTGTATGCACATTTATGACTCCTTAATGTTTTAAATGGATTTAATCATGACTACAGAGCAAGAAAATTAAAATCACGACTACATTTTGTAATCATTCTACATTAATCAGATTACATTTTGCCCATCTCTGGATACAGATGACCACTGGTTTAATTAATAGAACATATATAGCACGTTAAACCAATACTTGATATCTCTTAGGTATCTCTGTCGTTTCGTTACGATTTACAGTATGGCACCTTTGCCTTATATGCAGCTGCTGTGAACGAAACTATAACGCGATGTGATTTTGCACAACGCCATCTACCGAGCCGACATGCACCACGCCATAGCCTGTTCACAGCAGCTGACTAATGTTCTTTTACTCGAACACCGAATGTTCACATTACTATTAGTTTTTATGCCTGAAGTATCAAAATTGATACCTGTTTTTTTTTTTTAAATAAATAGATATGTAAAATAAATATTGTGATTACTTTAGCTATTTTTCCCTTCATCTAGACACTCAAACACAGTAATATTAAAAAGAAAAAAACACTTTCGTAAATCAAGCTACTAAGGGATAAACCCATCATCTAGTTAAAGTTTTATGCTTTGTGCTACAGGTTGAAACGTCGAGCCACAATTATAAGTTATTTCGTGCATAAGTCCCGTTAAAATATTAATAATGAGTACAAAGTGCAAAAGTTAAAAATGTGTTGATACCTGCTATGTGCATTCTTTTGTAGATTCCAAAATGTGATTATTGCAAATATTTGCTGATCAAAACACTAGACATTTCTTTGACATTATCAACTTTATTATTTCACAGACAACGAAGATGATACAGTTGAAGACATGTCCCAAAATATATCGGAGACGGAAGGTTTTGATGAACCGTAAGTTTTTTTTTTAAATTCTAACCCGGCGTTGTGACCACACCACACCTGACGGTAAGTATGGTGCAGTTCAAAAAACGACTACGACTGCGTCCGGCTCGCGTCCGTAGGCTTTACCCTAGTTTCCCTACACGTAACTCCTGGGTGGTGCTAAACGAGCAGCAGCGAGCTGGTAGGGCGTCGGTGCCCGTCTGGATCGCGACCACAGTGCATGGGTGTAAAGCCCGTCATAGTGACCAGTTTCGGCTTGTCGCGTTTCGGGATCAGCTTGTGTATATCCAGTAGCTCATATACCTAGAGACCTTCAGTCGTGGTATATGTGGGCCGACATGATGATGTAGACTATGTATGGATTTTCATCCTTTGATAGTCGCTTTCGTTGTTGGACTCCACTGTACTTACCATCAGGTACTCTGTAGTGACTATGTCGAGACAGTGTAAAAAAAAATACATAGAACCAAGGTTGTCAACATAGCTCTCTGCATTAGCGATAGACCATCAATACCGGGAATGGGCAGCAACTCTAAAGGCCGAGCTTTATACAGACAACTTTAAGTTTGCTTAGACTTTACTAAAACATTACAGTTTTTATTACTCAATGAATGTCGAAATTTTGTCAGTATAGATTTGGCTCTGCGAACATACTCAAGTTAATGTTATATATTCAGTTTTTAGTCAAAACGAATTTGTTTTTTGAGAACTTTGTTAACCAAAGTCTTGATAGAGTCTATAAATCTCAACTTAAAAAAAAGTAGACGGTTAGTTTGTAAAAATGCCCAAATAATTATATTAAATATCAGCAGAATATTGGAAGACATCACCGAAGATATGGAGCCTGAGGACGGAGTCACCCCAGCGAGGTATTTTTCTATTTAATTATTTTTGATAAAACGGAAGTCCAAATAGACAATATGATTTTGTATAAGTTTCGATAAAATTGCTTCAGTAGTTTTTGCGTCACACGTGTTAAAATCAACGAGCAAACATAACATTTAAAAATTATTGATTGATTGACAAATCTTTAAATAGTCCGCTTAGTGTTACTTTTTATTCGGTACACTACAGTTACTGTGCCGCGTCAGAAATAAAAAAGTAAGATTTGTAAATCCCAGTAACGTTCATTCCATAGATGCATGAAAGCATTGCATGCCCTTACGATAAATAAGTCTAGTATAAATTGCTTAAGGTTAAACAAAAAAGGAACCATTTATATTCTTATCTATTATATATTCACGCCATTTATCTACCCTATGAAAGCAATATAATGGTTATTACCATAATATAATATTCAAATTAATAACGCGAGTTTTGCCTTCCCTGTCCAAGTACCCTATGCACGTCACTGCAACCCAGCGAAGCGAACAGACTTGTACAAACACCGTCGCTTGTCCAGCCCATCACTGCATGAGTTTGCTCTAGTAATAATATATAACAACTAGCTGACTCGGCAAACGTTGTTCTGCCATATAAATTATAGCAGACCAGCCACGCTTTGCTGTGACTGGTTTTTGAATAATTACTCAATCCAGTCAACGGATAGCGCCATCTTTTAGAATCGGTTGGAGCTAACTGTAAATTATGACTGCTAAATAATAAACAAATAATTTGCAATAAAATAATATTGCGACTATGAATTGAGATGAAAACTATCCTATCTTTTAAATTAGATCAAACTTCACGTGGTGTGTAAATTTCATTAAAATCGGTTTAGTAGTTTAGGAGTCCATCCCGGACAAACATCGTGACAGGAGACATCAAATTGATGCAGAAAATGCGTAGTCCTCATTTAGTCTTCTTGTCCCGTAAGGCTTATAGGGAGTGGTACTTGATGGAATACGCTGCCCATACATGAGGAAGGCAGAGTGTTCCCACAAACTGCGTACTGCGACGGTATTCCAGAAGTGGTCAACTCCAGTTTTTCATAATTTGTCAAGGCCGATTATGTACCATGTCAGATTACATAGTTCACTCCCACGGCCGGTTTTCCACGGGGCGATATGAACACTGAAGGGTTTTTGTAGAATGTAAATTGAATTTCGCGCCTTGAACAGTCAAGAAGCACTATTCTATGAAGTGTTCAAAAACTCTTTTAAGTTATACTCTATGACTTTTGACAGGTCCGTTATATGCGTTACTTTTTGTAAATAGAAATAAAGTTGTCTCACAGTTAAGTGGAATAGTCATTTATTTCAACGATCAATTTCGTCAATAGAAGTTTTTTTTTTGTGGAAACCCTCATAGGATCGTCTCGACCAAGGTGTGCTGAAAGGATACCGGCTAAAATCCCGAGGTAAGTTCTTCTGCGCGTTAACGAGGACTGTGGCGCCTGTAATTAATTCTCCACAGCCCCACCGTGCCGCGCCTACTGGGCACAATCTAGGCTGGAGACACCGCCCCCTACGACATAACACGATTAGTGATGAAAATGCCCGGGAATTTTCCCAAAGTGCCCAAAAACTTCCTTGGGAATATTTCCGGGAATTTACGAAATGTTCTCGGAAGTTTAGGGCACTTTGGGAAAATTCCCGGGCATTTTCATCACTAAACACGATGCATTTCGACAAAGTCAGTAAGAGTCTGACCTAACCTCAATCGTCACCCTCATAGCGACTGGTATGTCTTATAATGGATTTTCCACTGACAAAAAAAAAACAACAGGGCATAATATATGGCGCTGTTATATTAAAATTATAATTTTCCTCTTTTTTTTTTTTCAGAGCTAGAACGGAAAATCCTCTGGAAGGGCCCAGTTGGTTGTTGGATGCACCGGTAAGTGTTAAACTAAGATTTTCTCTTTGTCTCTGCCCAAACACGGTCGTGACCACAGTACACACATGTAAAGACCATCATAGTTTTGGGATCAGTTTGTGTATATCCAGTTCATCATATACCTAGAGACCTTTTGTCGTGGTATATGTGAACCGTGAACCCCTTCAGTGAGGACAGCGACCTCGGTGTGTCAGACTCCTACTGACTAAAAACCCCGGGGTGTCTTTCCAATCCCTCCACCTGGGCCTGGGAATCCAGGTTCTTCCAGACGCCCGGGGAGCGAATAGCCTGTTTAGGCTTCATCTCAGAGAGGGGTTGGTGTAAACATTCCACCACTCTAAACTGCCGAATAATGCGCGCCGCTCTTTCTCATCCGGGTAGAAAACTCTTTCAATCAACTGTCCATATCCCCCATACCGCTCTCGAGGTCTACATTCATTGTCTAAACACTGACATATCATTAGTCTATATTTGAAGGATCACTTTTTATTTATTCTATTTATTTAGGGGACTTTTACGTGTGTACATCAGTAGCGTTCATTCCATAGATGCATGAAAGCATTGCATGCCCTAATCTATACTAATATTATAAAGCTGAAGAGTTTGTTTGTTTGTTTGTTTGAACGCGCTAATCTCAGGAACTACTGGTTCGAATTGAAAAATTCTTTTTGTGTTGAATAGACTATTTATCGAGGAAGGCTTTAAGCTATAATATCACGATGCAACTATTAGGAGCGAAGAAATAATGGAAAATGTGAAAAAAAACGGGAAAAATTATTCATCCTTGGGTGCTTCCATTGCGTGCGCTGCGAAAACGGTTCAAGATACCAAAAATATATGTATTACAGAATTATTCCTCTTAAAATGATCTAAAAAAATGTCCCTGATAGTATATGTCTATCTTTTAAGATTAACTCACTAGAACCGTTCTTATGGTAATCAAATTTGGTCGAAATTAATGCATTATTTGTTAAGAGTTGTATCAACGTAATAATATTAGTCTTTATCCAAATAAATGTGTTGTTGATTAAGAGTATTTAATTGTGAACAAAATTGTCTTCGACATCACTTAATTTCAATGAACATCTTAGAAGCTATTACAATAACTTATATAGCAAAACAACGTTTGCCGGATCAGCTGGTGATAAATAAGTCTGGAATAAATTGCTTAAAGTTAAACCAAAAACGGAACCATCTGTATTCATATCTATTTTATATTTACGTCATTTATCTCTCCTTAGAAAGCAATATAATATTTACTATAATAATATATTATTCAAATTATATACACGAATTCTGCTTACCCTGTCCAAATATCTTATGCACGTCACTGGTGTACATATGAATGTCAGTCCATCGTACCCTTATATAAAAATACTTGACATATGGTGCCATTGATCTGAACAGAGCTGGCGCCTCATCAGATAATAGTTCTGTTAAAACTTTGTTAAGCATCCCAACGTCTAGTCTATACAGAGCAAAGGCACTCGCAAACGCCTCTCTCACAGATTCGGAAAGTATAAATTCCATCAAGAAGGATTTTCTATTACTATGAAATTAAAAATTTAAACCACTTCATTATCTATCTATAACCTATTCGTAGATACCATTTTAATGAGTTCAAACATGATATGCTGTAAGTTAGTGAAGAAAAGAGTATCCTGTTAACTTCAGATGATGCTGCAGCTTCAATTCGAGATTACCATGTTATGGTAATACTAGCTGATCCGGCAAACGTTGTTTCGCTATATAAGTTATTGTAATATCTTCTAAGTTGTTCATTGAAATTAAGTGATGTCAAAGACAATTTTGTTCACAATTAAATACTCTTAATCAACAACACATTTATTTGGATAAAGATTATTATTATAACGTTGATACAACTCTTAACAAATAATGCATTAATTACGACCAAATTTGTTTACCATAAAAAAAATTCAATTCGAACCAGTAGTTCCTAAGATTAGCGCGTTCAAACAAACAAACAAACTCTTCAGCTTTATAATATTAGTTAGATTAGGATACAATTCATAGAAAATTTTGAACTATACGATATGTAGAAGTTGTTTGCATTCCTGAAACAACTAGAAAAAGGGTGATGGTTTTCAAACTGTTGATCACGTTTCCTTTATTCGTAGCTAAGAATATTCTCGAACAAGTTACCTTTCAAAAGAAAAAAACCAAATCCGAATCAGTCCATTCGTTTAAGAGTTAAACGTGTAATACACCTCTTTTTACGTTGGGGGTTAAAAAACTTCATCCCTTGTAAGATATTAAATGGGGGTTGATTTCAGACGAAAAGGGTGAAGAATGGCGGTAACCTGGAACCGGATTCGACGACGGGGGCGGATGAAATGGCTTGCACACGAATGCCAGGCGACTCTAAAGCCTCACAAGATAATGCCAGGGTACCTTATTTCTTCTTTAAACTATATTTTGCTATGTCCACCGAAAAAAAGGCTTAGATTCTTTTGGGAACGATTTTTAGAAGTTAGGTATTCATGACGGTGTGGGAGTCCTATGTTAAAGTCTATAGCGCAGGAAGGTCGTGTAAAAATGAAAACCTGAATTTGGCCTTATAAAAACTTAAGTAATATTCAAGTTCCTAGTATATGCTCAGTTAAGGCGTGGTGGCTGCCGGCAGAATAGAATAGCACCCCCCCTCTTCTTGCTGAGGTGTCGTAAAAGGCGACTAAGGTATCTCTTTAACACCGCAATTCAACCAGGTGTTCAGAGAAGGAAAACTCGATCAAACCTGCATCCCGCTCCCTCCCGATCGTACTGGTTCTCCATTCCATCGGGCCCGAGGGAGTTCGGACGAGAGAGTGCTTCTCTGGCTGCGCGTCCAGTTATGCACTTAAATATCTCCTGCGCAATTGACTGTTTTCGAAAAGTGGCTCTCAATTTTCTTAATCGGCATTGAAACAGTCGCCGTGGCCGAAACCGGCTAGGATATCATCATCATCATATGCTCAGTTTTTTTATTAACACGTTGAACGCCGTGGGGGTTACAGGTGACCCCCAGTAAACTTTACGTTTGGGCCGGGGGGGTGCACAGGTGACCCCCCAGCTAAAAAATGTGATAAAACGCAGATTTATAACACTAGAAATGATAAGAAAAACATATTTCGAAGATTAAAACGGCCTGAACGCGAAGTATTGATAAAAAGGGCCGGCGTTCAACGTGTTAAATACGAATCTATTTTCTTAGCAAAGTCAAAGTAGCGTCAATAAATCTCAGCCTAAGAATGAGTTTAACGAGATTTATGATTACAGTACCATAAGGATGTGCAGGTGGAATCCCGTGTGTTCACACCGACTGTGCGGCGACGCAAACGCGGCTGCCCTCCCGCCTCCCCCGCCGTCTGCGCACTCTCCCCCTCTGCTAGTGTCCTCTCCCCCGCTCCCCGCGTACCCTCACCGCGCCCGCCGCAATCTTCGCCCAAACCAACTGGATCCAGAAGAAACAGGTAAGGGTTTCTGTTCCAGCTTGAGTTTTTTTACTAACTCGACACAGTGACCACATCACGCCTGACGGTAAGCATGGTGCAGTGCCAAAACGAAAACGACTATCAGCAGTTAAGTAAAATCCTTCGGTAACGGCAGCGATCATGCCGACCTGCACAAATAACTATTATGAAAATTTATTTAACAATATTAATTGAGTATTTAGAACATTTGATTCGATGCAGCAAAGTGAAAGTTTAAGGGTGTTTATAAACTGCATCCGATAAGAAATCGTCAAAATATGAGCTTAAAAAAACTCGGAGCGAATTCGGATTTTGTATTTCGCATTACCTTTGATGTTGAATACGTGAAAATATGAATCTTGGAGATTATTACAATCAGCGTAAGGCGTTTTTTTTAAACTAGGGGAAAATTGTCATTGAAACGTTCCTTCTGCGTATCGGGTAATGGTCTTAAATTGGCTAAAAATCCCCAAGGTCTACTTTTGCGCATTGGCGTGAACCGTGGGCCAATTAATTCTTCCCGGCCACGCCGCGCCGCACAGCTCTCCGTATCAGCAAGCTGAAGTGGCAGTGGGTAGACCATACACCGAAGAAACGGTGCTCGTTGGAGCAGACGGGTCCTTGAGTGAAGACCGCAATCAATAAACATAGCGTAGGCCAATGATTTGTGTAATGCAACCGGAAAAGATTGGACGGAAAGAGCCGAAGAAGAGAGACACGTGTCCAGCACTGGACTAAGATGGGCTGATGGTTATGATGAATTTTTTTTTCACATAATGACTACAGAGTACCTGATGGTAAGTACAGTGTAGTCCAAAAACGAAAGCGACTATCAAAGGATGAAAATCCATTGATAGTCTACATCGTCATGTCGGCCCACATATACCACGACTGAAGGTCTTTAGGTATATGAGCTACTGGATATACACAAGCTGATCCCGAAACGTGACAAGCCGAAACTGGTCACTATGACGGGCTTTACATCCATGTACTGTGGTCGCGATCCAGACTGGCACCGAAGACCTACCACCTCGCTGCTGCTCGTTTAGCACCACCCAGGAGCCACGTGTAGGGAAACTAGGGTAAAGTCTACGGACGCGAGCAGCTTCGACTCCCAAAAAAAAATTTCAGCATAAACGGTCGAGTACTGAAGGTTCTTGTGGCCAAGATGCAGCTCGATGACTCTGATGAAGATGAAATCGAAACGCCGCCGCCGATGAAGAGCAAACGAATTCCGGGCAACGTTTTCGCGAGTCCCGCCACGGCGTCGCCGAGCCCGGCCAACCTGTTGGCGAGCCCGGGGGCGGCGGGGGGAGCGCGGTACGTTCATTTCGACGCGCCCAGCCCTAACGGAGCCACCGACGCTAGAGTTATAGTCTCGTGAGTATTTGTATCATAATAAACATATATAAAAACCAATCACACACACGGTTTCAGATTATATCCTTTAGTGTGTGACGGAAGGTTTCAATTACGATGAAAATAAAAACCACGCTTGAAAAAATTTGCAAATTAGCATAAATTTTAACTAAAACATAAGGTTTCCACTGGCCACTGGTCATATTGGAGACGATTTCAGGGTGGTGGGTGGTGACCTGTCACTGCCAGCGCTCGCTTGCGCGATGGTCGGCAGTGACAGAGCATGGCAGGCGGTCGTTACATATTGTGAGAGTGTTATGGGGGCGAAAGAGGCGGCGGAGAGGGTAAGGAAGGCAATAGCCGGCCCCGACAACCCGATCCGTCGCCCACGTAGAATAGGACGAAGGAGGAGGGCCTTTGCCGCAGACCTTCCTCCTTAACTGGAAAGACGCCTGGGCGGCGCGCTTGAGGGAGCGCGTCGCCCAACTTATCCAGGCGAGAGCGGTGTGTGACGTGTTCCCGCACACCGCTCCAAGACTACTTATGAGAAGAGCGATGGGTGGCCCTTTACTTAGCCCCTCGTAAACACAGAGGTGAGGCCTACCGAACAGGCCAGACTTCGTCGCGGGCCGGAGAAGTGGACGCTGCTGTACCTCCGGTCCCGGCTAGACGGAGAGAAGGAACACCCCGGGGGATTTAGTCGGTGCAAGTTCGACACACCGGGGGGCGACCCTCATCGCCCTCTGAGGTCCGTCAGGGATTTCCCCCGGGTTATAAAAAAATATATATTGGAGACGATATATAAGTACCAGGTAAGGGATGTATAAGTAAGCCGTGGTGGCTGCCGGCGGAATAGAATAGCACCCCTCTTCTTGCTGAGGTGTCGTAAAAGGCGACTAAGGTATGTCTTTAATACTGCAATTAAACCAGGTGTTCGGCGAAGGAAAACTCGACCAAACCTGCATCCCGCTCCCTCCCGATCGTACTGGTTCTCCATTCCATCGGGCCTGAGGGAGCTCGGACGAGAGAGTGCTTTCCTGGCAGCGCGTTCAGTTGTGCACTTAAATATCTCCTGCGCAATTGGCTGTTCCCGAAAACTGGATCTCGATTTTCTTAATCGGTGTTGAAACAGTCGCCGTGGCCGAATCCGGCTAGGACATCATCATAAGTAAAAGGTGGATACAGCCACTAATGTGTCTCTGTTGATGAAGTTGAGGAAAATGTCTTGATAAGCGCGAAACTCGAGAACGGCTGAACCGATTTGGCTGATTTTTTTTTTTTTTTGTTGTGTTTGATGAAGTCTGTGGAAGGTTATAACGGAAAGAAAAATTTTAAAAATTCCCTGCAACTGTCTAAAAATAACACTTTTCTATATTCTCATACAAAAAAATCGTAATAATATTTAAAAGTTAATTTGAACTTTAACACCATACCATAAAGTTTAAATGTTAGTGGACGGGTTCCGGGAAGGCAAAACAATCGAGTGACGTATAAATATTAATGTCAATATTTGTCAATTTTTATACATATAGCATTAAGGGCAGGTTCCTTCAAACAATTTTCAAAAAATAGCTGACAGGTCAATAGATTTTGACAGAATGAAATCAGACCCGGAAGCTATTAACATTAAAAAAAAAACAATGTGACTTTGATTTAGAGAAATAGGGCAGAACAAAGTCTGCCGGGACAGCTAGTATATATATATATATGTATATATATACAGGCTGATTTTATAGACGAGGGATATATTCAAGGAGTCTTGAATAGTTCTAAATAAAAGTCCGCAACAACATATACCTACCTTTTATGTGGAAGCCATTATAACCAAAATTGTATATTACAATAAAGAAGATATTCACTAGAAATAATTTATATGGCAGAACAACGTATGCCGGATCAGCTAGTTATTTATAATTCTTTATCCTTATAGCTGTATCCACTTTGCTTTTAGATGTCGTGCCCAATGTGGCCAGTAGCGCAACTGATCGCCATTCTCATAGCACTAGTACACGTGGCGTGTTTATTAGATACTATGCGGGTGTCCTCACGATATTATCCTTCACTGGTGAAGATATGGTGCCTGAATTATTACGTAATCTGTAAAAAAACCCAGAGGTAAGTGCTAGGATTTGAACCTACGACTATAATCCACTAGGCTACCACAGTTATTATTCTCATTGACTTTTGAAAGCAAGTAAAAAAGATCCTTATAACTACTCATTTGCAGAGAAATCAAAACGCCTCCAGCCCTTGAGCTCGTTAAGAAGGAAAAGATATCGGATGTAGCGCGCCAGGCGAGGCGAGAGCGACGGGATCCCAAGTCGCGCAACACGTCAGCCGACCGTTCGCGGTCGCGCAACACGTCGGGCGACCGATCGCGGTCTCGCAACACGTCGTGCGACCGGACAAGCGACGGGTCCGGCGACGGCAGTAGCGACGGTTCGGCCGACTGGACGCCAGAAGAGGGACGGTCGCGGAGGAACAGGAAACCGGTCACTTACAAGGAGAAGCCGATCAACAGGTACTTGTGACAATGCTGTGTGAGGCTATTTGAAGTTATATGGAGTCATTGCACTTAATGTGTGTGATGTTTTTGCGAGGTGGTAGGGCGCCGGTGCCTGTCTGGATCGCGACCACAGTACATGGGTGTAAAGCCCGTCATAGTGACCAGTTTCGGCTTGTCGCGTTTCGAGATCAGCTTGTGCATATCCAGTAGCTCATATACCTAGAGACCTTCAGTCGTGGTATATGTGGGCCGACATGACGATGTAGACTATCAATGGATTTTCATCCTTTGATAGTCGCTTTCGGTTTTGGACTACACTGTACTTACCATCAGGTACTCTGTAGTCACTATACCGAGCCAGTGTAAAAAAAAAGTACGATATCTAGGTCACGGGCATTATATAAAAGGCGCCAAATAAGAATTAATATAAAGGGTTCAAGCTAAGACTGCCTTTGATTCACAAGCTTCCCACAAGCAGTATAGACCAACTTGCCTACACATACTTATTTCCCGACTAGGACACCCATCGTCTTATGACGTTGGCTCCTTTAAACGAACCGTGAAGAGATATTTGTGCAGGCCAGCATGATCGCTGCAACTATCGATAGATTTTTTTTACTGTTGATAGTTGCAGTCGTTTTTTGGACTGCTCCATACTTACCAACAGGCGTGTTGTGGTCATAATGCCGGGTCAGGATAAAAAAAAGACAAACACGTATAAAAAAAACGGATAAGTGTGATTTGGACTGATACATCGAGTGTTCTGTACATGTAATTTAAAACGTTTGTTTTCATGCCCTGTGAAATAATGATCCTCATATGAAACTGAGTTCATATCTATAAAAAAAAATCCTTGGTCATGTTTTTCGATTTTCGTAGATAGTTCACGCTTGACCAAATATTTTACTTTAGCAAACAGACTTAGAATTACTTTTCGAAATAGCCCTTATATCTTAAACAGTAATGAAGCATACTTTTGTACGAAATTACGATTTATATCACTTTAAAATCGTTTTTCAATTTTAGGCACGTTTTTGAAACTAGGTGAAAGAGCGCTAAAGTTTCCTAATACTGTATTTCTCTCTCACTCTCAATCTCTTTTAGTTTAAAATTTCCCCATACTGTCCTCCTTAAAAATAAACAATTCCTTTTTTTTGTGATATACTTACAAATTTATGAATTTCGGGACATTTCCTATACTTGTGATATAAGACCTTGCCTCTTGCCACATTTCATGGTTCCAGGTCAACAAAAAGTACCATATCACTGCGTCTCGGTGTGTAAACGCACCGGTAAGCAACAATCGCCTGAAGTGTCCAAACCAGGGATGTTACGGAGCTTCGACTCCGACTCCGATAAGTCGGAACTTTCGATTGTTATTACACCTTCGGTTCCGACTTCGGTTCCAAAACTTTTTAATCGGAGGTCACCACCACTGTTGTAGTCAATTCATTTGATTTCATTTTATATGTTGTTGAAACATAATATCAATTAATCTAACAATCAATGCTACTTAATTTGAAGAAGAATTTTTTAAACATTTAGATTAAAATAAATTATAATTAAAATTATTATATTTAAAATTAAATGTACCTTAAAATGTATTACTAAAACGGTTTTTCTTATTTTACATTTAAATAAAATATATTACAAATTAACACAAAAACAACCCTGGAGCAAATTGATTTAATTTGTTCACTGTTAATGGGAAAATGTAAAAAACACAGCATTTTTTGTTTTCATTGTCTGTGGATGTGTAAATTTATTACTTTCTAATTAAAAGGTTCACTGAATAATGTTTTTATTTGTCCTTAAATAAAACTAATTTCTTCTGCCATCATTTGTGATCATTGACATTGCTTCCGATTCCGACTTCGGTTCCGATAAACTGCCTCCGTTACATTTCTAGTCCAAACCTAATGTACCTTTCAAAATACGGAACTCTAAAAATTTAAAAGTGCTATTTTTTTTTTTTGTTTCAGAAAAATGAGGAGATGATCAACGAACTACAAACTGTGGTTTGGCTCTCTAGGTGAACTTAGTGTTCGCAGTAAACAGTAAATAGATAGAAAACTGAGCGTGTAATATAATTCATTAGAATTGCAAAGATTTAGCTTCGGTTGTCTGCGTGTTTTTTAGGAAGCGACTTGCATGTCTAAATTAACCGTTTCGGTCACTGACTGACTAATGTGAATTCGACTTGTGTATCGGCACATGAATCGTCGAAATTCATTCGGCCACTAACTTATGTAATCGATCTTATTCGGTCATGGGCTCTACCCACTAGATCATGCTACATACGGAGTGAGCGGAGGTACATTACCGGTTGTGTCCACTTTGCGATTATATATCCTGCACAACGCGACCAGTAGCGTAGCTGATCGCCGTTCTCACAGCACTAGTACACATCACATTTCTATTACTAGCCATGTGGGTATAATTTATTTAACCCTTTTCTTGATAACGTAAATGTGGAGATAAAAAAAAATATTTATTCGACAAACAACTACAAGGCAGCACATTAAAAATCAGCTGACACTCAAAGTAGGACACCCTGTATCTTGGATGTTAGCATATTTCACACAAATTTGTTACAGTTTATTACCGCTGCGTAGCACCAATCATAACTCAAAACAATACAAAAACAACATTACATACCAAACAACAGACTATACAAACAAAGTGAATAACAATTACAAAAGAATGTTAATATTAAAGCCCAAGCACATCTATTCCTGCAACAGTTCCTCAGTATCATTATATTTTAGATTCGACAACCAGTCTCAGCTTCATCTGAATACATCAGAATTAACAAAATTTAGTGCCATAATTTTTTAAGCGCAAACTTAATATTTTTATATGAATGTTTAGGTAAATTCTTTTCTTTGAACGCACGTTTATTTTTTTCTAGACATCCTTGGGTCATAAGGATTAAGGTAGTAGATTATTTTGATGTTAAAAAAAATATATATCTGCCAAGTTAAGGGTTAAGTATATTCATTATTACGTTTATTTCTTTTTTTTTTATTGTTCCCAAATTACGTTGTTTCATAGATCAGTATTTAGACGGACTGACATCGGAGGGAATGTGTATAGCAAATTTCAAATTAAATGCGAGTCTTTTAAAATCCTCATTTTTGCGGATTCTGATTGGCCGTTGTAATGAAACCTATAAACTCGAACAAAAATTTCTACGACGCTCTAGTTCACAATATTTACTCTACTTTTGCTCACTGCTGGTCACAAGCTTTTCCCAATTATCGCCATTGAGTCCGGCTTTTGGCTTATCTTTTTTAGTTGCCCTTGGAAAATCAACGCTCTGCTTTTCTGATTTTTGTCTGATTTAGATTTGCTCTATTACGCTCCGATTGCGATACGCGATAGTGGGTAGAGACCTTTACTTGAAAGCTTTTGTTGTGCTATTTGTTATATGTTATTGAAATTAATTTAGAATCCGGCAGACTACTTTTATCAAACCCTTTGGTCAAAAGTAATCGAAATACTCGTATAGACTGATGAAATTTTAGTTAGAATAATTGTAGTATTTGTTAATTCGATTGTAATTTGTTACTATACATAATCTTATCAAAGTTGAAAACATGGATGAAATAAATATTGTTAATAGCACCAATTTATTTTTCGTGGAAAATTTTAAGTTGGTACGCGTGCGTCTACATTCTTAAGGTACAATTCAAATATGGCAGTCGGTACGTGCGATGTACGTGACTGCGTTGATCTGTACCGTATCCAGTCAAGTTCTTGATCGTGACAGTTGATCCGCATTACGCAAAAAGCACAAATAATACGCATCAAAGTCTTAACGGCAATTCAAATGACTCAATTACCGTAATATCTACCCTCAAAATAAATCCACACTTGTAGAAACGAATAAATAAGAAAAGGATTGCTGACCTTAACTTTGGGTGTTCGATTGAAGCAAAAACAGCTGCTCAGAAACTGGGGATTCTTTTCAAGGTCAAGCGGCATTTTGCGCCGACTTAACATCTATCAAGCACAAGTGCGTTCGTGTGTGGAGTATTGCTGCCACCACAAGGATGGCTCCGCAAATCCCATTTGGCATCCTTGAACTCAATCATTTTCTTTATGCTCTAGATACTGTGGTTGAGTTGTTTAATTTAATTCCCCCCTCTCCCTTGTGCCGTAAGTTGACTGCGCACCGTGTAGGCTTGTACTCTATGTGGTGGACATCCCAGCTGCTCGCACGAGGCGATTCGCATCCTCGGAACCTTTTTTTGGTAACCTAGTGGAAATCCTCATTGGTCTTCAGGGCCGCTGTGAGTGCGATGGTCCGTATTTCAGACTCTTACTGACTAATGATGATATCCTAGCCGGATTCGACTATTTCAACACCGATTAAAAAAAATCGAGGTCCAGTTTTCGGAAACAGTCAATTGCGCAGGAGATATTTCAGTGCATAACTGGACGCGTAGCCAGAGAAGCACTCTCTCGTCCGTACTCCCTCAGGCCCGATGGAATGGAGAACCAGTACGATCGGGAGGGAGCGGGATGCATGTTTGGTCGAGTTGTCCTTCTCTGAACACCTGGTTGAATTGCGGTGTTAAAGGGATACCTTAGTCGCCTTTTACGACATCTCAGCAAGAAGACGGGGGTGCTATTCTATTCTGCCGGCAGCCACCACGGCTAATACCACCGGGGTGTTTCTCCGATCCGCCTGTCGGGGTCAAGGGTACGGCTGTGCCAGCTTACTCTGCACCGGCTACGTCGATCCTTCTGTAGGCTTCGCTCTTCTACCTTTGCGAGAGGTGGAATAAAAGGCCACCCCTCGTTCACATTATCTGTCTTGGAGCGGTGCGTGGAAACTCATCACGTAGAGCTTACGCCTGGATATGATGGGCTACGTATTACGTCCGTACGTAAGTCCGATCACTCTGGCGTCCACCAAACCAATGTCCCCTTGACTAGTCGTGACCTGACATGTATTATCATACACGCATGCAGATACATTTGTGTCTATAAGTAAATATTAAGACGGGAAATAAGTTGTGTGCTATGTCGAGAGATCAGGAACATCCTTGGTATTTATTTAATCATAATTTATGATGTATAGATTATCTAATAAACTATTTCAATGTTGTTATTAAATATAGAAATTGGCCTGTACTTACAAAGATTAAATGTAATTTTAACCCTTTCGCTACGGCAGCTGTGGGCCTCGCTGCAAAGTGTTTCGCGGGAAACGGAGCTCCGCGCTGCCAGGGCGCACATCAAACGCAATCGCAATTGCGTAACATGGACGGGGCAGAGTGAAAGCTCTAAACGATTTTCATTAGTATTCAGAAATAAAAATTCTGATGAATAAAATAGTGATTCGTTGTGTATTAGTGGCGTTTTTCAGCCGGTGACTATAGATGGGCAAAATGTAATAAGATTAATAAAAATGATTAACGATTACATTTTACGTTTTTTACCATTAAAATAACTCCATTTTGTTCGTTTATGTTTTAAACACTACAAAGTCCCAGATTGTGTACACATTTATGATTTATTAATGTTTTAAATGGATTTAATCATGATTACAGAGCCAGAAAATTATAATTCCGACTACATTTTGTAATCGTTCATCATTAATCAGATTACATTTTGCCCATCTCTGCCGGTGACTATAGTCACCGATATTAGCGAAAGGGTTAATAATGAAGGGTGTCTAGTGAGATTTTTTTATCGACTGTTTTTTAAAAAGGAGTTATACAAGGTGATTTTATAGACCAAGGTGTTTATCACGGAGTTACGGGCAGTTTCAGAAACCCGCTTTAAATTTTAACACTCTTTAAGTCACTAATGAATTATAAATTAGTATGCCATTGAGGATTTATTGAGTGTTTATCAGGTTCACGTCGGCGCTATAATTAATGTTTCTCGCACATAGAGGGCTGCGATTAAAGCTTTTCGCTCTATTGTTATTAAAAACAAATCGAGAGGTGAACGGGGCTTTAAGTGTCATTTTTTGGCGATATTCTGTGTGCTCGACGTATTTACACGTTGTAGCGTGCACTCTGCCGATCCATTCTCGCGGACGCCGTAATGGTTGTACGGATCGCTTGCGCACCGTCCGCGGTGGACGGTAGGAGGGACATTGTGTGACGCGCTCAATCGGCCGCGCGCCTCACAGCAGACGCTCTCTTGATTATTGCTTATTTTTATGTAATTTGATAGTTCATTCTAAGTTTTTGGACAATAAATGTGTTTGGTGATAAACTTATGGTGTTTTGACTGCCTTTAAACGTTATAACGTTTTTTATGTAGGCAGGTAAGAATGTCATGCATATAATTTAGTGTCAAATAAACAATCATAAGTGTAACACGTAGTTTATTGGAATTATATAACTTAAAGTCCACCTTAAACACTCCAACTCTGTTAAACACCTTTTCGGAATCAGCGTTTTCCACCGATTCCGAAAGTACGTATGTTTACTAAATCACAAAAAAATGTCGCTTAAAACAAATAGTCTTTCACCCCTCGAAATGTTTTCAATGAATATACTATATACGGCTCTTCAGTTTTTTGATGAGGCCGGCTTGCACCAGCCATCCGTAGTACGCGCCGCTTGTTGAGGCAAACTTGTGCGAGCCACCGGTGGTACGCGCCGGCGTGACCGTATTAAAGTATCTTTTAATTATTTTTTTAAGTATATTGATATTAATTAATGATTAAAAGGAAATTATGATAGACTATAATTAATTTCCCCACCAATATTTTATTGTTATATTATTATAATTTTTACGTATTATTGATAGACTGCTAAAGCAGTAATGTGTAATGATTATTTCAAAGGAAAATCGTACGGTTTGGCATATAATTACGGTCGTATTTATTTTTTTGTAAATATATTTTACATTTTTGCTCATATTTATTATCAATTTGAAAATGTAGATAAAAAATATCGATTTTACGAGCGTTGTCATGTTTGTCTGATTTCCCTTTTGGATAATTACCGCACACCGCTGTACACTTCGGGACAATCGGAGTCTAACGGAGGATTTATAGTCGCTACTTTAACTTTGCTCAGATTTTACTGAAACTGTATATAATATTACTCAACTAGACGCGCCCGAGACTTCGCGAGTAGTACCCGCGGCCCGCGTACAGCTTTATACTACTTAAGGAGTTGCTCGGCCTCTTTAACTATCTATATTTTGACGATCGCGTCAAAGTATCGTCTTGTTGAAAAATTTTTTATCTCTGGAATGATCGAGAGGTGGCTGAGGAACAAACGTTTTAATATATCGTCATGCTACATCCCTTAAGGGGTGAGCAGGGTTACATTAGTGGCTGTGTCCACAGATTATATGTATTGATGAATGTCGAAGGATGTACTTAGTCACCGATTTTCTCAACTAGGATTTAACTCTGTAAACACTTAGGGTATACTCAAGTTCCTATTATATATTCAGTTTTTTGTCAAAACAGCATTTTCTGATCATTTTACTAAGCAAAGTCGAACTAGCGGATATAAATCTCAGCTATATTACCTGTTTTTTAGACCTAAAATCTCTCTAGTTACTTTCCTACTATGGACAATAAAATCCCATTATATTTTGAATGACTGTATTCACGTTTTTATTGTAATTTATATTAATTTTAAATATAATGCATTATTAAATGAAATATTATTTGATTTATTTTATCTAAGAATTATAAAAAATATGCTGTTAACGTAATGGAGATGAGGCAAAGCAAATATCACTGATAATTTAAATTATTATGGAAATATTATAAATAAATATGATTAAATACTCAAAATTCTTGTGAATATTATTAACAATTATAGAACGTAGACGCCGGCCGATATGCGTTTGTGGCAAACGCCCTAAAGGATGTTAGGGCATTATGGGACGCGCAGGGTAAGGGGTGCGCGCGCGCATGGGATACTCTAGCAAATTCAGTCGACTACCGAGACCCGAGGCTATAGTACGTCGCAGTTCGGTGTGCCTTAAAGTGCAAATAAACAGTAAAAAGCTAAAATCCGTATCTTTCTACCACCACACCCACGATCATACACTTTATTTATAATTCGTAATAATTATATTTCAAGTTGGCAACAATTGACGATGACAGTTCGGAAAAATAATAAATGTACATATTTGATTCTTGAATCTAGACCTTAAGTAAAAAATAATTATATACCGTCACGCTATACCACTTCTGGGGTGGACAGAGATATATTAGTGGCAGTAATATATTAATATTAAATACTTTGCTGAATGTTCTAATAAGAGACAATAAATTTTGATATTTTTATTAACACTGTATACATTGAACTAAATTAAATATAATCCCCGGTATTAGAAGACGGGTTTTAAAAAATGAAGATTTGATAAACCAGTAAGATTTTTATACATGCAATAAGCGAATTTAAAAAAAAACTAGTGTATGCTTGTTATAAACCTGTACTTAAATAAAAACCCGTATTCTTATAGGGCCAAATGAGGTTATAAATAACCTTAAAAATGTATGAATTAAACACAGAAAGAATAGGGATATTTTTATTTCCAATCATAACAATTTGCTTACTTCGAGAATTTGTTCAATACATTAATTCACATAATTTTTAAAACGACTACTTCACTACTACACTAAATAACTATTTATTGTTTTATCATTTACCAATAACGATAATCATGAAAATAGATACATAACAGACTACCCAAACATTCCGCCGCGGATCTTGCAGTTTTGGAGTCGGGGCAAAAACTATCAGGCTGGCCAAGCCATTCCTTTTATCATTTGTTTCTCAATTTTAAGGATTAATTCAATAAAAAATGTTTACAACACAAGTTTAGTGATTGTGTGCTCTGCAGCTTTGTACAAATGTTAATATCGTTTATCTCATAAAGAGCGACATATTCACGAAAACGACCTTCATCCTTGTATAATTTAAAATGAATGAATGTCTTATGAGGTTTTTGAGTTTACTTTTAAAACAAATGCTTGTACAAATTTTCTGCCTATATTTTTATGGCGAAGTTGGCCACTTTTTAGATTAAAAAAAATGCCGTGCTAAATATTATTTAGTGGATACACTGATGTGATGCACTCGTTCGCCGCCCAGGGTACGTGCTCTCATTTGCCCACCGTTAAATCCGGGCCTGGATTAGATAAAATTGGCTCAGAACTATGGAATGACAATTTAGCTCCATCCTTTTCTGTTATTAATAATACTTCAATGTTTCTCTTTCACTGTCGAATGTGATTTGTTATATACAGTTTGCTCCATTTAATAATAACTTATTTATCGCAAATTATATAACGTACTAAATATTATGAATTGCAATAAATTTAATTGTTTAAAAAAAATGTAAGTGGAAAAGAATGGGAATTTAAACAACGTTTTTATATTTGAAATATTAGTCATAGCTGATACTTTTATCGCACACTGTATACAACACCTACAACAATACAATAAAATACCTTACAATTTATCTAACTGATCACTTAAAAATTAATACATCAATTTCATTTATGGTACTATGATGTAATATACAAGAAATTTTTCCATACTGTCACGAGGTCTATAAATTAAGAAAGTTAGGGCACCCACAAACGATATATCTTTTCCAAACTTTTGTCGACAAATAGGCACACCTAATGATAAGTGCTTACTGTTGCCTACTGACCACTGCAATATAACCTTTCGCCTGTGGAATCCCATTACAGGATCCTAACCTGATTTTTCTCTAAATCTAAGCGGAATTTTATATAACAATTAGTTTTATCAATAAATTATATTTATTTATATAAAACTGTTCTTCGAGAAATAATATGAGTTACCTAATGTATGTTGTATGATGTTTGAAAATAATACTTAGGTTTCTAAACCTTTTATAGAAAAGAACACAAGCAACCATTTTCTTCGTCTAGACAATTTCATTTGTTTTTTTTTAGAATGATACTATTCTTAATCTAATGTTGCCACTCACTAACACAAAAATACCCAAACACCTAATAAGATAAGGACTTTTTACCGTGTCCTGTAATGAGACGCGTCACTGACGAAGTGATAAGGAGCGTTGCTATTGCCTTGCCGACAAAATCTGTTTATTGCTTCTTATTTGTCTTCTTTAACTCAATCTTTTTTTCATTTAACTCGCCCAATTTTACCATAAACTCCCTCATATTTTTTGGAACGTGGAAAGGGAGGGTATGAGTCCCCTAATTAGTCACTTGGTATATCTAAAAGTTGCGCTTAGAAAGTAGCAGGCTGAGATAAACGTTATTTTGACTTTGCTCAGGAAATACGTTCGTTTTTGGCAAAAAACTGAGTATTTAATAAGTACTTGAGTATTATTATTCGCAAAGCAATATCCAAGTTGAGAAAATTGGAATCACGGTCACTTGTGTACTGCGGTCATGGCCCAGTTCGGGCAATCGCCCTAACTCCTCAAAAATACTTTAATAAGATTTGTGGTGAAGCCCTCTACCACCTTTGGGAGGTGTGTGAATCAGAAGGCAGTCTTAGCGTGAATTCCCTTTATTTTTTATTTGATATGTGTATCATATAATTGGCGGGACCTAGATATTGTAGTGCACTCAATAGAGCATCCAACTTCAAATAACCTTACATGTGCATTGTCTCCATGGCTCAATATAATATTTAAGTCAGTGACGTGCATAGGGTACTTGGACAGGGTAGGCAGAACTCGCATTTTTAATTTCAACATTGTATTATGGTAGTAACTATTATATTGCTGTCATAGGAAATATAGGCGGCGTGAATATAGAAAAAATATGAATATAAATGGTTCCTTTTTGTTTAACTTTAAGCAATTTATTCCAGACTTATTTATCGTAAGGACATGCAATGTTTTCATGCATCTATGGAATGAACGCTACTGATTTAAGTCTAAGCAAAGTCAAAACAGAGAATATAAAACTCAGGTTTAATGTAAAAATCTTATATCCACAAAACAATGTCACTTATCGCAGACACAACGACGAAATAAAAAGAAAAAATGCGTCGAAGATACAGATATCTTTAGTAATAACTATAAATATCAATTCCTCTTTATTATTAAAATCATACACAACAAAAATATTTGTGATTTAGAACCATAGCTACACATGAGATTAATTATAATATGAGGCGTTAGCTTCCTCTCTTTCGCACGATTAGTTTTGTCATAGCTATCTCTGTCTCACGGTCCGTATGATTTTTACTTATCACTGTTAAATAAGCAGTGATTTCAAGCATTCTCCTATCTCTAACTATAGATAATTAGAACTCATAATACTATTTAAGGTTTATTGTAGGCAGAGATGGACAAAATGTAATCTGATTAACGATTACAAAATGTAGTCGTAATTTTAATTTTCTTGCTCTGTAATCATCATTAAATGCCTTCAAATCATTAAGGAGTTATACATGTGTATGCAATTGCGGATTCTGTGATGTTTTTGTAGGATTGACAATATAAAAATATATTTATCGAGCCTAATTACGGGTTAGTTTTAAATAAGTTTTATAACAATTTAAACCAGAGAGAAATAGTCCTTTATAAATATTTAAGTTCATATTTTCCCAGATTCAGATGAGAAGCAACAGGAAACCGGTCTAAGAATTGGTAAATATAACTACCAGGTGTACTCCTAACTAATTTCCGGTTTTTTTTTTGTGAATGAAATACATTTATTTCGCGGGAACCGTTATAGTTACATTATTCGAAATATTTTCCATCACTTTCTATACATCTTCTCCATCTTTCTGGCAATTTGTGGATGCCACGCCAGTAGAATTTACTGTCCTTGGTGGTGAACCACTCAGTGAGCCAATTTCGTGGGAATTCAAGCGCTGCTGAGAAAGTGCGTGGCCCAACGAGACAAAAAGATGGTAGTCGGATGGGGCCAGGTCTGGTGAGTAAGCCGCATGGTCGAGTACTTCCCACTAAAGCTTTTCCAGCGTGTCACAAACGACTTTGGATTTATGCGATGGTGCATTGTCGTGGAGAAAAATCACCTTTTTTTGTCTTTTTTTGATATTGTGGTCGGTTTTCCTCAATCGCTCGGCTCAAATCCTTCATTTGCTGATGGTAGCAAACGGTGTTCACAGTTTCACCAGTTCAAAGTAGATTACACCGGTCTGGTCCCACCACACACACAGCATAGCCTACCGACCGAAACGATTTGGCCGTGCCGTCGATGTCGGTGCTTCACCTGGACTCACCCACGACTTTTTACGTTGAGGATTCTCTAAATAGATCCATTTTTCATCTCCTGTAACAACACGATGCAGAAAACATTTTTTTTGTACCGTTGAAGCAGCATTTCACACGTTACGTTTCGGTTCTCCATTTGTCTCTCGGTCAGTTCATGCGGCACCCACTTTCCACACTTCTGAATTTTTTCCATGGCTCAAAGACGC
Organism: Automeris io; assembly: GCA_036320925.1. Lineage (NCBI taxonomy): Eukaryota > Metazoa > Arthropoda > Insecta > Lepidoptera > Saturniidae > Automeris > Automeris io. Next base: position 5,515,073 of record JAUDJH010000029.1, on the reverse strand, counting down.
TTTGAAATTGCTTGCTGATGAACTCCCAGTGCTTTTGCAAGCTGTCGTTGTGTTTGCGTGTCGTCTTCGTCCAATAAAGCTTGCAATTCGGCGTCATCAAAACTTTTTCGCTTGACGGAGCGTGCGGCGTCGTTTATGTCGAAATCTTTATTTTTAAATTGTCGAAACCACGTTTCACATATTTGAAGTGTTACAGCACGATCACCATAAACTTCTACAAGCGCTCGGTGGCTTTCGGACACTTTTTTTCCTTAATTGAACATAAAATCAATGCAAGGCGCATATGTTCAAAATTCGTTACGTATGCAGACATTTTCGACGCGCAATAAAGACTGACTGAAATAACTTTTCAAGAAAAGGACAACGCGGTTTCAACATTCGACAATAAACAAACAAAATGACATATATATGTAACCAACGGCAGCACCGAACATAGGACGCCATCTCTCAAAAAAAAACGGAAATTAATTAGGAGTACACCGGTAAATAGGAATAAAACAAGTGTCCATGAATAACTTATTGGGTTTGATCTGGCGAATTGTCTGATGTCGGAGAGCCAGGATCCTTGGGTTGCAATGTTATTGCGGCTGGCGCTTCAGCTGGACTCTCCTAAACAAAAACATGTTTTAAATAATTTTAAAATTTTAAATATTAAATTACAACCGGACGCTTGACCTTAATAACACCTGGTGGAAGATGAAGATGAAACCAACGATGAACCGCATCCACTCAATAAATGCCTATTCACTCTTCTCTTAAAAGCTCCCAAGTCATAAGATCATGGAAATATGCTCGCTGGAAGCATATATCACTCCTAAACTGTTCGCATGATGAATGTAGAAGCGTATCTCTTCGTGCGGACATACGGAACGTCCACCACATACGGATGTTATTGGACACGGTGTCTAGTGGTTTTACGATGAAATGGGACTGGTGGAATTAGAGAATATAACCTTCGAGAACACTCTTATTGTACAATTGTTTAAAGATATGATACGGTATACGAGTTACTAGATGTAGACAAGCTGATTCCGAAACACGCCAGGCCAACTTGTGTACTGTAGCCACATTTATATAAATAACAATAATAAGTAATATTTACAGATAAACACACATAAATCTACTTCTAAATTAAGCTTGTGCTTATACTATGTGTACTAGATAAATATATACATATATAAATACAACAATGACTTGTGGACAAACTAATCTGCTCATCATATGGCAGTTTGCCGTTACCAGGACTAGAAACTTAGTATCGTAGGAAGGGTTAGAGAGGTAGGGAGGGGTTGAAATCTCCCTCCAAGAGAGGAGGCCTGCCCATAGGCCAACGCTCGCCGAGCCTTCGGAAGTATCCGGATTCCCAGGCTCGGCGAAGGCGAGGAGAGGCAGTGCTGGCACCCCGGTGGTTTTAGTCGGGGCAGGTCCGACACACCGGGGGGAGTGGCCCTCACCATTTCCCCAGACGGTCCGTAGGGACTTCCACCGGGTTAACAAAAAAAATAGTATCGTAAGAAGGGTCACTACCATAGATGGGCAAAATGTAATCAGATTAATGATAATGATTAACGATTACAATTTACGTTTTTTAGCATTAATATGACTGTATTTTGCTCATTTATGTTTTAAACACTACAAAATCCCAGATTGTATACACATTTATGATTTCTTAATGTTTTAAATGGATTTAATCATAATTACAGAGCAAGAAAATTAAAATTACGACTACATTTTGTAATCGTTCTTCATTAATCAGATTACATTTTGCCCATCTCTGGTCACTACATAGTACATCCAATTACAAGGGTCGCATTGTGAATGCTCCTGACGTGACTAAGCATCTGGAACCGCTCCAGTTACGCAGAGATATTGTCTCAGTATGCGTTTCCTTCTGTATCCCGGCGAGGGTTCCGAATTTCTCAACCTTGTTCCACCCACCCCCTTCCATAGTAAAAACACGAGCCCAGGCTTTCGGAGTCACAGCTATATGGTAACTCACATCCCCGCTAGGTCTAAGAAGTTCTGTAACTCTCACTTTTGCCGTGTCTTTCAGCTGTGGAATGGTCTTCCGACCCACGTGTTCCCACCGTACTATGATATGTGGTCATTTAAATGTAGCTTGAAGATATATTTGTGCAGGTCGGCATGAGCCCGCTACTACCGATGAGTTTTTCTTAACTATTGATAGTAGTTTTTGTTTTTTGGACTGCATCATGCTTACCATCAACTGTGATGAGGTCTGTGCCTAGTCAGGTTAAAAAAAATACGCTATCACGCCGTCAATAGAGCTATATTCGCTTCAATGGCACAAAAAGAGGATGGAAAACAGAAGTTGAAAGTTGTCACAGTAAAGTGGTTTAGAAGCTGTACCTGGACCGTGCTGGTAGAATCTGGTTCAGGCTGAGCCTGCTTGTGCTTTTTCTTCTCAACGTGCCCGAAGCAATGTTCGCACTCTTCATCGCTGTCTTCGGAATCCGATTCATCAAAGCGCCTAGGCTTTTCGTATATACAGCAACCTGGAACCGATACCGTATTATACCAGCATAAGACCCGTGGCTTTTTTGTCGACGGGATGCTACTGACCATAGAGCAGCTACGGCTCTTGAAAATTTTCAAAGTGGGACATAAACTAACATAACACACATGGATACAGGTCCCTTATACTTTTAAATTAGTCTCCGGAGCTGTGTATCTATACTCTATTGATCTCTTCCTCGCTGTTTTCCGCGCGTTGACACAATGATGGGTGTCAGCTGAAGATCAGCGCTGGGTGGCTCAGCTGGTCACTTAGCATTTGCTGAGCTGACTTTCCATTGGCATATCATCACAACACAGGGTGTTTGCTTTTGTTGTTTGTTATCTTCATTAATCTGTCTTTCTGTTTTGTATGTTATGCTGCGTGCCATATATATATTTTCTTTCTTTCTTTTTCCTTTCCTTATCCACTAGACCATCACAGACTTGCGAAGTCATAAACATATTTAAGAGAATTTAAGTTAAAAGATGAGCTTGAATGATTGAATGGCTTTGTTTTAAGTTTCGCTATAGTGGTCTAGCGGATAATAAGACCGATTTCTATACACGGCAACAGAAATGGTCGTAGATTCAAATCCCGGCACGTACCTCTTGGTTCTTCCTGATCACGTACGTATCTAGGCCCCACATGCTCGCCGGTGAAAGAAAACAACCTGAGCAAGCTCGCATGGCACACGTGTGAAATTGTGGTGTGGTGAATCAATCAGAGCCGTGGACAAGGGCCGATTTGCAAGTAAGTTTATTCTAGGATTTCCTTTAATTCCTTTCTCAACTGTCACGCCTACGTTGTCATCACAACACAGCGTGCATCATCATGCACCTAAGGGAAATCAGCTTATTATAAGTGACTAGCCCAGCCCCTCAGCACTGATCTTCATTTTAGCGTATAAACTTAGCGAATAAGGCAATAATCTATAATATAAAAATGAATCGCTAAATGTCTTGATAAGCGCGAAACTCGAGAACGGCTGAACCAATTTGGCTGATTTCTTTTTTGTTGTGTTTGATGAAGTCTGAGGATGGTTTACGGAGAGAATTTTTTTAAAAGTTGCTTGAAAAATGCAAAAAAAAAATAAAATAAATGTAATAAAAAAATTAATTAAATCACAAATCTGCTTATATTGCCTCTTAGGTAGAACAAAGTTCGCCGGGTCAGCTAGTAGAGTATAGATTCAAGCGTAGAGGGATTATCAAGTGACTTACATTTGGATTTCTTCTTGTTCATGTGCTCATTGTCAACTGTGTCTTCCGTCCAGAGCACTTTCTTCCTCCGCTGGGGGCGCGTCGGCCTTAGAGTGATGATTGTGAACTGTTCAACTGGCCCCTTGAATGCATAAAAATTATTTCTTAAACTCCTCGCAACTTATTAGATCACCCAATCTGAATTGATGTTGTCTTTTAGATGATTGCCTTCAAACCAATTAACTTTGAAAGTATACTTCGGATTCGAGCAGTTGCTGTAGGACCGCGATGTACCGCTCTACACGTATATGCATTTATATGGAGAGCTATCCGATCTACGCCGCCTGACAGCGATACGCAGTCACGTACATCGGACGGCTTGAACATGTTAAAAGCCTTTTCAATATCTAAAAAGTTACTATATCACTTTATGTGTTACTATAATTGTTGTAGTCCTAACATTTGGCCTTGTAGCGTTTGTAATCTAATCTAGGATAGCCCTGAATTTAGGGGGCATGGACTCTACAAAGCCGCGGTCAACGCCCCGAGCGCGAAATTATAGAGGACACAGTCAAGGACATCACCCAGTGTACCCACTGAATATTACAAGTAAAAAAGTGGGCTAACTTACCTGTCCTTAAAATAATTGCCTGAAAACTATAAGCCTTTGGTTTTAAAAGTTAGCTCAAAAAGTCCATAAGATACATGGTTGTTACCTCCTCTTAAGTTATGCAAGGTTAAAGGTCACTTTTCGCGAATATTTCGCTTCCTATAATGGCAAATGATATTTACACTTTCGCAACGTTGTTTCGCACAAAATTTCTAAAAATTGTTCTGTAAACATTTTTTATTGGGTTAAATAATTTAATTAAGAAACAAAGGTAAAAGGACTTTGGGCGGCAGACGATAATGTTTGTCCTGCCTCGAAAAATTTCAAGATCCGAGACTGATCTAGGATTCAACATATATACGAAATAAAAAGTACAGCAATTTATTATAACATAATTTAATAACAGAACCAAAAGTACAAAAATAAACATGTTTCTTGCATAATCTTTACAATCATATACTCATATTTTATTAACAAAGCTATCTAAATTTATGTGAAAAACATTAGATAAAAAGGTCATATCATGATAATTTATATAAATATGAAATACATGACAGTATAAGTACCTCAAATATACTTTTATCAATACCGGCAGATATCATACCGTAGATATAAGTCAGATGTGCTAAACGTAAGGTCTTATTTGATGAGATATTTCCCTAAACCGATCGGCAAGGCACGATTCGAATTCTGGCGTCCCAGCAGCGTCTGCCGAGTCTCTATGTATAGGCCTGTATGTTTTATATGGAATGTCGTACGATGTACGTGACTGCGCAGCGCTGTCAGCTATCACGATTGTAAGTTTGACAGCGCTGTGCGGTCACGTACATTAAACGGCGTGCCATATAAAACATACAGAGCGCGGTTAATCGCGATCAGAATCCGAAGTGTGCCTTAAGTTGTTGGAACTGACACAAGCTTTCGAAATATCACGTCGTCAGTTCCAGATATCTTTTTACTTTTCTACTTGCATCATCAATAATCGAATGTTCAATAAAGGAAAAAATAAAAATTCATGCAAAAGTTATTTCTATCGAACAACTTTATTTGCATACAATGTTTCTATGTCAGTCTCACGATAACCTAGAAAACTGGATAAGATCTCTTTTGTATGTTGACCTAGAGTCGGTGGAGCTATTCTAGCTAAGTTCCCCCCTTCGCTGTATTCCGTAGGTGGCCCTACAACTTTCACGATTCCAGCGTTCGGATGAGGCAGTTCCTTTACCAAACCTATCGCTTTTACATGCTCATCGTCAAATACATCTTTCATAGTGTTCACTGGACCATTAGGGAAAGAAGCACCTTTGAAAATACCCATCCATTCTTTACTAGTTTTTGTTTTTATCACCTCACTAATGATTCTAATGATTTCTTCCCTATTCTGTACCCTTCTAGAATTGTCTAGAAAACGTTCATCATTGATTAATTCTTCTTTATTTATTAGTTTGCATAAATCAGCAAACTGGGCGTTTGATCCTGTACCGATAACCATGAAGCCATCTTTGGTTTTAAAACCTTGGTATGGAACCAAGTTGGCATGGGCCGTTCCCCATCGCTGACCTTCAATGCCGCAGTTGAGATAAATGTGTGCTATATTGATCATGCTAGCAATCTGAGTAGAGAGTAAGTTGCAGTCAATTTTCTGGCCTCTCCCAGTCTTTTGTCTGTAGTACAAAGCAGTCATGATTGCTCCGAAAGCATGAAGACCTGTGGTGACATCAGTTATAGCAACTCCAGCTTTTACTGGGTCTCCATTTCGTTCCCCAGTTGTGTTTAATAATCCACCCATAGCTGCGGCTATAACATCGTATCTGTGTAAAATAAATTATATTACACATTATAAACACCATACAAGTATTTTACTGTATATTTTTTTGCTATTTTTTAATAGAGGCTTTCATGTGATCAAATTTATTATTTGAGATAAAATAACAATTAAATGTATTAAACAATTTATGTGGGTGTGGTGGCCTGGTGAATAAGGTCTTGGTAATTTAGTTAGACTCAGCTTTGCACATGGCATTTGGTTCAAATCCTGAAACATTCCTTTGAGTTTTTCCAGATTAAGCCAGTACACAATATATTCACTTGTAAAAGCAAACATTGTGAGATAGCCCGCATGGCATCTAATTGAACTGTCATGTGTAAGTGCCCTGAGAAAGGCAATCAGCTGCAGTACATGTCACATTGAGCACAAAATATAAATGCAAGGTGGATATGGCATTAATGTATCTCTTCTACTAACCCTAATAGGGATATAGCACAACAATATTTTATTATTACAGATTAAACAGTTACAATAAGAACTTAGTTAAAAGAAGTGAAATATATAAACTTCAGTATGCTAACAACTGATATGGGTTTACAAAAGTAAAAAAACCTGCAAGATTGCAGGATATACAGCAAGTTGGAAGAACTTGGCACGGGATCAAGAATGGTGGCAAAACGTGAGGGAGGCCAATGCCCTGCCGTTGGCCGTATTATGCTGTTGATAATAATGACAACATAAAATTTTAAATTTTCAACTTCATTACTTGCAAATATTAATTAATTATTTCTAAATAAAATAAAAAGTCATACCCTGGTTTTTTAGTGTAAGGTCCTCTAGGGCCAAAGCCTGTGATACCACAGTATATCAATTTGGGATTTATTTCACTCAATTTATTATAGCCAATTTCAAGCTGATCCAGCTTGCCTGGTATGAAATTTTCCACAAGCACATCACATTTTTTAACCAAATCATATATTACTTGTTTTCCTGGAACCAAAATATAAACTGAGAAATAAGCCATATGTATTATTTATTTGTAAATAAACTATGTTTTATCAGTAACAATTACAACACTGATTCTGAACATATATATTACTAGATCACCAAAAAATGTTACTTAAAGGAAATAGCCTTTACCCCACAATATATTTATTTATTTTTATTTAAGCATTTCTACCCTTAAGCAAAATAAAAACCACAATGTAACATGTTTTAATACAAATAGTAAAAAATATTACAAAAAACCAACTTACCATCTTGTTTTTTCAGATCAATACAAATGCTCTTCTTGTTTCTGTTTACAGCAAGAAAATAGTACGAATCTTTGCTGTCTTTGATAAACGGTGGACCCCACTTACGAGCTTCGTCGCCCTCTAAACTCTCAACCTTTATGACATTTGCACCCAAATCACCAAGGGTCATAGTACAAAAAGGTCCCGCGACAACTCTACTCAAATCTAGCACGTTAACATCATCCAACAACCCTTTTGAGTGGGTTGAATATTCCGACCTCAACACACTACATTGAAATCTTAGAAAACTATGACAAAACTTCGTTAACGTCATGATCAAGCGTAATAATGAAATAAACGTACGAAACAGAATGTTGATATTATCAAACTGAGTATTAACACATCAAATAGAATAGATTAGTCAGATCATAAATTCTGTGTGTTTTAGGTACCTCTTGTAGTTGCGAGGAAACCGTCGCAACAGCTGTGCTGGTGGTCGCCATGTCTTCCGGTCTTAAGGCGAGTTGTCGATCTCCCATCAAACACTTTTACACAGCAGTAAAATTATCATATGATACGTTTAAATTTCCTATGTCGCCACTAATCGGGTTTTATTGATTTTTCTACTTCCCAGAATCGAGCAGTTTCAAAAATGTCATAATTGTCACATTGACATTTGTATTTTCTTTTAAGATTAAAAGTCCTGGATACAAGCCTTTTTGAGCGTGTCGCGGTTTTAATATTCAGTACTCAGTATTCATTTTCTTATGTTAAAACCAACAGCCCAAGCGACGCCCACTCTACCTTACCCTACCAGAAAAATCACCAATTCCTCGCAGCACCTGACTTCCAAGCATACATCCATCCATGTCCAAAATCACAACGCCAGTCGAGATAACAAGCACAACTCTCCCAGAAAACCAGAACAAGGAAAAACTAGCGATCCTCTGATTAACGAAATGGAGAACATTTTCACTCGCGCTCCAAGCTTAGATACTAGTCGACAAATGACAATCATAATATATATAGTTCCAATTGCAAAAATCAACGGTAAAAGTACAAATCAAAATAAATTTCAAGATTTTAAAAATATATTGAAACTTGTGTGACTTCATTGAATCATAATTTGATGAAACGAATACTTGGAAATTAATATTGAAACAAATATTTATTTTGAAGTTTCTTTTGTGTAGCTGAAATATAGCTGAGAAGTTTAAAAACTATTGCAGTAATCTTTCCAGCAGGCACTCATAATAATACAATATTATCTAGCGTAATAGAAATATACTATCAAAGGGTGATCTTAGAGCATAGGCTTCAAGGACACCGAGTAAATATAAAAGATTATCTATTAAAAATAAAAAATCACCATTTTACTTAGTACTGAATATTCACTAAATTGGCACCTAATTTTTGATTATAAATAAAGATCATTCTATACGTTCTAACGTTAATAATATGTCTAGATTTACGGGAAAGGCAAGCCTAGGCTTTCGTCTCTGGCGATAGATTCCAGAGGCGGCAAACAAGCACATCTCCCAGTGTAATCACTTAATAATATATCCATAAAAGTAAGCCAACTTCACCAAAATTGTCTGTATGCAAGGTTTTAGTTTTCACGATTTGTAAATTAACTCAAAATTCTCATAAGATATTGTTTTTTTTTTTTTTGATAGCCCGGGGGAAATCCCTAACGGACCTCAGGGGGCGGTGAGGGCTGCCCCCCGGTGTGTCGGACTTGCACCGACTAAAACCCCCGGGGTGTTCCTTCTTCCCGTCTGACCGGGGCCAGAGGAACAGCGTTATCCTCTTCTCCGACCCTCGGCAACGTCTGGCCTTTTGTAAAGCCGCATCTATGCACTGCGAGACATAAGATATTGATACCACATCTTAAATTATGCTAAGATCGTTTTTCATGAATACTTCAACTACACTACACTATACTTCGTTTTTTTTTCTTTTTCTTCTTATGCAATGAATGTTATTTACATAAAATTGTTGGACATAAAACGTCTAAAAACTATGTGATAAACATTTTTCATTTTTCATCATCAACATAATACTTATAATTGAGAAACAAAAGCAAAAGAACATCCAGGCAATAGTTTTTGCCCCGCTAGGAAAGATTTCAAAATCTGATGTTTTAGATCACCCACTTATTGCAAAGCGAGTTTATGTGAAAGAACATTTAATTTATTTTTTTAATAGGCGTCTAAAAGATTGAAAAAAAATTTGACAAACGACTTTTTTTTTATAATACGACTTAATGGTAAGCGACTATGGATTATTGTAAAATATAAAGTCAAATAGTAAACTTTCAATAATGTTTTTCACGCCTTACTTATATGAAAAAAAAAAGGTCAAAAACAGAAAGAAAAGTGAAGAAAGATAGGTTTCTATGCCTTGCAATAGTGTGAACAAAAATACCCACTAATGCCATTGATAACTCTTGCCCGGCTTAGTTGTAAAGGTCTATCCCGGCTTTCCAAAATCCTGCTGAAAGAAAAACCCTTGATATCATCATTTATTATCAGGTAAGCAGTTGAAACATCTTCTAAGTGCCTGTATCCTGCTATTTTGCAATTATTGAGCCATTTCTTTGATTGAGAAATTATCAAGCGAGGGATGGTACATCTCCAGCATAAGCATAAGCGGCCAGAGATTAGCACCCTAAAGATAAAAATCTATGCACTATTGATACAGTATCAAAATCGACTGCTTTCTGCATACGCGCCATCATTTTTTTGACGCTGAAACCTAACCTCCCAAGGCGGTTTTGGAGGCTAACCGAAACCAAGCCATTGATCGAAATTACAATAGGGAAAATTTCATAGATGCCACCCTCAAATGTCGGCTACCTCGTGAGCCAGACCGAGGTATTTTCTCTTTTCCTCGGATTCGGCTTTTACAAGGTTCTCGTCATGTGGTATGGTGATATCCACCAAAAACACCCTAGATTAGATCTGGTCTATCTATATATATATCTATATATTTTAAAATTTATATAATAACATATAAATTTTAAAATATAAAAACATGTAGACCTACAAGGGCAAAGCCTAAGGCCCAAGTCACCGGTAGTTAGGAGCTCAGAGTGAGGAACCTCCTAACAATGCGTGCCGTATCGAGTAGAACTGCCTTCTGTATCCGGCCCTTGATCCAACAGCCAAGCGAGAGCCTCTTAAGGTGGTAATCGAGGCTCTTTGCGATCAGCCCATTAGTCGACACGACTATTGGGACAATAATCGTAGAAACCACATCCTAAATGTTGGTAATCTCGTGTGCGAGATCTAAGTATTGTATTAAATTATATAATATTATTATTATTTGGGATAAGTACGATGAAAGATACAGTTTTCATAGGTTGTTTAATTTCCTGGTAAATCACAATGTTGACTGTTTCTAATACGTCCTACGTGAATTCCTAAGTTTATTTGTGAATGTGGGAAAAGAATTACAGTGCGCTACGGTCATTGCATCCCAAGTTCGTCAGTCATAGATCGACTGCCAAAAAAATAATGTTTGAACTTTTCATGAATTCTTTGGAATTATTCCAGAAGCCGTTCGTGAAAAAAAATATATCAAGACAGAAATAAGATAAAGAGAATTGCGTGTTTAAGTGCGATCTGTTTAACGTTGTTTATGAGTTTTTGGGGCTATTTTTAGTATTCCCCAGGTATTCGGGATCTAGGTGTGTTCGTGCCGCTAGACTGGTGTATTTCTGGATTCAGCAGGAATTCTTACTAATATCATAAATTCGAAAGTATTGTATATTTGTATTCCGTTTCCACGTCAAAACGGCGGAGAAAAATTTTGATGAATTTCAGCATAAAACATTAAATTATAAAAAGTCAAAGATGGATCTCGTTGCATTCCATCAATACTTAACCGAGCCCGGGAGTACCCAGGCACTATTAATTTACACATTTATAAAAAAATTTTTAGAATTAAGATCTTAAGTTTGTATGTTTACGGGGCTGACATGATGATGATGATGATGATGTCCTAGCCGATTTCGGCCACGGCGACTGTTTCAACACCGGTTAAGAAATACGAGGTCCACTTTTCGGAAACAGTCAATTGCGCAGAAGATATTTAAGTGCATAACTGGACGCGCAGCCAGAAAAGCACTCTCTCGTCCGAGCTCCCTCAGGCCCGATGGAAAGGATGGAAAGGGGCTGACATGACTGTGTAGTCAAAAGCCTTAAAGATTAAAAAAAAAGTCAAAGATCTTTTTTCGTTTCTTATGTGATAAATGCCAGATAATTTTTTTCAAGGTTGTTGAACACAACATCTCTACAAATGTTTAGTATTTTTTTTATTGTAATAATTAATATAATAGAGTGACAAAGGTAAAACTTAGATAAGACTTTTTGTTGCAGTACATAAACACCCTTATCAATATTAAAATAAATTTACTGAAGCGTCTGCGCGAAGTTATTTAAACTCAAGTGACCACACTCGAGAGCGCACCATAAGGCATATTTCACAATGTTCAACCCAGACGCTCTGCTCTTTAGTTTATGCAACATTTTATAATAAGTTTACTCTTCTTGCCTGATTTAATTTTGTTTCATTTAATGCAGCTTTTATTTTTGTAGTTATACCGTATCTCTTACAAGTATAATGCAGTTCTAGAAAGGTCTTGACTGCCAAGGGGCGGGATACCAATGATAGTTACCCAGCCTCGCATCTTTCTATTTTTTTTATGTAGTGCAAAATGTACTGTCTGTTCCACCCTCCCTCTACAAATTTGCAAATATAATATATCGCATGACAAGCAATATATTCATTAAAACGTCAAAACAAAGCTTTGTATTAATTTACAGCTTATATGTTATGGAGAGTTTGTTTTACTTTTTTAGGTATATTATTTAGTGTGTACGCGGGGTGATGTACCAGTCTTTTGCACGTATAATTTGGTCCCCGGGGTGTGTGTCTAGGTATGCCCTTCCCTAGATCCGAGCCTACAGTCATCATGCCAACCTAAACATACCATGACCGAAATATTCTAGGCATATGCTTAGCTGGAAGTGTTCGAGTTAATTTCGTAAGCTTCCGGATTATTTCAATTAATATTCGTATATTAAGCATTCCTCCAACTGCCCGAGTACTGTGATGATGATATTAATCACTTGTAATAATATATCGTCACACTACATATAGGTCCATGTTTGTTTTGAGTGAAAAACATAAATTAAATCTCTGCCTGAAAAATAGTTTTCAACCAATGCGTCCTACCAGTTATGATGTACGGAGCCGAGACGTAGCCACTAACTGTTGCGCTAGTCCAGCGGTTCCCAACCTGGGGTACGCCAAAGTTTGCTTAGGGGTACTCAAAAAAAAAGTATTATAAAATATGCTTTCTAGGATTAACAATTTTTTTTATATTTTTTTCTCGTATATAACATTATTTAACATCATATTACATTAAATATTATATGTTTGCAAGTTTATATTTCTTCAGCTGTATTTTTTTAAAGTAAATATATTTGTATATCTAAAATTACTAAATGATTTCTTATTTGTGTGTATACATATATATGTGTTTGTGTGTGTGTTAGGGGTACCCACTAAGTAAACAATCAGGTAGAGGGGTTCTCTATGAAAATACATTGGGAACCGCTGCGCTAGTCTACCAGTTTAGGTCACTTAGCATACGGTGGAATGAATTATGTTGTATATCTCTCTGAATGATAATATCCGAAATGAGGTTATCCGACAGAGAACGATAGTTATCGTCATAATTTTCCGTATTAGCTAGCTGAAGTGGCAGTAGGCAGACCATATATGCCGAAGAACCGATGATCACTGGAACAGACGGGTTCTTGAGTAGAGGCTGCGACTCTGCTAACGAAGCGTGGTACGCCTCCAGCCCGGTAGAGGGACGAGTTCTATGGTACCTGTTAAGAGACGCCTATACCCTAACAGTGTATTAAACTGGGTTGATGGGAATAATGAGATAGGTTAGTGTCTCCATCAGGGTATAAATACAAAATTTGATTAAAATTATTTTCTAAAATCCTAAAAATCAGTTCGCTGTTCGTTCTCTGATAAAATAATTTAACTTCATCACCTCCTAATTAGTTTATTTAATGTTTTTAATCATTATGAACGTTCTATTTAAGTGTTCGCCGACCCGAAAGTGTCGCGTTGGACCGTGACGAGAGGGGAAGGCGCGTAAATAGCAACGGGTTCATAAAAAGCTAGTCTATAATTATGCGTACACCTCTAGTCAGTGCACGAAAAGTGGAAAACTAAATAGTAATTTCAGTAACTAAACGAATAATGGGTAAAGAACTGAAGAAAAATAATTTATTTGACATCATATACAGCACAGAAATATAGGTTAATTAAGATAGAAAACAACAAAAGTAGCCTTGTGTTGTGATGATGCGCCAAAGAGAAATCAGCTCAAATGCTAGGTGACCAGCTAAGGTCAGCACTGATTTTCAGATGACTCTAATTTTTTTTTGGTCGACGCACTGATAAATGCAAGGAAGGGGACAATAGAGTATAGATGCACAGCTTTAAAGATGATTAAAAAGTGTTATAGATATGTGCACACATACATTTCCACCCACCCTTTTTAATACTAGCTACGCTCGCGACTTCGTTCATATATAACTAGTACTTTTATTATGATAATAAAACCAATTACTACAAATTGGTTTGAACCCTTTCTGGTATTAACGCGCACCAACACGTAATAAACGTTTTAAGAATCATTATTTTGGGTCATTTTGCATTAACAAAGACCCTAATAATAGTTTTTCAGATATATCTCCCATGTACCCATAGCGCTTAGTAAATTTTTTATTAATATTATATTATATTATATACATACTAGCATATGTATTTCAGCCAAAACACCTGAACAACTATTTCATTCTATATTTTTCTAATAAATGATCGACGTGGTTTTTTAACCTAATGTAACTTTTTTATTGATAAGTCGATTGAAATTAAATTAGCACTAAATGGTAAATATAGTTTACCAAAATACATTATCAAAAACCGCATTTAAATCGGTTAAGCCGTTTCCGAGATTAGCAGTCACAAACGCGTACAGATATGTGTATATATTAACGATTCCAATACATTTTTACTGACTAACATCGCACAAGCGATCAATTTTTCTGTAAAGCGGTATATATAGAACCTCTGTAATAATATTACATCTTCCACTCCAACGCAGCCTTGAGTTTCTTTCGGCGTTTCTTCTCAAGGTGGTCGCTTCCGAAACGCTAGTAGATCACCCGTAGGGTTAGTACTATTTGGCTGGCGGTCCAAGTCGAGGTTCGTACCCACAGGGGTGCCCTTGCATTGCCACCCAACCCAAAAGCTTGCTGGCTGAGCACCTTCTGTGCTCGCCCTCTAAGCCCGGTTGAACTGTAAATGCCTTTCCCGGCAATCAGTAGTTAATCCGCTTCAATCTATAATATAAAAATGAATCGTAAAATGTCTTGATAAGCGCGAAACTCGAGAACGGCTGAACCGATTTGGCTGATTTTTTTTTGTTGTGTTTGATGAAGTCTGAGGAAGGTTATTACGGAGAGAAAATCTTTAAAAATTCCCTGCAACTGTCTAAAAATAACACTTTTCTGTATTCTCATACAAAAAATTCGTTATAAGTCAATTTGAACTTTAACATCATACCATAAAGTATAAATGTCAGTGGACGGGTTCCGGGAAGGCAAAACAATTGAGTGACGTATACATATAATGTCAATATTTGTCAATTTTTATACATATAGCATTAAGGCCAGGTTCCTTCAAACAATTTTCAAAAAACAGCCGACAGGCCAATAGGTTTTGGCAGAATAAAATCTGACGGGGAGGCAATGTGACTTTGTTTTAGAGAAATAGGGCAGAACAAGGTCTGCCGGGACAGCTAGTATATATATATATATATTACATCTAGGACATATAACAGGAGACTGAGGAAATTAAAATGACTAAAATTACGATTAAACTTTGCCCATCAATGGTATATACAGGTACACAGGATCATATAAAGCCATAGATACAAGTGTCAACTATAACACCCCTATTATTGCCTCGTGGTATATAATACAAGGTCAGTTCAATGTTCACATTGTATGTTAATTGTACCAGGCTAAATTTTGGCGACAAGTTGCAGACAGCAAATTTGCAGAAGGCGGTCCCGCTTGATAGATGATCTCGCACTAATCGTTCGACGATTTCCCTTAAGGCGGTCTTTAACCCTGAAGAGCAAAGGGTGCGAGAAACGATCCTAGAAGGCATAATCTGACTACTATAGGATATTCTTCAATATTCAACGGCCCTAGAGTTCTGAGGTCTCTTCCATCACTCTACTATTGGCTCTGGATTATTTGGTCAACCAAATTGTCCAGGTTACATAAAAAAATGGCATCACATTAAAAAAAATGTCACTCAATATCCCTTTCTTGGTGAGAGATACACTAGTGGCTGTAGCCACTTTGAACTTGTATGTCGTGCCCAACGTGACCAGTAGCGCAGCTGATCGCCTTTCTTACAACAAAAGTACACTTAACATTTCTTTTAGATGCCATGAAGGTTTCCTGACGGTCTTTTCCTTTATCGGTGAACAGGTGCTTAAGTACGTAATCTAGAAAAACACAGATTGACCTGCTGGGATACGAACCTACTACTAATCGCTTAGCTGCGCATGAAAACCGGACCTTTCTCTAGTGAGCTACCACAGCCACACAAAAAAAAATACTGTAAAAATAATCCTTTTGTTAATGTCCTAATTCTGTAACTAGAATGAATAGTGAATACGTATATCTATATAGGTATTATATCGAAATATGGAATTGTATTATATAAACGAATTATTAACAAATATGGAAAGGTTCGTTTTTTTATAGATACAAATTTATTTTATAAATTACAATACTTTATAGTTTATTTTTCTGGATGGATACTGTTCTGGATTTAGGTATAACGTGAAATATACGCTCATTACAATAAAACTTGTGAATTACTCACTATAAAGTATTTCACGATGGCAAATATCGTAAAAGTGAATTAGAAAATAAAATATACAGTTATTTTTCATTTCGTATTTCTTTAATTTTATTTAAAATGAAAATACTCAGCAACGTTCCAGAGGCGGAAATAGCTCGGTTTTATCATACTCCAGAAATGCGTGCATTACAGAGACGGAGTTGGACCCCATATTTAAACAATCGCTGGAGAATTCCAGTGTTGTGTATCTTTTTCTTTCTCGTGTATTTGCAATGATTCTTCTTTTTCTCGCAATATTTTGCGTACACAAGCATTATATTTGACTATGGCGTGCTAGAAAGAGAAAAATAATTACAAATACGTGAGAAAGAAAAATATCTATAGATGATTAGCAAAATACGAAAAATTTGGAGACATACAACAAATTTGGTTGCGTGACTTAAATTTATCTTTGCCTTCTTAATAAAGTCACCAAAAAAAGTTATTCACGTGTCTTAAAATCGCCGTCAATTTGCTAATTAAATAACAAGCAGCTTAAAGCGTGTACTACAATATTCGACACATTTTTTAAAGCCATACATTTAAGGGTTAATGAAAGCTGTAAAATGTGATTTTTATATTATCAAACTAATGCAAGTGAAACTGCATTTAATTGTTAAAGAAACAAAATACATTTTGCAACGTTGACGATGACATGTTAAGATTATTTGAACCGAATGCAATTTGACGCGATCTTGGCATCGCCGGACGATTGCAAATGTGTAAAACTAAATAACACCCGAAAATGTAAAACGTCTCAACAGCCCAGCAGTGAATTCTCACACGACGTCTAATTAATCATGAAGCGTGGCCAACCGAAAAGCAAACATTTTAAACAATTATATATCAACGTTTATTTCTCGTCTCCGTTTAGTTTAGTGAGTAACGCGACTGAGGTAGCATCATGGCGATCAACTCCGAAGGAACTAATATCGCGTTCACATATTGCATACTTCTAATGCTATTGATGGCTCTATGGCTTCTATACTCTGTGTTTTAAGGATGTTTGAGTAAGTAAACTATGTTCTCGTAACCAAGGCTAAAGTTGATGTAAAAAAAAAACACTGAAAGCCAAATACATTTGGAAGAGGTGCAAAATTCGAGTTAACTATAAGCAGTATTAATCAATTTAATTAAATGTTAACACACTACAACTGTATTGCTTAGAGTAGGTAATAATGATTCTTTGTTGAGATCTGTAAGAATGCCTGAGAAAACACAGGTCCAGTGCTGAGCCAGTATTTTATTAAATTCAGTTAGAGTAATATTAATTTAACCTATTTCTCTTCAACAATGCCTAGGCTTAATTTTCGGTTTTTACTTAACGATGTATCCTATCAAATTCTCTGAATGTTTACATTGGCAGATTGGATTTCTTATAGCTAAAATTGCGGCGGTATTTGCAAACATAATTATTATTACGAATTGTGGATTGTTTTTCGTTTATTTTACTCATACAGTGGTTGCAAGACATCAAATAGATTACCATTAATGTTCATTACAAATTTACAGCGCCTTTTAAGGCACCCATAACATTAAAGAGGCTTGTTTTATGGAGTATAAAAATAATAGTCATAACAATAAAAATCCACTATATTTATTCCACAAAATCATAAATTCCTAAACGCGGTCGTTTTTAAATTCTGGAAACGCCCTTCCGTCCCGAGTAGGACCCTGCGTTTGACGTAATTTAATGTTTGTAGCGAGCTAAAGATCATCCTGCGATCAGTTCAGCCTGTTCCGTTATCTTGCAATCATGCCGATCAACGCTGAGACGGTCAATCTCGCCGCCACTTACATGATCCTCGTGATCTTGCTCTTCTGCCTCTGGCTCCTCTATTCGACAGTCTTCTAGAGACCCGAACGTTAATTGTAAGTTTGCTTCAGTGTTATGTGTTGCAGTGTCTTGGTGAACGTTTTTGGTTAAGCCCCACAAATGTCACGGCGCCGGTATATTATAAATACGTTCATATCTATAAATGTGGACAACGTGCGGCGTGAGACAGGGGCGTGGCGTAGCGTAGGCGATGTTCCGCCGAACGACAGTTTCCCTGTCCTCTCAGTTCCTTGAAACCGTTTCTCCAGTGAGGGCGTACCGCGACCGCGATGCCGAACCACGAGACCACAAACCTCATCGCCACCTACTTCATCCTGGTGCTCCTTCTGGCCAGCCTTTGGCTGCTGTATTCGGGAATGTTCTGAGGTGCCAATCAATTACATATTTCACAGGCTTAGTCGGGACATGTGACAGATTTAGTGCATTAGCTCTGCCAATGGATTTTCGTCTCTTGGCAGTTGTCGCAGAACTTGGATTGCAATGTTGTCAAGGTCAACAATGCAACGACAATATCTTTTGTGCTGCTATTGTACAATACAATATCCATACAGAATGGTAACCACTTTCCATAGAGTTCGTTTCCTGCTATAAGGCATACAACAAATTGAGATGTCAAAACGGCTCACCATAGCTTAAAAATAAGTCTTTTATATCTAGGTTTGCTGCTTAGATTATAGACGTGTTTTGGTGGATTATTCAGCCTTTGGAACCTGACGATGGAAGCTAAATCTTTTTCTATATATGGGTATAAATTATTCATAAACGTGTTTCGAGAAAAGTCTAAAAAGTTCTCCAAGCTCCTGGGATCTTAGTTCCCCATCTGTTCGTAGGTAATAAAAAACAAATGAAACATTTATTCTGATTCATGATAAAATTTCAGATTATCTTAACAGTTTCCTAGAGTCAAGTTTTCATTTTTTGAAACTTGCTTTCATGATCAAATTTGTGTTAATAATGTACTAAAAGCTTTAACTAATAATAAATTCCGGGATTAATTGTCAGACATAATATTAATTCAAATCTAATGTGACTGGAAATAATTATATAAAATGTACTAACACGTAATAACTTGTAATAGGAGAATGAACATAACCTATTGTAGAAAATAATTAATACAAATTCTTTTTATAAAAGAAGTTTAATTGACAAGTCATTTGGAAACTGAGATTACGCGATAATACAGGAACCAATTACTTTTAAATGTTTTTTTTATGATTTGACGTAAAACGCGTAGGTTGTGTTATACTAAACGCGTTGAAACTGTGCATTAATTGACTGAACATGTGAAAACAACTCATAAAAAAACAACATTTGATCGAATTCAAAGGAAACGTTCACTTTTAAACAAATATAAAGGCAAATTTTATGGCATAAAAATACAAGATAAAACATAATCCAGATGACGACGCCGCGAGCTTTCAACGGTGGTTTGGTTCGCTGGATATCTAAAATAGTCCAGCGCCCTGGCTACGAATGCTTCGCAGTTATCATAACATTCTCTCGTCTAAAATTACACAAATAATGTACAGAAAGCAAGCATGACCAATCGTAAAACACTGCGCAACAAACTGACAAAATAAGTTTTTATTTACATGAAAATTGTACGTTTGCCAATTGTTAGTCAGATCGAAATCGGTTCGCTGAACGTAGATATGTCATTTGATGAAAGAGGCTTCCATCCGATCCCCCAGTTCGATGAAAATGCAAAAGCGATTTAAAATATGCTGGATGAGGCATTCGCTAAAGCGAGGTTTTTAGAATTTACGTGAATTACGTTCACCAAGGCTGAAATAATTCATCAACGTCGCTCTATATGTGTGCAAGGGAGATATTTATTTCCCCGTCAAAACTGACGTAATTTACGGGGGTCCGTGAATTACCACTTGAGCTGATTCTGGAACATCATAAGCCATTGTGTACATTAAAATTTTTCTAAAGCCACAGTGTTGGTGTTTTTAACATCAATCATCTGTGTAGAAATTGATTTACTGCCATCACACAGTGTTTAGACATTAATCAACGTCCATTACCTTTCAAAAATTGTACGTGAAATATAGCAATAGTTAATATATTTCGTGATCTTTAAATATGCAATGCATCGTGCATTGCTTCACTAAATCAACGCGTTAGTTAAAAACTTTAAAATAAACACTATTCATTTCAAACAATGAAATATATACAGCGTTACATGATTTCTCTTGATACAATGTTAATTTCTATAAAATTGCATATTGTAAACAACATCTTCAATTACTAACTCGATTATAATCTCACTTGTTAATTCTTTTAATATCGATAAAAAGCTTTATACCTAAATCCATAAAATTTGGATAAAGAATAATAAACTCTACCACGGTTAGTAAATAAATAACCATTGAAATTACCAACAGTAAGTGCTCTAAATACGTGTATTAAAATTAAATATTATTAAGATTCTATAATTTCAAATATAATGCTAAAAATGAGCAACTGAGTAACCAATTTCCCCAACACAAGTAAATCCATTTTGGATAATGCATATTTTTTTAATACTAGATACAGTTTTATCTCTGTAAATTGTTTAATAGTTTAGTTTTCAACGAACGATCATATAAAGATAGTAATATTAACAATGACATTAAAAGCGAAGGAAAAGTGTTTCCGAAGCTAAAACTTACTCGAATAGAAAAGAAGACGTGACTAGTCATAGAGACAGCAATTCATCAACAGTTGGAGCTGACGTTTGTGACATCGACATGTGCAAATTAGTCGTAAAAATAGATGGCATCTATGTCAAAACTTTAAATATTAAACTAACGAACACAAAAATGTTATTTGTGAAAACATTTCTAGAACACCTTGTTTTTCTTGAGAACTTAGTATTTAAACACCAATAAATGAAATTTGTGGTATATTAATAAATGACATGATAAAAAGCTTTTTGTCAATTGAGAAGATATCGATTCGACCGAGAAGAAAAACAGACCGTCCATTAATTAAAATCATTTCTAGTAAACTAAAAATAAACACTATTACAGTCTTTGAATATGATATTAAACATTCATTTGAAGTTGAAACCTTTTAATTTAGTAATGACATTACACTTACGTCTGTAAATAAAAATTTTAACGATCATCTTATTACCAAATAATAACGTAATCAACGAAATTTCATCTCCCAACCACCCACATATGAGAAAACGTAAGTTCTGATGTTTGGAGGATATATTCGTAAATAGTTGCCACCGAACTGGATGCTGGACATAAATAACAAATTATTACGACATTTAACGACACACTTGCAATCTAGTTTTTAATCTAAATATTTTTTCTTTCAAACCTAAAAATAAAAAATATATAAAAGTTAATGCTGACGTCAAGGCTAATGGGTGCCGTTATTTTATTGTCACTATATAATCTCTAAATAGATTCACAGTATCTTGTAGTTACAGGAGTAATGAACGTTGTTGATCCATCAATTTTATTAAATGTCTTTTAAAAAGTCGATTTAAGAATCCGCTTTTCCCCCTTCCTTTAATCAGTTCAATGAGGAATGAAAGTGCGGTATCGTGGTAAAACGATTGATCAGTTTAGAAAAGAAAATTTAGTTTAAAAAGGCTCTATATCAACCAAAGTGAACTAGGAATTGAACAATAAAAATATTAACAGCAAATAGTCGATTCAGTGTATTTTCTTGTTTCAGATATGGTCGAGATAAGCCAACTCAAAATATGAGACCAATAGAAGATGGCGGATAGTTGATACGCTATAAAACACTAGTATTAAGGAACCGTAATTTTAGTTTTTAAGTTATCTTAAGGTAGACAATGTAATAAACCCAAGCATTTAAACAAACGAAGACCTTAACAGTTCTGAACATCCGCTGTCAGAGAGTTGCGAAGAACTGCAAGCAAGGAAACATCAATTCGATAATTGAGTTAATCTGCAAATAAACGGTGCTGGGCATTCCAATAAGTGAAGTCGTTAATAAAGATTTAAGTGAAAGACAACTTTTGTCCAATTTTGATAACGATTCAATGTTGATTTTTAGATGTTAATTGTTGATGTTAAATGGATATCATCTCGGTTAAGAATTCTATCATTGTTAAGAGCTAAGTGAGTTTTGTAATAAAGTTTTTATAGAACTCTATTTTTTCAATTAAAGAATTATTTTCTTGATCACAGTGAAATCTAATAATTATAGCACGACATCGTTAAAGTGAATCTAATGTCGAAAAGTTCATTAATTTTAATAATGATGTACAAATTAGTAACTGCGATGACAGCGACAAATATTTTAAAGACAAAAAAATATTTGGCACATTATTGCTGTTGATAGAACTGTGTCGCTTTGTTTTATTTACTGAAATCTGACTCAGTTGTTTAAAAACATTAATAAACGTAAATCTTCAGCTGTGGAATCTGTCCTAACCGGATGAACTTCGAGATTTGGGTAACCACAGTTAACATTACTCCGAAATAGTTGCACGATTGGCAGATATCCAAATCCACACGCCTCGGCAATTCATAAATTCGAGGCTAACTATTAGGACGGCGTCAATGAATAGGCATTATTGCAACCCGATGACGCATAGGAAACCAATTTCGATCTTAATTATATTTACGTAAGAGTTAAAGGCTACTATAAAAACTTTGTGAGAACGTTTATTATAAATAATTAAGAATTGAAAGTGTTGAGCATCATGTTTGATTTTAACCAGTGCAACTATAAAATTAATTTTATAGCAATTGATAAGTAGCATCTGGTTTTTCTCAAGTATTCATGGATATTTTTGTTGATGCGATAAATGAAATATTGCAAAATTTAAAAAAACAACACTAATAAGATGGCTGAGAATGCTTTTCTGTCGTAGAAGAACCACTATTTGTCGTCGAAGGGAGTTTACTGTCTTCATGCACTGCTTTATCTGATTCTTGTCCAGACTGGTTATCAACTTGAGTATCACTGTCCAATGACCTCAAATTACTATCTATTGCAGGTATTTCTTGTCTTGATATAAGACTATCAGGTAAATTAGCACTGTCTATTCCACTTTTATAAGAACTTGTTCCCGTCTCATTATCATTATCATCGTATCGGATACGTACAACTCGTTTGTTACTTTTTGCCGACCGAAGTGATGTGTTATCAGCATCAGATATTTCTAGCTGTTCTATATAAGGGGCAAAATTAACAGATTCCGTAACTGCATCTGCTTTAACTTGTCCTTCTTCGGTTTGCACTGTATCATCGAATTTAGATTTAGAATGAGTGATATCAATAGTGACCATAAGTTCTTCAGTCTCTTCTACTTTGGTACTATGCTCGTTTCTGATCATATTTGTGTTATCAGAATTTTCGCTTTTTAACTCAATGTTTTCTTTGTTTAAGATTTCCTTTAGATGTTCATAAGCAGGGTTATCATCTTGTAAAATCATTATATCACTGGGTATGTATGCTACATTATTTTCCGTATCTTCTCTTATCAGACTATTAGTTGCTGATGTAACTGTGCTTAATCGAGTCGCTGTTGACGTGGCATTGTTATCATATTTTAATTCTATAGAATCTCCACTGGTCAGTGTTTCATGTGACTGAGTTTCGTGTAACTTATCAGCTATAACTATTTTCTCACTGTCATTGTAAGAATTGCTCCTTGGAGTAATTCTGTTACTAATCGACAAATCTCCTTTATTAATCTTTAGTTTTGATGAACCAGGAACTGATTCCAAAGGAAGAACGAATTTTGTGGATGATCCTTCAGCATTAGAATTTGGTGGAGGAGACGGTGATGAACCTTTATCAAATTTCAGAATATGAGATGCCTTGTTGTCAGATGGTTTCTTCGTAGTAGGCCAATAACTATATTTACTTGGTCCGCTGTTGCTATCAAATTCATCACCTTTAATGTGTTTGTATATAATTTCTCTGCTAACAGGGAAATGTTCTAGAAGATACGCCCAGTCTTTAAATTGAAGAGTTAGGACTTGAGATTTAATCAGAGTACAGTATGAATGAGTGTACGGTGTATCACTTATCAAACCTTGCAACTGAAATAAAGACAATAAGCATGAATGATGTAAAGGAAAACACTAATCTCTAATATTTCTTGAATTTAAATTCTATAATAAACTTCCATACCACGCCAAAGTAGGATCCTGTCGGGTAGATTCTTGGAGGGCTTTCTCCCTCTTCAGTGGTCTCCTCTACTCTTCCCGTGTGGATGAGATACATTGAATCCGTAATTTCACCTTCTTTCACTACATACATATCTATAATATAATGAAATTCCTTTAAAAGGGTAGTTGTATTGGCGAATGTGTTATAAAAATATAAGTTGACCGTGTGAAAGTTACCATCGAAATACAATTAGTGAAGATTTTAGTTTCATATAGATATTTTAATTATACGTGCTGTTAGATATTATACACTACGTGAGTTATTGTATACTACCAATTAATTATATCGTTACTTTCATTGTATGTGTAAATCTTCAAGCATCCGACCAACTGGCGAAGAAACGCTGACTCACAGTTTTCAAACACATGATGCTGAAACCAGTTTTTTTTAAGTAAGTCTGTTTTTTCTCATACATGTAATAATTATTTGGAAACACTTGTTGATATTAGCGAAATATATGCCGTTAATAATCTCATGAGAAAATAGAAATAAAAACATGAAAACAGAATTTTTAGTCCATTTAGTATACGAATTATGGATACGAAATTAGACTGTTTTGATCGCCGGTGCCTCACTCAGCCTGGCTCATTTGCTTTTCCTGTTTATTATTCCTGTTCAGTTTCTAAATTGAGATTGATTTACCCTGGTAAGATGATGCAGGTAAGCAGCAGACATGATCTTCAGTCGTAAGCAGTGCGGCGCAATTTTCAGAAAATGGGGCTGTTGCATTCCCCGTGACTCTCGCCACAAATGCAAAGAATATTTATTGACCAGCGTCACCAAGTTCTTTGACACGCGATTGTTCTTCATAAATTCCTAAGGGTTTACTTGAAAAATCACGTATTTATTTTAAGGCGTTCAGCAATTAACATAAGCGTTTAAAATATGACTCTCTTTTACCAACTTGAAAATTGTTTATGGTAATCAACGTACATTTACCATTTAATATATATACATAATATTCTTGTTTAAGCATCAAAAATTGTCTAAAGTCATAACTGTAAGTAATGGTAGCAAATCAATAAGAAAAGTCTCTCAAGTTAAGAGTTAAATTTTTAGTTTCTCCGATGAAACAATGGTAATAAATCATTTTATCTACTTACTTAATGCCTAATTTATGCTAAAAATAATGCGAATTAGTTAAATAATTACCTGTAACTCCAAAAAATAAGAGTAGAAGCTAAAAGATCTAAAGGATTGGTACTGTATGATGTTTGAAAATTCTCCGACGTAAATCATATACACCATTGTTGAAACTATTTGGAGAATTGATACAAATATTACCTGAAACAATGCACACAATAGTTTATATCATTAAGCTTTAGGTTCTTAAACACCGCGTCAAAGAAGACATCTATATATATTGTGTTGTTGTTTTCAATGAAAAAAAGCTGTTAGATGTAACAGCTTTTTTTACATAAAAAAAAATACAATTTTGTTCTTATTAAGAATAATTTCTAAATCTGCCTCTTTACACCCTTGAAAATTAAAGTCCTAGTGGTCAAAGTACAAATATATTAGATCGTATATGTTGGAAAGATAATAATGTTCCAGTAGACAGTCATGCAATTAACAGAAAATAGTTTCATATTACTTAAGATTTTATTGATTTGTCTAATGCAAAAAACAATTCTTATTATAAAAAATGCAATGTTGGAAGACCCATATCATTTAGGATTGTTATAGACTTGGCAAATATTAAAGATAATACAATAATAGCAGTAAATTATGCAATTCTTTTGCTAGGCTGTGTGGATTTACATTGCGAAATACTGTAAGCACAAAAGTCACACATCCCAACAGAATTATCTATGCACCGTTTATGAATATTGATGACTTTGACAAAATGCCAAACGCTTATTACAAACGAACTGGTTTTAATAGAAAACAGTCTACGTAAACTCCGCGGGATATTAAAACTTTACGTTTCTAATTTAGCAACGGCCACATAATGTAAATTACAATCATTTTAACGTGTTTATTACACATATTTATATTCTCGAGCTGTACATTTATCCTATATAATATCGATGGTATTGGAAAGGGTTTCTATTTTACTAAAGTACCAATTTTATATCTCTACCCTCTTACAAATTGCAATAGGCAACAGCACATAAGGAATAGCAACAAAGAAATGCTTACCTCAGACTGTTTCTTAGGCATTATATCACCAACACCATTCTGTGTGAATGTAGTAAGCACAAAATAAAGAGAGCAGATATACAGATTGTGACACCAACTACTTCCTTCATCTATGCAGGGCAAACACAAAAATATAACAATGAGCGTCAGATCGAAACAAAATGTTATATAAATAGTGTTTTAATATTGCTTTAACTTGTAAAATCTGACAATGTTGATTTTATGCACAAGATCAAAGAAAGTTCATGAATTTGTTTATCTTTAGTTAGATTCAAGGATTTTGCAACCGAATAACATAAAATTATAGCTTATGGTCAACGTTCAAGCCAATTCAGGAAGCTTATTGCAGCTCTAAATTCAAGATGGTTGTTTGGCTGATTAGAAAGCTAGGAAATTCTTCATGATTAAAGTGTACGTAAGAGAATCCCTAATGAATCCTCATTCCTTCATTTTTGTAAGCAATTGAACAAAGAGATTTAAGCATTAAACTTACCATTTGTTTAGAAGATATAAGGTCAATTAAGTATATCATTATTTTACCCGGTACGAAAAAAATAGAGTTATATAATATTACTGTAACAGAGCTGTTAAAAGCTTGTCTAAATTGATGATTCCGGAATCTATAGAATATGGATATAGTACCCATATAAAGCCAAGATGTTTTAGGCTCAACGGTTTCTTCCATAACACCAATGAAGTACCAGAGGCAGGAAGCTGTGTGGACGAAGAGAGTAAACCACACAAGTACGGCAAATACTGTGTTCAGTGTCAAATCGATGGTCACACGTTCTTGGCGCTTCTTCAGACATTCGTATACAGTTATCTTAAAGAAAAAATAGTTTTGATGTGGATTTTGGATTGGAACTGTTGAAATAAGGAAAACACCGTTTTTTTTATCGAAAATAGATAAACATTTTAAAAGTATTAATAAATTAATACTATGGAATGAATATTTGATTTACGTATAAAACAAAATGACTTACAATTCTCAAAATCCTGTTAAGTCTGAGTACGCCGAAGTAAGCCCATTGATTTTTAGTGCTCAATAAACTAAATAGTTCTATCGGAAGACAGGATAGCACGTCATATTTGAATTCGCCTTTAAAATATCTATTAATTACACAAAATCATTAGTTTCTTTAAATATATTTTCTAAATCAAACAAGTAACAATATACTAAATTGTTGCCTTAACTCTTTTTATTTGCCTTTCTCTAACTTTCTAAAAATCCTAGCTAAGACATTGTGTATGATTTTAACATTTTGTTTATATGATTATCTCCAATTATTACAGAATATTATTATTAACCACTTACGCTGTTCGCAGCGGCATCACTACACTTCTAGCATACTCTTCATCTACAATTCGTGGTAATACGTATTGTCTCAGCATCTTCAGGCAGAAGGCCAAATCCAATACGTACAGAATCATAATGATTCCGGTGCTGTTGTCTTGGAATCCAGCATTGTACACGTCAATGTAGACACACATTAAACACACAATGATCAGATAGATTTGAACTGTCTTGTCTTTCAAATAAAAATGTTGGGTGAATTCTCTTCGACCTTTCATGTGGACGGGAAAACTAAAACTTTTATCTTCCCCAGACTTAAGGGAGTCACTGACATTGCCCATGATATAATTCTACAAGTACAGATTGTCTTTACACAAGTGATTAATTATGGTAGATATATTAGCCAAAAAAAAGAAAATTGTTATTAGAAAGATTATGTAGATAAGGTAAATTTAATTATCACTCTTTTTTGGACAATGGTACTACTACTACCAGAGATGGGCAAAATGTAATCTGATTAATGATGAACGTTTACAAAATGTAGTCGTAATTTTCTTCCTTTTTTATCCTGACTCGACACAGTGACTGCACCATATCTGATGGTAAGCAAGGTGCAGTTCAAAAAACGCCAACGACTATCGATAGGCAAGAAAAACCCGTCGGTAGTCACGGCAATAATGCCGGCCTGCACAAATATCTCTTCACGCTACGTTTAAAAGATCCCTTGCTCTGTAATCATGATTAAATCCATTTAAAACATTAAGAAATCATAACTGTGTATACAATCTGGGATTTTGTAGTGCTTAAAACATAAATGAGCAAAATGCAGTCATATTAATGATAAAAATGTAATCGTAATCATTTTCATTAATCTGATTACATTTTGCCCATCTATGACTACTGCACATATAGCTGTACTCGTAATAATGAATTTGAGGGAATTAATACATCATATTAGGTCCTTACATATGAAATTGGCGTTTTTCGTACTGGCCACTTTAATCACAAATTTCTCCTCTTTGGTAAGGAATCCCAAATTCAAATTTGTACAGCTATAGACTCATGTATTTGTGCTTCGATGATCGTCATTCATTTGTTTTTTTCTTCTGTTTTTTCTGTTTGCGTCACTCATTTTACAAAATGGAAAACTTAAAATATCGCATTATTTACGAGTACGAGTTCCGCCGTGGCACTAGTGCTGCGGAAACAACTCGAAGGGTGAATGATGTGTATGGCGGTCGTGTTGCAAAAGAAAACACAGTTCGTTTTTGGTTCCAACGTTTTCGTTCTGGAAATTTCGACCTGCAGAACAAGCCCCGTGGACGACCTGAGACTCAAGTTGATAATGAAGAGTTGAAGGCTATTGTGGAAGCGGATCCATCGCAAACCACGTCCGAGTTAGCTGCAGGCTGCGATGTTAGTGATAAAACTGTTTTAATTCACTTGAAGCAAATTGGGAAGATTAAAAAGCTTGAAAGGTGGGTACCTCACGAATTGACTGAAGCAAACCGGCAAACGCGCGTCGACTGCTGCGTTACATTACTAAACCGGCACAATAATGAAGGTATTTTAAACCGAATCATTACCTGTGATGAAAAATGGGTTCTTTACGATAATCGGAAGCGCTCAGCGCAATGGTTGGATCCTGGCCAGCCAGCCAAATCCTGCCCCAAGCGAAAATTAACCCCAAAAAAGTTACTTGTAAGCGTTTGGTGGACTAGTGCCGGTATTGTTCATTACAGTTTTCTCAAATCTGGCCAGACTATTACGGCTGATGTCTATTGTCAGCAATTGCAAACCATGATGGAAAAGCTAGCGGCTAAACAACCTAGGCTGGTCAATCGCTCCACGCCACTGCTGCTTCACGACAACGCTAGACCACACACTGCGCAACAGACGGCTACTAAATTAGAAGAGCTTCAATTGGAAAGTCTAAGACATCCTCCGTACTCCCCGGACCTTGCTCCAACAGATTACCATTTTTTTCGAAATTTGGATAACTTCTTGCAAGGGAAAAAATTCAACTCCGATGGGGCAGTCCAAATCGCCTTCAAAGATTTTATTGATTCCCGTCCGACTGGTTTTTTTAGTAAAGGGATCAATGAACTACCTATGAGATGGCAAAAGTGCATAGAAAATAATGGTTCATACTTTGATTAATTAAATATATTATATTAAAAAATA
This sequence comes from Automeris io, assembly GCA_036320925.1. Taxonomy (NCBI): domain Eukaryota; kingdom Metazoa; phylum Arthropoda; class Insecta; order Lepidoptera; family Saturniidae; genus Automeris; species Automeris io. Next base: position 5,485,112 of record JAUDJH010000029.1, on the reverse strand, counting down.
TTCGACTTTTTGTTCCTCCCGTACAAAACACCAATTTCATATGTAAGGACCTAATATTTTATGGTAATTTAGATAAAATTTAGTTTCTGGAAAGTTCATTGTTCATAGCAATTATTTTTATAACTTTGAGACACTAGTTAGCTTATTTAAATCTATTTTGTTTATTTAAGGACGGCTTGCACTAACAAATTAAATCTAGTTTAAGCTTGTATAGACGCTAATTAATTGAAGCGCATTAATTCCATCTTAATGATGATTTAAGTTTAAGAGTTGTTACAACCTGATTTTGATTATGTGCTAGACACTGCTAGAAAATATGAACAGTTTAGCGCTAATTTGCATTTTATATAACTCTAGATTTAATTTGCTAGTGCAAGTCGCCCTAAAACCTTTACATAAATGCAAACAGCGTTTGTTAGAAATTTTAAATCTTCGACTATAATTTGTTTTACCGTCATTTCACTGTTTCGGAGCGTCTCCATGAGTTTCTTTGCTGTCGGAAAATCTTTTAGGATCTCATAAAACAACTTTGAGTTGATCATAAGCAGATGAACTTTGCTAGTAGCTATAAATGTGACGGGGCATCGTATCGTTTCAGAGCCTTCAATGTTACCAAATACACTGGAGAAAATAGCTTTATTTTATAAAAATATTAGTACATTACCCTAATCATCATCTCTACAACATCACGTAGGCTTGGTGTCCTGAATAAGGTGCGACGGTTTTTCACGCCAAATCAACTGTTCCTTTTATATATATTTTTTTCACTGGCTCGACATAGTGACTACAGAGTACCTGATGATAAGTACAGTGTAGTCAAAAACGAAAGCGACTATCAGAGGATGAAAATCCATTGATAGTCTACATCGTCATGTCGGCCCACATATACCACGACTGAAGGTCTCTAGGTATATGAGCTACTGGATATACACAAGCTGATCCCGAAACGCGACAAGCCGAAACTGGTCACTATGACGGGCTTTACTCCCATGTACTGTGGTCGCGATCCAGACGGGCACCCACGCCCTACCACTTCGCTGCTAAGGCTCAGGTCAGGCCTTGCATGGATTATTCTTCGCATCTTTGGCACGGTTCTACCCAGTACTTACTTGATGCCCTGGAAAGGTTGCAGCGGAGGGCTGTTCGCGTTGTTAGTGATCCTGAAGTGACTAAACATCTTGAACCGCTTCAGTTGCGCAGAGATGTGGCCTCACTGAGCGCTTTCTACCGTCTGTATCATGGCGAGTGTTTTGAGGAGTTGTTTAACCTTGTTCCACCCTCTCCCTTCCTGAATAGATCCACGCGCGCGGGTTTGCGGTGTCACAGCTATACGGTATCTCACATCCCGGCTAGGACTAAGAAGTTCTCTAACTCCTTCTTTTGCCGTGTCGTTGGGCTGTGGAATGGTCTTCCGGCGAGCATGTTCCCACCATCCTATGATATGGGATCCTTTAAGCGTAGCGTGAAGAGTTATTTGTGCAGGCCGGCATGATCGCCATGACTACCGACGGGTTTTTCTTGCCTATCGATAGTCGTTGGCGTTTTTTGGATTGCACCATGCTTACCATCAGGTATGGTGCAGTCCCTGTGTCGAGACAGAATAAAAAAAAACATTTCTTATTTAAATTATAAATAACTTTTACATACAGCACAGAAACATTTGGTGTTTGTATTATTTCTAGAACAATAAATTATTGTAATGACTTTAGAAAAAGTGAAATTAGAATAATATTTGTAAGCGCTTACCTTCCTTTAGGTAATTTCGTCACAGTACACATATCTTCTTTGGTGTGCCTGACTTGAACGTCCCCGTAGTCTAAGAAATACATGTTCTTGATTACATCATTGGCTTCAACAATCAGCATTCCACGTAGGAAGTATTTACTACGGACAGCACGGCCAACAATCCGAAGCAATGGGACATCACAATGTGACAGAATTGGACACTGGATAAAATACATTAAATAAATCGTAGATTAGAGGGTTACCTTACTTTTAGATTAGGTGAAGTCAATATTGACGAAACTCATGTGCATCAAAGAGATCCTAAGGATTGGGATCTTCACACTCACTTTTCCCAGGATGGAGCCTAGAAAATGCTGTCAGCTCGACGGGTCGTAGAAGTAATGCGGATCCACGGGCCCATTTTATAGCAACTTGATGGATACCCCGGAGATTTTAGCCAGCAAGAGACAGGTACATTGGGGCCGGCACTCCTACAATGGCTGCGATGATCCTATGTAGAATGTTTCCCCAAGTTACCAAAGAAAGTGAAACCACTATTGACATATCATGAAGACTAGAGTAAGCGAGAACTATGAGATAAAGAAATACTTTCAAGTTGAGTTATATTATCTAGGTATAATAAGAAAATCCAATAAATAATATTTAAAACAAGCTTTAATAATTAACCGGTTAATCGTCTTTGGATACAAAGGTTAGATTTTTATGGTTTACGCTTGACCTCAATCACACTTGTTGAAATGTGACGATAAACCCAACGATGGAACGCGTCCGTCCAACAAATGCCTATTCATTTTTCTCTTAAAGGCTCCTAAGTTAGAAGAAGATGAAAATATGTTTGGTGGAAGCAAATTCCTCTCCTTAGCTGTTCTCATGATGAATGCAGGAGTGAAATTTTTCGTGTAGGCATCCAAGATTCAGGAACAGTCCCGAAAATAGATTTATTGGACTTGAAAGTCTAAATATATATAACTCAAAGGTGACTGACTGGCTGACTGACATAGTGATCTATCAACGCACAGCCGAAACCACTGGACGGATCGGGCTGAAATTTGGCATGCAGGTAGATGTTATGACGAAGGCATCCGCTAAGAAAGAATTTTAATGAATTCCAACCCCAAGGGGATAAAATAGGGGATGAAAGTTTGTATAAATCTTCTCAGATTTTCGACTATAATATAATATATATAGATTGATAGTTTTAGCGCCTAATGACAGATTAGGCCCTAATTTTTTACACACGCTAAACAAAAGTAAAGCCACAAAAACTATATCTAATTAATTATAATACTTCTTAACGCGAGCGAAGCCGCGGACAAAAGCTAGTATTTAAATAAGCATTACTTGTTATAGCTACCTTAGCAAATGTTGGTCCAAATATATGCAGTATAGCATCAGTGCGTAACGTGATCTGATCACAGAGTTTTAGTACGTTCCCGTAATCGCATCCACCCATCTTTTCCCAATTGTACTCATAATAATTGAACACTTCCCTGTTATAGTACAGTTTAAGATTAATCAGACGAATTCGACGGCTGAATTAAAGTCAGACCACAGAATATCGAATAATTGAGCTAAGTTGATAAAGATAATTATTACGAAGAAAACTTTAAACAGACTGACCACTAGATCAGGATGTATGCATTGAAAAGTTTGTGTTATAATAAGCTACATATTGAAATCGCGTGGGGAATTGCTAGTTGAACTTTTTAAGGTGTTTAAAAAGGTGAGTTTATTATACCTATTAATAGATAGATAACTGCATAAATAAAATTTTAGTAAATATTTTTTCATAGACAAATAAGAGGTCAAGATGGCAAAACTTTCCATCGTTTAACTAGAAATGCTTAAAAGAAAGTTAGGCACGAGATAATTTCTTTTTTATTCAGATCGAATATAACAATGGAACTGTTATAACGTTTGAAGGCAGTCAAATGCCATAAATTCAGCACTAATACATTTATTAACCCAAAACTTATAAATAACAGTATAAACCAGATAAAATTATAAAAAAATCTAGTGAATAATCAGCGAGCGACCGTATGTAAGGCGCGCGGCCGATCGAGAGAGCGTCACACTATCTCCCTCCTACCGTCTACCGCGGACGGTGCGCAAGCGATCCGTATAACCATTACGGCGTCCGCGAGAGTGGACCGGCAGAGTGCATGCTACACTGTGAGTTTTGGCTTACCATTAAAGTATTTATTAGTTTCAAATGTTTAAATAATGTAAAACTATGTAAAATAAAAGAATAATCTTACTTTTGTAGACCTTTATCTAAATTTTCCCTTCGCATGAATACGACCATGTCTTTTATGTGCTGTTGGAATTCGGCAAGCGCTTTGTTAACTTTAGCTCTTATGCTGATGATTCGCACAGAGAAATACGTAATTATCATGGCAGCTAAGAATAAGCAGTAGTTAAAATTAAATCAAATAATTAATCACAGGTAATCTTTTTAGAATTAAAGATATAAAAAACTAACCAATAACCATTCCACCGAACAGGAGCTCCATAATATTAAAATTGCTGGGGTTAAAGCAATTATAACCAGTTGTAGTGGTTTCATATACAACCCAAAAATAGCAAGTTAAATGTAGGTTCCACGGCGTTTCCGTTAGATTAAAACGAACTGGAAAACAATTTGATAGAATTGATAAGTATCCACATCATCAAAACAACACTAAAGGATTCAAAGTCACAAATAGTGTATTTCTAAATTCTATTAATGGGTATCAATCTGATACCTTGAGCGCTATTTTAAACGTACACCTTTCCTCGTTAGCAGGTTGGGCAAAATGTAATATGATTAATGATTAACGATTACAAAATGTAGTAGTAATTTTAATTTTGTTGCTCTGTAATTACGATTAAATCCCTTCAAAACATTAAGGAGTTATACATGTGTATGCAATTGAGGATTCCGTAGTGTTTAAAACATAGATGAGCAAAATGCAGTCATGTTAATGACTAGCTGATCCGGCAAACGTTGTTTTGCTATATAAAGTATTGTAATATCTTCTAATATGTTCATTGAAATTAAGTGATGTCAAAGACAATTTTGTTCACAATTAAATATTCTTAATCAACAACACATTTATTTGGATAAAGATTAATATTATTACGTTGATACAACTCTTAACAAATAATGCATTAATTTCGACCAAATTTGTTTACCATAAAAACGGTTCTAGTGACTTAATCTTAAAAGATAGACATATACTATCCTGGACATTTTTTTAGATCATTTCAAGTGGAATAATTCTTTCTTACATATATTTTTGGTATCTTGAACCGTTTTTGCAGCGCACGCAATGGAAGCCCTCAAGGATGAATAATTTTCCCCGTTTTTTTTCACATTTTCCATTATTTCTTCGCTCCTAATGATTGCATCGTGATGTTATATAGCCTAAAGCCTTCCTCGATAAATGGTCTATTCAACTCAAAAAGAATTTTTCAATTCGAACCAGTAGTTCCTGAGATTAGCGCGTTCAAACAAACAAACTAACTCTTCAGCTTTATAATATTAGTATAGATGAAAAACCCAACATGTAATCATAATCGTTTTTCATAAATCTGATTACATTTTGTCCATCTATGGCCGTCGGTTATCGGTGTATCTAATTCCTAACAGATTTGCGACAACGCAATGCTTTTCTTAAAACATTCATGTTAGGCATTTGTGAATTGTGGGATAGGCTACCGGGTAATGTTATTCCTTAGAACGATGACGTAGGGCTATTTAAAAAGATGGTGAAGATCCTTCTTGATCGGTAATGATATAACAACGCTCCTTGTATTACAGTTGTATAGAGGCTGCCGGAATCACATAACGTCAGGTGAAGTGTCAGTCCGTGTGCCAACAAAAGCTAAATGACGTTATTTTATTATGCCTTCCGTAAGCAGATACGAAGAGTGCTTTATAGGCAAATTTATTACTGTGAGTTATGAGATATTTTGTTTATGTAGCGCTGACAGAGATTTTATTTATTTACGAGCAAATATCATATGATAAACTGATGTATATGTTACGGAGCGCCGTGTAGATGGCTCCAGGAGCATGCGCGGAGCAGCGTCGGTAACTACGCGCATGCGTGTGACAGTGATGTCTGTCTTGTAAAAATTTACAAATGGAACTGACATCTTTTATTTGTATCCACGATAATTAATAAACATTTATAAATAATTGGCTATAATTATATCATAAACAAGTTGCAAATGCAGTGCTATATAAAGAAGAAAGAAAGTATCACTGAGCTTCTAACAGTTCTTATACAGTCTAAGATAGTTATTATAATATATGTATTAGTGTCCGACCGAAACTGGTTTTCCGGCCGAAACCGAAACCGAAATTTCGGCCGTGGCTTCAGTTTCGGCCGAAACCGAAACCGAAACCGAAACTCACGTGGTCAAGTATAAAAGTCAACGTGGTCAAGTAAAAAAATGAAACAAAAACTTACATGTAATCAGTACCATCAAAGCATAACTTCTAAAGAATGTTTACGTCGGGTGATAACGCACTGACTAAGTTGTGTTGCTATAGAGCAATGCGAATTAGATCCGTCAACTGTCGTCTAAACAACGCAGTTACACTCGGACGCAGCCTTGAGTTTCTTTCGGCGTTTCTTCTCAAGGTAGTCGCTTCCGAAACGCTAGTAGATCACCGTTAGGTTTCGTATTTCTGGCTGGCGGTCCAAGTCGAGGTTCGTACCCACAGGGGTGCCCTTGCATTGCCACCCAACCCATAAATTGCCGGCTGAGCACCCTCAGTGTTCGCCCACCCGCCCGGTTAAGTTGTGAAGACCTTTCCCGGTCAACAAACACGCGTAAATTCGAAAAAAAAAAGCAATGCGAACGGCGCACGAATCCCGAACAGGGCCGGCAGCGTCCGTCAAAGCGTTGCCGCGAGAAACGAAGCTAGGCAAGCATGTACGACAACTACCGAAATCAGTTTCGGTTTCGGCAAAAGTTTCGGCCAATTTTGGCCGAAACCGAAACTGCCGCCGAAACTTGATTTTTGGCCGAAACTCGGCCGAAACCGAAACCGAAACCGAACTTTCGGTCGGACACTAATATGTATGTATATAGGCAAAGAAGTGAAGGTTGAATAATAAACTTACATGTGTTAGCGAATAGGTTAAGCCACGATCCGCCGCTATCATTGTGGGGTATTATCAACCAGTCATTGCTGTCAGGTTTAAAATATATATTGACCGAGTAGAAGACCATAAAACACGTAAGCACGTTCAGCAGAGCGAGGAACAAAGGGATGGCTTTGATACTGTGAATACAAACATCAAATCGTCAGATTTACGGTGCTTAATTCTATAGTATATCAAATGTAAGTCAGGTCATACATTATGAAATTAAATATAAAATTGAAATAGGCTTGTTTATAAAATTAAAGGAAAATAAATTCATATTTGGTTCGTGAAACAATCTAGAGTGTACATGAAATGCCGATCAAAAATTTTGAGTTGTTTTTTTCAACATTTGTTATTTTGTATACAAACATATACAAAGACGAAAATTTTGGTAAAAGAAAATCACTATAACCACGTATTCTTATCAATTAAACAATCGCTTACAGAATTGTATCCCTTTTTATACCAAAAGACATCTTGATTCTATAATTGACTATATAAATTATAATATTTACGAACACAACAATAATATCCCGTCGCTCAATATATTTTGTGATGGCGAGCATGGCGCTGGGAAGCCTGTAAAGCTGCAGCAATCGGTTAAGCATCAGGAACTGTGTCGTCCTCATCACTTGGTAACTGTCCACTGTTGAAATCAACAACATAAAATGACCGTTATTACAAAGGTGACAATAGTGTACAACAGTGTAGTAGTACAATAGTGACAATGGTATATGCTGATGATGATGATGATGATGTCCTAGCTAGATTCAGCCACGGCGACTGTTTCAATACCGACTAAGAAAATCGAGGTCCAGTTTTCGGAAACAGTCAATTGCACAGGATATATTTAAGTGCGTAACTAGACGCGCTGCCGGAAAAGCACTCTCTCGTGCGAGCTCCCTCAGGCCCGATGGAATGGAGAACCAGTACGATCGGGAGGGAGCGGGATGCAGGTTTGGTCGAGTTGTCCTTCTCTGAACACCTGGTTGAATTGGAGTGTTAAAGAGATGCCTTAGTCGCCTTTTACGACACCTCAGCAAGAAGAGGGGGGTGCTATTCTATTCTGCCGGCAGGCACCACGGCCAATAACGGTTTATGCTATAACTACTATAAGTAATATATTATTGTCAGATTCAGTGATATTAAACTTAATTCCAGATCCAAAATAATAACCACAACATGTACTAAGACAGGCAACTAAAAGTAAAACACAAAACAACGGCAAATTATAAAATAATCCATACCCACAATTTAAGGAAATAGGTTTAAGAGCAATATCAAAGGAGTAGATAATTTACAAAGGAAACTTATACCTTTTAATATATTAAAATTGTAAGAATTACATACAGTCACCAAAGTAGTCCTTGCGAGGTGCGTCTAGGTTCTCTAGGGGTAAACAAGCTAGCAAATCCACTATAAAAGCTCCTTTCAAATAATGTACCGCAGTGCTGAATGGGTGGTAGACAAGAATGCCTTGCTCGTTGAAATACCCTACCAGCATGCGTTGAAAACTGCAAAGTTAACATCACAGGGTTTGATTATAACAAATAGGTTCTTAAGCTTTACAAATCCGACAGAGAATGCCATGAAATTGTTGGTGGACACGGTAGCACTAACTCATCAGCGACTCTCTCAGAACTGAGGTGTATTTCGCCGTATTGGGTACAATAGGGTTGATAAAAAATACATCAATCTTCTCGAGAGCATACAAAACAAGTTCCTAAAACATTTAAAGTATAAATCTGATTTACACAACCTTCCTTGTAGCTCAATTCCTGCGTTATGTCATCGTAGAATTGAGAGGGATCAACTTTTTTTATTTAAAATTGTTAACGGTCTCGTGGACTCGTCCTATTTGCTTAGTCAAATAGGTTTCAGGTGTCCGCATTCCAGTGCAAGAGACTTTTCGCTGTTTAAGGTGCCATTCTTAAGGTCAAACTATGTTAATAATACCTTTGTTTTTCATGCCTATGATCTATATAATAAACGTTTTTGCGATATAGATATTAGGTCCTTACATATGAAATTGGCGTTTTGTATGGGAGGAACAAAAAGTCGAATATTTTTTAATATAATATATTTAATTAATCAAAGTATGAACCATTATTTTCTATGCACTTTTGCCATCTCATAGGTAGTTCATTGATCCCTTTACTAAAAAAACCAGTCGGACGGGAATCAATAAAATCTTTGAAGGCGATTTGGACTGCCCCATCGGAGTTGAATTTTTTCCCTTGCAAGAAGTTATCCAAATTTCGAAAAAAATGGTAATCTGTTGGAGCAAGGTCCGGGGAGTACGGAGGATGTCTTAGACTTTCCAATTGAAGCTCTTCTAATTTAGTAGCCGTCTGTTGCGCAGTGTGTGGTCTAGCGTTGTCGTGAAGCAGCAGTGGCGTGGAGCGATTGACCTGCCTAGGTTGTTTAGCCGCTAGCTTTTCCATCATGGTTTGCAATTGCTGACAATAGACATCAGCCGTAATAGTCTGGCCAGATTTGAGAAAACTGTAATGAACAATACCGGCACTAGTCCACCAAACGCTTACAAGTAACTTTTTTGGGGTTAATTTTCGCTTGGGGCAGGATTTGGCTGGCTGGCTAGGATCCAACCATTGCGCTGAGCGCTTCCGATTATCGTAAAGAACCCATTTTTCATCACAGGTAATGATTCGGTTTAAAATACCTTCATTATTGTGCCGGTTTAGTAATGTAACGCAGCAGTCGACGCGCGTTTGCCGGTTTGCTTCAGTCAATTCGTGAGGTACCCACCTTTCAAGCTTTTTAATCTTCCCAATTTGCTTCAAGTGAATTAAAACAGTTTTATCACTAACATCGCAGCCTGCAGCTAACTCGGACGTGGTTTGCGATGGATCCGCTTCCGCAATAGCCTTCAACTCTTCATTATCAACTTGAGTCTCAGGCCGTCCACGGGGCTTGTTCTGCAGGTCGAAATTTCCAGAACGAAAACGTTGGAACCAAAAACGAACTGTGTTTTCTTTTGCAACACGACCGCCATACACATCATTCACCCTTCGAGTTGTTTCCGCAGCACTAGTGCCACGGCGGAACTCGTACTCGTAAATAATGCGATATTTTAAGTTTTCCTTTTTGTAAAATGAGTGACGCAAACAGAAAAAAACAGAAGAAAAAAACAAATGAATGACGATCATCGAAGCACAAATACATGAGTCTATAGCTGTACAAATTTGAATTTGGAATTCCTTACCAAAGAGGAGAAATTTGTGATTAAAGTGGCCAGTACGAAAAACGCCAATTTCATATGTAAGGACCTAATATACTGTCCTGTGCCTTTGGGCCCTTTAAACGAATGGTGAGAAAGAAAATATTAGCCTAAGTTCAATTCTGTTCTATAATGTACTATTTATATGTAACATATATATGTATGTATATTTGATTGATTTTCTTTTATTGTTATTCATTAGCTTGATTTTTATTTTTGTACCAATTTTTGTGGAAACTTTGCTGGCTTATGTAACATTTTTCGTGTATATTGCTATCATTTTTATATTGCTGTATGTCTCCCTTTAAAAGAAATAAATAAATATGCCGAAATGGCAAAAGCCCTTATAAATAATAAAAAAAAGCTTTTTTCTTTTTTTTAATCAAATATATTAATGAGGCTTCAGTGCATCCTTGATGACTATGCCAGCCTCGTAAGGTATGTCATATTATTTAAACTCACTTCTGGCGAAGTGACAACTGTATAAGTCTGTAAATTCTTTTTGCATTAACCGACTTCGGCTCTCCCAATATGATATTAATTTCTCCGACACTTCGCCAGTCCTGAGAGAGAAGTCTTCTCCTAAATTTTTCGTTGCCACTACATTCCCAAAGGAGATGATAAATGTCATCAACCACCTTGCAGCGGTCACAAAGTGGGGAAGCTTTCTTAAAAAAAAAGCTTAACAACGTGTTAGAATAATTTTACACTTATACTATTTTTGGGAACTTAGCTTTATAATACTCACATGTCGAAATACGCTGATAAATCTAAAATCAATGTAACGAAGTAGAGACCAGGCCATTGGAGCACAAGATATGCGTAGCTAGGAAACACCATAGCAGAAGTCATAGCAAAGGTTGCTCGTAACCACTCGTATTTATTCAAATATCTTCCATCTGGACGAATTGTGAATCGGGGGAATATGTACCTAATCATAAAACCATACTGTAAGTGCTAATTTAAAAATATAGTAAAAATATAACGTATGAAATCTAAATAATGGTACAAGTAGACGTTTATAGGGCACTAGACAAGTTATCGCAATATCAAGGATACATACCTTAAAACAGACAAAAATCCGAGCCTTTTGAACGGATGAAGAAATACAGCATCGACTTCATGTTTCCTTGGAAGAGGGAACTTTTCTATGTTAGGCGGGGGATCTAAAGGTGAGTACGAAAGGAAAGGTTCTCTGTGCTGCATGAGACGTTGATACTCCTTTAAAAAAATATTTTAAACAATACTCACAATTTGTAAATACTATTTCGGGAATACATATTATAACTTACAGGTTGTGCTTTTGCAAATTCAATAGCGTCCTTAACTTTGGGATCTTCAAGGGCATTTAGTAGATGTTTTCTTGATATGGAAAACACTTGGACGTGGGTAGCTGCACGCACTGTGTAATGTGCCGGCAAACCTGTAGCAATATGATATGGTTCATTTGATTCGACACTTACTACTTATTAAAATATTTTATGGGATAAGTCAGTAGCAATATTCTAGCTTCCCGGACATCTGGAAGAATAAAGATTTCCAGGCCCGAGTATAATGACTTGAGGGACACCCCGGGGGTTTTTAGTCAAAAGTAGCAATTCTAGAGAAAGGGTACTAGTGTATTTTTATAACGAAAAAAATTTATATAACGCCGAATAAATTTTTGCTCTATAAAAAAATTATATTGAAATTTTCTTCAAACTTACTTCTTAACATTAATATATGTGGTTTGTTACCTTAATTTTTTTTTAAGAAAATGGTTTAAAAAATATCGAGAAAGAGATACTTGCGCAATAAACACACGAAAACTCCGAAATGTTTTTTAGCTCCTATTGTTTTAATCACTTCCTTAGTTTCTGGGCTCAGAATCTGTAATATTTATTTTAAAAAATAATATCAATATATTACTGTTTTTTTAAATCTCAAATTAACGACATTACTAATTGTCAAAGATAATTTAATTTCGGTTAAAAGACTGATGGAGAATAACAATTAAGTAATACCTCGCAAAATCCTTTTTTGATGACATACATTTCGTTGGTTATGTCGCCAGTGTTAATTAGAATCTCATTCGGTGACGTATAGAAGAGACGAGCTTTTGAAGATATTGTCTTCAATTCCTCTTTCTGAACACTCTACAGATGATAATTGATTGAACACAAAAATTAGATGCTAACAGTATTTTTATATTTACTTATCTTGCCTAATGCTCTCTACTATCAATTGCATTTATAAATTGGTTGGCCTAGATTTAGCTTACCATCATAAATGGTATGCAGAGAATGTACTTGCTGCGTTGCCGACCTAAGATGTCTTGGTTCACGTGTGATGGCAGATCATAGAAAATTGAACTCTTCTTGTTACTCATGGAATAGGCCTGAACAACATAATTTTCCTCAGATAACTACACATAAGTGATTTTTTTATATTAAAATTTATTATAAATGATAAAACATGGATATAAAGATAAATAAGATATTATTCAGCTAAGTCAAGTATAAGAAATTTTGAGATGAAAGAAGGGTGACTTCTTACACCACCCCTCGTAATGTGAGATGAGAGAGGCCTAAAGAAGGCTCAACGACGCCGGTTAGCCCAGACAGATCGATCGGAGGAATATAGGAGGACGTTTTAATCAATCAGAGTCTGACACACTGGGGCTACTGTCCTGACAGCGGCCATGACAGTCCATGGGAATTTCCACTGAGTTATCAAAGTAAATGTGGTTAGTTGTTTACGGATTCACAGCTATACGGCTTACATCATGGTTAGAACTAAAAAATTCTCTATCTTCTACTTTTGCCGAATATTTGGGCTGTGGAATGGTTTTCCGGCGAGCGTGTTCCCACCTTTATATGATATGGTGTCCTTTAAAAAATTGAATTTGCTATGTTTATTATTATCCTCTTTTTTTGGTGACTCGTTGGAAATGCTCGTGGACCGTCAGAGCGCAATGAATACGGCGCCCCGATGTGTTGGACTCCAACCGACTAAAATCACTGGGGTGTTCCTCCTACCTGTCGACCGAGGCCAAGGGAACGGCTTTGCTAACTTCCTCAGTACCCTGCGACATCAGTATTTTCACAGGCCTCATCTCTTTTAAATTTGTGAGAGGTGATCTAAAGAACACACCCATCGCTCTCCTCATATGCGAACACATTCCGTTCACGCCTGGATATATTAATTACATACTAATTTGAGAACTAATTGAAAGTATACAAGAGAAAATATTTTAAGTCAACGACTAGCTTTCCAAAAATCTGTTCTTTTTAACTCCGTTGTGAATAATGTAGATAAAAATAATGATTTCATAGAAGATAAACATTTGGTTAACGAACTACTGGTTAATGGATTAGGATCTGATGTAAATGTATCAAACCTTGTCAGTATACCAGCATAACTGGAGATAAGTGATAAACCTCTGCCTCAGGCCAGGATCGACGTTATTCCGAATCAGTAAGCTCTTGACATTGCCGATACATGCATCATAGTCCTCCCTGGAACGCTCCAAGCTCTTAGAGATTATACAATAACAAATATATACCACAGATCACCTAATAGTTCTTAATAAATCTCCATTGTTAATCAACTTTCGACGATAAAGCCTTGAAATATGTATGGCTATTTCTAGGCATTAGACTTCGCAACTTCTTAACCTGTATCAGGCAAAGGTGCGGTTGGGTGTGGAGTACTGTTGTCACCTTTGGGATGGATCCGCTAAATGCCAGTTGGCGGCTTTAGACTCCATTGACCACAGAGCTCCTAGACTTGTTGTCGATGACTCTTTGACGAAGATTAAAATGTAGAAAAATAAGTTAATTCACATATAAAACCCGTTAAAGTATTTATAATAGTTGCTGTATCTTTGAACCTTATTTGCAAATTCAGTATAATATATCACCGAAACAATAGATAAAAATTTATTGCCAAAGGTACAGAAACGATTGTGTAATACTAGGTTACCTTAACCCTTTAACCTCTACGGGACGGATTTTCAAGCTTCGAGTTTGAGCTGATACCATGCCGTGAATTGAAAGGGGAAAAATATGAGAACCATTGTATCCTATGTTTTGAAGGGTGCATTTTCGAATGGTCAAAATGGCAATTTTTGTTGTTAGTTAAGGTACCATGGACGCCTTCTATGCTAGTTTTAGAAGTGTAAAAAAATGTATAGAAAATGAAGTATGATGAAGAAAAAAATTTTTTTTCAAAAAATCTCGTTTTTCTTTCTTTTCTTCTAATTTTTCCATAGTTTTATGCTTTTAACTATGACCATTCGAAAGAGCACCCTTGAAGATATAGGATACAATGGTTTTCATATTTTTCCTGTTCCAATTCAAGGCATGGTATCAGCTCAAACTCGAAGCTTGAAAATCCGTCCCGTGGACGTTAAAGGGTTAATCAAGTTTCTAAAAAGCTTACATTATTCAAATGATGCCACTCGACTCACATAGATGATTATCAAACAAGACAACATAATACAAACTCACCGCAACGCTGTGGTCACCATAATCGTCGCAGAATAAACGGCTTCCATGAAAATACGGAGCACAATACAAATCTCTAATACAAACATCGTGTATAGAACATTGTTCCAGTTTTCTGGACCCCATGTATTTTTGTGTGCTAAAAACATCCATCCCATTCATATATTTATTTTATCATATGATTCATAAGAAACAAAGAAAAACATCTATTTGGCATATAACATAACAAACAACACAAAAGGATAGGTTAATCAAGAAAGCAACAAAAGCTAATACCCTGTGCTGTGATGATGCGTCAAAAACGTCAGCCCAGCAAATGACCAGCTGAACCACCCAGCGCTGTTTGTCAGCTGACATCCATTTGTTGTGTCAACGCGAAGAAAACAGTTAGGAATTGAATAATAGAGTATGGATGGATACACAGCCCTGGAGACTATTTCATAATGTCGTAAATAATGATAGGTGTATGTACCTATCATTATTTGTATTTATGTTTTCGTGAGTTACTGTTAAACATTAAATATATTTCCATAATATTGCATGTAGACGCCGCCCAATACGTGCTTGTGTTAAAATGCCCTAAGAGTCGTTAGGGTGTTTCGGGACGCACGGGGTAAGAAGTTGCGCGCACGTACGGAATGCTTATTAAGTTACTCGACTACCGAGACCCGGGGCTAGAGTACGTGCGTGTGCGTCGCAGTTCACTATGCCGAAAAGTGCAAATAAACAGTAAAACGCCAGAATTTGTGTCTTTCTACCACCACACCCAGGACCACCGGTCATAATATTTTTTTCTGTTCGGCGGTATATATAGTAGCTCTAAAAAAATTATATGTGTATTGATTTGTGTTAGTAGGTATTATTGTAAGTCGCCAGGTCCCGAGGAAGATGGCTCAGCCTTGCCTTGGCGCTCAGCAGGCGGGATAAGGAACACCCTGTGGGTTTTAGTCGGTGCAAGTCTGACACACCGGGGGGCGGCTCTCGCTGCCCCCTGAAGGTCCGTTAGGGATTTCCCCCGGGTTACCAAAAAAAAAGTATTATTGTAAAGGCATTCATGGCGGTACGAAATTCGCCGGGTCAGCTAGTTAATAATAAAATTAACCCAAGTTAAGTAACCCATATACAGCAAAATGTACAAGGTGTTGTGGAATGCATTGATCTACGTAAAATTGAGATTTTATTGAGAGCTAATAATGAAACATACTAGTAAACGTGATCATAGAAACTGCCCAATACAAGCCGAACGTCAGGCGGCTCTCGACGCTGTCGTCATCCAGAGGCTGATGCTCCCAAAAGGGAGAGTGAGTGAAATTAGTCACTTGGCAATAACCGGACCTGAAACGTACTTGTAATTACTAATTACTCTATTTCTATGGACTTTTCGTCTTCAATCTTACCCTCCGGTTTTTTTATCCACGTTATTCCGTGGATCTGCTCTTGGCCTGGATCTTTACAACATCACCGGGCGAATGGATGACACTCAGCCAGCGAGCTTATGAGTTGGTGGCAATGCAAGGGCACCCTACTGGTAAGAACCTCGGCCTGAGGCCAACCAGGAAAAGCACTACCTAGAGGGATCTACTGGCATTTCGGAAGGGACTACCTTGAGAAAAATCGCCGGAAGAAACTCAAGGCTTCGTCGGAGTGAGTCTTATTCTCACAAATAAATGATAATATGAGTTCTAGAACAGTTATCCTAAGTAGTAAAAATTCTATATAAAACTAAAATAGCAGACCTATTCTAAAAGATTAGATAAAAAATAGTGGCGTGCATCCTATAGAAGCATAAAAAGCATTACCTTGATTTATTTAGACATTTACTACATATACTGGAATTAAACATCATCCAATTTGTCTTCTGAAACATTTATTCTGGGAAGGATCAGATTTTAAAACAATATATGTATTACATGTCCAAGTAAATCAAAGTAATGCTTTTCATGCTTCTATGGGATACATGCCACTTTTGTAAGAACCCATATGTCACATGTAATTTATAACCAAGATCCACAAAATTTTTGGAGTTCATTTTTATCAAACTTGCCAAATGTTCTAGGAAAAAAGAACATGCTGGAATTATTTCCGAGCTTTAAAAAGGTAAAATTTAGGGTATTTTTAATTGTAGCATCATTTATGTAAGTATTCCTCTTATATAATGAGTGATGATTCAAAAGGAACGTTACTGGAAGCACATGAAAGCTTGCTGTAGAGCCGCTATGAGGTAGCATGCGATGACAAGCAACAACGTGTATGTCAGGAAGCGAAGTACGTTGCTATGGTACACGCAGTTCCCCTCCATACTCTTCAGAACACGGAAAACCTGCACCAAGTCATTTACAAGCAAATTTAAATTATCGCTTTTAAAATATTGCAACGCTAGACAACTCCTTAAATCTTTCTATTCACCAATCGTTATATAATTATTTTATTTACTGTGTTAAATAAATCTTTATCTAACTTATTTTATTCAGTGCTCATTAACAGGATTACTAAAGAAACCAACTTGTTTCTTTTCCATAACAAAACCACGCGCGCGGGTTTTCACACACACACACACACACTCACAGGGTCACAGCTATACAGTTACTCATACCCCGGGTAGGACTAAGGCTGAGATTTATTGACACTATTTCGACTTTGCTTAGCAAAGTTCTCAAAAGATAAAATTTTATGACAAAAACCTGACTAAAACGGTAACTTGAGTATAGCCATACTATTCACAGAGGCAAGTCATGTATTGACAAAATCGGGGATTTACCAAATATTTTTACATTTATTGAGTAAAATAAATTGTATTTTTTTAGTAGAGTCCAAGCAAAGTTAAAGTTCCGTCTATAAATCTCAGCTTGAGAAGTTCTCTAACTTTTACTCTCGCCGAGTCGTTGAACTGAGGAATGGTGTTACGGAGAGCGTGTTCCAATCATCCTACTGATATCGGGCCCTCTAAACGAAGCGTAAAGAGATATTAGGTCCTTACATATGAAATTGGCGTTTTGTATGGGAGGAACAAAAAGTCGAATATTTTTTAATATAATATATTTAATTAATCAAAGTATGAACCATTATTTTCTATGCACTTTTGCCATCTCATAGGTAGTTCATTGATCCCTTTACTAAAAAAACCAGTCGAACGGGAATCAATAAAATCTTTCAAGGCGATTTGGACTGCCCCATCGGAGTTGAATTTTTTCCCTTGCAAAAAGTTATCCAAATTTCGAAAAAAAATGGTAATCTGTTGGAGCAAGGTCCGGGGAGTACGGAGGATGTCTTAGACTTTCCAATTGAAGCTCTTCTAATTTAGTAGCCGTCTGTTGCGCAGTGTGTGGTCTAGCGTTGTCGTGAAGCAGCAGTGGCGTGGAGCGATTGACCAGCCTAGGTTGTTTAGCCGCTAGCTTTTCCATCATGGTTTGCAATTGCTGACAATAGACATCAGCCGTAATAGTCTGGCCAGATTTGAGAAAACTGTAATGAACAATACCGGCACTAGTCCACCAAACGCTTACAAGTAACTTTTTTGGGGTTAATTTTCGCTTGGGGCAGGATTTGGCTGGCTGGCCAGGATCCAACCATTGCGCTGAGCGCTTCCGATTATCGTAAAGAGCCCATTTTTCATCACAGGTAATGATTCGGTTTAAAATACGTTCATTATTGTGCCGGTTTAGTAATGTAACGCAGCAGTCGACGCGCGTTTGCCGGTTTGCTTCAGTCAATTCGTGAGGTACCCACCTTTCAAGCTTTTTAATCTTCCCAATTTGCTTCAAGTGAATTAAAACAGTTTTATCACTAACATCGCAGCCTGCAGCTAACTCGGACGTGGTTTGCGATGGATCCGCTTCCACAATAGCCTTCAACTCTTCATTATCAACTTGAGTCTCAGGCTGTCCACGGGGCTTGTTCTGCAGGTCGAAATTTCCAGAACGAAAACGTTGGAACCAAAAACGAACTGTGTTTTCTTTTGCAACACGACCGCCATACACATCATTCACCCTTCGAGTTGTTTCCGCAGCACTAGTGCCACGGCGGAACTCGTACTCGTAAATAATGCGATATTTTAAGTTTTCCATTTTGTAAAATGAGTGACGCAAACAGAAAAAAACAGAAGAAAAAAATAAATGAATGACGATCATCGAAGCACAAATACATGAGTCTATAGCTGTACAAATTTGAATTTGGAATTCCTTACCAAAGAGGAGAAATTTGTGATTAAAGTGGCCAGTACGAAAAACGCCAATTTCATATGTAAGGACCTAATATTTATGCATGCCGGCATGATCGCTGCGGCTACCGATTGTTTTGCTTTGTTGTTGACAGTCGTAGTCGTTTTTGGCCTGCTCCACGCTTACCATCAGGCGTTGTGTGGTCACTATGACGATTCAGAATAAAAAAATGAACCTTTGGCAACCTCAGCAACTTGTTTATACCAGCGAAGTGGCCGCTGCCCACAAACTCAAATATAGGAATAGTTCCCAGGACATCCAGTGCAAACCAGCGACTCCTCATTTGCTGGGACGATGTTTGCGAAAAGGTTATTGGGACACCTAAAAACGTATTCAAGTGTATAAGCTTAAAAATAGTTTTTTTACTGGAACTGGTCGAAACGATCGGCTTGTGTAACTTAAATGTAATTCATAATTTGTGTATAAAGGATCTTTTGTTTCCATATCACTGTGTCATTAGGAATTTTTGCATTCGAAGTTGACTTTGTTTATATGTGTTGGATATAGAAACACAATTATTATTATTCGATAATGGCCATGAGATCCTGGAATTAGGTAAGACCGGAACCACGCACCTTTCTGGTGATAAATGACGCGTCTTCGATGTCGTTGAAATTGAGAAAAAACGAATATATACTTTTTAGCGCTCGCGTCACGTGTTGATTGTACCGGTGTTGATTAGTACTAGTTTTCGCGCGCGGCGTCATCTGTTGTCTTGGCTTGTGGTGGGAGGGGAGAGAGGACCGACAGGTAAATAGTTGGATTCTCATGGCAATACCTAACAATATATCCTATTTTGGGAGTCGAAGCTGCTCGCGTCCGTAGGCTTTACCCTAGTTTCCCTACACGTGACTCCTGGGTGGTGCTAAACGAGCAGCAGCGAGGTGGTAGGGCGTCGGTACCCGTCTGGATCGCTACCACAGTACATGGGTGTAAAGCCCGCCATAGTGACCAGTTTCGGCTTGTCGCGTTTCGGGATCAGCTTGTGCATATCCAGTAGCTCATATACCTAGAGACCTTCAGTCGCGGTATATGTGGGCCGACATGACGATGTAGACTATCAATGGATTTTCATCCTTTGATAATCGCTTTCGTTTTTGGACTACACTGTACTTACCATCAGGTACTCTGTAGTCACTATGTCGTGCCAGTGTAAAAAAAAAAAAAAAATATGGAAATTTGCTTACACAGTACATGTTGCGCTTTCTCATAATTGGAGTGGTGCACTGTATGTGTTTATGGCATGATGTCTATTGTTATTTCTGAATGTATACACTCTGTTTGAAAGCCTATTAAAATGAAATAAAATAAAACGTAACAAGAACTTTCCTACTATGTAGAAAGATCCGCAGAAATGTATATATCTTTGAGTTTTGGGCTATTTTTTTGTTATTTACAGGCAAACTTTTAACCTCAATCGCATCTGTTGTACAGTGGAGTGGAAGCCAATGACGGACTGTGCTTTCCCAACAAAAACTTATTCATTATCCTTTTAAAGCCTCCTAAATCGCCAGAGCATGGAAAAAAACTCTGCGAGCGTATTTCATTCCTTTTTTCTCCGCATTATAAATGAAGAAGGGAATTTTTTTATTTGGATATAGGAAATGCCACTCACACAAACGTGGTGTCCAACACATTGTGTATTGCTCATGTGATGCATAGAGGATGGTAGGATTAGATAATAAAACTCTTGGGCACATTGTTCAGAAAGAAGCCGGTAAAAGATTTCAAGACATGTGACTTAATAACGATTACTTTCAAGACATAGTCTAAGTACAATTTGATAGTAATATAAGAAATAATAATCCATCTTATTTTGTGATGAAAGTGATTGATAGCTAACTTTGAAGCTCAAGATATGATTTTAGGAATATTCCAAAAACAACTACATACCTTCTTCGACATTGGCTCCCGTGGACAAGTGCACAATTAGATCAAGCAAGTAGATGATTGTGATTACGTAATCAAAGAATCTAAATTCAATGGGTACCTTCTTTCTAAACACCATGTAGTACGGATGCGTCTGGAATATTATTTACCAATAATACAAAAGCAAAAAGAATTAGAAATGGTGATAAGGATGTACTATTCACGTTCAATATACGTATTTAGTTTCTTTTAATGATTTACTTGATCTCAATCACCCCTGATGGAAGGTAAATTTGAGTCCGACCAACAAATGGCTATTCCCAGACTCCTAAGTCATAAGAACATGTAAATATGGTCGCTGGAACCACATTCCACTCCTGAACTGTTCGCATGATGAATGTGGAAGTGAATCTTTCCATCATTAGGAACGTTTAGCACACACGGATGGCATCCGACACGGTGTCTAGTGGTGAAATGGGGCTGATGAAATTACAGAACATAGCTTTTGAGAACACTATCCATTGTATAATCGGTAAAAAACTTCGAGGAAATTTACGTCGATGCTCGTTGTTCTGCTTATCCCCTTATCTTAATCCCAGTTAAAGATCTATCGCCTAAGTCTATGAGTCTTACTATTAATTGAATCCAGAGCAGCAGTTTTTTTTTTAAATATAAGATAGCTAATTCCTGATGCATCTGGAAAAAAGTAATGTTGAAGTCGATAATTAAGCATGCTCGTTCAACAAATACCAATTCCCTCGTCGCTTAAAAACTACTATGTTACATAATACAGGTTTCGGGGGGTGGCGACTATTTAACCACCCTCTGCAAAGTAGGTGGGACCTGCAGAATGCTCAACGTCGCCGGGTGCTGAGGAAGATGGCTCAGCCTTGCCCTTGGCACTCGGCAGGCGGGAGAAGGAACACCCCGGGGGTCTTAGTCGGTGCAAGTCCGACACACCGGCGGGCAATCCTCATCGCCCCCTGAGGTCCGTTAAGGATTTCCCCCGGGATAAAAAAAAACATGACACAGGTTTGCAAATTCAACTGTCTGGCGTACGACCGTAATTGTATGCTCAGGGTAGAAATTATAAAACAATTTGATCTCTCTACACAATTTTCCATTATTCAACAAAGATAAAAATCACTAAGGTAATTGTTTTGAATTAAAGGCGCTAAGATTGAAAATGCTTACGAAGCAAACAAGAACGATGAGACTGGCGACTAAGGAGTGCCAAGCGATTTGGAGCGAGGAGTTCGGCTGGAGGATACAGGGAAATGTCGATCGGAGGCAAATGGCATCCACTTCATCCGTCAACGATGCGTCTGTTCGCTGCAATGAAATAATTTGAATTCTTGTAAAATTTGAGTCGTGTACATCTATACATGCTATAGATCTATACATGATGAATAGAATAGTAAGACCCAATTCCACTCAAATGCCATCACTATGGCATACTCTGATAATTGACACTGATACTCACGTATACGAAGAAATTCTTGTAGTTAAATAATAAAATAAAGTATAACTTTATATATATATATATTTCTAGGCACTTTTGAGTCGTCGAAAGAAAACGAAGATGATTGACGACCAGGGGCTTAGGACTAAAACATCCGTTCTGTGATAGCTCTAGTACAAAAATACAAAATGTGTAGGATTGACATAAACTTTCTAAATATGACGTCATCACATTACGCCAATTCTCATCACATGTTTTTTTTTCTACACCAATTCTGAAGGATGTATAATCTATCGATAATGATCGGCGAGAAAATCTGATAGACGCTTTTTTTCATCGTATTAATGTATAGAAAATACACAAAGTAATTAATGTGTAATATCTAAATGTTATTAAATACACTGAGCAGGACTCGTAGCCTCTTAGAACATACGAGTGTAAAGTAGAAAGAGCCACGTGTCTCGCCAAATGTGATATTTCTGGGTAACCTTGTGCTTTGTAATTATGGGAAAGGAAATGTCACATTTGAAAGAGCAACTTTAGAACACATTACACTCCTATATAATAAACGTAGGTTCACTTGGTGTACGGTACTTCGATAGCTCCGCAAGTGGCACGGGCTGCCTAAAGAGTTTCACTTACCGTGATCACCAGTTCGCCAACTCCTCAGGGGCCCCTGCTTCTCCTCCAGGATACTGGTGTCTTTGAGGATCTTCCAAGCACACTTATACACTTTGGAATCGAATATTTTGTTGCTTTTAGGAATATTTGTATGTTTTATGTCGTTACTCGGCGGATCGGTTCGAGCGAGAGCAAAACTCAATTGACAACCCGTACGGTGTTGCCAGAGCATAATCGAAGTTGTCCGCACACTTATTCGAATACGGAACACTTGGCATATGGAGAACTAAGCTACAGCCAGAGATGGGCAAAATGTAACTGATTAATGATGAACGATTACAAAATGTAGCCGTAATTTTAATTTTCTTGTTCTGTAATCATGATTAAACCATTTAAAATATTTATAATTGATAATTGTGTATACAATCTGGGATTTTGTAGTGTTTAAAATATAAATGAGCAAAATGCAGTCATATTGATAGTAAAAAACGTAAAATGTAATCGTTGATCATTTTTATTAATCTGATTACATTTTGCCCATCTATGGTTACAGCCATCTCGATTTTTTTGGGGTGGAGTTAAAATTGCTATCTGTACAAGCTAGTCATATCTTTGTTTTCAAATTAAGCAATCAAGCCTTATTTTTTAATATACTGGCTAACCCAGCTAACTGCGTTTCGCCTAACAGTCAATGAATATCGTGTTAACTTTTAGCTAAACCCTCTTCCTCAGCTATTCCACTTGAGTCATGAAATTACGTTTACAGGAAGTTATAGAGCTACCCTTCCTCTATAAACCACGGGGTCTCTGGAGAACCTCATTCAATATATACACTGGTTGATGTACTTGTCTGTCAGCCCTCAGACCTAGAAACCCAGGGCGTAGACCCATGCTTTCACAGAGATCCATTGCTGCTAAGTTACTGCAGTATTTTTTTTACACTGGCTCGACATAGTGACTACAGAGTACTTGATGGTAAGTACAGTGTAGTCCAAAAACGAAAGCGACTATCAAAGGATGAAAATCCATTGATAGTCTACATCGCCATGTCGGCCCACATATACCACGACTGAAGGTCTCCAGGTATATGAGCTACTGGATATGCAAAAGCTGATCCCGAAACGTGACAAGCCGAAACTGGTGACGGGCTTTACACCCATGTACTGTGGTCGCGATCCAGACGGGCACCGATGCTCTATCACCTCGCAGCTGCTCGTTTAGCACCACCCAGGAGTCACGTGTAGGGAAGCTAGGGTAAAGTTACGGACGCGAGCAGCTTCGACTTCCAAAAAAATACAAATAAAATATATCGAAGAAAAATTACAACACATATAGTTCTAATTATAACAAGTGGGCCCTTTCTCTTACTACATTTACTGGCTCGATAAGTTTTTAAGACGAAAGTATTTATATGTTCTCATGTAAGAGACTTTTTGAACTCAATGAGAATAAGTTCTTTGGATTGATGTTTTTACTACTAACATTTCTCATTATGTAGCAGCCAGCGATTTCAAGGAACATGTCAGTTCTCGCAAGCAGGAGGTTTCCGTTCGCATCCCTGGCTTCTCGTAACGCCAATAGACTTCGCTTGAAGTGCAGTATACTGCTTTTGTGCCTGAAATTACGATACCAATAATTTTCCTGAGGATTTATACGTTCCTCTCAAATGGAAATGTGTTTCTAATTCCAATGATTCTATCACCGCTTAGAAGTTTAAATAAAATATCATTGTTGCACATTGCTGACTAGGTAGCAAGTGATTGCAACCACTGTCATTCGGATGTGCGAACAGATCGCACACCCTCATCATCCCGATCACCCACCCAGAAACACCCAGATGGACTCCGTAGATTTCCACCAGGAAGGACGCGCGAGCTACCTTCGACCAGTGACCCGTCTGTTGTCGCAGACGGAGAAGAACGCCGCCGTCAGGAAGTCCGCCTCGATACGGCTTCCCGCTCACAGCCCCCACATACTTTGTAACTAGGCTAAGTTTTAAATTGTAAAATAAATCCTCTGTTGTTGTGTATTAATTTTAGTTTAAGGATTAGGTAGTCACTAGTTATTTTTAAATTTGTAATGTAGTTAAGGATTAAGGTTATATTGTAAATTTTTAAATAAATAAATGACACCACTCAACCCTTATCAGCGGACGGATGAAAGAATGAAATATGAAAGGCAGTGGTACGAGAGTGGTGTGAAATTTGAATTTGAAACCACTGTCATCGTCATGCACGCATTGATTTTTGTGTTCTAATTTCACCTAGACTACAGAGATCATACAGACATATATTTTTTTTACACCGACTCTACATAGTGACTCCAAAGTACCTGATGGAAAGTACAGTGTAGTCCAAAAACGAAAGCGACTAACAAAGGATGAAAATCCATTAATAGTCTACATCGTCATGTCGGCCCACATATACCACGACTGAAGGTCTCTAGGTATATGAGCTACTGGATATACACAAGCTGATCCCGGAACGCGTCAAGCCGAAACTGGTGACTATGACGGGCTTTACACCCATGTACTGTGGTCGCGATCCAGACGGGCACCGATGCCCTACCACCTCGCTGCTGCTCGTTTAGCACCACCCAGGAGTCACGTGTAGGGAAACTAGGGTAAAGCCTACGGACGCGAGCAGCTTCGACTCCCAACATGACATGGACACAAGTCTCTTAACATTTATTTTGTACTGAGGAACTGTTGCGGGAATAGATGTGTTTGGGCTTTAACATTAACATTCTTTTGAAATTATTATTCACTTTGTTTGTATAGTCTATTGTTTAGTATGTAATATTATTGTTGTATTGTTTTGAGTTAAGATTGGAGCTACGCAGCGGTTATAAACTGTATGTAACAAATTGTGTGAAATCTGCTGACATCCAAGATATAGGTAGGCCTAGTTTGGGTGTCAGCTGACTATAATGTGCTGCTTTGTAATTGTTTATCTAATTTTT
Source organism: Automeris io (assembly GCA_036320925.1). Classification (NCBI taxonomy): domain Eukaryota; kingdom Metazoa; phylum Arthropoda; class Insecta; order Lepidoptera; family Saturniidae; genus Automeris; species Automeris io. The sequence goes on along the minus strand of JAUDJH010000029.1, from coordinate 5,459,367 downwards.
TTTTTATAAGACTCCTGGCCGATACTACTTACTAAGACAAATGCAGTATAGATAGAACATAGTGTCTGAAAATCTATGCAATAATCTTAAGACATGTCAGAAGAATGTATATACAACGACGAAGCATTAGATTTACTTTTTTTTTTTTTTTTTTGTACCGTCTCGACACAGTGACTGCACCATACCTGATGATAAGCATGGTGCAGTCCAAAAAACGCCAACGACTATCGAAAGGTAACAAAAAACCCATCGGTAGTCGCAGCGATCATGCCAGCCTGCACAAATATCTCTTCACGCTACGTTTAAAAGATCCCATATCATAGGATGGAGGGAACACGCTCGCCGGAAGACCATTCCACAGCCCAACGACACGGCAAAAGAAGGAGTTAGAGAACTTCTTTGTCCTGGCCGGGATGACTTAGGCTGAACTGGAAATACGATGAGCCACTGTGAGTAATTATGATGGACTTTTTATTTGCGTTTAGCAGTTCCAGCAAGTGATTGAAACATAGAAGGGCAAAATGTAATCAGATTACTGAAAAACGATTATAATTACGATTATGGGGCAGTACTGATGGCATTTTGAGTATTTTAGCTGAGTAAGTGGATGGGCCTTTTATTCAGTTTTGGGGAAGAAGCTCATCCACTCGGGTATTTATGTAATAAATTAATATTAAATATAAAATTTTATGTATTTTTCATTTTGGAGAAATCTGAAATAAATTTATTATTATTATTATTACATTTGGATTTTTCATCATTAATATGACTTCATTTTTCTCATCTATGTTTTAAACACTGCGAAATCCTCAATTGCATACACATTTATAATTCCTTAATGTTTTGAACGGATTTAATCATGATTACAGAGCAACAAAACTAAAATTACGACTACATTTTGTAATCGTTAATCATTTATGAGATTACATTTCGTCCGTCTCTAATCTTAAACATTTCACTCACTTGACAATTTCCGGTTCTTTGGCATAGTAATGCCGTTTTACTTTTTCCACGTGATCCTGCAAAATCAAATTCAACTTAACTAGCCCATAGATGATATCATCAACTAATAAACAAAATCAAAGAGAAACACAGACATTAAAAGTATCCAGTATAATAGCCCCCTGCGCTTTACTTCTGCCGTGTTTGAGAGCCACCTTCCAGAGATCAGCAGTTTGCAGGATGTGCGCCGTGCAGAAAGTTGCAGCTCGGACCTCGAGATGGGCGTCACCACAGCCGGTGGCCGGGCAACCAGCGCAAGGAGTTAGTATTGTGCCGCGGGTCATGCGGAGGATCGCTGTACTGTCATCCTCTGCCGTCAGCATCTAGAAGTTGTTCATAAGAGTAAGTTTGAATGGACTACAGGATTGACTAGACGCCATGCGGGCTTACTCCCTTAAGTGGTTGACATTCCAACTCACGAGGCCATTCGCCTCATCTGTTTTGCTGCGAATCGTCAAGGTGTTTTTCCAGCTTCTTACGACATGGGGCTCTTCAAACGAAGAGTGAATTGATATTTTTTGAGTAAGCGTACTTCATCATCGGTCACATTATCACTTTCCATCGGGTGAAATTGCGGTTAAACGCGAGTCTGATGGTAATAAAAAAAAAACGATTAGAAATTCTTTTTAATGTTTTCAAGTGGTTTTATGTTAACATTTTTTATTTTCACTGGCTTGACATAGTGGCTACAGAGTACCTGATGGTAAGTACTGTGTAGTCCAAATACGAAAGCGACTATCTCAAAGGATGAAAATCCATTGATAGTCTACATCGTCATGTCGGCCCACATATACCACGACTGAAGGTCTCTAGGTATATGAGCCACTGGATATACACAAGCTGATCCCGAAACGCGACAAGCCGAAACTGGTCAGTATGACGGGCTTTACACCCATGCACTGTGGTCGCGATCCAGACGGGCACCGACGCCCTACCACCTCGCTGCTGCTCGTTTAGCACCACCCAGGAGTTACGTATAGGGAAGCTAGGGTAAAGCCTACGGACGCGAGCAGCTTCGACCCCCAAAACACTACCATGCTTGTTATGAAGTATGGTGTACAGCAGTGACGTGCATAGGGTATTTGGAAAGGGTAGGTAGATTGACATAATTTATATGAATAATACATAGTTAGGAATGTCTGGGTACCTCACTAAAAATGAGCGGTAGAGCGGCACAGCATACCAACATGGCGCGCACTATTGCATTGCTGTTTTGTGCAGTAAGGTCGTGGTCGTTGCGATTTGCGTTTATATCGAGCATTTAAGTTATAAATGGTTAAAAGTGGTTCTATAACTAATATTAGTAAGTTATGTGGTTATGTAAGTTCTTTATAAAGTTTGTATTGGTGATTTCTTTTTGTATTTAAAATCATTAGCAATTTATGATCATTTTGTAGGTTAGTTTACGAGTTTTGTTAAATTTATAATTATAAATGTAACTTATGGGCATTTTGTACTTATTTTTAAAGAGTCCTACTTCTGGATTCTAAATAAATAATAAAAATAAATATTATATTACTTTCATAAGGAAGATAGATGGCGTGAAAATAGAACAGATTTCAATATAAAAGGTTCTTTTTTGTTTAAATTAAAGTAAATTATTCCAGACTTATTTATCGTAAGGGCATGCAGTGCTTTCATGATTCAGTGGAATGAACCCTACTGGTGTACAGTAATGGCAAGAATGGTGCCATCAATAAATCAGTTGAGATAATCGAGTACAAAATAATCACTTTCGACAATCGTAGTGATTATCGCGACCTGTACAAATATCCCTTCACGCTTTGTTTAAAGGGGCTAATAACCATAGGACGATGGAATTATATACGCCGGAAAACTATTGCATAATACATAACTAAACAACTCGACATAAGAAAGAATTAGAGAACTTCTAGAATCAGCAATGTATAATTTAATTTCGGCCATAATAATATTACCTCGACATCTCCATATGTGATGTAAATTATGTTCGATTTCTTCGAGGATCTTTTGATTATAGCATCTCCCGGAATATAGTTAATCGTCTCCATTTTCTTCGCCACTTCACTTAGAAACTGATACGACAGTTCGCGTAGAATTCTTGTCTATGTTTGTACAAGACAACAAATAATAAAAATCCTTGGCTATACATTTACAAAAAAATTATTCAAACATCCATTAGCAAGAACATAAACATATTAAAGAGAACAAAAGATTTTAAATCCGATATAGGTAATTTTGTTCCTTAAGAAATATTCTTAATTTTTTGGCCAAAATACATCCCCAAATAGGCCTGGATCTAGGGGGGTTATGTCGTCTAAGCTTTAGTCTAGGCTCTGGGTGCCAAACTGTTTGGGCGGCAGGCGACCACGCCATCCAACTAACATATACATAAAACGGGCAAACTTTTCTTTAAAAAAATTGATCGAAATTGTGTACAATGTTGCATTATGCAACATACCATTCAAATAGAAGCAACAATAGTGCAAACGCCAGTGGACTGATTTTACTCAGTGTTATACGAAAGCAATAAAGCATTCTAACGAATTAGCGGCATCTGAGCTCACTAGATGATGGCACTTGTGGATAATGGAGTTGCATTGAAGTGCCGAACAATTACACGCTTGTTTCTAGCTCTTTGAACATGCTTACGAAAAATTAATTCTTGGTGAATTAAAGTATTTATGATGTATATGTTACGGAGCACCGTGTAGATAGTTTCAGGAGCATGCTCGCAGGAGCATCGACCACTACGCGCATGCGTCTGAGATTTGAAAGCTGTCATTATAAAACTTACAAATGGAACTAACATCTTTTATTTGTGTGCACGATATTTAATATATAATTAACAGTAATAGGCTATAATTATATCAGTTTGACTGCTAACATTTGTTTGAGTAAAAGACAATTACAATAGTTATTTCAGAATTTTTAATAACAGAGATTTATTACAATAATAATTTCCAAACGTTAACTTTTATTTTTGACTACTGATGCAATGTTGCATTTCTGCAACATGCAAGGTTTTTGAGAATATTAAATGATCAATTTCGAATAATAATATATCATCACTCTATAATCCTTTCGGGGTAAGCAGATATATATTAGTGCTTGTATTCACTTTTGTGATTATCTGTCATGCCCAACATGACCAGTACCGCAGCTGATCGCCGTTCTCAGGACACTAGTACACATGACATTTCTTTTAAATGCCACGCGGGTTTCCTCGCTATGTTTTCTTTCCCCGTTGAGCATGTGCTGCCTAAACCCGTACGTAAGCTGGAAAAATCCAGATGTATGTACCGTGAGTCGAACCTGCGACCATTTGCGCTGCCGCACATGATAACCGGTCCTTTTACCACTAAGCCAGGGCTTCTTAAACTATGGGTCGCGAGAGATTTTAATGTCAAATATTTATATATACCATTTTATAACATCACTAGAGTTGGCGGAATACAGTGGACTGGCAGCGTCCAGACACGCGCATTGGTTGATTGAACACATAGTGAATCCCAATATCATTCAGCGCTAAAAAATGTTGAAGAGGTCTTACGTCCAGCAGTTTCAAACATTCCACCAAGATTTGATTTGTTATGCAATAAAAAACAGGCAGATCCATCTAATTATATTTTTCACTTATATTTTAATTTAATACTTACCACGCAACTACTTGAATATATTCGAGCGAATTAAGACGGTCAGAATCCACTCTTATTTTTGAAACTATAATAAATACAATTTCATAATTTTTTGTGCAATTTTTAATTTAAAATTTTTGTATGTTTTAAAACGAATTCTAAAACTATATATTTTCATATGTATATAATTACCTAATAAATAAATCATCAAAAAATATTAATTAATTTTTATTTTGTATGGGGTCGTCAAGAAACTCGCAATCATAAAAGGGGTCGTGAATGACAAGAGTTTAAGAAGCCCTGCATTAAGCCGCTACAGTTACACACACAGCTAAAAGAGAATAAATTATTGGAACTGATCAATACAGCTGGAATACCTTTTGAGTAGCTTCGAAGTATATATCGGTGTATACAGTGGCGGGTAGAGTTGGAGGAAACGTTGGCAGGAGATGAGTGTTCGATACAGCCTTCTGTTTGTGCCAGTACATATTATAAAATGCTTCAACCTTTTCACTCTGGCTAGGCGGAATATGAGACTCTTTCTAAAATATATACAAAATATTATCTCCGACACTTTTAAAAACTAACTTTTCAGTCATTATATGTTTTTTAATAAATTATAATAGTGTACCCAAGTTTCTATATGATTTACAGACGCCTGACCTCAATTACCATATTCTGGTGCATTTTGGTGTATATTATTGTTGCACCTATAGCCCCTTCCGAGTGGCACAAGGTTTTCAAAACACACTGTATATGGAAGCCTAGGAAATCAGATATCTCATCATCTATCGTTCTTATAATAATAAAAAGCTCCTTTATTCTATTTATCTCTGTCTCGTTTCTATTGCATCTATTTACTGTTTGTCAATCAGTAAATATTATTCAATATTTATAATCTAATTTTCTTATTTATAACTTTTTAATACTCCACATTTGCGCTTCTTTTTATATTTTATCCGCGAAATGTTCACCCTGCGCCTGATTGTACACACAGAGCAATCTAAGAGAAACTACAACTTCAAAGATTTGAGTAAAACATTTGTAGATGTGGTAATGTAGTTTTGGGGATTTTTGAATCAGAACAAACACTGAAAAAACTTTTAAAAACTACTTTATTGCACTTTTTCAAAAATAATTTTACGGCTTAACACTTTTGACGTCTTAACCATATATCACGCTCCCGTCTAAAAAAAAAGTTTTTGGTCCCTCTCTTTCTATCCTTCCTTTCACTCACATACGTTCCATTCTACGCATTTACTACATCACACAATAATATATCACACAATAACATCCACCCTACAGTAATATTGCCATATATTATTGCATCAATTGAGATGGTTGAATTTAATACCATTTCTTTGATGATAAGCCTGTATCTTGCACGAAAGGCCTCTTCCGGCGTCATGTACTGGCTGATGACGAGTGCAAGAGAGGCAACCGCTACCCCAGTCACCATCAGGCATCCAGATATCATCACCAATAGACAAGTTATGCGCTCGATGTCGTTAGCTGGCGCTACCGAAGGACTGGAAACGAAAAATCACTTCTATAATATACTTCGGATGATTAGATCTTTTTTGGTAATCTGGGGAAATCCTGCATAAGACAGCCAGGGCAGCCGTGAGGCCCACGTCATCGGTACGCCAAATTCTTACTGGCTAAAATTTACGGGGTGTCATCTCCTCATCGCAGCTAACTGGGTCTGGGAGTCCACATTCGTACTTCAGACCGACGAGCGAAAGGCCTATATAGGTCTTATTGGATAACGTGGTCTCACTTAACATCAATCATGCTCTTTTATAGTGGTTTGACAAAGTGACAACAGTTCATCTGATTGACAGTACAATGTAAACAAAGAAGGACAATGACTTTGAGGAGCCAGCACCCTGTAAGGTTATTTGAATTTCATGACTACTGAATGCATTGTTTCACGATATCTAGGTCATGCAAACAATAAAGAACGGGCACAATTGAAACAATAAATAACCATTCAAGAGAAAACTGCCTTTTAATAAATACGCCTCCCACAAGCGGTGGAGTCCTGCCTTCACTACTCTCTACTGAAAAAAATACACCGGCTGGAAGATCATTCCACAATCTGATCGCTGATACTGCAAAAGTGGTGATAGGGCGATTGCATGAAATGGGTCGTGACTACAATACACAATTGTATAGACTCTCATAGTGACTCGCTTCGGCCTGACTCGTTTCGGGATCAGCTAGTGTACGTCCAGTAACGCATATACCTAAAGACCATCAGATGTGGCATATGTGGGCAGACATGACGACGAAGACCTAGATGCCCTAGAGCTTACCGGGGCCCTAAATCCAGGCCTCTACATAAACAACTTCAAGACATTACTAAAATTGTCTATAGTTGGGTGAAGCCGAAGCAATAGTCGAAACTTCGAACAGACGCTAACTAAACGATAAACAAGCTGAAACTAGAAGTAGTAGGATGTGAGAAATAGAAAATAAATATAATAAAAGTATATACTCGTAGATTAGCTGTGAGGATTACCGGCAGAACAGAAATAATGCCTCCAGGCTCCATCATATTAAAGGTGCCGTAAGAGTCGACTAAGGTATACGGCTCTTTGCACATAGAGCACACCTGTTAACCAGCATTGGACAAGTGTGTTGGGTTGTATGTCCAAACCCTGACCATGGAATCCACAAACATAGTGGAAAAGGGAAGGGAAGCTCTTGCACTGCAGCAGAACGAAACTTGCTAATAATATGAAATAGGTACCCGATTGGTATAAACATCTTATTGACGATGTACAGCGCACTGAGGAATCTGCCGGCAGCGTTGTTCAACGCGTCGTTGCTTGCAAGGTTCTCTCGTTGGACCCCGTAGAGCGCGCGGTGATGGTTCGCCATCTTCACATAATCTCGCTCCAACTGATGACGTTAAAGTATTGTTTGTTTTACAGACAGTGGCGTCCTTAAAGCAAATGAGGCCCATGGAGAAAATTTTTCGAATGTGCCTTTATTAGGATGACTGGTCTGACTTGTTAATCCGTCCCATCTTTTCCCCCCCTATTGAACCACCGGCGTATTCTATTCGTAAACACAGCAAAAAAAAAAAAACAAAAAAATTCTAATAGTCAAGTAAGTCCTTGTTATCTTTATCAAGTCGATCATCCCTGCATAATCAAAATAAAATAAGAAATTATTGTTTTAAAGTTGAAAAAATGACCGTCACGCGAAATGTCAATATTGTAACTATTATCTGTCTATCTATCATCAACTCAACCCCTTATTGGGGTAGGCAGAAAGAAGAAAACGTCATTTCACTCTATTTTTGCAAAGTTCTTACGCTAAATTAACACTCAATAATCCCTTCATGCACTCTTGTGGACTCTGCATATTCTTGGCCTTGCCCTACACCAGAACTCGGTTCATTGATCTGTCTAGGTAATTCCCGGTCGGCCTCGGCTCTTAGCTCCACTCACATTCATACTATATATCTTTTTTTCGTTATTTTGTCATTAATCACCACTTGCCCGTACCAGCAAAACATTCCTAACTATCCTTTAATAACTGTCGTCATGATATGTCGATAACATTTCTTCTATATTAATATAACATTGTTCAGGTTCACATTTTATTTATTCAAGACGATTGAAATAGCCAGTCAAGTGCGAATCGCACTTGCGCTCCGGAGGTTCCGTATAAACTTGTAAAATCTATGTAAATTTTTGTCGTTATACATTTTGCCTTTTCGGAGATCCTTTCTGATCTAAAGCCTGAGATGTACCTGCTCACTGCGCCCCCTCTATCGGTACACTAACGCATACATACTTTGCATAATTTATCTCTATGTTTATAACCATTATATGTCAGTACTTTTTCCATGAAATTATGAAAATATTAATTAAAATTAACTAGGAAATGTTAATGGTACCGACCTGATCTACGTGAAGCCAAATGAGCGCCCAACTAACTCTCAATATCATACATATGTAGCAATATTTTAATGTAGTTCCCAAAATACTTCCCTTCATATTGTAGTCATTTAATTCCCCTGTAAAGACACAAGAAGATAACACAATAGGCACAGAATATTGGTAAACCATCAATCGATTAACTTAATTAAGGATTTGATAGCTGGCTAAGTTTTTTCTCCATACATCGTGATCATCGCGAAGCAATCAACGAGTTCGTAGACGACGTCGTCGCGAGGGCTATGAGGAAAAACAAGTAGGCCGGCTGACTCGGAGAGGATAGGAACAAGCGTGCGAGCCTCAGGCGAATAAAAAGAAAAAAAGAAGAAAGGTGGAATTATAGACGAGAGTAGTTTTAAGGAATAGAAAATGCAATTAGAATTAGGATAGAATGAAATGTTTAAATGTAGATCTATACTAATACTAGCTATCCCGGCAGACCTTGTTCTGCCCTATTTCTCTAAAACAAAGTCTCATTGTTTTTTTTAATGTTAATAGCTATTGGCCTGTCGGCTGTTTTTTGAAAATTGTTTGAAGGAACCTGGCCTTAATGCTATATGTATAAAAATTGACAAATATTGACATTAATATTTATACGTCACTCAATAATTGTTTTGCCTTCCCGGAACCCGTCCACTAACATTTAAACTTTATGCTATGGTGTTAAAGTTCAAATTGACTTATAACAAATCTTTTGTATGAGAATATAGAAAAGTGTTGTTTTTAGACATTTCAGATAATTTTTTAAAATCTTCTCTCTGTTATAACCTTCCCCAGACTTCAACAAACACAACAAAAAAGAAATCATTCAAATCGGTTCAGCCGTTCTCGAGTTTCGCGGTTATCAAGACACTATAGCTGATCCGGCAAACGTTGTTTTGCTATGTAAGGTTTTGTAATATCTTCTAAGATATTCATTGAAATTAAGTGATATCAAAGACAATTTTGTTCACAATTAAATACTCTTAATCAACAACATATTTATTTGGATAAAGATTAATATTATTACGTTGATACAACTCTTAACAAATAATGCATTAATTTCGACCAAATTTGTTTACCATAAAAACGGTTCTAGTGACTTAATCTTAAAAGATAGATATATACTGTCGCGGACATTTTTTTAGATCATTTCAAGAGGAATAATACTTTCATACATATATTTTTGGTATCTTGAACCGTTTTTGCAGCGCACGCAATGGAAACCCTCAAGAATGAATAATTTCGCCCGTTTTTTTCACATTTTCCATTATTTCTTCGCTCTTAATAATTGCATCGTGATGTTATATAGCCTAAAGCCTTCCTCGATAAATGGTCTATTCCACTCAAAAAGAATTTTTCAATTCGAACCAGTAGTTCCTGAGATTAGCGCGTTCAAACAAACAAACAAACAAACAAACAAACTCTTCAGCTTTATAATATTAGTATAGATTATAAAGCTGAAGAGTTTGTTTGTTTGTTTGTTTGTTTTAATATTATAAAGCTGAAGAGTTTGTTTGTTTGTTTGTTTGTTTGTTTGAACGCGCTAATCTCAGGAACTACTGGTTCGAATTGAAAAATTCTTTTTGAGTTGAATACACCATTTATCGAGGAAGGCTTTAGGCTATATAACATCACGATGCAATTATTAGGAGCGAAGAAATAATAGAAAATGTGAAAAAAACGGGGAAAATTATTCATCCTTGAGGGCTTCCATTGCGTGCGCTGCAAAAACGGTTCAAGATACCAAAAATATATGTAAGAAAGAATTATTCCTCTTGAAATGATCTAAAAAAATGTCCGCGACAGTATATGTCTATCTTTTAAGATTAAGTCACTAGAACCGTTTTTATTGTAAACAAATTTGGTCGAAATTAATGCATTATCTGTTAAGAGTTGTATCAACGTAATAATATTAATCTTTATCCAAATAAATGTGTTGTTGATTAAGAGTATTTAATTGTGAACAAAATTGTCTTTGACATAACTTAATTTCAATGAACATCTTAGAAGATATTACAAAACCTTATATAGCAAAACTACGTTTGCCGGATCAGCTAGTGTTATATAATAATAATAGCTTTATTTCAGATATCTCCTATTGGAGATATCAATCTATCAGTCTATTGGATATTTGGTATATTTACCAAAACAAACAATAAGCAATCATAATATATTTTAGACAAATTAATTTATGGAAAATACAAGAGTAGATGAGCCTCTTCACTCAAAATATGAAAGGCTATCTGCTCTCTAAGCCTATATGCTCAGAATGCCATCGAAGCTGCCACTCAACCGCTGTAACGTCGAAGCAGATCGGCGACGCATGACTGCATGAAAACCAAATGTAATCAGCTGAGCCTTGTTTTTTCTATTTTATTCGTATTTGAATTATAATGAAGGTAAGTATTCACAACTCAATTTTAATTCTTTTGATTTTTATTGAAGAACTTTAGTACATTCGCTGAATTATTAAAGCGGGATTGAAATTGTACTTACAGAGATACCCAAGGGGTCGATGCAGACGAAGGTAGTAGCAGATCAATTGAAAATTTGCATCCGAGCTGACATAATGGGAATAGGTAACCACGTCTACCAGAAAACGTACTGTAAAAGTATATTCAATGATAATAAACATTAATGGAGGTTTTCTTTGTGATTGAGAGGAAGAAATTTTACGGCTACGGGTTTATTAGATCTCGATATATTAACGAAACATATACAAATTAAAAAAAAGGATGTTATTAGAGAAGATTGTTGCATAAATTATTGTTTTCTTTTTTGCTTTTTCTGTTTTTATTTCAGTTATAAATTTTAATTAGTTTAATTAGATTAGTGTATTTCTTTTTGTGTTACTCGTATTTTTATTTTTATTTTCTTCTGTGCATGTAGTCTACACTTTTAAATATAGTCGCATTTATAATGTATCTTGTTTATGTCTTATATAGTTTTATGTGTTAATGTGGACTGTGTAAGTGTACTTATAAATAAATAAATAAATGGACCGGCTGAGCACCTCAGTGTTCGCCCTCTCACCCAGTTTAGTTGTGAAGGTCTATCCCGCCCATTAACCAAAAAAAAAAGGCTAAATGTACATGTACTAATGTACATGTTAACCAAATCCATAAGTTTATTACCCAAACGCTTTCTTTTTTTTTTCGACGTGACTAAATGCTATTGGCTAGCAAAGGTCTTTATAACTTCGCTGAGCGAAATGGGAGAATACTGAATGTGCTCAGCCAGCGAGTTATGGGTTGGATAACAACGCATGGCCACTCCTGTGCTTAATATGGACCTCGACTTGGTCGACCAGCCAAAGAAAGGACGAAGTCCAAAGTTTTGGGAGTCGTAGCTGCTCGCGTCCGTAGGCTTTACCCTAGTTTCCCTACACGTGACTCCTGGGTGGTGCTATACGAGCAGCAGCGAGGTAGCAGGGCGTCGGTGCCCGTCTGGATCGCGACCACAGTGCATGGGTGTAAAGCCTGTCACAGTGACTAGTTTCGGCTTGTCACGTTCGGGATCAGCTTGTGTATATCCAGTGGTTCATATACCTGGAGACCTTCAGTCGTGGTATATGTGGGCCGACATGATGATGTGGACTATCAATAGATTTTCATCCTTTGATAGTCGCTTTCGTTTTTGGACTACACTGTACTTACCATCAGGTACTCCGTAGTCACTATGTCGAGCCAGTGTAAAAAAAAAAGAAAGGACCTAGCAGTAATCTACTAGCGTTTCGAAAGCGAGTAGCTTGAGCAGAAACGCCAGAAGAATCTCAAGGCCATGTCTGAGTGGATACACAAAAGCAAATACATGTTTCATATTAAGGAATCTTAGCACAGTATTTTACAAGATTTGATGTAAAACAGAGTGTCCAGTAAGTCTACGTCCAAAGCTAAAGGGCTGACAAACTAACGATAACTCTATAACTTACTGTAAATAGAATTCTTCAATTCCAGCGCTTTTAGGATATACTTAAAAATACTTTTTTTTTAAGAAATTGGAAATTACTTTAAATTTAAGACTTTTCTAGAAATTCACAAAGTTTTAGGATGTAAATTTTCTCAGGGTGGTGAGTGGTGACCTGTCACTGCCGGCGCTCGCTTGCGCGATGGTCGGCAGCGACAGAGCATGGCAGGCGGTCGTTACATATTGCGAGAGTGTTATGGAGGCGAAAGAGGCGGCGGAGAGGGCCAGGGAGGCAATAGCCGGCCCCGAAAACCCGATATGTCACCCACGTAGAATAGGACGAAGGAGGAGGGCCTGGGCGACGCGCTTGAGGGAGCCTAATTTATCCAGGCGAGAGCGGTGTGTGACGTGTTCCCGCACACCGCTCCAAGACTACTTACGAGGAGAGCGATGGGTGGCCCTTTACTTAGCCCCTCGTAAGCACAGAGGTGAGGCCTACCGAATAGGGCAGACGTCGTCGCGGGCCGGAGAAGTGGACGCTGCTGTACCTCCGGTCCCGGCTAGACGGAGAGAAGGAACACTCCGGGGGATTTAGTCAGTGCAAGTCCGACACACCGGGGGGCGACCCTCATCGCCATCTGAGGTCCGTCAGGGATTTCACCCGGGTTACAAAAAAAAAAGGATGTAAATTTTCTATTGCTGTGTTTCGAAATAAATTACAAATATTAGAAAATTAATTTCACTGAAATTGCTGTATTAGTAAAGTTATAGACAAACATTGTGATCTATTATAAATCATTCTAAAATTTTTTGTGAAAGTTAAAATGCAATATCTTTAGAAATTGTCTGGCACTTGGTGTGTACCGTTATTTAAAAAACTGCAATAATATGGTACAAGTCTTCGCATTTCTTTTTCGAGTTTTTTATTCGGTTTAATATTAACTGAAGCACTAACGCATAGTCCAGTAAGTAATGTCCGGGTTCTCGTTGTTGGCGACGAGGTTGTACCCAATGGAGACCACGTGGAAAGCGTACGAGACGTTGTAAATGACATCCATCAGGTTTATATAGGAGCTGTGGAACTTTATGGCAACCCATATGATAGCCATCAGAGCTATGAGGCATATGTAGATATTCCATAGGGTGTTGTCTGGGAGACTGTAGTACCAAGATATGAAATGAGTTCGAGTCCACCAGACCTGATATTCCGGCTGAAAAGGAAAAGCGTACCGGTTTTTTAAACCAAAGTAGGCTTTTTAACCTAATTTTATCAGCTCAAAATGGATAGTGAGCATTTATTAAATAAGAGCTTGCATTAACAAATTAAATCTACTTTAAATTTATATAAATCGCTATTTAGCATTAAATTGTCATGCACGGAAGCATTATCCAGTTTTAACAACTTTTAAATTTAAATAATCGTTGAGGCTCAATTAAACCGTTTCAATGATGCAATCTACCCTAAATTTTAATTCTTTGCTCGAAGATCTCTGTTTTAGTTCCTTCCAAAACGTAATTATTAATTTCCTTCATTCTTCCCTTTGCAGTTACTGCCTGGATATTCACAAACTAATCCAAAAAACCTACAGGCTGAAGAACTGTGTGTACTGTGGTTATATCCCAGTTCAGGAAAGCGCCCACCACCTCAGAAATATCCTTTCTACCTCTGAATCATGTAGTCATATTATGGTTGAAAAAAACTAATAAATTCCTTTACGACGTATGACGATATTCATAATAATTTACCTCGTGTTTCACGTGAAGTTGGAACTCTAAGTCTTTGGTTTGACCCGTGATACTTCCTTGACCCGCAACAGATGGCTTAGTTGTTGATAATCGCTTTTTTCTCATTTTTTTTATTAAATATGATATATATTTTATATTCCCTTAAAATCGTGTTTACTATAATCCCCTGCGTGTTATGACAGATGAATGTTACAATTTATTATCATTTTCTTAGACGGTAGGAAAGGAGATGATAATGCAAAAAGTATGTAAAATAGAAATAAAATAAATAGTCTTGGGTTGAGCAGAAATAGATTATTAGTACGATGGAACTAGGGTGAAATGTGAATCCTAGATTTTTAGAATTGTAGGTATATCACGGCTGTGATTTTAAAACGCGGAGATTGACTCGAGGTGCTCTTTCAAATGGACTAACTGACAAGCAAGTCAACAATATTGATTGGCCATCAAAGGATTTCCGTTCTACCTACATTGTGAGGCCCAGAATCCGCACAGATAGTTCTTAACATTGCGTCGGTCTTTCTTATTTTTTATGTAGCTGTCCACTTCCTTACTACATCTTCACAATAGATATAGTACTAATGTATAGAGATTGTGAGCAGACTCACCTCAAAAAGACGATATATTATATTTTATAAGAATTAATACTTTTTTTCATATACTTCACCAGGTGAAGAGAATGCTAGAGCCCCGAATTATGGAATTCCTGGAACCAAGCTTGTCAGTTCTGTTACCTTTGCTTTTTAATTATATGGATTAATCCAATAAAAAATCTGTTTACAGTACAATTATTAGAGATTTCGTGCTTTACATCTTTGTAAAAATGCAAATATTATCGCAAGAATACGAATAAGAAACGATATATTCTCGAAAAACTACCTTTCATCTTGCATAACTTACGAAGTGGAAACGATATCTTATGAGACTTGTGAGTTAACTCAAAACAAAGGGTTATACATATTAACAGCCAAATTGTCATGTACCGCCCGTAGAATTTGTCTCTAAGGCCCACGGCTTCTCCTAGGACTGACCCTGTATGAGATTCAATAAGGGAACTTTAATATAATTAACAGCGGAGCTGAAGCGGTCGCTGTAGACCAAACCGACTGGATGATGATGATAATAACGATAATGGTTATTATAATTATTGATGCACTAATGCGTTTGTCATTACTACGGCAGAGCAAATTAACAGGAAATTAGAGACATACCATTGCGCACTGTGTAAGCTAATATTCTCATAAATATTTTGTAAAATAAAAATACGTTTATAACGAATAATATTTTATTGTCATCACAACTAAACAATAATCTTAAAAATAGACAAATTATTATAATATCACAACCAAAATGTCAACAATGATATAAACAAAATGGAATAAAATCTTAATTTTTTTCTCTGTCCCGACTAGTGATGAAAATGCCCGAGAATTTTCCCAAAGTGCCCTAAAACTTCCTTGGGAATATTCCCGGGAATTTACGAAATGCTCTCGGAAGTTTTGGGCACTTTGGGAAAATTCTCGGGCATTTTCATCCCTAGCCCCGACCCTTTTATTCAGATAGCACCGACGCCTGAGGTAATTAATGGATATAGCCTAATTTGTGTATTGTAATCACGTATTCTTGATTTTCGAGTTGTAGTTGTATTCTTGGCGAAACTGCTCGTTGAGCCGAGCACCAACCTTGGTCCTCAACCAAACAGGAGCAATTTTTATGAAGATGCACTGAAAAAAAAACATACATTTTTATTCTTATTTATATATAGGATGGTGTGTTTGTTTACTCGCGTGCGCTACAGGTGGGCTCAATTCCATTACGGAAGGAATTCCAGTGTAACACAATATGAGTAAACCTTACTGTAGAGTACCGTTTTAAAACAAAAAATAATGAAAACCACCCCCAGGACTCAACAATTTATGAGTATCAATCTGCAACCTATACCTAGAGAATATTCAAAAAGCATTAACAAGATACTTCTGACTTGAATTGGTTAATAATTGAGTATCCAGTTGATTGCAGATGATCGCATCAGCAAATCGATGCAGCAGTTATCGTGTTGTTTTTAATCTTGCGTATTTTAAAAACATTCTACACGACATTGGACCATGGCTTGTGGCCCTTTCGGGAATTAGAGTTACGTCCCTTGGCTAAAGCCGTGCCCCATGCTCGCGTTTAGCGTGACGATTACGCGAATTGAAAGCTCTATTATAGACACAAAAGTACCTTCTAAAAAAATTCAACGTTATGACCGGTGGTCGTGGGTGTGGTTGTAGAAAGACGGATTTTGGGGTTTTACTGTTTATTTACACTTTAAGGCACAACGAACTGCGACGTACGCGCACGTACTCTAGCCTTGGGTCTCGGTAGTCGACTGAATTTGCTAGAGCATCCCTTGCGCGCGCGCATCCCTTACCCCGTGCGTCCCATAACACCCTAACGTCCTTTAGGCCGTTTACCACAAACGCGTATCGGGCGGCGTCTACATGCTATAACGTGTTTAATGCGAGATAGGTACAATGATAAAGTTGTCCTACCTTACGTCACAGGAAAATGTGTAAAGATAATAAAAGATAGAAAAAATAAAATCCAAACAGCAAGGACAATAACGCACGCTTAATATAGCACACAGTATATAGTCACAGAATAAATAAAGAAACCCAAGAAGTATACAACAAGGAGAAATAAAGTTCACCGCACTATACAAAACCAAAAATACGAATACGAGAACAGTAAAAATTGCGAGCAAACTATACGTGGTCTCGTGGTGAATATGACAAGAAGACTAAAGTGGCCGATGGCGGCGCCTGCGTCGCGATTGAGCCGCGCAATTTGGCTCCACGTGCCGGCGTACAATGTCCCTTAACCTCACCTCGCTCGGTGTGCTTCGAGAGCACCACACATTATTAGTAGAGAATGAATATTAAATTTATTAGTATTAAAAACATAGTATTATAACATGATGATATCCTAGCCGGTTTCGGCCACGGCGACTGTTTCAATGCCGATTAAGAAAATTGAGGGCCAGTTTTCGGAAACAGTCAATTGCGCAGGAGATATTTAAGTGCATAACTGGACGCGCTGCCAGAAAAGCACTCTCTCGTCCGAACTCCCTCAGGCCCGATGGAAAGGAGAACCAGTACGATCGGGAGGGAGCAGGATGCAGGTTTGGTCGAGTTTTTCTTCTCTGAACACCTGGTTGAATTGCGGTGTTAAAGAGATACCTTAGTCGCCTCTTACGACACCTCAGCAAGAAGAGGGGGGTGCTATTCTATTCTGCCGGCAGCCACCACGGCTTAACACACTTATATATATAACGGCTTATATATGTAACATATATATGTATGTATATTTGATTGATTTTCTTTTATTGTTATTTATTAGCTTGATTTTTATTTTTGTACTAATTTTTGTGGTAACTTTGCTGGCTTATGTAACATTTTTTGTGTATTTTGTTATCATTTTTAAATTGCTGTATGTTTCCCTTAAAAATAAATAAATATAAAGAAGAAAATAACTTCATAGATGGTGGGTACGCCACATACTTGAAGAAATTTCCACTTGTAAAACATTTTTAAACATACATACCTGAAACCCATGAAGCCAGTACCCGGTGGAGTCCTCCACTCGTCCCAGGGTCGCGACGGCATACCTCGCGTAAGCTGCCGCGTCAGGCACAAATAGGTTCCCTTCTAGAAGCTTCTGTGAGAACGTGTT
Organism: Automeris io; assembly: GCA_036320925.1. Classification (NCBI taxonomy): domain Eukaryota; kingdom Metazoa; phylum Arthropoda; class Insecta; order Lepidoptera; family Saturniidae; genus Automeris; species Automeris io. The sequence goes on along the minus strand of JAUDJH010000029.1, from coordinate 5,441,447 downwards.
CATCTTCGTTGAGACGAAGAGTGGAGTTAAATGTTGCACGTAAATCCCTTTTGAGGCGTATTCTTCGCGGATCGCATGCGTGAAGCTTTTGATATAAGACTGAAAATCAATATTTCATTAAAGAAATCACGTGCGCTGGCCCATATATATGTATAACCACATTTTATTTAATTCTCGCGAATATTCATAGGTTCAAATCGCAGCAAGTGCCTCTGAGTCGTTCCGGATTAAGTATGAAATTAGGCACGCATGCTCACTGGTGAAGGAAAATATCGTGGAATTGAGGAAACTCGCATGGCATGTAACAAGGATGTCATGTGTACTAGTGCTCTGAGAACGGCGATCAGCTGTGCTACTGGTCACGTTGGGCGTGCTATGTAATGAATCTCAGTTCGCTTCGAAATTGATATTGTTACGAGCGCGGGGTATTAAAATGCCGGTTGTTACGGACAATCAATTTATTAATAGAGGAGAGTACACAAAATCAAAACGCAGCAACGAACTCGGGCGGCAAAAGATGAAACGATGCGACCCCTCCGATGTTTTCGATGGTAAACAATTTTCTCCGATCCGGTTGCAAGTTATTTCATTCGAAGCAGTACCTCAAGACTATCTATGCGTTTTAAGATTATAGTCGTGCGATGCCTGGAAGCCTAGAAATCTAGGGCTAAAGTTTGGCCCTAGTTCCGTCGTAACAATATAATGTGACGATATCGTAATATTATTTTGATTTTCATTCGGCATTGTGACCACACGCTTTTTTTTACACTGGTTCGACATAGTGACTACAATGCGCCTGATGGTAAGTACAGTGTAGTCCAGGGCTTCTTAAACTTTTGTCATTCACGACCCCATTTATGATTGCGAGTTTCTTGACGACCCCATACAAATATAAAGGAAATATTTTTTGATGATTTATTTATTAGGTAACAATATACATATACATATGAAAATATACAGTTTTAGAATTCGTTTTGAAACATACAAAAATCTAAACTTAAAAATTGCACAAAAAATTATAAAATTGTGTTTATTATAGTTTCAAAAATAAAAGTGGATTCTGACCGTCTTAGTACGCGTGTCTAGACGCTGCAAGTCCACTGTATTCCGCCAACTCTAGTGACGTTATAAAATGGTATATATAAATATTTGACATTAAAATCTCTTGCGACCACAGAATTTTGCTACGCGACCCCATTTGTGGTCGCGACTCATAGTTTAAGAAGCCCTGGTGTAGACCAAAAACGAGAGCGATCGTCAAAGTAGTTTTTTTGGACTGCATCATATTCACCATTAGGCGATGTGTGGTCACAATCTATACTAATATTATAAAGCTGAAGAGTTTGTTTGTTTGTTTGTTTGTTTGAACGCGCTAATCTCAGGAACTACTGGTTTGAATTGAAAAATTCTTTTTGTGTTGAATAGACCATTTATCGAGGAAGGCTTTAGGCTATATAACATCACGATGTAACTATTAGGAGCGAAGAAATAATACTAATATTATAAAGCTCAAGAGTTTGTTTGTTTGTTTGAACGCGCTAATCTCAGGAACTACTGGTTTGAATTGAAAAATTCTTTTTGTGTTAAATAGACTATTTATCGAGGAAGGCTTTAGGCTATATAACATCACGATGCAACTATTAGGAGCGAAGAAATAATGGAAAATGTGAAAAAAAACAGGGAAAATTGTTCATCCTTGAAGGCTTCCATTGCGTGCGCTGCGAAAACGGTTCAAGATACCAAAAATATATGTATGAAAGTATTATTTCTCTTGAAATGATCTAAAAAAATGTCCAGGACAGTATATGTCTATCTTTTAAGATTAACTTACTAGAACCGTTTTTATGGTAATCGAATTTGGTCGAAATTAATGCATTATTTGTTAAGAGTTGTATCAACGTAATAATATTAATCTTTATCCAAATAAACGTGTTGTTAATTAAGAGTATTTAATTATGAATAAAATTGTCTTTGACATCACTTAATTTCAATGAACATCTTAGAAGATATTACAATAACTTATATAGCAAAACTACGTTTGCCGGATCAGCTAGTGCCAAATAAGGATGTTTTTTTTAGTTTATATCATCAAACCTTAGTAGCAGCATAGACGGTCATCAGCGGGAGTGGCTGCAGCTCAGCCCCCGAGGATACGTTGACCACGGCCCCACATCCACGCCGGACCATATCGTCAAGCACGAGTCGCGTCATGCAGGTCACCGCGCCCACGTTCACATTGATTACCTCCCACGCCTTCGACAGCGGCAGCTCGCAAAGTACCATGGGATATTCGTACTGGACACCCACGTTGTTCACTAAAATTTACGTGCTACGAATTCATCATTTAAAACTAGGTTATCATAGGACTCAATTATACGGATTGATTAAATAAAAAAAAAATCAGCACAATATTTAAAAAATTTGCGCTTAACTACTTTGGGAAATATGAATATCATTTATCCGCATAAGAAGCGAAATATTCGCGTAAAACGATCTCTGATCTTGCATAACTTAAGACGGGTAATGATATCTTATGAGACTTTTGAGTTAACTTTTCAAATGTCAAAACCAAAGGCGTGTACGTTCCGCCAATTTTTTATGGAGAAGTTTGCCCATTTATCAGATGTATTATTCAATGGTCACTCGTCTACCCCCTTGAAATTTGGCACCTGGGGCGCGGGTTCCAGCCGGTTGCTCTCGATAGCTGCAAATACAATCTCAGTGATCAGTGACAGCTATTCTTGGGCTACACCGTTCTTAAAACCAAGTGCATTAGCCATTTATGATGAGTGAGTTCAATAAGAATTCATTCTTTAAACCTTACCTAGAATCCCAACAGGAATTTCCTTAATTTCTTCTGCGATATGCGCGTAAACCTCAGCTCCTGTACTGAAATCCGCTACAACTGTTTTCGTTTTCACCTTGTGTTTCTTTTCTATTAAATATTAAAGCATCAATTTATTCCTCACCATCAACCCTCAACGGAATAAGAAGAGTTTTACAAGTTAATCGAATTTATCTGTATATATGAAGCTCTATGGTCCTGTGTTAACACGTTAACTCCGTCGCTATAATTAATGTTTCTCGCTTACAAACGGATACGTTTAAAGCTTTTCACTCTATTGTCTTTTTTAATTAAAATACTAGAAATACGATTTAAATTTTTGGTGGTACGCACTACCTAGTACTACAATCAAATGCGAATCAAAGCTCAAATAGGCACCACATGCTCAATGATGAAGGAAAACATTAAGAGGAGAGCCACATGGCATCTAATAAAAATATCATCTGTACTAATATGATGACTTGTTGATTTTACGAAGACCCCCATGACAGATCAAGAATAAGTTGGTTTTGTTTGTGAACTAATTATTTAATGTTTTATTTTGCTTCTAGTTTATTTTAATAGCGTTTTAGTATTTCAATTGATAAATATTCATTTTCAATATTTAAATATGGAAATTGACGCTCATAAAATTGTCATAAGGGACTTCATAAAATAAACAAGGTGTAGTGCTGTGAGAACGGCGATCAGCTACGCTGGTGGTCACATTAATAATAATAGTATACTGTCACTCCTTATCCGGGGTGAGCAGAAATACATTTTTTTTTACACGCCCTCTGCGTTCGCCTACCAAGCCCAGTTTTATTTTGAAGGTCTTTCCCAGGCCACCAAAGTAGGACATGCCGAAAAAAATGAATAAATAAAAAAAAACATGTAAGCCCAAAGTGGATACGGACACTTATGTCTAATGTAATACTTTTGGGAGTCGAAGCTGCTCGCGTCCGTAGGCTTTACCCTAGTTTCCCTACACGTGACTCCTGGGTGGTGCTAAACGAGCAGCAGCGAGGTGGCAGGGCGTCGGTGCCCGTCTGGATCGCGACCACAGTGCATGGGTGTAAAGCCCGTCATAGTGACCCGTTTCGGCTTGTCGCGTTTCGGGATCAGCTTGTGTATATCCAGTAGCTCATATACCTAGATACCTTCAGTCGTGGTATATGTGGGCCGACATGACGATGTAGACTATCAATGGATTTTCATCCTTTGATGGTCGCTTTCGTTTTTGGACTACACTGTACTTACCATAAGGTACTCTGTAGTCACTATGTCGAGCCAGTGTAAAAAAAAAAAGATATAGTATTGTTTATGCCAAGTGAGCTCTTACTGCTTTACTGTTCCCGATAGGTTTTAAAACCAAATGTTCTCATGTAAATTATTTGTACGTTTATAAGAATACACTTTTAGCGTGGTAGGTATGCAGGAAGAAGAAAGTAGACCTACCGTAGGCTAAAGCGCAGGATAGCGTGATAGAGATGAGATAATGAAGAATGAAATGAAGAAGTCCAGACAGCAAGTAGATAAACGTTTAATAAAGCACAGTACAAAGTCCAGTAGAAGTAGTGAAGCACAAGTAAGATAGTCCAAGTAGAAATAAAGTACAAAACACAACAATACGAATAGGAACACGAAAATAAACACAATACGAAAACTATAAGTAGCGAGCGAGTGGTGCGTGGAGGTGCGTCGAACGTGATTGTCAGACTGTTTTGACGGCTGCGCGGGCGGTTGAGCGCTTGCGTCGCGTGCGCATGTGCAGTCCCCCCGCGCGCGCCCGTATCCCGCGGCTCTCTGAATTAGATCCGTTTCCACCGCACGACACGATATTAAGAAATAAATATCAAGTGTGTTAGTATGAAATGAGTTGATAAAATTACTTAGATAAATAAGTGAAGATTTAATAATGTTATTTAAAATAGTTGTTAGTTATAGGTTAGTATAGTAAAAAGAATTAGAAAATAGATAATGTTAAAGACAGAAATAAATAAATAGATAGTGAGTATGCCACACACTCATTGAACTGGATAGAACTACGGAATCCTCGGTGCGTGAATAAGACTCACTCTTAGTTGGTTTCTTACTTGAATTATAAATTGTAACATTTTCATTAATGTGAACTTGTAAATCGAGTTTATTAAGCTTATCTCCTACATTGTTTCGAGTTGAAAGATTACGACGCATTAGCGTTTTTTAAACGGTGTTTTTAAAAAAACAATAATTAAAATTGTTATAATTGGTCATGGTTTATATATAATAATAATTAGCAAAATAATATTTTTAATTATTTAATAAGAGTTATACGCGAAGAAGTTGATTTTAAATTATTACTCGAAGTTTCGACCTTGTTAGTGGCTAGGCTGTGGTCTCGAGCAGATTGATGCGCAGCGGAGTTTTCGCTGGGGTCGGGAAGTTCGTTCATCCTCTCTCTTTTGATCTTGATAATTTGAATAGTTAGGACACGACACGACACAACCATACTGCTAAATCAACATAATCAATAGACAATAGAATATGCCTTTCCGTTGTCATTTTCTACCAAGTCTGACTTTTTTTTTGTAGTGGACTAACTACTGATTGCCGGGAAAGGCATTTTCAGTTCAACCGGGCTTAGCGGGCGAGCACAGAAGGTGCTCAGCCAGCGAGTTTATGGGTTGGGTGGCAATGCAAGGGCACCCCTGTGGGTACGAATCTTGACTTGGACCGCCAGCCAAATAAAGTACTAACCCTACGGGTGATCTACCAGCGTTTCGGAAGTGACCACCTTGAGAAGAAACGCCGAAAGAAACTCAAGGCTGTGTCGGAGTAGAACTACGCCTCGGTGGGAAAACGCACCGGTCAGCAGCAGTTGACTGAACTATCCGCACTTCGAGCAAGTCTAACTTAGCTCAATGTTTTTTTCATTCTGACGCGGTACAGTGGCTGCACCGTACGTGATAGAAAGTATAGTGCAATACAAGAACAGGGTACGACTATCGAAACACAACCACTCGATGATACTCGCTGCGATCATGCCAGCCTATACAAATATCGCTTCGTTTAAAGGCGTTCGTTTTGCGAGGTGGCAGGGCGTCGGTGCCCGTCTGGATCGCGACCGCAGTACATGGGTGTAAAGCCCGTCATAGTGACCAGTTACGGCTTGTCTCGTTTCGGGATCAGCGTGTGTATATCCAGTAGCTCATATACCTAGAGACCTTCAGTCGCTGTATATGTGAGCTGAGATGACAATGTAAGCTACCAATGGATTATCATCCTTTGATAGTCGCTTTCGTTTTTGGACTTCGCTGTACTTACCATCAGGTACTCTGTAGTCACTATGTCGAGCCAGTGTAAAAAAAGACCCCAATATCGGAAGACCGGTCCAAAATCCAATGGCCAGACAAAACTTTGCTTACCTCTAATTCTACCAGCGCCATTTGATCATTAATTTATTTATTTATTTTAATACTAACTTCACAGCATATTACAAAGTCAATTATATGCAAAATAGGATATAAAATAAAAAACTACAGCGCCAGTAACGAAGTTACGCTTACATATTAAACTTTGTTAGCGTGTTTTGTGTCGCTCTCTGTATCCGAGTAGCCGAGTGAGTGTTGTGTGAGTGTGCGTGTGTGTGCATTTGTGTGCATTCCTGTGTGTGTGTTTATTTCATGTGTGCATGAGATTCATCGCACTGTAGTTTAGAAATAATAGGCTTAAGGACTCGATTACAGCACAAGACCACTAGACGTGTCAGATAAACCGTATGTGGTGGACGTTCCTTATATCCGCACGAAGAGATTCGCTTTTATATTCATCATGCGATCTGCTAAGACGTTGAATATGCTTCCAGGGACTATATTTTCAAGTTCTTATGACTTAGAAGACTTTAAGGGAACTTCTAAGCTTTCGCTGGGCGAACTCAGACTTATTTTCACCTTTTACAGTGTATGATGGAGGTCAAACATTCGCTTGTAAGTTATAAAGAAAAATGATTTAAATGTCACTCACCAATTTCACTGGCGACAGCTTTCAACTTCTCTGGGTTTCGGCTGATAATCACAATGTTTATTCCCCGTTTCGCCAGCTCCAATGCGTAATTTTTCCCAATTCCGTCCGTTCCACCCGTGACCACTGGAAAAGTTAAACAACCATAGTTACTGATTGTCTAACTGCGACTTGCACCAACAAATCAAATGTAGTTTAAACTTGCATAATACGTCATTTAATAGCGGCTTAATTTGACCACAATGATAATTGATTACAGTAGATAATGTTTCCGACCAAGAAAATAAGTACGGTTTTACGTTTTTTCTGCCGAGCGTGTTCCCTTAATCCTACGATATTGGATTCTATAAGAAAGCGTAAGAAGATATCTATGTAGACTGCCATAATCGCGGCAACTCAGCAAGCGGTTGTTTCTCGAGATTTTTGTATGGCAATATACTTTTTAATTTTCATTACATAAGGCGCAGCTGCCGAGTTGGAATTAAAAATAACCTTTCGAAATAAAATAAAAAACAGTTTTGTAAACTCAAGAGATTACTTAGATGAAATCATTTGCCGGTAAAGTCGGAAGTTGAAGGTCGAATCTACGAGCGTTTGGTGCTGTGAAAGTGAATGACCTTGGGATGAACCGCCACAACGAGACCCGTATGCGCAATTTCACTGCTTGCTCAACTTGGGTGCCTCAAACAGAGTCTCAATAGTCGATATTCCAGTTAAGCATAGGGCTGGTGGCGTCAACAAATTAAACGTAATTTAATCTTATATAAAACGCTTTGGACAAACGGATATAAAAGATTCTATAGGTATGTAAATATTAAATAGATGTATTTATAAGATAAATCTCTTGCAGCAACTTATAAAATGTTTTATGGATTTCTAATCCCGCTAGTCGAGTTTTGATCTTTCAAATCAGTGTCAAGGATATCCTGCGTATGTGGAAACGTACATATGGAATTGTATACATGTTTAGAGCGGCTTGCACTAACAAATTAAATCTAGTTAAATCTTGATTAAAACTCTATTTAGCGGTAAACTATGCTTATTGTCTTACACGAAAAAATTGTCCAGTTTTAACTAATGATCAATTTAAATCACCATTAAGGAGAATTAAGTCGCTTCAATAAACAGCGTTTAACTTGTAATAAATTATTATTTTTTAATTTGTTTTATGTGTTTAAATTAGATTTAATTTGCTGGAGTTGTTGGTTACTGGTTGGTTGATATATGTATATGCGCATCCGGGCAGTAGACTTGAGGGAGTCTGCAGCCCGGATGAGAGAGAAGCGGTGCACAGTGTCCGGTGCACTGCTGCGGAGAGAAGTTTTTGGAGGGGTGGGCTTTACTTCTTCCCTTCCCAGAGAGGTAGCCTCAACAAGGCTTCTTGTTCTCTGGGGGTCTGGATGAATTTGGCTTCCCAGGCCCAGAAGGACCAATCAGAAGGACACCCCGGGGGTTTTTATTCAGTAGCAGTCTGACACACCGAGGTCACTGCCCTCACAGCGTCCCTGGTGGTCCTATGCAGGATTACCCCCCAGAATAAAAAAAAAATAAACAAAAATAAAAAAAATGTATATGCAGTGGATGCCACCAGTAATATATCTCCGTTCATTCCATATTGAAATTCCAGATTGAAAAGGCTGGAAATGTATGTATAGTAGCGGACTGTATGTATGGATTTATAGGTAACTGTGATTTTATAAATAATACAAGCAACCTGTCCCCAATTGCGATGAAACGGAAGAGACATTTAATCAGTGCTGTAGCACCACTGTCTGTCACAGCAGCACCAGTTCTTTTACCATTGATTCTCAACTATGTGGATTAATTCAAGGAAAATATAGTATAATTTTTAGAGATTTTGTGGTCTACTAGTTTTGAAAACATATATATCATTTATCGCAGGGTAGCGAAACATTCACGAAAAATGGATTTGTCTTTGCATTACTTAAGGCGTGGTAACGATATCTTATGAGACTTTTGAGTTAACTTTAAAATGTCAAAACAGAGGTATAAATGTTTAGCCGTTTCTTATGTAGAACTTAATCTTGTTTTTTAGGTATATTATTCAGTAGGCAGCTGGGTGATGTGCTCGTTTGCCGGTGCTAAAATTTTACATACACAGGGAGCAATTTGGTATTAAGATCGGCTCGGCTTATAATAATATAAATAAAAAATATGAAGCCATAATTGACACACCTTGAACAAAATTGTACAATTATAGCTACGAGTATTACAACACGGTAAGACCTTTGTATGATCATGTTACAATGCAAAATGATTTCAAAATCATTGTCGATAGATTAACGTATCTAACCACACAACCCTGAGCGCTAAGGCTAAGATTTATAGACGCAACTTCGAATTTACTAAGGAAATAAGATTGTCTTTGACTAAAATCTGAATATATAACAGGAATTTGGGTGCAGTTTAAAGTATTCGCAGAGCCAAGCCCCTCTTAATAAATTGATTCTTTTCTCCTATTCATTATTACCTGTTCACCATCTTCCATAAAACCACACCGACATTTACTAAGCTTAATTTACTCAAATATATTATTAGTATTATTTGTAAACGCTAATTGGTTTGCAAAACACTATAACAAATGTTTCGCTTTGATCGCTTTCCGTAGAAAACTACTATGCCGCGTAGTTATAGCTGAGCGGCAGGTTTCATCGATTGCATAGAAGATTTTCCAACCATTTCGTGCACGTTAGGCCGCAGTGACACTAGTAGAAATTGCTTTCTATTCTCCAATAGGTGACGCCACTAGTGACTGTAGTTATGCTATTCACCACAAGAATGCGTTATTGAAGGTGGTTCATCTACTGGATAATAGAGGTCGCTACATAAAGCGATCTTATACCGTAACATTATAATTTGTATTATTTGCTCAAAGTCAAAGAGTAGTGTTAATAAATCACAGCGTAAGTCTCACTTATTCGAGTTTAGTTTTCGAATTAGTTACATTTTTAAACATAATTTATAGAGCTAATTCTCCCCAAGTTATACGGTGGTGGAGGAATTTGACGTGTATTTACTCGGTAAATTTTGTTTTAAATGTCCTAGATTGTGTGTGCGATTCAATAATTTATTTGATGTATCTGTCACAAAAACCAGGTATTTTGGCAATACATCTATCTATACACAGATTGTGTGACAGTCGTGCCAAGTTCTACTCGCATATTGATATTTTCATCTGCACGCTTGTAGGTTTCAAGAGGAAACTGAGGGTAGCTCACAATTAACTCAATTAATAATTCCCTCATAAACTGAGCACTTTGAGTTGTACAGCACGTGTTGTCGGCGTTATCGATTAATTCATTTAACATTGTTTTTCTTTTTTGTATTAATTGTTGTATTGTTATCAATTGTATATTACAGCATACTCTGCAAACTTAATTTAAGTGTTTTTTTAGTGAATTGTTTTAAATGTATTATAATAATTGCTTTTTTTTATATTAACACATTCGTCGGCCAGCTAGATTCGTTTGTGTTTCTCGCGAGGCCCAAACCCGATTCTCGGCACGCCGCGACGTAAGCAAGCGGTAAATAAAGAATATAACTCGTTTATTATGATATTATTGTCTTCGATTTATCGCAAATAATTTTGTTTTTCATCAAAAATGCATTTAGAGTGTTTTAAAGCAAAACATACATCATAGTATAATGTTATATATTATCCTACAAGGTCCTACAAATGTGTCAGACTCCTACTGACTAAAAACCCCCGGGGTGTACCTCTAATTGCTCCACCTAGGCCTGGGAAGCCAAATTCATCCAGACACCCAGAGACAAAGAAGCCTTGCTGAGGGTATCTCTCTGGGAGGGGAAGGAGTAAAGCCCACCCCTCCAAAAACCTCTCTCCCAGGCGATGAGCCGAACACTGTGCACCGCTTCCCTCTCATCCGGGTAGCAGACTCCTTCAGACTTCATTAGAATCCTCTTTATTTGGTCTATGTAGACAAGTCTTGACCAGCCTCGGCTTTTACTTCCGCTTACATTCATAACATACATATATTTTTTTCGTTATTTTTTCAACGTTCGTTCTCTCCACGTATCCGAACCAGCAAATCATGGCTTTATTCATGCTGTCGATGACACTATCTTTCAAACCAACAGTTCTGCGTATCTCCTTGTTACCAATAAGATCCGTGAGTGTTGCTCCACATATAATACGTAGAAAATGCATTAGAAAAATCAAAGTACTTACCAGCCCACTGTCCAAACCTCTTGGAAAGCGACTGATCCTCTGAAGGCAGAAAATAAGGCATCAGATACGAAGATATCAGTTGCAGCGGAGTCCATAGTGATTCTAGTATGAAATAAACAACAGCTAAAACCCCTATCAACGCGAAAAACAATAAAATAACAAACATTTCTGTTATAGAAAGTACTCGCTTATGTAACACAATCAAATTTGATATATTTTTATCTATTTCGTGTTTACGATTATAAATGAAGATAACGGCCGCGTCTTAGCACGACGGCGAAATGAATTCGACTAATGTCAGTCGAAGTAGCACGTGTACACAAAATATAACAAACAGCTGGTTCAGTTTTAAGTATCAAAACACAGCCATAGATGGGCATAATGTAATCAGATTAATAAAAATGATTAACGATTACATTTTATGTTTTTTACCATTAATATGACTGCATTTTGCTCATCTGTGTTTTAAACACTACGGAATCCCAGATTGCATACACATTTATGATTTCTTAATGTTTTAAATGGATTTAATGATGATTATAGAGCAAGAAAATTAAAATTACGACTACATTTTGTAATCATTAATCATTAATAGATTACATTTTGTCCATCTCTGAACACAGCATACGAGGTCGGATATCGCGGTATAGTTGCATAATAAAATAGGCAAGGACCCCTAGACGAAATTATTTTTCTTTATAAATAATGCTTCTAGAAAATATTTGTTCTGTCTGACTTTATTATTTTTATTGTTATCAACGCTTTTTTCCCTGATCCGTCCAACTCCCGTCCCGACTAGTGATGAAAATGCCCGGGAATTTTCCCAAAGTGCCCAATACTTCCGAGAACATTTCGTAAATTCCCGGGAATATTCCCAAGCAAGTTTTAGGACAGTTTGGGAAAATTGCCGGGCATTTTCATCACTAGTCCCGACCCGCACCCGCTCGCTGTGTGATGCGCTTAAGTGAACGAGCTACTGTCTACAAAACTAGCACTAGTCCATTCAAGTTTGAGTTGCGTAAATTGTCGACAACTCGACCTACAAAATGTCTTATGTCATCATTTACATGTGAACATTGCGCTCCTCTATTGTCTATAATCGATATAAATAAATCGTCACGCTATATGTCTTAAAAGGCGAGCATAGATACATGAATGGCTGTATACACTTTGCGCTTATATGTCGTGCCCAACGCGACCATCTGATTGCTCTTCTCAGGGCGCTTACACATGACATTTATATTAGATGTTATGCCGGTTTCCTCACGATATTTTTCTTCACCGGTGAGCATGTGGTGCCTAAATCTAGAAAAACTCAGAATTACGTGCCGGGGGATATGAACCTACAAACAATCGCGTTGCCGCACATGGATACCGGTTCTTTACGCACTAGGCCTAGACACGCACAGACATAAGAGTATTTATTATTAAATATTAGTAGATTGTTAATTATAATACTTACTTATACCAATTTATATTTCCAATATAAGACTAATAGTTATTTCAATTTTGTCTGCCTTTAACTTAGCTTTATTGTATTATATATTATTTTAGTTTTAAAAAATGAATGTAAAAAAAGTCAAATAAATTATCACATTAAACTCATATCAATTTCTGTCCAACGTGGCCAGTAGTTCTGAAGAAAATTATAATCATATACTAAATGATATAATTAAAACAAATAATCATATTTTATAGTAATTAGCCTTGTGTGTGTCCTGCAGAACAGAATAGTTCCTCCCTCTACATAAAATTGAGGTGCCGTAAGAGCCAGGTGTACAAGATGCCGAATAACACGCAGATTGCTAGCATTTAAGCTGCTGCATGCATCTTATTTGCACATATGAGTAGTATATAGGGGCCAACCAACATTGGATAAGCTTGCTGGGTTATATGTCCAAACCCCTGTCCTTGGATTCCATAAATAAAGCGAAAAAGGGAAGGGGATCTTTGACCTGCAGCGAAAAGAAACTGGGTAATAATAATAATAATAAGGATAGGACTATTTTTGCTAATAGACCTGACATTGTGGTAGTAGATTGGTCGGCGCGCCGGGCAATACTCGTTGATATCACCATACCACATGATGAAAATCTCGTAAAAGCTGAGAAAGAAAAACTATCAAAATATTTAGACCTCGCACACGAGATTACCAGCATGTGGGATGTAGATTCTACGATTATTGTCCCGATAGTCGTATCGACTAATGGGCTGATCGCAAAGAGCCTTGATTACCATCTTAAGAGGCTCTCGCTTGGTTGTTGGATCAAGGGCCGGATACAGAAGGCAGTTCTACTCGATACGGCACGCATTGTTAGGAGGTTCCTCACTTTAAGCTCCTAACTACCGGTGGCTTGGGCCTTAGGCCTCGCCCCTGTAGGTCTACATATTTTTATATTTTAAAATTTATATGTTTTTTTTATATGTATTTATTTTAAAATGTAACTATATTGTATATATATAATGAATAAATGATAATAATAATATATTTAAAATAAAAAAACAAAAATTATTTTTTTAAATTACGGAAATAAAACTATAAACTCATCTATAACCCGTTAATTTTAAATTATCATTTTTATGTCATGTATTGCGTTGTGGTGTAATATTTTTCAAACATTAAGTTTTCTTATGACACAGTTTCAAAAGATCTTTCAAAAGTCATTTGTAATGAAGCAATTGGATATTTTGATAGTAATTTAGTAACAATACAGTAGACAGTAAGAGAGAGACGTAGATGAAGAGTAAGAGAGATGGAGAGAGTAAGCCATAAATTTAAAAAAAATGTAGAGAGTGTACAGTGTTCTTGCTTCCCACTGCGTTGTCAAATGATTAAATTACTACAAATAAGCGGTTTATATATGCGTGTCCATTGGCTACCTGTATTCTTGTGCCTATCGCCTTACGTCAGCACAGACAGTGTACAAACTCAGGGCTGTGCAAAGCATGTAATTATTACTATTGATCCACATTTATATATCAATTTATTGTATTTGTCGAAGTGACATAAAATGTGACCACATACATGATAGAATAACTCAAATAAGTATAACTCAAACATAGTTCTTAATTTTATATAGTAATATCGTCACGCTATATCCTTTTAGGTGTGAAAAGAGATATATTAGTTACTGAAAGCACTCCTTTTAATTTTATATTGAATTTAAAATTGTATGTTTTATCGACATCTCTTCAATGTTCAATATTTTTTGACAAATGGTAGGTAGGAAAATTACTGTAAATTTATTTCTCTACAACTTTTGATCTCACTATTTTTATATTATGATCTATATTTTTTAAGTTAAAAGCCAAAATATCTGCGTATAATCTACAATCAATTTATTCCATTTGACTCATCCATTAGACTATAAGGAATTAAAACTTTCAATATTATATTGTAAAAATACTTTTGGCCTTTTAATTAATTCTGTACTTTATTCAACGTTGTCCCTTTGTTTGATTATTTTTCACTCTATAGCAATACTGTCATTTTGATATATCATAAGACTGTTTCCAATAGAATATTTTTAGAAAAAGTTACGTTTAAAATTTATCATACCACATTCAAATAAAAAGAATATTAAAAACAAAAATAATACAATATTTACAATGAATAATGTATATTCGACACATTTAATTATTTAACAGATAAATATATATTTTATTTCGTTAATGTTGTCCATCTGTGACAGCCCTTGTAAATTCAGCACGCGTTTAACAGTTCCTACTAAGCTAGCTTTCTGGTGCGACCGACAAGGTCACAATTATCTATACTTATGCTACAAGACTACAGTAATTATAATTGTTTTCCGCATATATACATAGTTTAGAATATTAGGATACCGTATCTCAAAAAGAAAAACGGAAACCTTATAGAACAACATTATCGCCCAAGTCTGCCCGTTCAACTGTCTGTCGGTTAATGCCTTTATCTCAGGAACACCTGGAGGAATGCAACTAACACCTAATTCTCAGGTCCTCGGTCTTTCGTGGACTTGAAAAAATCATACTTCTAAGTTACCGCAATCAAAGTATGTGTATATTTATGTTGTATTATTTATCATTTTAGATATTTTCGTAAGGGAAACTAAACTTATAGAGTATTTTCACTGCTATATCACTAGTATAGAGAAACTGTAAACAGTAGTTTTTTTTTGCGAATACTATCTTTATAAGGAAGATAGCATGTGGAAATACTAAACTATAATAGATACAACAATACAATGTTAGGAAACTTCAGCGCTTTGTACCTGAAAATAAAATTTCTGCGAAATTCGATAACATTAATCAAAAATTATTTTACAGGAATGAACTCAACTTTATTTGAGGATCATTACATTGTAGGAAATCAAAATATTTAAAAAATTAAATTTAGTAATATTCAATGATAGCTTTTTCCATAAATTTTCAATTTATAAGGAACTCCCGGTGCACTAGTTTGACGCGAACTTGATCAGTGTTTTGTGTAACTTCACATGAACCAAATTAAAGTTGATAAAAGTTATCTCTTATTTATACCATTTTGAAGTAAAATTTAGAAAGTCATGATTTGAATTATAAGCGGGGACCTTCCATTTAACATGATTGCTCTGTCAATAAGACTTCGTTGAACAATTGTATTATTTATAGACCATGCCCAAATTTCAATTTTTGATTTCTTCGCTAATTTTGCTTTACCTTTAGTAAATACTAAAAAAGTAAACCTACGAAAATTTAAAAGCTATCTTTGGATATTTACTATTGATACTAGAGATGCCACGAATATTCGGCAACTATTCGGTATTTGGCCTATTCGGCCACTTTTTTTGCTATTCGGTATTCGGCCTATTCAGCCACTTTTTTTGCTATTCGGTATTCAGCCGAATAATACGTACTATTCGGCCGAATACCGAATACCAAATCATGTAAAAAACTTATATTATTACGTTATATTACTCAAAATTATGTATTTATTTCCAAATTACAACACTTTAGTAATTAAAATTGATCAGTGGTAAGTTGTGATAGATAAAAACAAACGTTTCAACATTTTTTGGTAGCAAACGTTTACGCTTTTCATCGTTAATGTTACCAGCCTCAGAAAATAACCTCTCACTAAACACGCTACTTCCAAGAATATTCGGCGGCCGAATATTCGGCGCTTCGGCCGACAGCGTTGCCGAATATTCGGTATTCGGTATTCGGCCAATTCACTATTCGTGGCATCACTAATTGATACTTTAAAAGATACTGTTGTTGGCTTGGGGTCTTTAATAAGTCCACATTGGTATTACTAAGCTTGATTTACTCAAATACAAAGAAAAGCGCTAACTAGTTCACAACATACTAATGTCGCACTGAACACTTCACTTTCTTATAGTTTCACTTAGATCGCTTTTCGTAGATAACTACTGTCCTGCGTTTGAACCTTCCGCGTATTTATAGCGGAGCAGTAGGTCCCACCAAGTGTATAGAAGATTCTTTAGCCATCTCAAGTTCAAGTTAGGCTGCATCGATACTTTTAGAAATCACTTTCTATTTTCCAATAGATGACAATTAATGGCTGTAGTTATGCTATACGCTATAAGATGGCATTACGAACGTTTGTTCATCTACTAGACAATAGAGGTCGCTACACACCTCATCCTTACTCTGTAACAGTACAGTATAAAATAATAGACAGAAAATCTTAAGTGTATATTTTCCTTAAGCTTGTGAAACTTCCCATCCCCAACGAAAACTCTGCTACGCTTCAGTCTGCCCGTGAAGCCGTGATCATGACCTGTGTAACCAGGTCGAAACGTCGAACCATAATTAAAAGTAAGTTAATTCACGCATAATACCCGTTTAAGTATTTATAATTAATATAAATAATGTTTAAGCCCTTATTATTTATTTAATTACACCTTTTCACTAATTGTAACGAGCGTCGATTGCGTAACAGCTCCATTTTGTTCTTCCTTTAGCTCACTGATTCCTCTCAACTTGTTCTTCATAGCTTCAAATGGCACAACTGAAATAATAATAAATAAGTACAATAAAACATTCCAGGACATTTATTATTGCTGCTAGCATCTGAATACCTATTTTTATAATGTCTCGACAAAGTGACTAGAGTGCGCCTTATGGGATGTACAATAAAATATAATGTAAGGATTTTCTTCTATTAAAAATAGACATTTATGTTGAATATAAGTGGCGCCATTTATAGATATTCTAAAATAATATTGTAGCGGACATGTGTCAATTTTTTTTTAAATTTATATAAGCTTTGTAAACGCATCTATTGTCGTATATGTACATATATAAATTGTTGTAATTTATATAAAAGTCGAAGGCATTTATATCATTTATATTACAGATTTCAGCTCGAAATCATTATTATCATAACAAACATATTGATTCCACACGAAGTTTTTAACCAGACTAGTAAATATAATAATTTTAAAACTTTTGAATGACAAATTTATTTTAGTGATATATAAACAACGTCTATAGTTTATTAAAATTACCTTAGAACTAGTTAATCAGTAATTAAGCCCGATGCTTCTGTCAGACCCTAATTTCAAATAAAAACATACACTCATTCGGCTACTTGTAGACAGGCCGAATTTCAACATCTCCGGTACGTTCAAGGTCGGTTAATTGTATTTCATAATTAAATCAGATATCAGCTGATCAATGTCGATGTTGAAACGGACCGGACTAGGAGTCTAGACTAGACAAATTAATATACTGTTAGCGATAATACCAGTAATGGAATTCAATGATGAGGAGATCAGATGAGATTGGATAACGTAACATTTTATGAGCGGTGAGTAGTAAAGTACAAAATATTTGAATCTGACGTGTCGGCGTTTTTTTTTTTTGGTAACCCGGGGGAGAATCCTACATTGGACCATCAGGGTCACTGTGAGGGCAGCGACCCCGGTGTGTCAGACTCCTACTGACTAAAAACCCCCGAGGTGTCCCTCTAATCGCTCCACCCAGGCCTGGGAAACCATGACGTGTCGGCGTAATATTTCGAAATAGAAACTACCAGATTTTTTTACTCACTCTTCTCGGTAGATTCTTTCCGACACAGTGTTTGTTTTATTTATTATTATTTTTTTACTAGCTGTCCCGGCAGACCTTGTTCTGCCCTATTTTTCTAAAACAAAGTCATATTGTTTTTTTTTAATGTTAAGAGCTTCCCCGACAGATTTTTTTTTAAATTGTTTGAAAGAACCTGGCCTTAATGCTATATGTATAAAAATTGACAAATATTGACATTAATATTTATACGTCACTCAATTGTTTTGCCTTCCCGGAACGCGTCCACTGACATTTAAACTTTATGGTATGGTGTTAAAGTTCAAATTGACTTTAAAATATTATTACGAATTTTTTGTATGAGAATATAGAAGTGATGTTTTTAGACTTTTTCAGACAATTTTTTTAATTTTTCTCTCCGTAATAACCTTCCCCATACTTCAACAAACACAACAAAAAAAAATCGGTTTAGTCGTTCTCGAGTTTCGCGCTTATCAAGACATAGCTGATCCGGCAAACGTAGTTTTGCTATATAATTTATTGTAATATCTTCTATGATGTTCATTGAAATTAAGTGATGTCAAAGACAATTTTGTTCATAATTAAATACTCTTAATCAACAAAACATTTATTTGGATAAAGATTAATATTATTACGTTGATACAACTCTTAACAAATAATGCATTAATTTCGACCAAATATGTTTACCATAAAAACGGTTCTAGTGACTTAATCTTAAAAGATAAACATATACTGTCACGGACATTTTTTTAGATCATTTCAAGAGGAATAATTCTTTTATACATATATTTTTGGTATCTTGTACCGTTTTCGCAGCGCACGCAATGGAAGCCTTCAAGGATGAATAATTTTCCCCGTTTTTTTCACATTTTCCATTATTTCTTCGCTCCTAATAGTTGCATCGTGATGTTATATAGCCTAAAGCCTTCCTCGATAAATAGTCTATTCATTCAAAAAGAATTTTACAATTCGAACCAGTAGTTCCTGAGATTAGCGCGTTCAAACAAACAAACAAACAAACAAACTCTTCAGCTTTATAATATTAGTATAGATGATTCAATAGTGCTTGGATGTAAGAATAAGGTTATATTTCATTCTGTGGCTGTGACGGCCTAGTGCAGCGGTTCCTAACCTGGGGTACGCGAAAGTTTACTTAGGGGTACTCAAAAAAAAGTATTATGGCGGTAAAAAGTATTATAAAAAATACTTGCTAGGATTAACAATTTTTTTTTATAATTTTTTCTCGTATATAACATTATTTAACGTCATATTACATTAAATATGTCTCCATATTTATATTTAATCAGCTGTATTTTTGAAAGTAAATATTTATATATATCTGAAATTACTAAATGATTTCTTATTTGTGTGTATATATATGTGATTGTGTGTGTGTTAGGAGTACCCACTAAGTAAACAATCAGGTAGAGAGGTACTCTAATGAAAAAAGGTTGGGAACCGCTGGCCTAGTGGAATAGGGATCGATTTGAAATGAAATGAAATGAAAATGAAATGAAAAAGTATTTCAATATGCGGCAACGCGAATGTTCGTAGATTCGAATCCCTGTACGAACCTCGTGAGTTTTTCCTGATTACGTACAGATTTAGCCACCGCATGCTCACCGGTGAAGTCAAACATCGTGAGGAAACTCACATGGCATCTAATAGGAATTTAATGTATAAGTGCCTCGAGAACGGCGATCAGCTGCGCTTCTGGTCACGTTGGGCGCGACATATAAGCCCCAAGTGGATACAGCAGGTAATGTATCTGTGCTCACCACGTAAGGGATTTTTTTTTTACACTGGCTCGACATAGTGACTACAGAGTACCTGATGGTAAGTACAGTGGATATAGCATAACGGTATATTATTATTTTAAATCTTGGTCTAGTAGCAAGCCAATGAGAATATAATAATAACGCTAGCTTAGAGGTTAAATGAATGTTTTATCCAAAGTAAATATTGTAGAAAAAATGTTTCTTAAGAACCATGGCAGAGTGCAAAAGCTAGTTTTTTAGCCGGAATTCATAAGTTCGTTTTAATTGCGTTAAAAGGAAATAGGAGTTACAAACCGGACCAAAGTCTCTTGCTTCTCGAAGTTGTATTCTCATCATTCAAACACAGTCTGATTGCATCTATCAGTGCTAATAATGTGACAATGATCAATATACAGTATATGACGAGTTCCAACATACTTGTACACACTACCACTCACTTAGGACGATATCGGAGGACTGAACACACCAGTTTATTTATTGTATCAAGTACAATCCTTGAATTAGTTTTTAGACTGCGAAGTTTGAAATAAACAATATCGTGCAGTTCAAGAATCGATAAGAATTAATATATCATAACGCTATTTCTACTTTAAAGTGGGCACAAATATATATCTGGTTTGTTTTTTTTTACAGACAGGCTTGCACTTTATCGCAATCTGATCTGATGAAAAATGATGTTGATGTCGATGGAGGAGCGCACTCACCCAACAAATACTGATTCACTGGTTGTTTGAAGATTCCCATGTACTGCTACATGCTCTGCGTACCTCTGTTTGGGAATCCATAATATACTTATCAAATAGTTAAACAGGAGAAACAGATTGTGCTATTAACCTTGACATAATGACTTCATTTCCGCAATCCATGGTCAATGTTGACTGCCCTTTACATAGGTAAAAAAATCGTAATTGTAAAGATAGGAATCTTTTGGATGTGTGTCAATTATCTTTCAGTCCAAAAAACGTGGTATTTAATTTAATATTTTAGATTTTTGTTTAAATAAAATAAAATTAAACGCAATAGGCGCAAAGGTACTAAAAAAAGAACAGAATGGCGGTAAAATAAAATCCACCTATCATTGAGATTATAGATTGAGGATTAAAATATGATTAATGAATAAAAATGTTTATAATGCTCTGTTGTAAAAGGTTTTAAGATACGAAATAAATATTCAATCTTCTCTCTCTCTCTCTCTCAATAAAGAACACTCATATTTTATAAATTGTAAGGTACTAGTAAAAAGCGTATCTTTAAATAACTCGTTAAGTTGTTTACTATATTACGTTCACGGAATAAAATTATGAATAGAAGATTTGAAATTTAGTGAGCTTTTATTTAACATTTAACGCATACAATATTTTAGGTTTGATTTATTAACTAAATAAAATCAACCATACTTAGAAATTACACAATTTTGATAACTGAGGTCACATTTGACCCATACCGCACATCACTACATTTTTGCGACAGTGCTGCAAACGTAAAGGTTTTACTCCTAAGTTTGGGGATCGTACGGGTGGAAGAGTAATATTAGTGCCAAGAATTTTCGCAAAAGTTTTAAATCTGATAAATTAAATCTAAATTAGGATAAGTATATTACGAATATCTTCATATTATGTTAGTTTATAATACTGCTGATTAGGGTGACAAATACGTGTTATAAATCTTTGTGAGAATTGAGAGTAATATTTTAAGGTAGCCTAGCAAGCAGACATATTTATTATATAAGAGAAAATTAATATATCATGTTTAAAAGAAAAAGGGAGATACAAATATTCTGTCACCATCGTAGTACGCAAGGAGCCAAAAAATAGTGACTTAACTACACATGTTACAAAGCGATAAAAAAAGATAATGAAAAGCTTGCGCGTATTGTAGATAGAGTACAACATATGTACTCCTTAAATGGTTTCTTTTGTTTAAAAAGTTTCATTTCTATAACATTAACGGTTTTGCACGATTTTTAAGAAAAAATGAATTCATGAGATGAAAGAAAAATGACTCTAGTAAAAAATACTTTCGCCACAAACAAAATATTTTCGAGAGTTAATAGGCGAAATTAAAAAAATTGTGGAATTTTTTTTATCTGTACTTGGTAACAACACATATTTGCGAACTGTCAATCACATTACTGCATTCTCGCTGTGAGGTTTAGCGCTTTGCGTTATACACGAAAAGATTGATTTCTTCAAAATGTAAACATCTCAAACAGCTATTGAATAAACATAATTTACTTTATACCGGTTATGTTCGCATCGGCTTTTACAAGATGCCTCCAGTCAATTCTAAGGTGAAAAAGACTAACGCAGAATATGAGGTAAATATTTGCTCTCGATTGATTTGTGAGAAAGAAATGTTTCTGTTGTTACAAAACTAGTTTTTACTTACTCGTACAGTGCGTTACAAAATACCGCGGCTCAATAATACACACACTATATTTTTCTTTTGGGTAGAATCGTAGAGTAATTAAGATTGTATATCTCAGATATAGGCTACCGTAAGTATGAAATTCAACACCTATCTGGCTAAACAACTATCCGCTTACAATTATAATGTATCCAAGACAGTTTATTCTCTTATAAGTATATATAGCCTGCAATATGAGGCTATCAGAGCAACTGTGCCCTACATGATAGAAACCCAATTGAAATGGTCTATTCTGGTCTAGTAGTAATGGTTATAAACTGCTGTGTTATAACAATATGAATGTAAAAATGTATTATTTAGGTAGGAAAAAAAGAATTTCTTCAATCTGTCTTGAAAATATTTATTAATAGCATTTTTCTGCACCATTCTGGCAAAATATTAATTGGGTTTTGATTTTCTCATATACTATCATCTGTTAGAAGTGCTAGTAAAAATATAACAGCTAATGGGTAAATCTCATCTGTAATAGGGACTCTCTTTTTACTGGTGAGTTTTGAGATCAGCTTATATATTTAAACTCATATCCCTAAAGACCTTCAGCCATGGGGATGGAGATTGTCAATATATTCTTGTTCTTTGTTAGTAGCTGTCATTTTTTAACCACACTATACTTATCATCAATTGCACTGTAGTCACTTGTTAAAATGTAACCAGTGTAAAAAATATTTATTATTATTAGTCAAACAATAATCAAAGTATAGGAATGTATCTTGTGTATACATTAATTTGTTATGTATATATTATTATTTATTATGTAAGTGATCTAATAATTAAAATAAATAAATAACACCTTTCCTATATTGTGCATGAAAATAAGTATGTTATACTTATATCTAACTAACATTTGTATTTTATATCTTTTGTGTCATTTCTTTAATATATAATAATAATATACCACTACACCATATCCCTTACAGGGTGAGCAAAGATACATTAGTGGTTGTATCTATTTTGTGTTTATATGTTGTGCCCAAAGTGATTAATAACACAACTGATCACAGTTTTCAGGACTCTTACTCATGACATTATTAGGTAGGTTTTGTCACACTGTTTTCCTTCTCCAATGGTGTGGTGCCTAAATTAATACATAATCTGGAAGAACCCAGAGGTATATGCCATGATTAGAACTTATGGTCATTCATGTTTCCGTGCATGGAAACTGCTCCATTATCCATTAAGCCACTACAGTCACTAAACTATGTTAAATATATACATATTGTATAATAATATGCATTTGTATGGAAATGTTTAACTCATGCTGTATTTATATAACAATACTCTTCAACATTTGTAAACTATGAAAGTGTGTCACTTGACAACTTTGAAATAATATTACAACATGTGATATTATATATTCTGGTTTAAGAATTCACTTAAATATTCACTCTTTTGTTTGCCCACGGGTCAAACCATCTCACATTTACTCCTGTGCCATTTAAGCACAGCTACTTAAACATACACAGTTTAGAAGACTTGTATTGGGTTAAGTGAAAGGATGAATGAAATGTATATTTATGTTTCTTAAGTAAATACAAAATTTCTTAAAAACCCAGGACATAGAGGCTACCATTAGAACCTGTGATGGTTAATTTAACACAGAAAACTACTGATTTAACTTCTTCAGAAACAATATAGCTTAAACAAATAATTATTATTCCCTTGGCTTTTTAATAAAACTAGTGAAAGTCTGATCTTTTTCTAAAGACTAGCCAGGTTATAGCTGATATTGAATATAATCAAATAATGGTGAATATCAAAATTGACCATTATTTGGATCATAAATGCTTAACCTGGGGAATATCCTGTGTATTGCCACTTGATGTTAGGTCTATCTGAATTGTGTATACCTATATGATGTTTTATTTCATTTTTGTGTAAATAATAACACCAAATTTATTAAAAACAATATGTTAAATAATATGTACAAAATATAAAAGTTTATAACATGTCATGTTTTCTGAGAAATTAAACATTAATAATATAATATAAAAAAATATCAGTATATTTGTATTTTTTTTTATTGACAATATATCCTCACCATATTATGGGGTGAGAAGATATACGTTAGTGCCTGTATTCAGTTTGCACTTATGTAATACCCAACGTGACCTGTAGGGCAGATAACCACTGTTTTCGTAGCTCTAGTACACATGACGTTTCTATCAGGTGCCATGCGGTTTTATACCAGTGAGCATGTAGTGCCTATATTAATATGTAATCTGGGAACCGTTCACTGTGCCATGAAAACCCATTTATTATCCACTAGGCCAACACACCTCATATATTTTTTTAGGGTGTTTATTTTTCTTATAATTGATTATTTTTAGTTTTCTATTAATATTTTATGTTCCTTAGCTTGATCTTCATTTTGTTTCATATTTTTTTAGAAACTTGGCTGACTTGTGTATCATCTTTATGTATTCTTTTATCTTTTTCATGTTTCTGTATGTTTTCTTAATTATATACAGGGATACAGGTAACTAACGTAAAACCTCTTATGCTGACTATGGTATATCAAGACTGATAACTTTTGTTTTACGACTTGTTCTAATTCAATCTTTTTTTTTCTCATACAAAAAATTAATAAATCAAATTTGCAGTTCTGTCCTTCTTAACACTGTGAAAGGCGGCGCGATGCAACTGGAGCAGACGATTTCGTAGCATCAACTGACTAAACATAAAACATAGAGCTAACGTTTGATAGACATCCCCACTAAAACTAAAAAAATATATATCTTAGGATGTGTTAAGTTTTGGTAAATGTCATAAAACAAGTTGTTAGTCTTGATGTACCAAACTCAGCCTTCAGAGGTTTTGCTAGGGATGTAACGGAGGCAGTTTTATCGGAACCGAAGTCGGAGTTTTTAAATTTGATTTATCGGAGTCGGAACCGAAGTCGGAATCGGAGTCCAAGGCAATATCAGTCACAAGTGACGGCAAAATAAAATAGTTTTATTAAGGGACAAATATAAACATTATTCAGTGAACCTTTTTAATTAGAAAGTGATAAATTTACAAATACACAGACAATAAAAATTGCTGTTTCTTATTTACATTTTCCCATTACAGTGAACAAATTAAAACAAATTTGCTCCAGGTTTGTTTTTGTGTTAATTTGTATTTTACTTAATTTAATGTAAATGTAAAATAAAAAAACCTCTTAGTAATAAATTTAAATGTACATATAGATGTAAATATAATAATTGTAATCACATATTTTTAATCTAAATTATTAAAAATGTTTTCTACGGATTAAGTAGCACTGATTGTTTGATTAATTGATATTATGTTTCAACAACATATAAAATGAAATCAAATGAATTGACTACAACAGTGGTGGTGACCTCCGATGAATACCTCCGATTAAAAAGTTTCGGAACCGAAGTCGGAACCGGAGGTGTAATAACAATCGGAAGTTCCGACTTATCGGAGTTGGAGTCGAAGCTCCGTAACATCCCTGGGTTTTGGGTTAGTTACCAGTAACGTTGTATATAATATTGCAGAAAACTGCACAGTGTGTTACATTTAATTGTGAAACATACAGAAAAAATAGTAAAAATTGTAATGTTCTATTTTATATTTCCAGAATATAATAGCAAACAAGAGCACGGCCCTGGATTTTGAACAGTACATACAGGATAACAAGACTTTGTTGTTGAATGATCCCTTGAGAGATATATTATTGTATCCCAGTGATGATGTTTCTGTGAGTATATATAATATATATATTTACATGTTTGTGATATCAGATTTTTAACTTTTTTTTTCTTTCACATGTTACATCCCTTTTGTTCATTTAGCAAATATACATTAGTGTTTGTATCCACTACTGCGCCTTTATATCGTACCCAACGTGACCAGTAGCACAGCTGATAGCCGTTCTCAAGGCAGTCACACATGACATTTCGAATTTAAAAGTGATGTCACAGAATTAATACGAAAAACAGGATTATCAATTATTATTTTAAAATGTAATGTAATCACATACAAGAATAATCATTTTTTATAAATTAATTGAAAGTAAAAAATTGTGGTAGTCTAGTGGGTAAAGGATCGTTTTCCATACGAACACGAATGGTCATAGGTTCGTATCTCGGAACTTACCACTAGGATTTTCCAGATTATACCCCCCATATCCCATTCGAGGTGAGCAATGATGCATTAGTGGCTGTATCCGCTTTGCGATTATGTGTCCTGCCCAACGTGACCAGTAGCGCATCTGATCACCGAACACAGAGCACTCACACCTGCCATTTCTATTAAATGCCGAGCGGCTTTGCTCTCGATGTTTTACTTGACCAATAAGTATGTGGTGCTTTAATCTGTAATTCATCCAAAATAATCCAGAGATGTGTGCCGGGATGACAACCTAAGACCTTCGCGTACTCGCGCATGGATGCGGATCCCTTATTCGCACTAAACCTCCACAGCTACAAAAGATAGTAAGAGTTTAAAAGGTGTGTTCCTCCCTAGAGCGTGGTCCTCCCGCGGCGCTGGAGGACTGTTACCACCGCGGTGCCGGACGTGAGAACGGCCGCCTCGTGCCCGCTGCTCACGAGGCAGGCTTTGCTAAGCTACGCGTCCAGCTGGAATCTCATACACTTCAAATACAGCAACTATTCTGGCTCCTACCTCAGTCTGCCGAGGTAAGCTCTTGATATTTTGCTTCATTTGTCACTTGGGCAGAGATTTATAGACACTACTCCGACTTTGTTCAGAAAATAAGTTTGTTTTTGACAAAACTGATTTTATAAATGAAGAAGATACTTCAGCATACAATAATTTGTACCATCTGGCAACTAATAAAAATGTAAAAAGCTGTATTTCCTAAAATATCATTAAAAAAATTGATAAATAAGAATTGATCCGTCAAAAGTGTAAACACTGAAACGCGTGTGGCGCACAATTTATTGGTAAGTAAATTTCCTTTTCCGTAATTTTAGGTAAATAAGTCTTGACTTGTTTTTCCTTCGCACTTTATTCCTTTGTTAAAATGTCCCTCTAATCGCTTCACCCGAGCCTGGGAAACCAAATTCATCCAGACGCCCGGAGAGCGAAATGCCTTGTCGAGACTACCTCTCTGGGAGGGGTAGGAGTAAAGAGCCCACCCTTCCAATACCTATCTCACAGGCGGCGCGCCGGACACTGCACACCGCCTCCCTCTTATCCTGGCAGCAGACTCCCTCAAGTCTACTGCCCGGCTCGCACTTTATCCTGTTTTAGGACAGACAAACTACGTACTTAATAAGTAATTGTTATTTATTTACTAATGTGTGTAATAATTCTCCCTAAATATGTGGACTATAATTTACTTCGTTTAAATTGAAATATGAAGATATTACTATTTTTACATATTTCGAATTAAAATCGTAATTCTAATAAATTCTAAATATTCTGGAATATCTCCCTGAGCCTTAGGCTTGAGTATAGCCTAAGTACTTGCAGAGCAAAGTCCATGTTATATAAATCGGTGATTTAACATATACTTTGATATTAAATAATATACTTTTGAATGTTTAAGTCAAGTTTCAGTAAAGTCAGAGAAACATCTGTAAATCTCAGCATCACCTAATCTCGCCCGCTTGTAAACAGATCTGTGATCGGCTAGGACCGGTATACGTTGAACAGTGGCGTGCATAGGGTATTTGTACAGGGAAGGCAGAATTTGCGCAATTAATTTGAATATTATATTATGACAGGAAATATTATATTGTTTTCATAAGTAAGATAGCGTTAATATAGTATATATATGGATTTGACTGGTTCCTTTTTTGTTTAACTTTAAGCAATTTATTCCAGACTTATTTATCATAAGAGCATGCAATGCTTGCATACATCTATGGAATGAACCCTATTGACGTTGAAAAGCATGATACTTTTCAAACTAACGAGTGAAGATTAATTAAATACCGTTAGTTTGCTCAATAGGCGGATTTTCGTATCAGGACCGGATATTGGGTTGCAGGCAAGACGGGGCTCCCGCCTGTCGTGGACTGCACCGGTTACGTCGGGGTCGACAGCTGTGGAGGATAAGCCACCGCTTGTGGGGGGCTTATCTCAACCGCTCGGAGTACAGATGATTCAAAGCCAGTCCTTACTTGAAATCTCCAGTCTCCCCAAGCGGTGAAGGCTTCCACCACAAGCGGTGGCTAATCCTCTACAACTTAAGGGAAATACTTTAAAAATTACACACATGTAACATAATGGAGTTCAATAAAAAAATTAAATCATATTTCACGCCCACGAGTGATATTGTAATCGCGGTTAAAATCCGCATCGTTCGTTGCAATTGCGACGGAATAATAAATTAATTATAATATATCATTACGCTATATCCCTTTCTGTGTGAGCGGAGATACAATAGTGGGTGTATCCACTTTGCGCTTTTGTGTCGTGCCCAACGTGACCAGTAGCGCAGCTGATCGCCGTTCTCGGGGCTCTTAAACATGACATTTATATACAAGACATGCGGGCTTAAAAAGTTAAAATACCTTTTTTTTTCACTGGCTAGACATAGTGACTACAGAGTACCTGATGGTAAGTACAGTGTAGTCCAAATATGAAAGCGACTATCAAAGGATGAAAATCCATTGATAGTCTACATCGTCATGTCGGCCCACATATACCACGACTGAAGGTCTCTAGGTATATGAGCTACTGGATATGCACAAGCTGATCCCGAAACGCGACAAGCTGAAATTGGTCACTATGACGGGCTTTACACCCATGCACTGTGGTCACGATCCAGACGGGCACCGACGCCCTACCACCTCGCTGCTGCTCGTTTAGCACCGCCCAGGAGTCACGTGTAGGGAAACTAGGGTAAAGTCTACGGACGCGAGCAGCTTCTTAATTTTCTTAATTCTTAATTTAATTCTCCCTTCTCAATTCTACAATAAATTGACTGCGTGCTGTACGGGTTTGCTTGCATCCTTGTATGTTGTCATTCCAGCTGCTTACACGAGGCGATTTGCCTCCTTTTTTTATTCCGAACAGCCAATTCGTTCCATGCATCCGTATTTCTAACAACTTTGACATGGAAATCAGTTTTAGTTGGCTGAGCACGTTCCATCATCCGCCTTATCATCACTTCCCATCAGGCGAGATTATGGTCAAGCGTAAGTCTGTCGGTGATTAAAAATATGTCAGCTTTAGTATCTGTGCGCAGAAATTGCGAGTTAGATGCATAATTGTATGGAGTTTGTTTGATATTGAAATAATAACAAGCAGCGCGTGCGTTCATTAGCACTACAATTAACGCGGCCGTGATTGCCGACAGAATGGCGGTTTGATACTGTTTCCCGGAGGCCAGTGTACGTAACTCATACATTAGATGTGTGAATTACTTCGTAAATGCATATAAACAGTATAAATTGCGAAACTGCGTTGTTTTGGACCAAACAGCGCCTGTAGATACTTCTCATCCAAGATTTAAATTTATTTATTACTGGCTGTGCCCGCGGCTTCATTCGCGTGGAAGCAGCACCCGCGGCTCGCGTCACGCTTTATACAGACGTTCCGACTTATTTACGCACGCAAAACCTGAGTTGAACCCCGCTCCGACGCAGCCTTGAGTTTCTTTCGGCGTTTCTTCTCAAGGTGGTCACTTCCAAAACGCTGGTAGATCACCCGCAGGGATAGTATTTTATTTGGCTGGCGGTCCAAGTCGAGGTTCGTACCCACAGGGGTGCCCTTGCATTGCTACCCAACCCATAAAGTCGCTGGTTGAGCACCTTTTGTGCTCGCCCCCCTAAGCCCGGTTAAGCTGTATATGCCTGTCCCGGCAATCAAGTATCCGTCCAAAAAAAAACTAAGTTGAATCGTATTTTATACAATTCACAATATAAATGTGCGCTCAACTAATATTGGAAGAATTTAAATTTCCGTAACTAACGATTTTTTTAATTGTATTTTGTTTTTACAAACTTTTAATCGTGATTACATTACAGACTAAAATTAACGTTAACTAAAGTTTTAGTCAAATAAACTTAACAGTTCTTTTATACTATTATTTTTCAATAAATGATCGACGTGTTTTTTTTTAACTCGCATAACTTCCTTATTCATAACCCGATTGAAATAAAATTAACTCTAAATGTTAAAGGTAGCTTTCTACGAAACATTTGTGAAAACCACATTAAAATCTGCTATGCTGTTTCTAAGATTGGGGGATTACAAACGCGTACAGATATGCTAAATAAAAACAATACCTTTTTTTTTTAATGATAATATCGTCGCGCTATATCCTTTGTAGGGTAAGCAGAGATAAATTAGTGTCCGAATCCACCGGGCAGTAGACTTGAGGGCGTCTGCTGCCCGGATGAGAAGGAGGCGGTGCACGGTGTCCGGCGCACCGCTTGAGAGAGAGAGGTTTTGGAGGGGTGGGCTTTT
The DNA here is from genome assembly GCA_036320925.1 of Automeris io. Classification (NCBI taxonomy): domain Eukaryota; kingdom Metazoa; phylum Arthropoda; class Insecta; order Lepidoptera; family Saturniidae; genus Automeris; species Automeris io. Next base: position 5,410,783 of record JAUDJH010000029.1, on the reverse strand, counting down.
ACTTCTACCCCTCCCAGAGAGGTAGCCTCAATAAGGATTTTTATTCCCTGGGCGTCTGGATGAATTTGGTTTCCCGGGCCTGGGTGGAGCAATCAGAGGTACACCCCGGGGTTTTTTAGTCAGTAGGAATCTGACACACCGGGGTCACTGCCCTCACAGCGTCCCTGATGGTCCTATTCAGGATTTTTCCCCGGGATACGAAAAATAGATGTCCGTATTCACTTTACGCTTATAATATGTCGTGCCTGACGCGACCAGTGGCGCAGATGATCGCCATTCTCATAGCACTATTACACATGGCAATTCTATTAGATGCCTTGCTGGTTTTCTAACGATGTTTTCCTCCACCGGTTAGCATAAATAAATAATAATAATTAACAAATAAACATTGTAAATGGTTAAGTTTAAACTCAAACAGTTAAACCATTACCACGATAACAGTTGATAATTCGCTGGTTCTGTTATCGCCAGTTCAAAATTTGTCCTCCAAAGTTGGTTGGAATAACTCAACGTTTTGTATGTTCAAAAGTTGTAATCGGGCTAATTGATGAATAGTCGTTTTGTTCGTTCGTTTCCGAGTAATACACAATGTTGTCATGTTATCGACTTGTTCCAATCATTTTAATATCGAAGGAACGTGATATCTTTTAAGTTTATTGTCGATAAAACTTATAACGATTGTGAAGTGTTTCGTAAGGAATTTGCTTTACAATTAATGTACCTTTTTGTGGGCTTAATTTTTTTTCTAACTTACATACTCTCGCTTAGCCCGATTTCTCTGAAAATATTACGTTTTATTTATCGCCCAATTTTGAAAACTCTCTGTAAATTTTAATACATTAATAACCGCGTTAGTCCAAGAGCCCGCGATGATTAGATGTTCTTGATCCCATTATACCTTTTTTTTATTTTTGGTAACCCGGGGGAAATCCCTAACGGAGCTTCAGGGAGCAGTGAGGGCCGCCCCCCGGTGTGTCGGACTTGCATCGACTAAAACTCCCGGGGTGTTACTTCTCCCGCCTGCCGAGTGCCAAGGGCAAGGCTGAGCCATCTTCCTCGGCACCCGGCGACTTCTAGCCTTCTTCAGGCCCCGCCTATCCCATTATACCCCAGCGTTCTATTTATAGCACAGGCTGTATTTTTATTATTTCTTAAAAATAACAAATACAAATGTATGTTCCTGTATTTATTTACTCCAACTAAAAAGGTTTTATATAAAAATAATTATTTTTTCCTATTTATAAAAGTTGGTCACTAATGTGCTATATTATAATACCAGAAAGTTTTGTGTGTATGTCCCTGATATAGGTGAAAACGATTCCTAACTATGAAGCTTTAATGACAGTGTCTTTAAAAGGTAATAGGTAGCAGAGGTGTGTAAAATTGTACATCAAATTCTTTAAAGTATAAAGCTTAGTCCATTGTTAGATAGTTGATAGTTAGATAGTACAGTTGCACCCACCCCTCCGCGACTCTGGATACACAGATAGTAATAATTAAATTTCAGCTTATATTGAATTTTGTCAGCAACAGATAAGTATCTTTTTCACAAATATAGAGAAGATAAAGCATAATAACCGCTAATTTAGAAAGATGTGAGCGTAGGATTGTTTTACACCCAATCGCAGTTAACTTATTTTTTGTCATTGTCCTTTACGCACGTGACTGGTTTAATAATTCCAAATTGAAATAACAGTCACTAACCCTGTATTTCTAGTGATAAACATACTTAATCAGAGTAATACATATAAGGAGTCTTATTTCAAAACCCACTATAACATATTTTTTCAAATCCCATAAATTTATAAAAACTTATAATTAATCGTTGACTTAACAATCATATTCTTATAAGGTATTTAAATTATTACTCTAGAGTGAAAAAGCAAAAAAAAATCATATATAATATTTGCTTTGATAAATACATTTCAAATTACTATTAGGACTATTAAGTAATTTTGTACGAAAAATCGTTTTAGCGGGTTTTGAAATTAGACGCCTCATATATGATTTTTTTATTGTCAACAGACCAATAGAAAACAAATTCACCGAGGAAGTTTACTACATCGACGATGAAAGTGAGAGCGACAGTGAGAGCCAACCGGCGAAAGTTGACCTCGGGACAAAGGAGGGCTACCTGCTCAAGGGCCCCGAGATCGGGACCGATCGCCTGTTCGGCAACTTGGCCTCGAAGTCCTTGAAGAAGCGGTACTGCTCCATGGCCCGAGAGGCCGACGGGACCTACGTGCTCGAGGTCTACAAGGACGAGAAGAAAACTGACACGAAGCTCACCGTCGTCATGGATTTCTGCTCGGACGTTGTCAAAGTGAGTTCTGATCAGGTTTGAGGATACCGGAGCCGACGTCTCCATTGAAAATGTCGTTTATTACTTTGATAATATATCGTCATGCTATACCCCTTACAAGGTGAGTAGAGATACAGGTGGTATCGGGGAAGCCGCCCCCCTGTGATTGTGCCTGTCAAGCGCGGCGTAGTGGGGCTGCGGCGAATTGATCACAGGACCCGCAGTTCACACTAATTCGCAGAAGTAGTCACCTTGGGGTTTTTGGTTGGTAAAAGTCCGGCGCACCCGGGCTGCTACTACCCTCGTGGCCAGGACAGTCCTATGAGGATTTTCCCCGTGTCAAAAAAAAAATTGTTGTTTCCACAGTTTGCGCTTTATGTCCTGCCCTATGTGACATGTAGCGCAGCTGATCGCCTTTCTCAGGGCACTGACATACGACATTTCTATATGATACCATGGGGGTTTCCTCGCGTTGTTTTCTTTTACAAGTGAGCATTTGGGGCCTAAATCCGTACGTAATCTAGAAAAACCTAAAGGTACTTTCCGTGATTCAAATTTACGTCCATTCGCATTGCAGCGCATGGAAACCGGTCTATTATCCACTAGCCATAGATGGGCAAAATGTAATCAGATTAATAAAAATTATTACGATTACATTTTACGTTTTTTTTACCATTAATGTGACTGCATTTTGCTCATTTATGTTTTAAACACTACAAAATCCCAGATTGTATAAACATTTATGATTTCGTAATGTTTTAAATGGATTTAATCATGATTACAGAGCAAGAAAATTAAAATTACGACTACATTTTGTAATCGTTAAGCATTAATCAGATTACATTTTGCACATCTCTGCCCGGTATTTAACATTAATTTAACATTTCTTGAAGTCGACATTTTTGATAATAATTACAATGAAAACTTTACCAGTTGCTTTAATGTTTTTTTTTTTATCCTGGTTTTACCATTAATCTGATTACATTTTGCCCATCTATGTTACCGGGTAGTAGACTTGAGGGAGTCTACTGCCCGGATGAGAGGGGGCCGGAGCGCAGTGTCTGGTGCGCCGCCTGAGATTCCAAAGTGAGCGGAGAGAGGGTCCTGTACGCCCGGCCCCTCCCAGCGAGGAAGCCTTAAAAAGGCTATTCGCTCACCGGGATTCTGGACGAATTCGGATTCCCGGGATACCTCGGGAGTTCTTATTCAGTAGGATCTGACACACCGGGGTCGCTGTCCTCACAGTGACCCTGATGGTCCTATACAGGGTTTTCCCCCGAGTTATAAAAAAGTTATTTTTTTTTACACTGGCTCGACATAGTAACTACAGAGTACCTGATGGTAAGTACAGTGTAGTCCAAAAACGAAAGCGACTATCAAAGGATGAAAATCCATTGATAGTCTACATCGTCATGTCGGCCCACATATACCGCGACTGAAGGTCTCTAGGTATATGAGCTACTGGATATGCACAAGCTGATCCCGAAACGCGACAAGCCGAAACTGGTCACTATGACGGGCTTTACCACAGTGCATGGGTATACACTGTGGTCGCGATCCAGACGGGCACTGGCGCCCTGCCACCTCGCTGCTGCTCGTTTAGCACCACCCAGCAGTCACGTGTAGGGAAACTAGGGTAAAGCCCACGGACGCGAGCAGCTTCGACTCCCAAACCAACCTAACATGAACTACACCTTGTTTCAGAATCCGAAACGCGCCAGGTTCGGCTTCGAGCTCCGGCTGTCGGCGGGCAAGGGGTACACGTTTGCAGCGGAGACCGAAGAGGAGATGAACGAGTGGATCGGCGCTTTCAAAGCGGCTCTCAAGAAGAACCAGGATGGCCAAGGCTCGCATCAGAGCGACGAGACTCTTGATAAAGGTCACTTGGTTTACTCTTCTTCCTTCTCTTCTTTGGTACATTCTTTTTTTGTCAGGGCTATGTGTTAATGATATTAGGTCCTTACATATGAAATTGGCGTTTTGTATGGGAGGAACAAAAAGTCGAATATTTTTTAATATAATATATTTAATTAATCAAAGTATGAACCATTATTTTCTATGCACTTTTGCCATCTCATAGGTAGTTCATTGATCCCTTTACTAAAAAAACCAGTCGGACGGGAATCAATAAAATCTTTGAAGGCGATTTGGACTGCCCCATCGGAGTTGAATTTTTTCCCTTGCAAGAAGTTATCCAAATTTCGAAAAAAATGGTAATCTGTTGGAGCAAGGTCCGGGGAGTACGGAGGATGTCTTAGACTTTCCAATTGAAGCTCTTTTAATTTAGTAGCCGTCTGTTGCGCAGTGTGTGGTCTAGCGTTGTCGTGAAGCAGCAGTGGCGTGGAGCGATTGACCAGCCTAGGTTGTTTAGCCGCTAGCTTTTCCATCATGGTTTGCAATTGCTGACAATAGACATCAGCCGTAATAGTCTGGCCAGATTTGAGAAAACTGTAATGAACAATACCGGCACTAGTCCACCAAACGCTTACAAGTAACTTTTTTGGGTTAATTTTCGCTTGGGGCAGGATTTGGCTGGCTGGCCAGGATCCAACCATTGCGCTGAGCGCTTCCGATTATCGTAAAGAACCCATTTTTCATCACAGGTAATGATTCGGTTTAAAATACCTTCATTATTGTGCCGGTTTAGTAATGTAACGCAGCAGTCGACGCGCGTTTGCCGGTTTGCTTCAGTCAATTCGTGAGGTACCCACCTTTCAAGCTTTTTAATCTTCCCAATTTGCTTCAAGTGAATTAAAACAGTTTTATCACTAACATCGCAGCCTGCAGCTAACTCGGACGTGGTTTGCGATGGATCCGCTTCCACAATAGCCTTCAACTCTTCATTATCAACTTGAGTCTCAGGCCGTCCACGGGGCTTGTTCTGCATGTCGAAATTTCCAGAACGAAAACGTTGGAACCAAAAACGAACTGTGTTTTCTTTTGCAACACGACCGCCATACACATCATTCATCCTTCGAGTTGTTTCCGCAGCACTAGTGCCACGGCGGAACTCGTACTCGTAAATAATGCGATATTTTAAGTTTTCCATTTTGTAAAATGAGTGACGCAAACAGAAAAAAACAGAAGAAAAAAACAAATGAATGACGATCATCGAAGCACAAATACATGAGTCTATAGCTGTACAAATTTGAATTTGGAATTCGTTACCAAAGAGGAGAAATTTGTGATTAAAGTGGCCAGTACGAAAAACGCCAATTTCATATGTAAGGACCTAATATTTGTTAGGAGGCATATGCCCACCTGTGGACTAGGAAGGGGTGATGATGATGATAATATGTTAATGGCCGGAAATGGTACCTTCACAACTACACTAGGCCAAGAGGACGACACCAGCTGTACACTCTTATTTCTTTTTCTTTATTTTTCTCTCGTTTAATCTTTCCTTTCTCTCGTTTAACCTTTCCTTTCTCATGTATATATTGTTAGGATCAGAAGTTATTTTACCCAAAAAATTAAATAAATGACAGGATCAAAAGCTATTTTACTAAAAATAAACAAATATACGTGGTGACTTAAACTAAACACGATTTAACATTTACATGGATAACCAAAACAACGACTATCAGAGATTCGACACAGTAATACAATCCTCACGTAAACTAACAAGAGCTCCGTTCCGCACAGAGCCTCAAACAAGAATCCCCTGGCCGACGAGCCTGCATGGGCTAATAAACCGTTTCTATATTTGCTGTATAGAAACAGTTTGTTTTGTTTCTTTCTAATAATATATATTTTAATTGACGGTCCAACTTTAATTTGCATAACTATTTACATGTAAAATGTCCTCTTTTTACCCGGTGGAAATCCTCATGGATCTTCAGGGCAGCGGTGAGGCCTGCAGCCCCGGTGTTTCGGAACTCTTACAGTCTGAAACCATCGCGGTGTTCCTCCTCTCGCCTGCCGAGCGCTGATAGAAAGGCAGCGTCTTCACGCAACACCGCGAGCATGTGGAATGTTCAAGGCGTTTATATAGAAAATAAAAAATCCAATGAAGGGGCTTTTGCACCTAGAGTTCCGTGTGAACTTGTTAGTCTAACATTGTAAACGCAAAAAAAAAACAGCGTTGTAACTTCAAAACGCTTCTAGAATTTTACCTATTCTTTTGTTAAAGGTCCTTGCTTCTTGCCAAATTTCTTGATTATATGTCAACGAGAAGTGCCAAGTTTATTATTTTTTTTAAAGAAATAATTATATTATAATACAAATCAATAAAATTCAAATAAATTATTGCACTCGTGCTGTAAGTCGGAGTGGGTTTGCTAATTCATTATAATATTCTATTTGTTGCGTAACTTAATTCCATAAATAGTAAATTTATTGCCCACACTGTCGGTCAGTTTTAAATGTCAGCCTGACATTTCATTACACCTATCAATTATCCGACCAAAGACGCCTTTTGACCTTACATAATTTTATTACAGGTAAAATAATAATTTTTAAAACGACAGCTAGAAGAAACACTGAACTATTCATTCTATTTCATAATTGAATGGTTTAAATGTTATCAAAATTGTTTTTTTTTATCAAATAAATAGGAGTAGAAAGGACGAATCTGTAAGTGCGATGGCGAATCCGTACACAAAAGTGTAATTATGAGCGAAAATATACACAAGGGTTTTAGACTGAGATTTCTAAGACACTATTCTGACTTTGATTAGACTTTATTCAAACATTTCAAATTATATTTTTTAATTTATAACAAAGTGTATAGTATGTTACCGATAATCTTCAATTGAAACTGGCTCTGTTAATACATACGCTATACAAAAGCTCCTATTTTATATTTAACTTTTTGTCAAATACATCTTTATTTTCTCAGCAAAATGGTAGTTTCGTGTATGAATCTCAGCTTAAGTGCGGCCGAGTTGTGTACACTTGCAAGTGTGACGGAGAACCTGTACCCGCAGTGGCGAGCATAAAAAATATACATCGGGCATGCAAATTTTCATTATCTAACCCGCTAAAACAATATGTCCATATTTTTATATAAAATACATTTCTCATGTAATTTATTTGTATTAACAAATATAATGCTTACCTTACCGGAACGATAGATGGCATGAAATATAATGATATCAATGTTTTCTTCTCATATTTAACTTTTAGCAATTTATCTAAGATTTTTATTGTAAGGTATGCATGTTTTTATGCATATACGGGATGAACGCCATTGCGTGCACGCACGTGGAATTGTGAGCAGAAACGCGTACGCGAGTGTAGAAGTGCGAATAGAAAGTAGCTACAAATATTCAATATACTATTATAAAGTTATACCAAAAAGCTTGTACTGGAACCCTTTGCAATCGAGGCGGCTTCGCACTTCGCTGGATTCTTTTAGATTTGTTTCTGTTACATTATGAAATAGTTAACTTGTGTTGAACAGGGGCGGACGTGTCGCTGACCGGCGAGCCCCCGCCCCCGCGCCCGACGTACGGCACGCTGAAGGGCCTCGAGCACAGCATGAACCCGCAGCTGATCCGGTACTCGCGCGAGACCGACCTGTCCATAGCCGCGGCCAGGAACGAGTCGCGCCGCAATATATTCACGATGCCCTACAAGCGGACGCTCTCGCCCGAGCCACAGTTGGAACCATTTAAGTAAGTCAATTTAGCATCTTGCTTTTTTATAATTTACGACGCTTGACCTGGACCACACCTGGTGGAAGGTGAAGACAAGTTCGACGATGACCGCATCCGCGTATCAAATACCTATGCACTCTTCTCTTAAAGACTCCCAAGTCATAAGAACGTGGAAATATGGTCGCTGGTAGGATATTTCGTTTCTAAGGTGATCGCATGATGAATGTATGTCTTTTCGTGCAGATATCAGGAACGTCCACCAAATATGGGTCACAAAGTCTAGTAATTTTATGATGAAATGGGGCTGGTAGATTTACAGAATATAATTCTTGAGAATACTCCATTGATCAACCGGTAAAAGACGTCGATAATTGATGTTCTGCATTTTGTACTCGAGCACAGCGAAATGTACGCAACTTCCAGCGAGCATATTTCCATTATCTTATGACTTGGGAGTCTTTAAGCGAAGAGTGAATGGACTTTTGCTGAGCGGACGCGGTCCGTCGACGAAATAATCTTCCACCATCCTTCCACCAGGTGTTATTGAAGTCAACCGTCCGCTTGTAAACCAGAATAAAAAAGTTGTTTCATGGTTTGTTTCAGAGAACACTTCGGCCAAAGAATACTGCTCAAATGCGATAGTTTAAAGTTTAGGTTACAAGCGCCCATCGACGGCGATAAAGAACTGCTCTGTCAGGTGGAGCCGTACTTCACGCACCTGGCGCTGTACGACGCCAGGAGCGGCAGGAAGCTCACGGAGAACTTCCACTTCGACCTGAACCACGAGGCGGTCAGGGATCTAGTCAAGGATGAGGAGAGCACGGAGTCATTAGTTGAGAATTTTAGTTACGACGTTAAATTAGATTTAAAACAAATACCAGACGAGTGGTTTAAGTCGAAGCGACAGGTGAGTGGATATTTGGTTTTCAATAAGAATGAACAGGTGAATTTTTTTGTACTGGCTCGACAAAATGTCTATACCACACGTGATGGAAAGTAACAGTCGAAGAATGACGACTATAAGGGGACGGGGATATATGTATATCTCTTGGTTACGTTAAGGCGTGCCGAGAGTCGGTTTTGAGCCTAAGAATAAAGATACATACTATAGAAAAATACATAATCAGTAAAATATTTCTATAAAAATAGACAATCAGTAAAATCTTAATATATATAAATCTCCTGTCACGATGTTTGTCCGCGATGGACTCCTAAACTACTAAACCGATTTTAATGAAATTTACACACCACGTGAAGTTTGATCTAATTTAAGAGATAGGATAGTTTTCATCTCAATTCATAGTCGCAATATTATTTTATTGCAAATTATTTGTTTATTATTTAGCAGTCATAATTTACAGTTAGCTCCAACCGATTCTAAAAGATGGCGCTATCCGTTGACTGGATTGAGTAATTATTCAAAAACCAGTCACAGCAAAGCGTGGCTGGTCTGCTATAATTTATATGGCAGAACAACGTTTGCCGAGTCAGCTAGTATTTCTATAAAAATACACAATCAGTAATTTTTTTTATAAAAATACACAATCAGTAAAATATTTTTATAAAAATACACAATTAGTAAAATATTTATATAAAATACACAATCTGTAAAATATTTCTATTAAAAAAAAAACAGCCATTGTCACAGTTATCGGTCAGTGCCTACACCCCCTTGTACATTTCAGGTGATAATGTCAGTGAACAACCCACACCCGGACCTGTTCCTGGTGGTGAAGATAGACAAGATACTGCAAGGGCACGTGAGCCAGACCCTGGAGCCGTACATGAAGGCGACCAAGGACCCTCGGCTGGGGCTCAAGGTGCACAAAACAGTGCAGGCTTACGCGAACCGCGTGGGCGGGTATAGGATGCCCTTCGCCTGGGCCGCTAAGCCTCTGTACAGGTAAATATATTGTCTGTTATAATAATACTTTAGTATATCGTTACGCTATATCGCTTTCGGGGTGAGCAGTAATACATTGGTGGATGTGTCCACTTTGCGCTTATATGTCGTTTTTTTTTTTTTACTTTTTTTACACTGGCTCGACATAGTGACTACAGAGTACCTGATGGTAAGTACAGTGTAGTCCAAAAACGAAAGCGACTATCAAAGGATGAAAATCCATTGATAGTCTACATCGTTATGTCGGCCCTCGTATACCACGACTGAAGGTCTCTAGGTATATGAGCTACTGGATATACACAAGCTATTCCCGAAACGCGACAAGCCGAAACTGGTCACTATGACGGGCTTTACACCAATGTACTGTGGTTGCGATCCAGACGGGCACCGACGCCCTACCACCTCGCTGCTGCTCGTTTAGCACCACCCAGGAGTCACGTGTAGGGAAACTAGGGTAAAGCCTACGGACGCGAGCAGCTTCGACTCCCAAACGTCGTGCCCAACGTAAACCAGGACATCACTATTAGATGCCATGCCGGTTCCCTCACGATGTTTTTCTTCTCCGGTGAGTATGTGGTGCTTAAATCCATACATGATTTTTATAAAATTCAGTGGTACGGATTCGAACTTATGACCGCTGGTATTTCCGCGCATCAATACCGATTCCTTATCCGCTGGACCACCATAGTCGCTTAAAGAACATCATCATATAACTTTGTTTTTATTTGTGATGATCAGATGCGCTATTGGTCACGTTGGGCACGGCACATAAGCGAAAAGTGGATACAACCACTAATGTATCTCTGTTTACCCCGTAAGGGATATAGCGAAACTATATGTTTAAAACAGTTATAAGTTAACTTAATCAGTTAGTATATGTGTACTCAACTAGATGGCGCTCACATAGAATTACAACACACAACTGTTACGTTGTACAAAATTGTAATTATATTTTAAAATTTCAATATATCATGGTTCGACAGTACGGTCTTTTATTGAACAACCATCAACATAGTGCAGTGTTCGCGACACTATATATTAGTATTATTCTCTTCAAATAAGCCATAAAAGAAACAACATGAATATAATTTTAACACTAGAAATACTGAATATAGGTATAGCACATATGTATATAGGAAATAAAGAGAGGGGGAGGTAAGTACAACTATTAATAAATGCTATAAGATAATATATAAAAAGTCATAATATTAAAAAAAATGGTTCCTTATAAATATATATTTTTTTATATAACTAAACTTTAAAAACAGTCAAAATGACTGCTCTGGGCTATCTAGTGTTAAATAAAATGAATGATCTATGTACAAAAAATATATACAAAATACAGCTCCTCTACGCAGTGACGTGCATTGGGTATTTGGTCAGGTCAGGCAGATTGACATAATTAATGTGAATATTATATGATCATAATAAATATTATATTACTATCATAGGGAAGATAGATGGCGTGAAAATAGAATAGATATGAATATATATGGTTCCTTTTTTTTTGTTTAAATTAAAGCAATTTATTCCAGACTTATTTATTGTAAGGGCATGCAACGTTTTCATGCATCTATGGAATGAACGCTACTGCCCCTACGTAACCTTCCAGGATGTACAGCAATGACCTGGACACGACTCCAGAGTTCCCGGCCATTTATCGCCAGGAACCGAACAAGATGTCCGACGAGGACTTGCTGAAGATTCTATCGGATTTCCGAAAGCCGGAGAAAGTTGCCAAACTCGCCGCGATACCGGGCTGGCTCAGCATAAACATACAACAGTATGTTGAGCAGTTGCCAAGTAAGTGCTGCTATTTATTGTAAGAGCTAATTTAATATGCGTGTACTGTGTTAGAAACATTTTTTTTTTAAATTTAATTATGACTCGGCACAGTGACTTCATCGAATTTAATGGAAATCACAGTGGAGACCAAAAAAGAGACTATAAGTATCAACAGTATAGAAAAACCTATTTGTAGTTGCAGTTTGTTTCAAAATATATCAGAGACAAGGTTTTTATGAGCCGTAAGTTTTTTTATTCTTACTTGGCAGCGTAACCACATCACACCTTACGGTAAGTAGGGTCCAATCCAAAAAACGTCTGTCAACAGTAAAGAAAAACAATCAATAGTAGAAGTGATCATCATCATCATGCCGGCCTGCAGAAATATGTCTTCACGCTTCGTTAAACCTTTTCAGGGACGAATGTTCAAAAGTTAACGTTATTTTCGAAACATCATCAATAAAATAGAATTTTCTGCGCCTAATCTTAATCTCATTTGATGGAAAGAGATAGAGCGCGCTCACCCAACAAATACCATGTCCCAAGATCTTGGTAAAACAGACGCAAGAAGTGAAGTCCACTCATTGGCGGTTCGCAGCAAAAAAGAGGAGGCGAATCGCCTCCTGCGAGCAGCTGCAATGTCTACCACATACGGCAGCAAACCCGTACAGCGCGCACTCAATGTATGGTAGAAAGGGAGGGGAGAATTAAATTGTACAACTTAGCTGCATATTTTCTTTTAAAATGAGCTGATGTACTGGTTTTTGTAATCGAGCAGACTGCATGACGGGCGCGTACGCGGCGCTGAAGCCGTTCCCGGTGCCGCCGACGGCGCCGCTGACGCTGGAGCTGGCGGCGCCGGGCGCGGAGCCGGAGCAGCCTTACGCGGCGTACGCGCACCACCTGTACGTGCGCCCGCACGCGCTCTGCTTCGACTCGCAGCGCGTGTTTGCGCGCGCCAGGAACATCGCCTGCGCCGTCGAGCTGCGCGACTCCGACACCGGCGACAATAAGCCTTTGGAGGCGAGTTCATCTCTATATACCACTAGTTAACACGTTGAACGCCCGCCAGTGAACTTTCCGTTTGGGCCGGGGGGGGGGGGGGTGCACCGGTGACCCCCAGCTAAAAAATGTGATAACTTATAACACCAGAAATGATAAGAGAAACATATTTCGAAATAGAATTTATTGTAGAATAAAGAGATTAAAACGGCCTGAACGGGAAGTATTGAGAAAACGGGCCGGCGTTCAACGTGTTAAGGATCGAGAGGCCTTTGATGAACACCGACAAAATGCCAACCTACATATAAAACAATATTTAATCAATCAGTTATAGTGATTGTCATGTTTATCTACGATATATATTATAAACCTTTTCTGATTCATGAAGGAATTACTCGGTATCGATATTAAATTATATTTAGGTTATCCTTTTTACCTAGATTCAATAGCAATATCGATTTCAGGCAGTGTACGGGCGCACCGGCATGGCGAGGCAGTACCGCTGCTCCGTGCTGCATCATAACACGAACCCGACCTGGTGCGACGAGGTCAAGATCCGTCTGCCCGCCACTCTCACGCCGCAGCACCATCTGCTGTTCACGTTCCACCACATCTCCTGCGATCTGGCCAAGAAGAACGATGCCAACGTCGAAACCTGCATCGGGTATGGATTTTACTTCCGCTATACCTTCCGATATTTAAAGAGAAAGATAACTTAGGAATTAGATATACGATTTTTCAGTAATATTACAATTTGAAGCAAGATGGCGCTACAAACGAATAAAAAAACTGAATTGCTTGCGTTTAATTTTTTATGATTCACAAGCCGATGCTTGTGGACAATCATATGTGGTGGAAAGTGAAGGTGAGGCCGACGTTGGACCGCGTACGCCCAGAAAATACCTATTCACTCTTCTCTTAAAAGTTCTTAAGGCAGAAGAAAGGGGCAGCATATTTCACTTCTGAGTTGTTCGCACGATGATTGTAGAAGAGAATCTCTTCGTGCGGATACATGGAACGCCCACCACATACAGATGGTATCTGACATGTGTCTGGTGATTGTTGAAATAATACCTCTCATTCTTACGTACTATAAAAAAAACGGCGTACTTACGTATACATTTATAATAAACTTAATCGAATAAAAGAATTTCATAATTATGACGTAAAACAAATATAGTTCGACGATAAAGCCTGTACTCTGCCTGAGGTTACAGCGCGGTAATGGAGAGGGGGGGGGAGCGTAGTTCATTCGATATGTTTCCAATAACCGTTGTATTAAAAGTACATGAAATTTGGCGAAGAAAGGAGCTCATATTTACATATAGAAGCGTCTTTCGTCTCTGTCATTATATTCCACAGGACAATAAGCAAGACAGAAAGAGATATATAGTTGAATAATTCAGAAATGTGTGAAAGCAGATACGCATGGGTGCCGCTGCTGAAAGGCGACAGGCTCGTCGAGGAGCTGGTGAGCCTGCCGGTAGCGACGCACCTGCCCGCCGGCTACCTGTCCGTGCAGCCGCTCGGCCTGGGCCGCGGCCACGCCGGCCCCGACGTCGCCTGGGTGGAGCCGGACAAGCAGCTGTTCCGCTGCCAGCTGCTGCTCGACTCCACGGTGGCCACGCGAGACGCCCACCTGCACAATCTCTTCACCCAGGTCTGATTCTATCTATGATGTAGCCTAGTGGATAAGAGAGAATTTATCAAAATCAAGTATTAATTTTGGCACTAAATTCTCACTGGTGAAGAAAAATAACACGAGGAAACAGGCCGCCGAATGTCCAGGGAAATTGTTCGTTCTCTGACCCTTTCGGCGGCCTCCTACTTCTTCGCAGAAAGCTGTGATCTATCTTAATCTTTAACTCTTTCTCTACTATTAGTGACTTTATTCATCAGCTGAAAAACGCGTGACTATTACGCGGGCCGGGATAAGTTATTGACCGTATGCCGTTGCATAAATGCGCTCTCGTAGGCGGGATAATTTATAATAAAGAAGATGAGTGATAATTTGAGACAAATCAAGTACTTACCGTAGCGGTATTCGGGCACTTCACAAAATCACTCACTGTGTATGTATTTTGAAATATATATGATGTGGAGTATGGTGTAAGTAAGGATTTGCGATGTGTATAGCGAGTAAGAAATTGTTATATGTATAAAGAAAAAGGATGCAATGCGATGTTTGTGTTTTAAATGCGAAAACGTTAAGAAGTGAATGATGTACGCCAGATGGCGTTGGGGATTAGGTGCGTTTACATTTTATTTTGTAGTTCTGGGGTTGCGCCTTTTGGCGCGACTAACTATATTTTATTATTTTATTCACCCGGGTTTTTTTTTCGTTTGAAAACTGATGAAAATCGTTTCGAGGCAAATCTTTGTCCCGTTCTTGCGACCTCCGTTGTGTGACCGCGCTTGCGTTTGATGTGCGTACTGTACGCGCGGAGCTCTGTTTCCTGCGGAACACTGCAGCGAGGCCTTGGGTAATATTAACATGTTTATTACAGGTTGAGCGGCTGGTCCGGTCGAATGCTCCCCCGACTAGCCCCTCCCCCCCGCCGTGGAATGACGTATGCAACGCGCTGAAGGCCGCGCACGCTATCAAGCTCAGCTCTCTGGTGGGATTCCTGCCTACGATACTTAATCAGCTCTTTGAGCTAATGGTAAGAACTTCTGTATATATTTTTCCTGTCTTTATGACTAATAATCATTTATATAGATATTTTAGTGTGAAAGCAACTTTATTAAGTGTTATAAAGCTCCTTAAAAATTAACGTATATCTATAATATAAAAATGAATCGCAAAATGTCTTGATAAGCGCGAAACTCGAGAACGGCTGAACCGATTTGGCAGATTTTTTTTTTGTTGTGTTTAATGAAGTCTGAGGAACGTTATTATGGAGAGCAAAATTTTAAAAATTCCCTGCAACTGTCTAAAAATAACACTTTTCTGTATTCTCATACAAAAAAAAATCGTAATAATATTTAAAAGTCAATTTGAACTTTAACACCATACCATAAAGTTTAAATGTTAGTAGACGGGTTCCGGGAAGGCAAAACAATTGAGTGACGTATAAATATTAATGTCAGTATTTGTCAATTTTTATACATATAACATTAAGGCCAGGATCCTTCAATTTTCAAAAAAATCTGATGGGGAAGCTATTAATATTAAAAAAAACAATGTGACTTTGTTTTAGAGAAATAGGGCAGAACAAGGTCTGCCGGGACAGCTAGTTAATAATATAATGGCTATAATTTATAACTATAACAAATTCTAGATAAAAGTGCTTAAATTTTATATTCACGTTCCATGCGCATTATATAGCATACGTCTATAACTTGAATTGTATATTTGGGTCTGTACCATCGTATTTTTTAGAAACAAAAGTTTTATAATATATTTTATAGAAAAAAAAAATTGTAACACCTTTGAGTTACTATATGTTAATTTAGTTTAAGCAGATTAGGAACTAGAAATTTGCATGCCCGGGGTATATTTGCAATGCTTGCCACTGATAACGTGTTGCAATACATCGATGTTATAGATAAGATCAGTCGATAACTTGTGTGTATTTATTTAACTGAGGTGTTTGTTCCTATCTTACAGACAGTGGACAAGAGTTACACGTCAGATATAAGCTACCAAATAGTGAAGTTAATCGTACATTTTGTACACATGATTCACGATTGCGGCAGGAATAGTCTTCTAGACAGCTATGTTAAGGTAAACATTACTTAAAATAAAATTCATTGTTTTTATACTAGCACGGCAAAGTGACTTCGATGAACATGATGGAAAGCTCAGAGGAAACATGGCAACACTGGGAACGCGTTTAGCTCGTGAACAAATGATAAAAGGAAAGCAAAGGATCATGCTAGTAGGTCATGACTACTGTGGATCCTAAGCACCGTTTATCAGTTAAATCTTTTGATTAGTCTTTAAACTGAATTTTAATATATAACTTTTTAGTGTTCACGAATAATATAATTTTTTTATATATTTTGATAATAATATTGTGTCACCAATTAGCACTTTTTGGGTCGGACAGGGTTTGTAAAATATACTGTATACAAATACACACCCATAACTTACGTTCAACTGATGATGATGATGATGTCCTAGCCGGATTCCGCCACGGCGACTGTTTCAACGCCGATTAAGTAAATCAAGGCTCAGTTTTCGGAAACAGTCAATTGCGCAGGAGATATTTAAGTGCATAACTGGACGCGCTGCCAGAAAAGCACTCTCTCGTCCGAGCTCCCTCAGGCCCGATGGAATGGAGAACCAGTACGATCGGGAGTGAGCGGGATGCAGGTTTGGTCGAGTTCTCCTTCTCTAAACACCTGGTTGAATTGCGGGGTTAAAGAGATACCTTAGTCGCCTTTTACGACACCTCAGCAAGAAGAGGGGGGTGCTATTCTATTCTGCCGGCAGCCACCACGGCTAACGTTCAACTACTCTACTTGTTTGCGCCGTTTATTATTAATTTACATTAATTTTATTTTTTATTCTTTATTTATAACATTTTAATATATATTCTCTTATATAATCTATTCATACACTAGCATCACTCACTCGACATTTTTATCCCCCTACCTTCCTCATCCGTTTTCCTCTCTGGGTTCGAACGCTTCGAAAAGTACAACGCGCTCGCTGCAATAATCTCTCTAAAAATATATAAAACGCTACAACGCTGTGTAATACAATTGGTATCAACTCGAACGCTCTGCTTACCCCGACAACGCGTGAAATTGTGGTGTGGACGCCTGAACCAGCGGACCGGGACAATATACAAGTAAGTTCGTTCCCGGATTCCTTCTATATTCCTCGTCAACTCTCACGTACCACTACTCATCACAGTGAAATATACTGGTACTAAACCTCGGACCCAGGACATTCAACGCCTCAGGTAAAATCTGCACAATTAAACAGTTTTTTTTTATGATTGCTCAGTACGTGTTCAACTGCGTGGAGTACAAGCTGCACGCGATGCTGACGGCGCCGCTGCACCTGTTCCTGGAGCCGGGCCAGCAGGACTTCCTGCTCGGGAACAAGTTCATGCAGTACTCGAGGTTCTTCTTCGACATCATCGTCAAGAGCATGGCGCAGTACCTCATCAACACAGGCAGGATTAAGGTTCATTTTTTTTTCTTATATGTTTCTACGATGCCTCGCAAGCATAGTGTAGTCCAAAAAACGTGGGTTGTGGCTGCTCAGGGTGGGGGCTCTGAGCGACCGGTCAGCAACCCCCGAGAAGTCGGCGGTGCGTTGTGACGCGCTCTGCCGAACAGAGATGGGCAAAATGTAATCTGATTAATGATGAACGATTACAAAATGTAGTCGTAATTTTAATTTTCTTGCTCTGTAATCATGATTAAATCCATGTAAAACATTAAGAAAACATAAATGTGTATACAATCTGGGATTTTGTAGTGTTTATTAATCTGATTACGTTTTGCCCATCTATGCTGCCGAAATATACTAGGTGGTATCAAGGGAGGCGACGTCTCCACCCCCCCCCCCTCCCCCCGTGATTATGGTTGTCAGGCGCGGCGTAGTGGGGCTGCGGCGATTTGATTACAGGACCCGCAGTCCCCACTAATTCGCAGAAGTAGTCACCTTGAGGTTTTTAGCTGGTAAAAGTCCGGCACACACCGGCTGCCACCCCCTTCGCGGCCGGAACGGTCCTATGAGGATTTTCCCCAAGTAAAAAAAAAAGTCCAAGAAACGTGTCACATGTAAGGGCAAATTGATGGTATATTATTGTTGTTACCTGTAACAGTAATGGCTGGACTGTAATGATTATTTTAGATGTCGAGGAACGAGAGGTTCCACGGCGACCTCCTGGAGAATATCGACAAGCTGGTCACCGTCGTGGAGCCCTCGTACGTGCTGCAGCAGCCGATACAGACTCACGTCTTTAACAAGAACCTAGCGGTGTTCCTCAAGGTACGACAGACGTTTTAACTTCGGTGAGGGAAACGGTCAGAGGTTTGAATCCAAGAACGTGTCTCTGGATGTTTCCAGACTATGTACAAGCTTAAGAAATACATCGCGAGGAAACCCGCTTGGCGCTTAATATAAATGTATTGTGTATTTGTGCTGTGCGAATGAGGGTCAGCTTCGGTACTGGTCAGATTTGTCACGACATATAATCGCATAGTGGTTATAGCTACTAATGTATGGAAGACCCGATAGGGACACAAAGTTTTTGTTTACACTGGCTCGCCAAAGTGAATACAGTGCACTTGATGGTAAGTACAGTGTAGTCCGAAAACGAAAGCGATCATCAAAGGATGAAAATCTGCTGATTGTCTCTGTCGTCATATCGGCCCACATATACCGCGACTGAAGCTCTCTAGGGTACTGGATATACACAAGCTGATCCCGAAACGCGACAGGCCTAAGCGAGTCACTATGACGGTCTTTACACTTGTGTACTGTGGTCTTGACTAGTGCTGAAAATGCCCGGGAATTTTCCCAAAGTGCCCAAAACTTCCTTGGGAATATTCCCGGGGATTTGCGAAATGTTCTCGGAAGCTTTGGGCGCTTTGGGAAAATTTCCCAGGCGTTTTCATCACTAGTCTTGACCCAGTTCGGGCAAACGCCCTACCATAAAAAAAAACCAAAATGAGATTATTAATTTTCCGTATTCTCTTTCAGTCCTGCCTGTCGTTCATGGACCGCGGATTCGTGTTCCGGCAGATAAAGAAGTACCTGGACAAGTTCAAGCCGGGCGACCCGAAGGCGTTGTTCGACTTCAAGTTCACGTTCCTGCAGACGGTCTGCTGGCACGAGCACTACGTGCCCTTTAACCTGCCGCTGCAGGCGAACAAACTCGCCAAGGACTGCGACCAAGGTTCCACGCTTATCGTTAGGCAGTTTCGTCCCACTGCTGGGCTAAAGCCTTCCTTTCCATTGCCACTATATTCGTGGAATCCATGGGAAGGGTTTGAGTTAAATCAACTGTCGCTGACCGGTGTGTTTACGCTCCGAAGTGCAGTTCCGTTCTTTCTTTCCGCGATTCTTCTCAACGCTAGTAAATCACCTGTAGGTTTTTTTTTTATAACTTACTAGCTGATCCGGCAAACGTTGTTTTGCTATATAAGGTTTTGTAATATCTTCGAAGATGTTCATTGAAATTAAGTGAGGTCAAAGACAATTTTGTTCACAATTAAATACTCTTAATCAACAACACATTTATTTGGATAAAGATTAATATTATTACGTTGATACAACTCTTAACAAATAATGCATTAATTTCGACTAAATTTGTTTACCATAAAAACGGTTCTAGTGACTTAATCTTAAAAGATAGACATATACTGTCGCGGACATTTTTTTAGATCATTTCAAGAGGAATAATTCTTTTTTACATATATTTTTGGTATCTTGAACCGTTTTCACAGCGCACGCAATGGAAGCCCTTAAGGATAAATAATTTCCCAGTTTTTTTCACATTTTCCATTATTTCTTCGCTCCTAATAGTTGCATCGTGATGTTATATAGCCTAAAGCCTTCCTCGATAAATGGTCTATTTAACTCAAAAAGAATTTTTCAATTCGAACCAGTAGTTCCTGAGATTAGCGCGTTCAAACAAACAAACAAACAAACTCTTCAGCTTTATAATATTAGTATAGATATGCGAACGCTTGACCTCAATCACACCTGATGGAAGGTGAAGATGAGTCCGATGATGAACCGCGTCCGCCTAACAAATGCCCATTCACTCTTCTCTTAAAGACTCCCAGGTCATAAGATCGCGGAAATATGGCCGCTGGTAGCATATTCCACTCCTTAGCTGTTCGCATGATGAATGATCTTTCTCTGGCTGTCTTCCCATGTTAATGTGCACACCTACAGGGATGCCTTTGCGTAGCCGTTCAACTCATAAATATGCTGGCTGAGCACCTTCAGTGCTTGTCCTCTACGCACGGTATAGTTATGAAGACCTGTCCTGCCTGTAAGTGCCTTGAGAACGGCGATCAGCTGCGCTACTGGTCACGTTGAGCACGATAAGCGCAAAGTGGGTGTAGCCACTAATATATCTCTGCTCACCACGTAGGGTTTTTTTTTACACTGGCTCGACTTAGTGACTACAGAGTACCTGATGGTAGGTACAGTGTAGTCCAACAACGAAAGCGAATATCAAAGGATGAAAATCTATTGATAGTCAACATCGTCATGTCGGCCCACATATACCGCGACTGAAGGTCTCTAGGTATATGAGCTACTGGATATGCACAAGCTGATCCCGAAACGCGACAAGCCGAAACTGGTCACTATGACGGGCTTTACACCCATGCACTGTGGTCGCGATCCAGACGGGCACCGGCGCCCTGCCACCTCGCTGCTGCTCGTTTAGCACCACCCAGGAGTCACGTGTAGGGAAACTAGGGCAAAGCCTACGGACGCGAGCAGCTTCGACTCGCAAAAAATAATAAAATAAATAAAAATAATATAAAAAATAAACAAAATAAAAAAACATATAAAAGCATAATTATATATGATATGAATATAGCATAATGATTTATTATTATTATTATTATATTGTAGGATTGCGAAAAATGAGAAAGTATTGCATTACAGAGTCGGCGAAACTGAAGTTAACTGAAGAGTTCATTATGCGACACTTCCTGGCCGGGACCCTTCTTAAACATGTAAGTTCTTTTTTATCCTGACCCGGCGTAATGACCACTCAATGCCTGATTGGAAGCATGGTGCAGCACAAAAAATAACTACGACAATCATAACTATTATGCAGTAACGTTCATTCCATGGATATATAAAAGCATTGCATGCCCTTATGACAAATAAGTGTGGAATTAATTACTTAAATTTAATCAAAAAAAGGAACCATTTATGTTCATATCTATTCTGTATTCACGCCGTCTATGTGTTCTATGAAAGCAATATAATATTTACTATCTTAATATAATATTCAAATTAATTACTAGAATTCTGCCTACCCTGTCTAAATACCTTGTGCACGTCACTGTTATTATGATACATTTGAAACAATTATTTCATGTTACGTAAAACACCTTCTTATTGTTTCTTTCTCATGTTTGTACGTTTACCTACTTTCCTCTTTCTCGCAACGCGTGTTTATCAGACACATGCAAAACATTTATCTGTGCCGTGCGAGAAAAAGAACCATAATTGCAATCACACGGACAATATCAAAATGAACAGATGATTTGGGATATGAAAAAATTGCTACGAACGGACCATTACATTTACTGTTCCAAAATAAAACGTCGAATGTCAAATGCCAAATAAAGGGAATTCGAGCTAAGACTGCTTTCTGTTTGACAAGCCTCCCGCAAGCAAGAATTGGCTGATCCCGCACAATAGGTACCCGGATGCGGTTTGAAGACGCAGCTCTGTGTGCGCAGGTGGAGCAGGCGCTGCGCGAGGCGAGCGGCAAGCGGCGCGTGGCGCTGGGCGCGGTGCGCGCGCTGCTCTGCAAGCACGAGCACGACGACCGGTACCGCTCGCGCCAGAGCCGCGCGCGCCTCGCGCATCTCTACGCGCCATGGCTCACGCTCGTCACAGGTCCGCCGTCACATCTCCGCTCTGCCGCCACACACACACGCCACACACACACACACACACACACACACACGGCCACTGAACTTCTCTACGTTTCCCGATTCATGACTGTCTGACTGAGCCTGAATGAACATCATCTCGCATGCCTCACAGTTTTTTATCGGCTGCACAATAAATTATTTTAGTTTTTAAATCACACATTAATTTCTTATTGTTGCGAGCTTACTGCTATTTTCTTTGAAGATTTTTTTTTAAATATTATCATTGTGTAATTGGCACAGCTTGTTAACTGTACCGAATGTAAATTGATTGTATGTGCTGTTCAATGATAGTGAATAAATAAATAAATAAATAACGGGTCACACCAATTACATTATATTTTTCAAAAGATATTGCCTTTGTTCTTAGACAAATTTTTAGAATGAGTGATGAGCGCTTACAACTTTTGCTTATAACTTGACTAATACAGGAGCTAATCAGGAGAAACTAATATTCTAATATTCGTAATTTATTTCATTTATTCTTTTTACATCTTAAAGCTTTTTTGTAAATTTTTTGAAAAATCTTAAATTTGAAGTAATATCAGGCTTCTTAAAAAAAATCCTAAACTCACGAATTGGAGAGTTCTATTTACAGAAAGTCATAAAACTACCGTTCACCTCTTTAGCCCTTTCGCTTTGAACATGGACTTACGAGACATCCTGTATATAACCTCCCTACGCACGCACCTATTACAATATTTATAAAGCCGGATACGTCAAACTTTCTGATTACCGAAGCTGATCTCAATGTTTTTTTTGTTGTTGAAATGAAAAGGAATAAATAAGTTTCACCATTTTGAATCGTATTCTTTTTCTGCTCAGATAGTGCCAATGCAATTATTTTTGTTTTCTTCTGTGCATGTAGTCTACACTTATAAATATAGTCGCATTCATAATGTATCCTCTTCATGTTCTTATATAGTTTTTATGTGTTAATGTAGTCTATGTAAGTGTACTTATAAATAAATAAATAAATAAATATTGTACATTCGCAGATAACGCTCACAGGCTGGTGGCGAAATCTCTAGCGAGTCCCGCAGTAGAGAACGGCGACGATAAAGTCGACGGCGACGCGTCGGCGAATCCCGTGATGAGCAGCACCAGCGCGCAGAAGGATGCAGTCTCCGCGAACAGTACGCCGCGGAGGAACCGGCTCACGCTTCACTTCGAGCACACCTCTGCGAGGAATTCGACACACTTCAAGGAACCGCCGAATGTGCTGACGCAAAATAATTCAATGTATGGGAAAGGTTCGTTTTGGATATTATCTGTAACGGTTTTTACGTCAATGTATTTCAATCAGCACGGTGCGATCTGCGACGTCGTTTACTCGAGCCCACGTCAACAGATCTACTCTTATCGTTCAGCTGGAAATAACATACCATTTTTTTTTTACACTGGGTCGACATAGTGACTACAGAGTACCTGATGGTAAGTACAGTGTAGTCCAAAAACGAAAGCGACTATCAAAGGATGAAAATCCATTGATAGTCTACATCGTCATGTCGGCCCACATATACCACGACTGAAGGTCTCTAGGTATATGAACTACTGGATATACACAAGCTGATCCCGAAACGCGACAAGCCGAAACTGGTCACTATGATGGGCTTTACGCCCATGCACTGTGGTCACGACCCAGACGGGCACCGACGCCCTACCACCTCGCTGCTGCTCGTTTGGCACCACCCAGGAGTCACGTGTAGGGAAACTAGGGTAAAGCCTACGGACGCGAGCAGCTTCGACTCCCAAACCAACCAACTACCCACCAATACCAACTATATAGGGTAATATTATAATTGAAAGAGATGTTCAGGGAGGATATTCAGCATTTGATGCTAATTTTAAATATGTAAAAATAACGATATCTTAATATTTGACCAATTCCCCATTAAAATAAAGAAAGTTTAGTCAATATCATGGTATGCGGGAAATAGGTATGTTGTAGAATCCGTCACCACGACCGATGCCCCGCTGCTCGCCTTAGCCTTCGACTGACTTGTTCAAGAACTGAGTTGTCTGGTTCATCAATAATTTTTATAACGCATGATATTATAGATCAGTCGACAAACGCGTCTCAGAGTTCACTGGAATCAGTTTCGACGATGTCTGGAGGCGATTCCCTGCCGAGGAACGTGGCTCGTTTGGACCTCAGCGAAATAGGAGATCAGGTTAACAGGTAATTTTTTTTAATAATATTTGACTGACTTCCATCTCTGATGCTACATTATGATGATGATGTCCTAGCCGGTTTCGGCCACGGCGACTGTTTCAACACCGGTTAAGAAATTCGAGGTCCAGTTTTCGGAAACAGTCAATTGCGCAGGAGATATTTAAGTGCATAACTGGACGCGCTGCCAGAAAAGCACTCTCTCGTCCGAGCTCCCTCAGGCCCGATGGAATGGAGAACCAGTACGATCGGGAGGGAGCGGGATGTAGGTTTGGTCGAGTTTTCCTTCTCTAAACACCTGGTTGAATTGCGGTGTTCAAGAGATACCTTAGTCGCCTTTTACGACACCTCAGCAAGAAGAGGGGGTGCTATTCTATTCTGCCGGCAGCCACCACGGCTTACATTATACAAAGCGGTTCAAACAGCAATCATGATATCGAATTTACATCTCTATTTTCTACTTTGAAATCTGAAATTGTGATTCAACATTACACATATAATAGATACAAAATTTTAGTATATTGAAGTGTATTTTTTAACATCCAGGTTTGGAGTGCTGTCCCCGGAGGAGGTGCGCGATGTTCTCTTATGTTTCCTGTTTGTGCTCAAGTACCTGGATGAAGACAGGCTCGTCGCGTGGTGGAAGTCGCAGTCTCAGGCGCAGCAGCAGTCTTTTTTCAACGTTTTAGAGTGAGTCTTTTATTTATTCTAATTTTAAATAAATGCTTTATCTTCACTCACTGCAAAAAAAAATGAAGGGAACAAAGAAATCCGCCATTTTGATTTTCTTTTTTTTCATCTACTATCGTTTGTCTTAGATTTCCTCTTAACTTTTTTTACCTTTTTTTTAAGGATATGCGCGGAACAGTTCCAGTACGTGGGCAGGAAAAATATACTGGCAGAGCTGAAGACCAGCACGCCCGAGTGTAACGGGAAGCCGAAGCCGGTCAAAGCGAGGACTCTGCCGGCGCGGATGAGTCCGCCCGACTTCTCGAAGGAGCCCCCCATCCTCGTCGAGAAGAATAATACCGTCAACAGGGAGAACCTTGCCAATACGACTGTAACTACTGGTGAGATTTAAAAAAAATATACAACATTCCTTTATTTTGCTCAACATTCAATATAAAAAAATAATAATATAGGAAGCCCAAATGTAAATTTTTTCAACATTAACTTTTCGAATTAGGTCACTTTTACAAAATCAAAATGTAAGAAGATTTTGATCAGCGCCGCTACCGGATAGTTTCAAAAACATTAACTCCATACATTATGACATTTAATGTATGTTTTTGATATGTATATTTGTATGCTTTAAATAAGATATTTGAATGATCATGGTTAAACGATAGAAACGGAAGCGATAGCAGAGCACGCGGTCGTGTCGGCCGGCTGCCTGGCCACCGAGGTGGGCCTCGTGGTCGTGGACCGCGCCTGCCTGTTCATGAAGCACCTGGGCGCGGCCGACGGCGCCGCCGCCAAGCCGTACCTGAAGCTGCTGCAGCACCCGCAGAGCGAGACGCTGTACCGGCACCTGTTCGCGGCGCTGCGGGCGTACATCAACCAGTTCTCGGACACGCTGTTCGAGGGCTGCGGCGCGCTGTGCGCCGGCGTCGTGGCCGCCGTGGTGCGGCTGTGCGGCGCGCGCGCGGCCTGGCTGCGGCGCGAGGCGGCCGCCGCGCTCTACCTGCTGATGCGCGCCAACTACCAGCACGGCGGCACCGGCACCGGCACCGGCGGCTCCGGCGGCGACATGACGCGCGTGCACCTGCAGGTGCGCCGCACGCGTTGTGCACGAGTATTCAGGGAGTCATTATATCGATCGGAATTAACGCCGCACACGATTGAACTTGATAAAGCTCAGTGTAAACTAGTCATTGGCTGGCTACACACTGACAAACTAACTAAGGAGTTTAATGTACGGCAGCTTACACTTCAATTATTCGAGCATTATAAGGTGAAAATAGGGGTAAACACGAATCTATACTAATATTATAAAGCTGAAGAGTTTTTTTGTTTGTTTGTTTGAACGCGCTAATCTCAGGAACTACTGGTTCGAATTGAAAAATTATTTTTGTGTTGAATAGACCATTTATCGAGGAAGGCTTTAGGCTATATAACATCACGATGCAACTATTAGGAGCGAAGAAATATTGGAAAATGTGAAAAAAAACGGGGAAAATTATTCATCCTTGAGGGTTTCCATTGCGTGCGCTGCGAAAACGGTTCAAGATACCAAAAATATATGTATTAAAGAATTATTCCTCTTGAAATGATCTAAAAACATGTCCGGGACAGTATATGTCTATCTTTTAGGATTAGCTCACTAGAACCGTTTTTATGGTAAACAAATTTGGTCGAAATTAACGCATTATTTGTTAAGAGTTGTATCAACGTAGTAATATTAATATTTATCCAAATAAATGTGTTGTTGATTAAGAGTATTTAATTGTGAACAAAATTGTCTTTGACATCACTTAATTTCAATGAACATCTTAGAAGATATTACAATAACTTATATAGCAAAACAACGTTTGCCGGATCAGCTAGTATATTAATAATATGAAATGTTATTATTATACAGGTCATAATGGCGGTGTCGAAACTCTTCGACAACTCGACGGCTCTCAACTGCAAGCGATTCCAGGAGTCTCTCTCCGTGATCAACTGCTTCGCGACCGGTGACAAAGCGATGAAAGGAACTGGTATGCTATATTTTTTTTAAGTCGATAAGACTTGTCGATATATACATTTTCCATTAACAGATATACTGTTCACGTTGTGTACAGTGTACTAACTCAAAGATACTGGCACTGATGTAACCCTACTTACGCAGAAAAGAATATCGCATGATGCAGTGGCGTGCATAGAGCAGGGACTTAAATACCGGTATAAAAGCGGTAACGTTATAAGCCAAGAAGGGCGATAACGTTATTTTTTAGAGTAACGTTACTCAGTATTTGGTTATTTTTTATGTTACTTTTCGTTAACGTTATCTTTTTCGTTCTGTTATTTTCTTTAGCGTTCCGATATCTCGATAACGTTATAACAAAAAGTAACGTTATTTATTTTCGTTATTGTTTGTCTCATTCGCTCAGTTCAATTCTCTTTTCTTTTTGTATGTATCGTACGCGACATTTTTTGGTTGCTATGCGCTGCACATTAAGTGAGTCGATTTACTTAAATCTTATCAAGACCAATTAAAGGTATGATTATGTATTTATTAAATCTTTATTATATATATATATATATATAATATTATTGAGTATATTATATACATAATATTAAATGTTATCTTATATTTTAATTATAAAAATATATATATATATAAAAAAGGGGGAATTTACTAGACCATGCATGTACTGTTCCTCCAGTTATTCATATACCTAGATACCGTGGTTCCATTCGTGGTATACGTGAGCCGGCATAACGATGACGACTGTCAATAAATTCTCGTTCCTTGGCGGTCGTTACCGTTCTTGGACTGTCTATGTAGAAGATACGGCTTAATCACATTGTTGAGTCATTTTCCATTGTGTCAAACTGAGAACATGCTGTACTATTATTTTTTAATACAGATTGGAGCCAATACATAAACGTGATGTAAATTAATTGGTAGACTGATTGCAACTTGAGCTCTTTTATGTAAACGAGAGGAGGGCAAGATGGAATTAATTCATTAGCTCAATTTTGAGATATATCAAAATTTAAAATTGGAATTATATAAATTGATTAAAATTGCGTAATTATCTATTGCATTCTATGTTAAAAAGAGTACATGGATTTAAAAACATCGTATCTCTTCTAGGCAAGGGTTTTTACATACTGTGCAAGAAAAACAGTAATTAATAAGTATATATAGTAATAATAAGTATTTAAAGATAGAATTAATTATCATTTCTATTGTGTTTAAAGAATGAAGCGAGTAAATTCTCGTGACTTCATGGATTCTAAAACTTTTAATAGCCCTTTGATGTTTGAAATAAGTTCTAAAATCTGCAAATCTATGGGAGACAAACAAATTGTATATGCACAACAAAAACTTCTAAGAATGAATGTTGCGCATCTCACAACAGCAAGACAAAAGAAATGATCAATTTGTACAGTTGTTACTAGAAGAACTGAACCATGTCAATCCCTGTATAAGAACAAGATACTACGTAAATTTTTTTAACTTTATGAAAAATGTGAAAAATCATCACAATCATGAAAATGAGGCGACGGACAAAGAAAAAGTATAAAATAATGTAGTTGCTAATTATTCTTAAAATGTTAACTAAGAAATTAATTGCATCTTAGTCGCATTGGTAATGCATCTTCTTCATATTTTATGTGTTAATGTAGATGATGTTAGTATTCCTATAAAAAACTTGCTTACGCAATCTAAAAAATAAACTTTTTGAAGTGAAACTTCTATAGAACAGTTGTGATTTAAAACCGGATGCAACGGGAAAAGGACAGGTAAGAGATACAAATACAAAAATTAGTGAGCCAGAGCGAGAGAGTAAATATGTCGGTGTGTATGTGTGTATAACAGCTTTTTAGTAAGAAGTCAGCGTGGTGTTTTATTATTTAACAGTGTTTGTACTTTTATATCTTGTGCTAAATAATACATTTTATAAGATGCCGAAAACTAATGCCGAAATGTGTTGTGAATATCGACTCAAAAGAATGAAATTAAAAATACAAAAAAAAAACAGGAAAAGTTTAACAGAACGTAGTCGCAAGTTTCACGCGAGTAAAAGACAATTATTGAACAATCAAGATAGATGTTCAAATATAAGATTTTATAATCACCAATATATTATGAAACATATGTTAAATAAAATATCTTTTAAAATTAATCAAAATATTTTCATTTTTAAACAAATAAAGTTTGTAACTATCCTACCCTTGTTATATATATTCATCTTATTCTTTTGTCGATTTACTGAAGTGTCACTTCTATCGTGTGTGATTGGCACACATCCCTTTTTTTAATCTATTATATAATCTTATTAGGGCTTTAATCACGTATGTGATTAGCCAGCCCCGTTAGTCAAAGTTAGAGTTGGCACATGTGTCCTCATATAACCTAAAATTTGATTATATATTGAAATACAGAATAGTACCTACTAAACATTTGTCAAATATACTATTTTTCCGCTCGACTTTTCTTGAAGAGTATTAACAATAATTGATGTAAATAATAAATCCACCACAAAAAGAAATAACTAATAAAAAAGTTAAATATAGACACTTTCAATATAAAACATACATATATATATATACGTTACGAAACTTAATAAAAATGTTATTCGAGAGGATTGCAGAAAGGGTTCTTAACATCTACACTATTAATATAATAATACATACTTTTTATTATAATAATACATGTATATGTATTATTATAATATTTAGGTACTATGTATATTTTCTACAAAGTGCAGATAACATGATAAAGTAATTACTTCGTCCAGGTATTATTCATGATAGTTTTTTGGAATGGATGAAATAATAAACAAAATACCACAGCTTTCATACATCCTTATAACTTATAAGTATGTGTGGAAATCTACTTATATATATATATATATATATATATATATATATATATATATATATATATATATATATATATATATATATATAACAAAGTCGGGTTTGTGTGAACACTAACTGGAGAAATGGACCGATTTTCATGGTATTTGAATTGTTGTATTGGTCTCTGTCTCGAGTAGAATAATAACTAAATAAAAAAATAAAAAGATTAGAAAATAGACGAAAAATAATACCATTGCGAAAAATATTTTCCTATAGGAAATGTTAATGAGTTTCGTAGCTGTCAAACATTTAATATACATCCCGTCGATACGGTAAGCTCTCGCCTCAAATTAAAGAACGTATTTAAATGAAAGTTTCGAATTGACGAGATATATGCACAAATTCGGATATTGACATGTAAGAAGATGTCTGAATTTTAAGTGTAGAATAATGTCAGTACTAAAAAAGGATTTGCTTTAAATTTTTATGAGTGCGTTCAAGAACTTATTTTATGTAAACTAAGGAAAATATATGAAAATAATGATTTTGTATTCATTCGCTCTATAATCGGCCTCATCGTCACTTTCCATCGGGTGAGATTAGAGTCGAGCGCAAGCTTATCTGTAATAAAAAGAATCGATGGCATTTATATCGTTTACACAAAACTTTCAATTTGAAATAATTATTATCATAGAAACAGTATTTTTTCCACACAAACGAAGTCCCGGGTACAGCTAGTATATTATAAATTAGTTTAAAAGGTAGACAATATTCGGTATTTACTGGGTGAGCGCGCTCCATCTTCCACCTCATCTTCACTTTCCATCAAGTGACTTTGAGGCCAAGCGCTATCTGTAATAAATACTAAAAAATAAAATTTTAAAATATTAAAATTCCACCATTAATTAATAGACCAACATTAAAATTTTTCGTCGACTAAACATTTAGCACGCTTCTTTGTTTCATCTATATCAACATATCTGTACACTTTGCTTACTTTTTTCCTCCCCGTATTGTAAAACAAGCCAAAAGTCGAAAATACGTCTCGTCAGCTTGCAATGCATGAGTCCTAAACATCGACACGTATTGAAAGTATTGAAACAGAAGCCGCCGCAACGTCGCTATATTTCTATCAATTATAGCGCAGAATTTGGTGACGCGTGTTTAAAAAGTATAAGAGTGGCAACGTCGCAATTATAACGTTATAATAACGTTATTTTTTTTGTTATAAATTTCGTTCTGTTACCTGAGTAACGTTACTGATAGCATTATGACGTCATTATGTTATTGTGGTAACGTTACAAAAATAACGTTATGTATCATTACTATAACGTTATTTTTAGTAACGTTACAAGTCCCTGGCATAGAGTAGTTGGACAGGGCAGGCAGATTCACAGAGTTAATGTGGATATGATGATGATGTCCTGGCCGGTTAAGAAATTCGAGGTCCAGTTTTCAGAAACAGTCAATTGCGCAGGAGATATTTAAGTGCATAACTGGACGCGCAGCCAGAAAAGCACTGTCTCGTCCGAGCTCCCTCAGGCCCGATGGAAAGGAGAACCAGTACGATCTGGAGGGAGCGGGATGCAGGTTTGGTCGAGTTTTCCCTTCTCTGAACACCTGGTTGAATTGCGGTGTTAAAGAGATACCTTAGTCGCCTTTTACGACACCTCAGCAAGAAGAGGGGGGTGCTATTCTATTCTGCCGGCAGCCACCACGGCTTATCCACGGCTTGTGGATATTATATAATGATAATAAATATTATATTACTTTCATAGGGAAGATATATGGCGTGAAAATATCATAGATATGAATATAAAGGGTTCCTTTATTTGTTTAAATTAAAGCAATCTATTCCAGACTTAATTATAGTATGGGCATGCAATGCTTTCATGCATCTATGGAATGAACGCTACTGGCATGATGGTATATTTTTAACTGTGGTATTTGATGCTGTAAACAGGATTATCGAGCGAGGTGGCAGAGTTGATGCGGCGCGTGCGGACCGTGGTCGGAGCTCGCGCGAGCCTAGCGGGCGTAGCCGGTTCAGCACTCTCGGGTAGTGTTATCTTTATCTTGACTTGGTATAGTGTCCACATCACTCTTGATGGTAAGCCGTCCAAAAAACGATAGTGACTATCAGCATTAAAGAAAAACCTGTCGATAGTCCCAATCTCGTGTATTCATGTTCTCTACGAATATCTTTTTTTTATTTTATTTATTTAAGGGACTTTTACGTGTGTACGTCAGCCCCATCGTACCCTAATACAGAAATACCTAACATATTACATGTGGGGCCATTGATCTGAACAGGCCAGACGCCTCATCAAATAACAGTTCTGTTAAGATTTTTTTAAACATCCCGATGTCAAGTCTGTTCAGACCAAAGGCACTCACAGACGCCTCTCTCACAGATTCAGTCCACGAATATCATGATTTGATAATTAGACCTGCGTGCGCAAGGAGACTGCTGAAATTTAACCGCAATCGTTGTAACCGTACCCGAGATAGCGGGCAGTTAGGTGGGGGAGGGGAAACTCGGTAAAATCTATCATTCTATTGTCGACATGCGGTAAATATTTTTTTTTGAGAAATACATCAGTTTTAAATGTAATAGGATATAAAGATTAATAATTATCAATGAGAATAGAGCGTTAAGCACAAATACTTAAAGTTGTGTTTTAAAAACAAGATTTAGGAATACATTTTTGCCTTATCGAATTCCGTTTTCTCAACGTAACTCCTTTCTTTATTTTTCTTTTTTATACTGATTCAACAATGTGATTACACACTGTACCTTAAGAAATGTACAGTGTAGTCCAAAATCGACAATGTCCGCCAATGAATTGATATTATCCCTTTGATATTTGCCATCGCTACGTCGCGGTTGCTCCACATATGTCATGACAAAAGATCTTTAGCTTTTAAGGTGGGGGTCTGATTGCCCAAACTGGATCGTGTCGACAGCGTATAATTGTAAAGACCGTCATAGTGACTCGCTTGAGCCAGTCGCGCTTCAGGATCAGTTTGTGTATATCCAGCGCCCGTTTTTATAACGCTCATGTTCACTGGAGGGGTTGTCTGTTTTTGATTTTATTTTATTTTACATAATAGGGTGTCCAACATGGGTAACATTAGACAAGAAAACAAAAGGATCATGGTACCAAAATAGAACATGTAAATGCCCCCACAATTATAGGGCACCACAGCATGCATAGTGATTAATATATAAAGCTAGTTTACATTAAAGAATAATAATAAAATTCCAAAAAAGAAAAAAAGATATACATACATATACAGATACAACACAAAAGGATAATATGTAGATTGTATAGGTAACAACTTCAAACGAAACTGTGACTGATTTTAAGGAACACACAAAAAAAAGAAAGAAATACAGTCACTTTCTACACGCTGTTCTAAATTTTGAAAGAGAAACAGTCAGGTCCAAGTCACCTTGTCGCGAGAGTGCGTTGTACTGCCTGCAGATCCTTGGCATGGTAGAAAACTGTCCAAGATTAGTTTAAAAAAAAGAGTATAAAAAAAAAATGGAAAGCTGTTTTGCGAGACAAACGAGATTTTGCTAACACTATAGTATGAAAGGTCCGATGAAGCAGTCGGAGCCAAGCTATAGTCAGTTTTTGTTTTTTTTTTACACTGGCTCGACATAGTGACTACAGAGTACCCGATGATAAGTACAGAGTAGTCCAAAAACGGAAGCGACTATCACAGGATGAAAATCCATTGATAGTCTACATCGTCATGTCGGCCCACATATACCGCGACTGAAGGTCTCTAGGTATATGAGCTACTGGATATACACAAGCTGATCCCGAAACGCGACAAGCCGAAACTGGTCACTGTGACGGGCTTTACACCCATGTACTGTGGTCGCGATCCAGACGGGCACCGACGCCCTACCACCTCGCTGCTGCTCGTTTAGCACCACTCAGGAGTCACGTGTAGGGAAGCTAGGGTAAAGCCTACGGACGCGAGCAGCTTCGACTCCCAACAAAATGAATAATTTGGTTTGTGATGTCCGCACGCAGGCGCCGGCAGCGTGCACCTGGCGGAGCTGCAGCACTCGCTGGCGGCGTCCTGCCGGGCCACCCCGCGGCTGCGCCACGCCTGGCTGTGCACGCTCGCCGACCAGCACACGCGTCACGGCGACCGCGACGAGGTGCGTATGGGTCGCTGCACGCGCGCGCAATCGTTGTGTCACGGTGTCTATAGATTTTTTGAACGTCAATTATATCGTGAGATAGGTGAAGATAAGGCCGTTGATGGATGACTTCGATCAACAAATATCTCTTCACACTTTTAGAGGTTTGCAGATCGTAAGACTGTGGAAAAACAGGCGCAGGAAGTGTGTTCTACTCTTTTTCTGCTATCATTATGGATGATGTGACAAATTTTTAGTACGACATTTAGTTACTTTGTGGTCGATGTATCATAGAGAGGGGTGAAAGGCTATTTGGTTTAAGCGACATTTTTTGGTGATATAGTAATATATATATATATATTTTTGGAATCGGTAAAAAATGCTGATATCTTTTATTATAGGGTTCATCTATTTTGCGAAGTCCGTTTGCCCTTATTTATTGTATCGTATACTATACGTGTATATTTTTCTAGTGATCATTTACTCGGATGTATTTAGTTGTTCTCTTTATAATTTTTGCTTTCTTTCTTTTCTTTTGATCATTTCATTTCCTTAGAAAACTTGAATAAAACATCTGAATATTCGGTCCTTTAAATGAAATGTGAAGAGACTTTTAAGCAGGCTCGCATGATTACAGTAACTGTTTCCGAACAATCTCCTATTTCTTGACAGTTGCAGTCGATTTTTGGATTACACTGTGCTTATCATCACGGATAGTAAAGTAACATTAAAAAATCAGTGATAAAAAAAATGAAATACAAAATATGTAATGCATCTCCAGGCCATGTGCTGCCAGCTTCATATAGCGGCGCTGATGGCGGAGTACCTGAAGCTCCGCGGGGCGCAGGCCTGGGGCGCCGAGCACTTCGCCGAGATCTCGATGAACATACCGCGGGACGAGGCCGGCCTTAAGATAGACGAAGGTTAGTGCACCCTATTGTTACACGGATAAGGTATAAATTGAAATGTACCTTGCATTTGTTAGCATAATTACTCAACCTGGTGATAGTAAGTAGATTGCAAAATTATATCTAAACTAGCTATGCCCGCGACTTTGTTCACGTGGGAGTAGTACATTTATTATGATAATAATTATTTCTAGCTGAAATCTGTTTTATGAATGATATAAATGCCATTGTTATATAGATTACAACAATTAAATATATAACACAATTACTAGTGGTGGCTTACAATACTCGACAATAGATGTCGCTAACAGTGCTTTCATAAAGTTTTAGAATATAATGTTCAGGCTCGCCTCCACTACGCTGCTATTATAGAATACCGATAGATGGCGCCACCTTAAGTCAAAAGAAAATTTTTTCAGTAAAAGAAAATTCTAATATTATTATTCGTTTTTATTTTCTTATTGCCGTTGGCTAGGATCACATTAAGATCGAAATATAGGATAAAAAAATGTAGCGATTATATTATTATCATATAATTCATAATTTTAACAATTTACGTCGATATTTAAATACCACAGCCTTCATCTACTTATTAAAATTATCTTACATAGAGGTTAAAATGGTGTTCTGATTTAAAAACAAAACACTGTTAGAAAAAAGACAAGTTAGTGAATATACAACACTTGCTGTTTTACACGGTACATAGTAACATTTTATTTAAAAAAAAAAACTCATTAGTATGTAAATTAATAAATGGTCGCCGTCTAATAATTTTCGAATGCACTGTACACTGTACATACGTATGGTTTAGTTAAAAATGCCGGGGACAATAATATTTACACTGAGACTTGAGTATAAAACTTGCTTAAAACTTGCTAAGCTTAGACTTGCTTAAAAACTATGGCTTCTTTTTTATATTGGGTCTTGGTACAAAACAAAGTGTACGGTACTTCGATAGCTCCGCAACAGTGGCACGGGCTGCCTAAAGAGTCTCACTTACCGCGATCACCAGTTCGCCAACTCCTCAGGGGCCCCTGCTTCTCCTTCAGGATACTGGTGTCTTTGAGGATCTTCCTCTCACACTTGTACACTTTGGAATCGGATTATTTAGTTGTATTTAGGAATATTTGTATGTTTTATGTCGTTACTCGGCGGATCGGTTCGAGCGAGAGCAAAACTCAATTAACAACCCGTACGGTGTTGCCAGAGCGGAATCGAAGTTGTCCGCACACTTATTCGAATACGGAACACAAAGTTTATTTTTTTTATTTGTTCGACGGGCAGCGCGATCCTTCTGTGTTTCTTACGGGGTCCAAAGGCGACTCCCGAAATATCACAACATAAACAAACGTTGTATAGATAATGTAACTCGAGTATTATGATTCTATTATGGTTTTATTACCTTCGGTTTATCGCAAAGAATTTTGTTCTTCTCCTCAAATGTATTCAGTGGTTTAAAGACAAACATGCATCATTCATTCATGCGTAAATTCCTTTTAAAAGTCTTACTAAAAATCCTATTAAATTTAAAAAGAAAAGCGTCAAATTTGGGTGATATGGAAACGAACGTGTTAACACGTTTACGCCGAGAGTACCACCGGTGGCTCGCACAAGTCTGCCTTATCAGGCGGTGTGTACCACCAAAAATTTAGTTTATATATTTAGTATACTGCCAGTAAACTGGTACTAGATAAAGATATACATACTTAACCTGTTAACTGGGGAATTAGCTATTGTTCAACTCGTTTCAGAATGGGGACTTTTTGTTCGCAGCGATAAGTGATATCACACTTCAAATAGTTTTCCTGTTAATAGCGCTCATGTTACAGATTACAAGAACATGAAAATTCATGACGCATCGACAATATGATAGCATATACAATATATAACCACTCTAAGATTTAATAGATAAGAACAACGTAGAACGTAATGCGTTCAATATATTACGATTAATTTCCATGACGAAAAATGTCGTCATGCCCATTGCAGTAGGCTTTTATGTATGACGAAATATTTCGTCATACCCAGTTGACAGGTTAAATACATTTATACCATACATAAATAAAACCAGGATTCGTGACAAACGCATCTACTCATTACAGAAAAGTTTACCATTACCGGGAAACGAACCCAGAACCTTAGAATCGTAAGTAGGGTCGCTACAAAGTGCTCTATCGGGCCGTTATACAAGAGATAAATTATTATTGTAATATCGAAATTCATCAATCAAAATGACGGTTTAATATTGTAATAAAGAATAAAATTAGTTTTGTTTGACCGATTAAATTAACGTTAAATCTATGATAGAACGGGTTTACAATCGTCCGTGTAGTGATGTGATACGATGTGTTTGGTGAGCTCTTTGAACGTCTCGACAGGACAGACCGCGCTGCAGCCAGGCACCTCCATGAGCCTGGGCTCCGCTGAATCGTCGTCCCAGTAGTAAATCTGAAAATATAGATACACAAGGGGATATCTTAAAACCCGTTCGAGGATGTTACTAGAATCATATCCTCGTAAAATTCACAATGCAGGAGAGAATCCTAGAAATCAATACTACTGTGTCGGCCGCTCCCCATCTACGATTTTGTATTTTGGAAATGATTATATTGTTCGAAATTGATGTTGCATTTGATGGAACTTTGATGAAGTTCAGTGTCGACTCGATGCTAGCCCGGAACGTACTATATCACCGAGTTTATCTTTTCCCTCGACTTGGGCTTAGCTCTGCAGGTGCGTTGGCGGCAAATTACTAAAAAATCTTACGCTTTCAAAACTGTTGACATAGGAACGCAATTAACAACAACGGCAATTCTAAAGCGTAGTGAGTCCAAACACATTAAAATAAATAATAGACAAGTTTTGTTTACCTACAGTATAATTGTAAATATCATTTACCGTCTAAGATGCGATATATTCATTAAAAACCTTTTACTTTGCCCTTCCTTAACTTAATACGTAATAACGACACGTTTTGACAGTTTTGAGTTCATATTTAAAATTGCAAAATAAGGGTTGGACATATTTTTAGTCTATTTCTTATGGAGGCGTTGGCTCACTTTTTTAGATGTACTATTCATTGGATAAGCTGGGTGGTAAGCCCATATACCTGCACTTAGAATTTAATGTCCGGAGTTTGGATCTTAAACTAGAAAGAACTAACCGGCTCCTCGATGCGGTAGACAAGGCAGGAGTGCCACGTAGCCAGATGACAACCGTGATTAATAGTATTGTTTCATTGCTTAAAATACTAGTCTCTTCTTCAGTTACCTTAAATCCAAAGCGTTGCCCGTCAGTGAGCTTGCTCTGATTCCCCTTCCCGTGGTTCCCCGGTGAAGGCTGCCTCTCGTGTAGCTCGAAGAGCAGGGCAGCCCCTGGATCAGGCAGACGAGGCGGGGGTGCCACGCAGGCGGACAGCAGAGCTGCTACGGTAACGGGCGTGCCCGTACGCACGATAACGCGTACATTGCTGCCATCCAGCGCGTTCGATACCGCCTCCTTTATGATCTGCTGAAGTAACGCCCCTGGGGATGAACCGGGTGTAGTGTTACAGCGAGGCAGTCAGGGGTTATGTGGCTGTTAGAATGGGTACATGGATATCCGATCGATCAAACAGTGCGGTACACACACGCACTAGTTTCATTCCACGACACCGGCGTCGCCGGCGGCGCCGAAGAAGGATAGTTCAGTCAACTGCTGCTAACCGGTGCGTTCTCGCACCGAGGCGCAGTTCTACTCCGACGCACCCTTGAGTTTCTTTCGGCGTTTCTTCTCAAGGTGGTCACTTCCGAAACGCTGGTAGATCACCCGTAGGGTTAGTACTTTATTTGGCTGGCGGTCCAAGTCGAGGTTCGTACCCACAGGGGTGCCCTTGCATTGCCACCCAACCCAAAAATTTCGCTGGCTGAGCACCTTCTGTGCTCGCCCCCTAAGCCCAGTTGAGCTTAAAACGCCTTTCCCGGCAATCAGTAGTTAGTCCGCTTCAAAAAAAAAAAGGTACATGGATATCCCATATGGTGCGTATGTGTCCTGTGACCCGCTTGATAGAGGAATCCTAAAGGATAGACTCTTTCCGTCCAGCCCACGCAAAGATGGAGCCTGTTAAAGCTTGTAACCTAGCAGGGTCCTGGGAAGAATATGGCTCGCCCGCCCGGCTAGCAGCGAGCTAAGAAACACACCGAGAGTTTTTATTCAGTAGGTGTTTGGCGCATCAGGTCCTCCGCCCTTACAGCTACCCGGACGGTTCTATGTAATATGTGTGTGCGTGTGTGTGTGTGTGTGTATGTTCCCTGGATTACCAAAAAATTAGTATAAGGGCAGGGCAGGGTGACTGGGAATGATGTTAACCTTGAGTTGACCTTTGAGTTGTTTAACCTTGTTCCACCCTCTCCTTTCCTGAATAGAACCACGCGCGCGGGTTTGCGGAGTCACAGCTATACGGTTTGTCACATCCCAGCTAGGACTAAGAAGTTCTCTAACACCTTCTTTTGCCGTGTCGTTGGGCTGTGGAATGGTCTTCCGGCGAGCGTGTTCCCACCATCCTATGATATGGGATCCTTTAAGCGTAACGTGAAGAGATATTTGCGCAGGCCGGCATGATCGCTGCGACTACCGTTGGGTTTTTCTTACCTATCGATAGTCGTTGGCGTTTTTTTGGCTGCATCATGCTTACCATCAGCTATGGTGCAGTCACTGTGTCGAGTCAGAATAAAAAAAATTGTTTCGTTGATTGCCTGTCATTGTCGTTTTAGGATATTGTACTTATCGTAGCGTTTGATATGACCGTCATGCCTTGTCACGACGATTTCGACATAATTATAACAGAACAATGCATAGAGACTTGCCCCCGCTCAGTTTCCGCAGTAAGTTATTGTGGAACATCATAGAGTACTCCAGTCTAGCAACGTCCATAAGTTTTCTCTTCACGTGTTTGGCCCATTTCGGATTCGCCACTTTAATGTCATCCTGCAACAAGATCATTAAATAACTTACTCTACAAGAACTGCATTCCATCTAATTGAAATGCCGTGTGTACTAGGGCCTTGAGCACGGTGATCAGCTGCGCTACTGGTCCCGTTGGGCGCGACATACAAGCGCAGAGTGGATACAGCCACTAATGTATATCTGCTCATTCCGAAAGGGATATAGCATGACGATATGTTATTATTATTTAATAGCCGTGTTTAGCCGTGGTGGCTGCCGGCAGAATAGAATAGCACCCCCCTCTTCTTGCTGAGGTATCGTAAAAGGCGACTAAGGTATCTCTTTAACACTGCAATTCAACCAGGTGTTTAGAGAAGGGAAAACTCGACCAAACCTGCATCCCGCTCCCTCCCGATCGTACTGGTTCTCATTTCCATCGGGCCTGAGGGAGCTCGAACGAGAGAGTGCTTTTCTGGCAACGCGTCCAGTTATGCACTTAAATATCTCCTGCGCAATTGACTTTTTTTTATTTTTTTATTTTTTACACTGGCTTGACATAGTGACTACAGAGTACCTGATGGTAAGTACAGTGTAGTCCAAATACGAAAGCGACTATCAAAGGATGAAAATCCATTGATAGTCTACATCGTCATGTCGGCCCACATATACCACGACTGAAGGTCTCTAGGTATATGAGCTACTGGATATACACAAGCTGATCTCGAAACGCGACAAGCCGAAACTGGTCACTATGACAGGCTTTACACCCATGTACTTTGGTCGCGATCCAGACGGGCACCGGCGCCCTACCACCTCGCTGCTGCTCGTTTAGCACCACTCAGGAGTCACGTGTAGGGAAACTAGGATAAAGCCTACGGACGCGAGCAGCTTCGACTCCCAAAACCCGACTGTTTCCGAGAACTGGACCTCGAATTTCTTAACCGGTGTTGAAACAGTCGCCGTGGCCGAGGCCGGCTAGGACATCATCATCATTATTTAATACACTTGAAACGTGCTTGCCAAACAAATTCCTGTATATGTATTTTAGGTAAATCCTATCCCTGTACATCGATGATAAACATAATTTTGTAGTTTAATTGGTAGCATGTTTACCATTATCTACATTTTTCGTTTGTTAACTTATGAAGAGCTAAAATGTAATTTAAATTTATTTAGATACTAGCTGTCCCGGCAGACCTTGTTCTGCCCTATTTCTCTAAAACAAAGTCACATTGTTTTTTTTTAATGTTAATAGCTTCCCCGTCAGATTTTTTTGAAAATTTTTTGAAGCAACCTGGCCTTAATGCTATATGTATAAAAGTTGACAAATATTAACATTAATATTTATAGGTCACTCAATAATTGTTTGCCTTCCCGGAACCCGTCCACTAACATTTAAACTTTATGGTATGGTGTTAAAGTTCAAATTGTCTTTTAAATATTATTACGAATTTTTTGTATGAGAATATACAAAAGTGTTGTTTTTAGACTTTTTTAGACTATTTTTAAACTTTTTCTCTCCGTAAAAACCTTTCACAGACTTCATCAAACACAACAAAAAAAAAATCAGCCAAATCGGTTCAGCCGTTCTCGAGTTTCGCGCTTATCAAGAAATTTTGCGATTCATTTTTATATTATAGATATATTGTTTAGAGATTTACTCATCATTTATTAAGATATTATGTTACATTTCTCACATTTTACGTTACATGGAAATTCTGGCCATTGATATTTATTGACACAGATGCCTTTAAGACAAATATCCAATGTACATTGTGAAACAAAAATAATGAGGCCTCATGTGTATTAAAATGCCCGGCAAGGATATATCAACACAGTTACCTGTATGAGGAATAAATTATTCAGGTAATACGCCTCCTGCGGCGTGCTGAAGTTGGTATTCGTCATCTGAGCGATCTTGTGGAACAGGTCCCGGTACGGCACCAGGAGACCTTCCTCTTGGAACGCTTTCAGTATCCGTTCTTTCTCTTGCTTGTACCGGGGACAGTTGTCTTCGTAACGAAGCTAAAATGTATTTACAGCGTAATTTAAAGCATCGTGTACGTGTAGTCCCCACAACTTATGTCATTATCGCTCGTGTATACCCCGCCAATTCGTATAAAAAGGGCACACCATACTGCTCCGACGTTGTTTTGAGTTTCTTTCAGCGCTATTTCTCAAAGCAGTCGCTTCCAAAACACTGGTAGATCACCGTTGGAT
The DNA here is from genome assembly GCA_036320925.1 of Automeris io. NCBI lineage: Eukaryota > Metazoa > Arthropoda > Insecta > Lepidoptera > Saturniidae > Automeris > Automeris io. The sequence continues at coordinate 5,368,688 of JAUDJH010000029.1, read as the reverse complement.
TCTAACCCTGGTTGGCCACGCAAGTCGAGGCTCGTACCCACAGGGATGCTCTTGCGTTGCCACCCTAGCTGAGTACCTAAAGTGATCGCCCCTATCGCCTGGTGAAGTTGCAAAGGCCTTTCCCGGCCAAAAGCTAATTTTCTATTCGAAAAAAGAGAATATTCGTCGATCAGCTCGTATAGTAAAAAAATCTGGCTTTAGATGAATTTTATATTTGGTTGAACAAATTATTTTATTTAAAGGCATTGTGATTGGAAGTGCAATTTCGCTTAAAAGAACCATTAAAATGAATCTAGGTGTTGAGGGAAGTTGATAGTTCTTTCAACGACTCTGTTTTTTTTTTTAGGAACGTTTGTTTCCTCTCACTCACAAAGTCTTCGTCTCGTGGCGGGTACGTGTAAGGCACCGGTTGCCATGTCAGCGTCTCGTTCCACTGTTGTTGATCTGGGGGAGGCCATAGTCCAGCCGATATAAGGAGAGCTGTCATTTTGCTCAGGTCCGAGTCTGAAGCTATCACTAGAGTGCTTTCTGTCAAATTATAAACTTCATTAGATTCATGATGTTTTACAGGAGAATGAATAATACTTAAGAGCACTAGCGTTCATTCCATAGATGCATGAAAGCATTGCATATCTTTACGATAAATAAATCTGGAATAAATTGCTTTAAGTTAAACAAAAAAGGAACCCTTTATTTATTTATTTTATTTATTTATTCACTATCATTGAACAGCACATATATACATTTTACATACGGTACAGTTGACAAGCTGTGCCTAATACACAATGATAATATTTAAAAACTAACAAAGAAAAGGAAAATGAAAAAACAGTGAACTCGCAACAATTAGAGATGGATGTGTGTGCCTGTGTGTGTGTGTGTGTGTGTGTGTTTGCTGTGACAAGGTTAGTGTAAGAAAGCTATATATGATATGTGTATGAATGCAGTGTGGCGTCTGTACCCTCCTATTGGCGTTTTAACTTTAGCAAAGCTAAAAACGAGGCTATGAATTTATATTCATATCCATTCTATTTTCATGCTCTCTATCTTTCCTATGAAAGTAATATAATATTCATTATCATTATATAATATAAACATTCATTATGTGAATCTGCCTATCCTGTCTAAATACCTTATGCACGTCACTGCTTAACAGTATGTATATGTACCATTATACGAACTAATTGTGAATGTATTGTTCTCGGCGCTAATTTTATATTCACTTAGCTTAACAATAATAATAAATGGTATATAAAATAAAATTATGGTTTTGAGTTTGTGAGTTATTTTCACAGTTAATTTGTGTCGTGGTACGTACATACAGAGGGGACAGGTGATTCGAGGTTTGCCGTGAAGGATGAACCACTAGTTGTATTATGGTGAAGCCTCTACCGCTTGTGGGAAGCTTGTGAATCAGAAGGCAGTCTTGGCTTGAATCATATTTATTATTTATTTGGCTCGCGTTTCATATAATCCGCGTGATCTAGATATCGCAGGGCTTTTCACTCACTAGTGCATCGACCTTCAAATAACCTTACACAATATTCTACCATAATTTCCTACTTCCAAAGCCTGTGGATAATATTTAGGATATAAAGATGTCTTGCCTACGCAATGGCGGATGCATGCGGAGCGTCGTTCAAAGGGGAGACGTATCCATCGCAAGGTAGCTGAGTTTGAGATGAGATGTAGGCTTGAGCATGATGAGAAACGAGATCGTTTTAAGGCCCATTCACCGTTAGCCACTTTCTACAACTGTGTCGCCGGGGTCGTAACATGTCTATCATGTCAAAGGACATTCCGCGCTAAGGTAGGTAACGCAAGTCGTCAGAGAACTCGCCTTGTGAATAGGGCTGCAGCTCACAACTACCTATTATGAATTGGAAAGGTCGGCAAAGCCGAAAATATCACGGCAGAATTTCCTCAACCCAATTCATACATCTGTACCAACTTTAATAGGGTGACCTTTGATGCTTTTTTTTTTAATAAAGTCTGTTATCTGAGTTGTTTGCGAAAATAACAAAATCATTACTGTACAGAAAGTCTCCCAAAGTCTGCTAAAAAAAATATTATAATGTGAATAATAAAAATAGTATCTTGATTTTAGTTGCACCTGCATCATAGTAAGGTCCCAAGAAGTCATTGTATCTCTTTCTAAGTAATGCGCCCATTTCGAAAGTCAGCATCTTGCCTTCCTGTAAAAGAAACGAAGATACTAGTATATGCTTTCCTCGCAGTCTTCTTCCTGCTGCACAATAGAGGGTGTTCTCAAGGCCTACATTCTCTTGTTCCACCAGCCCTATTTCATTATAAAACCTCTAGACGTCGTTTCGGATACCATCAGTATGTGGTGGACATTCCTTATACCCGCACGAAAAGATTAGCAACTCTTTCTCTCTTCTTCTCAACTTACACTCATCATGCGAACAGCTAAGAAGTGCAATATTTCCACGTAGGTACTAATGATTTGGGACTCTTTAAGAGAAAAATAAATAGGCATTTGTTGGGCGGACGCTGTTCATCATCGAATTCATCTTCATCTTCCACTAAATGTGATTGAGGTCCAGCGTTTACCTTTAAATCATAAAAAAAAAATGGGAATGCGCCTTTTTAAGCCAGTATGTCAAAGGAAGTTACAACAGTCGACTGCTCGCTGCTTTTACAACATATGATCTTTAATCAGCTGCATTGCAATGCCAATTCGCTTTGGCAACTCGAGAAAATCACGATACACAAATCCTTCACTACGTTTGCGACCCTTTGATCCAGAGATCACCAAGTAAAAATTCAGAGAAGTCCGGATACCTGTTCAATTTTTTATCGAGTTTCAGAGAAAGACTCAATGCTTACCACGTTTTTAGGTTATTATTATAGACAAGGCAGATATTTTAGGCTACAAGAATTTGTACCTTCTTGCGACTAATAAAAATGAACATAACTATATTTCCTAACAAATCATAACGAAAAATTTATTAGCAAATGAGAATTGACTGGTAAGTAAATAAAGTTTTTTTTCCGTAATTTTAGATAAACAGGCTTTTGGTCTAGACTTCCCTTCGCACTATATCCTGGCCTAAGACAGGCAAATAACTTACTTAAAAATTAATTGTTGTTCGTTCATTCATGTGTGTAATTATCCCTAACTATATTGACTATAATTTGTTTTGTTTTGGAAATATGAAGATATCACTATTTTTACATATTTGGAATTAGAATCCAAAACTGAATATTTTCCCTCAATATCTACCTCGTCTATAAAATTACCTTGTATATGCTTAGTACATTGAGAAACAAGCGAAAGCTCTAAAATATATTTCGTTTCTGTTTAAAATCTCGTTACAGGGTCAATTAACCCTTAACTTGGCAGAATGTTCTTTCTTTCAATATCAAAATAATATTCACACCGTTTAACCCTTATGTTCCAAGGATGTCTAATAGAAACTAACTGAGCCTTCAAAAACTGAGAAATTGCCTAAATATTCATATAAAAATATTAAGTTTGCACTAAAAACTTATAGCAATAGGTTTTGTAAATTCTGATGTATCTCCACAGATACAATATCAAGAAAAGGGTTAATACTATTTTTTTTAATACTAGATATGTAAACTTTGATACAATTACAGATAGTATATATTCGCAGTACATTTGTCGGAACCGGTGCCCCTGGCTTGCGTGCAGACAAGTGTCGTGTGACGCGCGCAAACCCATAAATCATTATTACCGGCTGTCGTGGATGTTCCCGCTTGCGGGTCCTTTATACATTTGCAAATATATTGGCCAGTATTTGTGCAAACAAAGTCAAACGATAAACGTAATGTCTATTTTATAATCTATCAGTTACATATAGTTTCTTCATTTCTTCTCTCTTATACTTTCGCTGTTGTTTTAGGTATATATTCCTATTATAGTATCACTATTACGTTTGATTTGTTAATTATATGTAATAGCATATTATGACCGGCGGTCGTGGTTGTGGTGGTAGATAGACACGGATTTTGACGTTATATTGTTTATTTGCACTTTAAGCTACACCGAACTGCGACGCACACGCACGTACTCTAGCCTTGAATCTCGGTAGTCGACTGACTTAGCAAGCATGCCGTGCGCGCGTGCATCCTCTTACCCCGCGCGTCCCGTAACACCCTAACGACCCTTAGGGCGTGTAACACATGCACGTATCGGGCGGCGTCTACATGCTATAGTATTTAGTATTCTTTAAACCAGGTATATTGATTTAAGCTTACTTTGTCGATCCAATATAAAATAACTGTAGGTTGTAACTAGGGAGTCGAAGCTGCTCGCGTCCGTAGGCTTTACCCTAGTTTCCCTACACGTGACTCCTGGGTGGTGCTAAACGAGCAGCAGCGAGGTGGTAGGGCGTCGGTGCCCGTCTGAATCGCGACCACAGTACATGGGTGTAAAGCCCGTCATAGTGACCAGTTTCGGCTTGTCGCGTTTCGGGATCAGCTTGTGTATATCCAGTAGCTCATATACCTAGAGACCTTCAGTCGTGGTATATGTGGGCCGACATGACGATGTAGACTATCAATGGATTTTCATCCTTTGATAGTCGCTTTCGTTTTTGGACTACACTGTACTTACCATCAGGTACTCTATAGTCACTATGTCGAGTCAGTGTAAAAAAAAAAGGTGTGACGTCCTTGTCCGTTTTTCCTTTTCTTTTGCTTAATGCAGCAGAAAAAGAAATTGAATTTAGAATCAATAATAATGAATCGGTACTTTCGTTTCACAGGATTCATAATTTAAAAATGTCAAATATTAGGCCTATAGTAATAAATAAAAAAAAAAACAATCTATGGTAATGAACTTGTAAAGCCAATGTATGTGCAGACAGGTAATTCGTCACGCGTCATGGACACGATTCACTGAGCAGGAACCGCGGCTGCAGGCTCCATTGTCGCCGGTCTCGCGGTTCCCATGAAAAATCGTATTCATGAAAATGTAAACCAGATTTCATAGCCGTTAGTCATGTCTGCTCTATATTGAACAATTTATCCGATTTGTATTAACTCACTAATGTATCTTTGTGTTTATAGTGGCATAGTTGATAAGCGTTCGGTATCCATGCGCGTCAACGCGAATAGTAGTGAGCTCGAATCATGTCTGGACGAATTTGGCTTCCCAGGCCCGGGTGGGGCAATCAGAGGGACACCCCGGGGGTTTTGGTCAGTAAGAGTCGACACACCGGGGTCGCAGCCCTCACGGCGTCTCTGATGGTCCTATGTAGGATTTTCCCCCCCAGGGAAAAAGAAGTTCGAATCTTGCCACATACCGCTGGGATTTTTTCGACTATGTACGAATTTAGGCGAAAAAAAAACATCGTGGCAAAATCCGCGTGGTATCTAATAGAAATGCCATGTGTACTAGTGCTGTGAGAACGACGATCAGCTGTGCTACTGGTCACGTTGGGCACGACATATAAGTGAAAGTGGATACAGCCACTGATATATCAGGTATGGGGTAGAAGGTAAAGCAATATAGTGTGACGATATTATATCATTACTACTAGTAAAAAGCGACTTTGTTTTTTTTTTAATTTGGTTCACATACCGGACATCAGACAAATACATACAAAACAAAAACGAATCTTACGAAAATAATACAAAAGGTGTGTCCTTAACAAGTGAACACAACAAGCTAAGTAAACAATGCTATGAGAAATATATCAGACACATAGAATCATCGTGAAACTAAAAAACGCGCTACACTTGCACGCACTGGAAAATCTTACGTTTGGCTGAGGGGAAGGAAGAGGGAAAAGTGAGTTTTACCAAAAGGTGGTAAACAAAGGTGTGCTTCGAATTCTGAAAGTCGCAGTTAAGCTCTGCCCCTGTCTATGGATTTATATGTAAAGTTGTCCGATGTAGGCGACTGTGTATCACTGTCAGCTGTCACAATCGCAAGCTTGACACGTTGCCTGAATACATACAGAAAGATACATCGCGACGCAGCAGTCTCTGCCGAGCCGCGATTTACGGAATACGAAAAGCACCTTTGGGATTGTAAACACGACTTTGTCCTTGCTTACGCTTTTGTGAAGCATTACAAATTGTATGTGATTAATGTCGAAGTGTATCGGTACGTGATCAATAGTATACTTACATTAGTCAAGGCCCCAGCGCCGTAGGGGGCGAAGACGTGTTCCGGAGGCGGTGCGCCCAGCATCGCCAACTCCTGCTCGCTCGGTGTGCGCTCCCCGTGTGACATTAACTGTGAAAGAACATGCCTTAATTGAAAGAAAGAAATAAAGAAAGCATTTACTTGACTCACAATATAACATACAACACAAAAGGATGGGCTGCTGAAGATAGAAAACAATAAAAGCAAATACCCTGTGCACAGTGATCAGCCATCGCTGATTTTTATTTAACATCCATTTACTATGTCAACGCGTAGAAAATAGCGAGTTAGGAATTAATAGAGTATAGAATCGGTATTCAAACATATCTACTTTTATAAGTACTTTGTTATCTTGTACTACTGTTACGAAAAACAAATGTGCCGGTAGAAATCTACAAGAAATTTAAATCTGTACTAATATTATAAAGCTGAAGAGTTTGTTTGTTTGTGTTTGTTTGTTTGTTTGTTTGAACGCGCTAATCTTGGGAACTACTGATTCGAATTGAAAAAATATTTTTGTGTTGAATAGACCATTTATCGAGGAAGGCTTTAGGCTATATAACATCACGACGCAACTATTAGGAGCGAAGAAATAATAGAAAATGTGAAAAAAAAACGGGGAAAATTATTCATCCTTGAGGGCTTCCATTGCGTGCGCTGCGAAAACGGTACAAGATACCAAAAATATATGTATGAAAGAATTATTCCTCTTAAAATGATCTAAAAAAACGTCAAGGACAGTATATGTCTATCTTTTAAGATTAACTCACTAGAACCGTTTTTAAGGTAATCAAATTTGGTCGAAATTAATGCATTATTTGTTAAGAGTTGTATCAACATAATAATATTAATCTTTATCCAAATAAATGTGTTGTTGATTAAGAGTATTTAATTGTGAACAAAATTGTCTTTGACATCACTTAATTTCAATGAACATCTTAGAAGATATTACAATAACTTATGTAGCAAAACAACGTTTGCCGGATCAGCTAGTAATAAATAAAACATCTGTAAATTACACGTGCGATTACTCTGGCGTCCGCCATAGTAATATTAATTTGTCTAGTCGTGATCTGGCATTTATCAAATAAATAAATAAAATAGATGAATATTATTACACACTCACATAGAAACATCATCAATTCAGAACACATCGGGTCATTGTTGAACATAGGCCTCTTCCAAAGTTCACCTATTGTCTCAGTCGTGGGCTGCTCGCATCGAGAAACCTCCAGTTGCCTTTTGCAAGTCGTCAGACCATCTTGCCTCTGGGTTTCTCATACTAGGCTTGCCGAGCGGCGACAACCCGTATGCTTGACAATATAACTTGATAGAAAGTGACGACAAGGGCATTGCTGAGCGGCCTTTTTTTATATCCGGGTGAAATCCTTATAAAAGCTGAGACAGGGTCCTTATTGGCGGCGACCTTGACTTAATTATTATGTATTGTTTGTTTTTTATGTGTGATTTATTGTATAATGTCGTCACTTTTGTATGGCTGCTGCTAATATGATATTTTCTTTTCTTATAAAGCGTCAGGGCGCCGTGGGGGGGAGAGCGATTTTTACATTTTATCAGTAAAATAAGATTTATGTTTTTATTTCTACGCTTAGTAAGTAGCATTCGGTCCCTTAATATTTATAAAACATGTTACACATCAGCTTGGTCTAAGGAATTTCGACTTTTTATCCATCTTTTATCGAGTCTACGTGAATTCGCTTTCCGACAATCTGGACTCTTATTTTCATGCTGTTTTTAGGCTTATCTATATATATAAAAATAAATCGCAAAATATTTTGCTAAGCATTATAACTCGAGAACAGCTGAATCGATTTGGCTGATTTCCTTTTTGTTGTGTTTGATTAAGTCTGGGAAAGGTTCTTATGGAGTGAAAGAACGTAAAAAATACGAGGAAAATGGTAAAAACAACAATTTTCTTTTCCCATACACACCACTCTGTCCCCAGCTGTCAAACATATGATGTCAATCAAAACAAAACAAAGGTATGCCTTCAAGTTGATTAGAGGTTGCATGTCAATAATGGAAATTATAATTTATATACCAAGTAATTAACCAAAAAATAACGTGTCCCATAAGGCATTATAATAAAAATATTACCTTTACCCTAATAATATTACCTATTCATTATACCTTAAATATGACTTAAGTGTTTCAATGCAATTTTATTTCTATTAGACTGCGACAGGCCAAAAACTTTTGGCAGAATGAAATCTGACGAGGCAGCTATTAACATAAAAAAAAACAATGTAACTTTGTTTTTGAGAAATAGGGCAGAACAAGGTATGTCGAGACAACTAGTTGTGAATAAATTCATCAATCAAATCAAATGGAATGATTTCGACATCCGATGCCACTTTACGTCCATCAAAAACTATTAAAACATTCGCCTGGAGATAGATTTTCCATATGAATACCAATCAATTCGAGATCGGTACGTAAGACTGTGCTCGTTAAATCTAATTCATGTCAGTAACCGACGTATAATTTGGTTTTAATTTGTGGATAATATAGAAGTAAATAAGGATTTTAAATAAAATTCCAATTAAATTAGTTCATTTAAAGTTATCAGTAACAAATCTTACACTGAAAAGGGGCATAGGTCCATCAGATAAGATTCTTTTTCTTAAATAAGAAGGACCAGGATATATATATATTTTTTTATCTGTTTTTTTTTTGGGACTTTGGATCAGGCTGACCATGTCAGTCCTATAATCACACTATACTATGTAAATACTATAACAATGTATATGTAAGTCTACAGAGCATCTCAGCTGCGCAAGGTGTTTGCTCAGCTAAGACGCTCTGAAATAGTCCCACATCAGACCTGTTCAAACCAAATTGTTTACACACGATTTCTCTCATAGAAACGCTCCGAACACATTCCACCAAGAAATGGTGTATGTCTTCTGGGACTCCTCGTAGCTCGTAAAGACCAGGATATAAAACGGAAGATACTTATTTGTTCCCTTTGTTATGGGATTCTGAATAAATTCAACTTAGTCGCGCCAAAAGCGCAATCCCAGAGCCATTATAAAAATGAACATGCGAGCGTTCCCAAGTTCCAGCGCCATCTGTGGTAAGACAAATGTTACTGTTCCCGCTTTGAAAAATTCAAGATCCATACATCGCATATCTCGCGTCGCAAGCAGTTAAAACAATTTTGTTATTACTACTAACATCACAAATTCTGAATCACACCATACTTGGGAGTCGAAGCTGCTCGCGTCCGTGGGCTTTACCCTAGTTTCCCTACACGTGACTCCTGGGTGGTGCTAAACGAGCAGCAGCGAGGTGGCAGGGCGTCGGTGCCCGTCTGGATCGCGACCACAGTACATGGGTGTAAAGCCCGTCATAGTGACCAGTTTCGGCTTGTCGCGTTTCGGGATCAGCTTGTGCATATCCAGTAGCTCATATACCTAGAGACCTTCAGTCGTGGTATATGTGGGCCGATATGACGATGTAGACTATCAATGGATTTTCATCCTTTGATAGTCGCTTTCGTTTTTGGACTACACTGTACTTACCATCAGGTACTCTATAGTCACTATGTCAAGCCAGTGTAAAAAAAAAAAAAATTTCATCATACACACACACAGTTTCACAAATTGAGTTATTTGTCTGGTCAGTGTCTGGATTGTCGCTACCTATTGGTCAGTCCTATTTGTATATAAATCAACTCAATTGTCTTAAAGCTTTACTATATAGTGAAAACGAAAAAGCTTTTGCAACGGCATAAGTCCAAAAACGTATCCCGGCCCGAGTATCACTCATTAGTATATACCCCCTCATTCCACTTTTTAATTTATCTCTGCTTATTTCTAAAGATATACCAGCGTAATGATATTGTTTCCACGTATCTTTGGTGATACATTTTAAAGAAAGAAAAAAAGAATATTTATAAAACATAAGAATTACCACGTGGACTTGCCGAAGAACAGTGACTTCTACAACGGTGTCTTTCATCAGGATCACGGCTACGAGGGCTAAAATGAAACAAATAAATATATTTGGGGGATTATTTTATTATCATCCTGATCACGATGACTATCGATGGCAAGTTTGTTTTTTTTATTCTAACTTCTAGTGATGCGATTCGGCCAGTCGCATTTCGGCATTAATTTGTTATATTCAGTTGTTTTTATACCTAGAGACCTTCCGTTGCTGTGAAGCAATTGATTACAGGGCCCACAGTCCCGTCTTAGTACAGATGAGGTCAACTTGGGGCTTTTAGTCGGTAAAAGTCCGGCACACCCCGGTTACCATCCCCCATGTGTAGCCGGGACGGTCCAATGAGGATTTACCCCAAGTAAAAAAAAAAAAAGAGACCTTCCGCTATGGTATTTATATATGGGCCGCCATAGCGTTGAAGATTGTCAATGGATTTTCGACCCTTGGCGATCGTCCCCGTTCTTGGTCTACACTATACTTTCCATCAAGTGTAATGTAGTCACTTCGTTATCTGATGAAAAGCGCAGTGCAATCCGAAAACCGAATACGGCGACTATCGCGAGACTACAACCCGCCGATAGTCGCCGCGGTCGTGCCAGCCGACACAAACATCTCTTCAAGCTTCGTTTAAAGGCTCCAATATCATAGAACGAAGATATATCGCAATACCATTACATATTCTAATGATCTGACAAAAGTAAGAATTAGAGAACTTCTTAGTTGTAGCTGAAATAGAAGTGACCGTAAAACTGTGGCACCGCAACCGAGCCCGCGAGGTTCTATAATGAAAGGGAGAAGGTATAATGAAGTTATATTCGGTATCTCGATAGTTGCAGTCGATTTTTAACATGAATATTACTGCGACCAGCAGCACTCATAATGACTAGTGTGTGAAGATTTGTATGTAACGTATTCCGATAGTGCAGCAATGCTGCTACCAGCTCTTCATATTGTTTTCTTCTCTGAGCGGGACAGGGTCACTGCCGCTCCCGTTTTGCGACTTCCTGTAAAATGATATAGCCACGGAGAAACACCACGTCCCTCTAGTTATCATGGTCTCCCGGCATGGCCGACGCCACCGCCGGCAGAGAGAGCTCCGTATTACCGGCAATGAGCGAGACGCCCACCAACACGCCAAGGCAGCAGCAGGCGCGCTCAGTGCGCATGCCCGGCGCGTTGGCCGCCACCTCCGCCGCCTCGGTAGGCCTCTCCTCGCGACCGCCCTCTTTCCTGCAACAACCGAACGCTCTGTTCAGCGCACAGGGTCACCACGACCCGGGACAGCATAGAACCCAGAACACCACAGGGCCACAAAGTTCAGAGGTAAAAGCAGTCGAACGCTTTCCTCTGATGCTCCTTATGTAAACGACGTCTACCATATTTAAACCACGTATATCCATTTCTCCTCTTCTGAACTTGAGTATCTCCTGAGGAAGCTTTTTTTAATTATAGCACTGCATGTGTCTCTTTGCATGTTTTTAAAGTTTTCCGGTTACCCTGGATATCACTCTCATGCTAATGGTCTGTCCTGCAAATATTTCCCATGTCTAAGTCATCACTAAGTTAGTTCGAAAACCAATTCTCATCTTTTCCAGACGTATCTTATCAAGCATTACTTTAATTTTGTATATGGTTACTTTTTTATTATAAGCAGGCATGGGGAAGACCTTAATCTCATCTGATTGAAAGTGATCGTGAGGCCGGTGATGGAGCATACTAGATAATAAACACCGTTGCATTTGTCGTTTGAAGATTCCTATGTCGTAAGATTCTAAAGAAAAAAAAACAGACGCAAGAAGTGAATTCCACTTCTTGGCGGTTCGCATAAAAGCGGAGGGGAAATCAAAAATCGCCTCGTGTGAGCAGTTGATATGTCACCCACGTAAGGGCGCGAGCCTGCATGGCGTCCTGCCAATTTATCGTAGAAAGGGGAGAGAGGAATTAAATTGTACAATTCAGCCGCACATCCTTCAGAGTATAGTCTATAGAAAACTGAAAGGTTTTTTTTTTTTTTTTTTTTTATTCTGACTCGACACAGTGACTGCACCATACCTGATGGTAAGCATGGTGCAGCCAAAAAACGCTGACGACTATCGATAGGCAAGAAAAACCCAACGGTAGTCGCAACGATCATGCCGGCCTGCACAAATATCTCTTCACGTTACGCTTAAAGGATCCCATATCATAGGATGGTGGGAACACGCTCGCTGGAAGACCATTCCACACCCCAACGACACGGCAAAAGAAGGAGTTAGAGAACTCCCCAAACCGCTCTACGTCGGTATTCCAAACTGAATAGCTTACCCAACGTAAATGCTCCATCGGCTAACAGTCTCCGAGCGCCGCGATCGATTGGATTCTAAGTTGCCAAATGGTGTTTGGCGGAGCTGTTCCTGAGATGGTACCAATAGTCCACAAATCGCCGCATTTGTGCTCGATACAGGTATAGAAGTAGGGACGGTGTGAAATACCGTCTGACCTTGAAAGGGATCCCCAGTTTCCCCGCAAACTTGTTCTTAGTCCGACGCCCTATGTTCGTATTTGTAATACAATCAAGGATGATGTCAAGCGTAGATCTCACGATAGTTCTTTCGCCCAATTTGATTTTATTACAATTGCCTACTAGATGTTTGTACGCGTTTATTTTCTTTAGGTTTATCTTTTCTGTATAGCTTATTGAAACTCCTACATAATGCAAACTAAACAGACCTTTTAAAAACGGACTGCTGTGCTTATCTCCTATGCAAGTAGCGTAATGATTTATAGTCTTCACGACCCGCTACCTGTGATCGTTGCCAAATTAAATCAGCAACAATATACTACTCCGTAATTGTCAATTGGAATCAGTCACTCACATTTTTCTCTGCCTCACCGGCACCTCTACATTGTAACGATGTCTCGAGTGCTCCCATTTACTCTCGGAGGGCACGGTTCGAGGAGTCAAACGGGCATCAGTCGCAACGGAACGGGGCACCACTCGAGGGAGTGTCCAGAGGGAGCGCGCGCCTCGCGTACCGGGATCCCACTGAGAGTCAAACGGGATGTGGCTAGATTCACGGTCGCCGCGATCCGTGCTCGGCGTATCATTGAATCTGTCCAATCGATTATCGCATGGTTGCCGGCCGCTGACTAACACTGACAAATCGTATTCAATGTTATCATTATTTTTAGTGTTCCGTATCCCAGAAGGAAAAAAACCATCATAGGATCACTTTCTTGTCCATCCAGACAGCTGACTTGGATCTATCTATAATTGTTACTTTTGTGGTTACCCCAAACGCTGGCTGAGCATCTGTAAATGCCTTTCTCGGCACTCAGTAGTTAGTTTGCTTAAAAAAAAGGTTACCCCAAGACAGAGATGGGTAAAATGTAATGTAATGATGAACGATTACAAAATGTAGTCGTAATTTTAATTTTCTTGTTCTGTAATCATGATGAAATCCATTTAAAACATGAAGAAATCATAAATGTGTATACAATCTGGGATTTTGTAGTGTTTAAAACATAAATGAGCAAAATGCAGTCATATTAATGGTAAAAAACGTGAAATGTAATCGTTAATCCTTTTTAATCTGGTTACATTTTGCCCATCTATTTTGCCCCGAGGCAGTAGCGTGCATTCCATAAAAGCTTAATATTTATTCCATAAAAGCTAATGCTTTTTAAGCATTACCTTGTTATACTTCTTCTAAGACTTCAGTACGATACTAATCTTTTTTTTAATTCTGACTCGACACAGTGACTGCATCATACCTGATGGTAAGCATGGTACAGTCCAAATAACGCTAACGACTATCGATAGGCAAGAAAAACCCAACGGTAGTCGCAGCGATCATGCCGGCCTGTACAAATATCTCTTCACGTTACGCTTAAAGGATCCCATATCGTAGGATGGTGGGAACACTCTCGCTGGAAGACCATTCCACAGCCCAACGACACGGCAAAATAATCTAGTATAGTAGTGACATCTGCCGCGTGGAGCAATAAAGTTAAAACTAATATTGAAACCTCAGGGGCCTAAAATGTAACATTCGATATACGATAACTTTAAAGCACGGCGTCCATATTGGTCAGCAACGCAGTAACAACACTCCTTTATATTTTAGTCCACAGGCGACAATCCCCTTACTATTAAGTAGGCCTTCAGCCAGCCATTTGTTAAGTCAACCTATATTAATAATACTTTTATATCTCGTGCCTGTTAAATCTATAATATAAAAATGAATCGCAAAATGTCTTGATAAGCGCGAAACTCGAGAACGGCTGAACCGATTTGGCTGATTTTTTTTGTTGCGTTTGATGAAGTCTGAGGAAGGTTATTACGGGGAGAAAAATTTTAAAAATTCCCTGCAACTGTCTAAAAATAACACTTTTCTATATTCTCATACAAAAAATTCGTAATAATATTTAAAAGTCAATTTGAACTTTAACACCATACCATAAAGTTTAAATGTCAGTGGACGGGTTCCGGGAAGGGAAAACAATTGAGTGACGTATAAATATTAATGTCAATATTTGTCAATTTTTATACATATAGCATTAAGGCCAGGTTCCTTCAAACAATTTTCAAAAAAATCTGACGGGGAAGCTATTAACATTAAAAAAAAAAACAATGTGACTTTGTTTTAGAGAAATAGCGCAGAACAAGGTCTGCCGGGACAGCTAGTGTATAATAAATTTTTCTGTGATGTCAACATTCTGACCTGTACATTTGGCTCCTTTAAATGTTTGGTGAGAAAATAATTGTCAGCTTTTTTTTTTGTTTATTTTTCTTTATATAAATAGATTACTGAATATTTTATATTCTTTAGTTTTATATTTGTTGAAACTTTACTGGCTTGTGTGTTTGTTTTTTGTGTATTTTTATTGTTTGTATATTGCAGTGTGTTTCCCTAAAAAGAGGAAAAATAAAATAAACAGCGCAACCCTCAGATCCCATCAGCTAGCTTGCAGGATCGCACAGCCTCCGACTCACCAGGGTAGCAGAGTCCCTCATGACCAGGCGAGGCCTGCAGAAGGCTAGACGTCGCCGGGTGCCGAGGAAGATGGCTCAGCCTTGCCCTTGGCACTCGGCAGGCGGGAGAAGGAACACCACGGGGGTTTTAGTCGGTGCAATTCCGACACACCGGGGGGCAACCCTCATTGCCCACTGAGGTCCGTTAGGGATATCCCCCCAGGTTACCAAAAAAAAAGAGTCCCTCACATCCACTGCCCGCCATCTCAGTATGCCCCATCAGCGACTATTATGCCGTAATGAATTGTCATGTCGTACAATGTACAATAGGACCCGTGCACGATTGCACTGTAAAAATCTTCGCTGAACATTTACAGAAGGCCTTGTCCTTGCAAAAATTCAATGGGCCGCGCCGTTTGTTCCGTTTCATTCGACGCATGCCCATTGTCACATTGGTACGTGTGAAGGACCCGGTTGAGTATACGTTTCATTGTGTACGAGGGGGGTATGAATTAAAAAATTGGCCGCGTATCTTGCGAACGTGTTTACAATGTGTCGATGTATGAAATTTGTTTACAAAAACTATAGTAACTATTTTATCGACAAAGTGACAGCTCTGCCAAATGATGGAAATTATTTCTCTGCCTAGGTCGAGATTCGTACCCCCAAGGCACTCTTTCTTTAACACCCAACACATAACTCGCTGGCTGAGCATCTTATGTGGTCGCCTCTGCCGCCCGGTGAAGTTTTAAAGGCATTTCCCAACCAAGAGCATATAGACCTGGCAAAAAAAATGTCGTGGTTCAAAAATATAAGCGACTATCAAGGGACTGGAATCAATTTATAGTTGCCATCGGCATGCCGGCTCACATATACCAAGACTGGAGGTCTCTAGGTGTATGAAGAGCTGGACGCACGCAGATTGATCACGGAACGCGTCAGCCCAAAGTGAATTTGTCTAACGGTCTTTGCACTCGTGTACTGTAGTCACGACCCTACAGTTACAGGGAAACAATACATAATCAGGGAAAACGTAGAGCGTTAGCGTTCATTCCATAGATGTATGAAAGCATTGCATGCCCATACGATAAATAAATTTGAAATGAATTAGTCAAAGTTAAACAAAAAAAAGGAACCATTTATATTCATTTCTATTCTATATTCATACTGTGTATCTTTCCTATGAAAGCAATATAATATTTAATATCATAATATAATATTCAAATTAATTACTCGAATTCTGCATACCCTGTACAAATATCCTATGCACGTCACTGACCTAGAGGTACATGCTGGGATTCGAACCTATGACAATTGCCATTGCCGCGCATGATTGTCGGTCTCTTATCCACTAGACCACAGCACCCACAGATATGCAGTTTTTGAATAAAAATAAATAAATTATTTATACTCACTCAGTACATATGCTTATTTTAAACACCATCTTTAAAAATTAAACTAGCGTGTTATAATGTTCAATTTATTAATTCTACGGCTGTTTCTATTACGAATAACGTTAACTTTTAATATCTACTGCCTGCCATTGTATTTTTAAATCACAATTTTGTAAGAGCGAAATTAAAGCAGGTTGTAATCAAGATATGCATGTTAATTGTACTAATCAAGACCCAAACGTCTCTGTAAACAATTTGAATGTGATCTAAGAGATCTTCAGTGCGTATTACTATGGCCACAGAACGTTTATGCCAAGACGTCAAATGTAACATCGATCTTTCTGCTAACGCATCAGTGGAATAGCATGAGTCACTATAAATACTTTAACGGGTCCTGTGCGTGAATTAACTTTTAATTATGTCTTAAAATAATCTCCAGAGGTCGTTTCTATTATCCAAGACTTGTTCGAAAAGCGATCGAGATATAGCATATAAACTTTTGATTGGGATGATTGTTTTTTTTTTACTTGGTGAAAATTCTCATAGAACCGTCTCAGGCGCACTGGGGTGTTGCGCGACCGAGGTGTGTCAGACTTGTACCGACTAAAAACCCCAAGGTGACTACTTCTGCGCATTGGCGGGGACTGCGGCTCCTGTAAACAATTCGCCACAGCGCCGTCGCGCCGCGCCCGCTGTGCACAAACTCGGGGGAAGATGATGCCTGCCCCGATACTGCTCATTGCATTTAAGCAGAGCACGTCAGAATGCTCTGCCCACGAGATGATGAGTTTACGTTATCATCGCCGTGGAACCCAGTGATTAGAAAACTAGAACCTCGTTTTATGTAGCCTTGTAAAAATGCTGGTACTGTGAGTGTTGTGTATCGTGACTGTTGAAATTATTAAGAACAAAAGAGAGTAGAGGAAGTAACTTCCCGCCCCCGACGAAAACCAATTGATAGTCGCAGCCAGTGACGTGCATTGGATATTTGGTCAGGGTAGGCAGATTCACATAATAAATGTGAATATTATATAATCATAATGATGATATCCTAGCCGGTTTCGGCCACGGCGACTGTTTCAATGCCGATTAAAAAAATTGAGGGCCACTTTTCGGAAACAGTCAATTGCGCAGGAGATATTTAAGTGCATAACTGGACGCGCAGCCAGAGAAGCACTCTCTCGTCCGAACTCCCTCGGGCCCGATGGAATGGAGAACCAGTACGATCGGGAGGGAGCAGGATGCAGGTTTGGTCGAGTTTTCCTTCTCTGAACACCTGGTTGAATTGCGATGTTAAAGAGATACCTTAGTCGCCTTTTACGACACCTCAGCAAGAAGAGGGGGGGTGCTATTCTATTCTGCCGGCAGCCACCACGGCTTCATAATCATAATAAATATTATATTACTTTCATAAGGAAGATAGATGGCGTGAAAATAGAATAGATATGAATATAAAGGGTTCCTTTTTTGTTTAAATTAAAGGGATTTATTCCAGACTTATTTATCGTAAGGGCATGCAATGCTTTCATGTATTTATAGAATGAACGCTACTGGTCGCAGTGATCTATCCGGCCCTCACAAATGTGTTTTTACGCTGCGTTAAAAAGACTGTTTCGTTTATACTTAGTTACAGAAATATCTGTTCGTTTTGTTACAAAAATCTTATGTCTTTTGAGATGTCTATGACTATGTCTATGAGTGGAAACCTAGGACGTAATTATTTCATTATATCTAATCATAATGTAATTATTGTAGCCTGCTTCAGTTGATCTCTGTTGTGGAGAACAATAGATACCAACTCGGCTCAGATTATTGTCATGGATGCTGCGTTGCCTTGGTTTTTAATATTTAGTATGTTCTTTATTCGTAACGAGCATCCTTTTTTTTGTTTTGGTAGCTCGGAGAAATCCTGAAAAAGGCCATAAGGACCGCCGTGAAAGCGGCGACAACTGTATGTCAGACTCCGACTGACTAAAAACTCACGGGGTGTCCCTCGCTGCTAGTCTGGCCTGGGTAACCGTATTCCTGCAACGACCTGGCGAGCAAATAATCTTTTAGGCTCCATTTGTTGAAGAGGTCGGTTTAAAGACCCCCTCAAAACCTCTCTATCTAATACACTGTCTCCGCTTCATCCGGACAGCAGACGCCCTCAAAACTACTGCCCAGTCAGTGTTGTTGGATGGAGGATGTTCCGATGACTGCGCGCGAAGATGTCGGTATCTAGGCCGCGAAATATCGAGGGTGGTTGTTTTCTCCATTTGTCTTTCGGCGGCCTCCTTTTGGTTTATTACTTCTTCGCAGAAGGAGATAGCACTCACTCACGATCTCTCGCCGCCAACCATGACCTTAATCACTGCTGGCAACAAGAGATCGGTGCCAGTTTTGGGAGTCGAAGCTGCTCGCGTCCGTAGGCTTTATCCTAGTTTCCCTACACGTGACTCCTGGGTGGTGCTAAACGAACAGCAGCGAGGTGGTAGGTCGTCGGTGCCCGTCTGGGTTGCGACCACAGTACATGGGTGTAAAGCCCGTCATAGTGACCAGTTTCGGCTTGTCGCGTTTCGGGATCAGCTTGTGCATATCCAGTAGCTCATATACCTAGAGACCTTCAGTCGTGATATGTGTGGGCCGACATGACGATGTAGACTATCAATGGATTTTCATCCTTTGATAGTCGCTTTCGTATTTGGACTACACTGTACTTACCATCAGGTACTCTGTAGTCACTATGTCGAGCCAGTGTAAAAAAAAAAAAAGTCTCATTCCTGGGGACAAAACGTTTCTCAGTCCAGGTTGGACAGTAGTCTAAAGTGTGATGCGCCGAGTCTTTGGGATTCCCGCACTCGTGAGACTTCGCCGTGGACTCCCTTCAGACTACAAGCCACAGGTGTCGCCCGATACTGCCAGGATCTGTTAGCATCTGGGTTAGCCTAAAGAACTGCGTACCGTGGGCTCTGTCCAACCACTCGTTCACGACAAGGTGCACCGGCTCTATCTAAAATCGGTCCGAAGACCGGCGCCAGGTTGTTCCAGCCTGAACTACCATTCTTCAATAGCTTGGTCCTGAAAGATGACCCCCTGCGACCATTAAACTCGAACTGGAAAATTTTCAAACAAACAATCGTCCCTTATTTTTCTCTCTTGGGGTGGAATATTATAAAACTCGCCGCCTGTGAGGATCTGCGTGATTTATAGTACACAATGACCCAATTTGTGTGACGATATATTACTATTATGTTTTAAAATAACTGATTAAGGTATATGTATATCTTAGGTTATGCTAAAAGAACCATAGGAAAAAGGACCGGTGGTTGAAAAGTTTAAAATACGTGTATAGAAATAAAAATACAATAATATTATCTGTATTGTTTTAAAAACAATATAAATTAACCTTTTTATTTAAATATGTACAACATAAAAATTCACAGCCACTATCGTCTTACGTTTTGTTCATACAATGTTAATCGCTTTGTACAGTCGCGTACAATAGTTTTACTTTTATTTTATCTTAATCATAACAATTTATCCTTTATCTTGATGTTTTCTAACGAAATAAAAATCATATTTTATTGTATAAATTCGACAAAAAAAATGTCTAAGATTTTATCTCTATTGGATAGAAAAATAAATATTTGTTTACAATAAATAAAACTTAATTCAAATAAATAAATAGATGAATCATAAGTTATTGCATATATACTGAAAAATATAATTAAATTAACAAAATATTAAATTAGGGATTAAAATTTTCCTAAATTGATATTAGAAGAAGCTTGGCTTCTCGAAGTTTCTAATATCCTAAGACATCGTTTCTATGGAACTAACGTTACAAATATATTAAATACTATGGCATTATCGAACACTGCTCCTTGTATTCTCGTTTGGACATAGTGACGTCGTGTACGAGGGCAATGAATGTTTCGTAATCACAAAAGGCGCCGCCTCCACATCCTGAAATCGGCATGATACTCCCGGGACCGCCTGCATCGGGTGCATACACCGCCTGTTAACAAAATCAATTTATATTAGTAAAAATATACATATTTTTTTTATAACTTATAAGCGAACGCTTGACCTCAATCACACCTGTGAAGATGAGTCCGATGATGAACCGCGTCCGCCTAACAAATGCCTATTCACTCTTCTTTAAAAGACTCCCATGTCATAAGATCGCGGAAATATGGCCGCTGGTAGCATATTCCACTCCTTAGCTGTTTGCATGATGATTGTAGAACCGAATCTTCTCGTGCAGATATAAGGAACATCCACCACATATGGATTGTATCCGACACGATGTCTTGTGGTTTTGTAAACCGCTTTGGCTATAAACAGCTTTTCTGCTCCTTGCAAGAGGTTAAAGCCCGCCACCACGGACTCATTTAAAACTATTTCTCACATTGAGAGTGTTACCACCAAAATCTATTACTGGCTCAACCTCATAAGCTCTCGCTCATCTCGCCCGATATAGTTGTAAATGCCTTCCCAAGTCAACGGGATTACACATTGTTACTCTAGAATCTAGAGCATTGAATTCCAATCTGGATTTCGCTTAACCCTGAGAGTCCTTAGTACTTTTTCTGGTAATATGTGGACAAAATTGATATTTTAAGATTTTGTTAATAAAATAGAACAGTATGGGTATTGTAAATATTGGTTCTTGTAGAAGTTTAGTTTTTGTATGATAACGGGAATGCGCTTCCTCTTTTGAGTTAGGTTAGAAGATGCTACATAGGAGTTGGGCAGTGGAACTTGAAGGAACCCACTGACCGTAGATGAGGACGACAGGATGTGAGTGTTCCCACACGCTGCCTATTACGACAGTTTTCTGGAGGTGGTCAACTCCTCCCACCCTCTTTGATTTGAGGAAGCGTGAGAAAGCCGTCCGTATGCCAGCACTGTGGCAGATTATGTAATTCGCTCCCACGGCCGATTTCTGCAGCGCGATAGGAACACCCATAAGTTTTTATCGGTAGCAGTCTGACACAATCCCGGCCCATACCCTCATCGCGACCGGGAAGTCCTAAGATGGATTTTCCCCTGGTAAAAAATATGCTACATATGAGTGCTTTTAGAAGATTTTATTAAACATAATAATAGAGAAGAGGAACAGAAAGACTAATGTTCTTCTATGTTTCTCTTCTCTATTAGTCGTATTTTTGATAAGGCTTAAGTGATTCTAAGATAAAAATGTTTAGAAATTGTAGAACATTGTATTTAACATTGTAGTTTTAATAAATAGATGTGATGGCGCTGAACCAGAATAAAGTTTAAGCAATAATTGTCAAGATAACGGATCAGTGCGCATCGACAAAGCTTCCTAAATCTTCTAAATATCCTCCTTTACGTAGTTTGAATGGCAAAAAGATTTCAATGTCTTTTGCGAAAGTGAATATATTTATCGGAAAACATTTCAATTACACGGTCGACTGGATACTTTTGTACATGAGGGTGCGTTTAGACGGTAATCAACGGTACGGTTAGTTATTACGGGAACTATTATGATAATACTAACAACGGATTTATTCATTTAGATGTGATTTTATGGGACATGAATTAAGTTTTTTATACAATATGATATTTATTAAGTATTTGTATTTATTAATTAAACCACACAAAAAATAAATTGTGGTGACAGGACTATTGCCCGAACTGGGTCATGACTAGTGATGAAAATGCCCGGGAATTTTCCCAAAGTGCCCAAAACTTCCGAGAACATTTCGTAAATTCCCGGGAATAATCCCAAGGAAGTTTTTGGGCACTTTGGGAAAATTCCCGGGCATTTTCATCACTAGTCATGACTACAGTACATGAGTGTAAAGACCGACACAATGACTCGCCTTGGCCTGTCGCATTTCGGGATCACCTTGAGTCGTGGTATAGGCGGGTCGCTTACCATCAAGTGCAATGCAATCACTTTCTCGAGCCAGTGTAAAAAAATGGATTTCTAGGGACAAAGATCAGACCGTGTTTATGTTATGATACGTTTTTGGGAGTCGCTGAATCATAATCTAAGGTCCAATTAACCTCGGTTTTTCCCTAAAGTTTCTTCCTCTTAAAACGTATATTTTGAACAATTAAACCATATAGTCTTAAGACTCAAACTTCGGACCGTAAATTCAATTAATCAGATCCTATAAACATGAATCTAATATCCTTATTTTTTGACCCGGTGGATATCCTTACCGAATAAGGCCGTGAAACCAAGCCCGTTAACCTTTTAACCCCATATCTCCATACCCATGGGAATAAATTTTAGGGAAACATTATTATGGCATATCGGATACGGATTCAGCTACCCCAAACACATACTAAAGGTGGTCTGATCTTTATTCCTGAATGTTGTTCTTTTATGTGACTGTGCTATTTTTATGGCATACGCCCCGTTTCAGATATGCTCCTAAAACTTTAAAACGCTTTTACATACTAATTAATCAACAATTACATACAAGTTTATTTATTAGTGATTAAAACCATTTTAGGAGACTCTGTGGCTGGGTGATAGTCTATTTTAAATATAACTTTATTAATTAAATTATTAAGATTCTGTAAGTAAATAAAAACATAATGGCTTTTGAAATTGACTAAAGTTTATGTCGTTCGGTCTTGTGACTTGTCTAATAACCAAACAGTTTTTAGGGCGATTTTCGATTTTATTTCCATTGAACATGTGTAAAACAAAACTGTTTTATTATATAAAACATGAATTTATATTCAATTTGAAATAATAAAACGTTTCATTTCAATTTTATAATTCTCTATAATAATTATTTGGAGGTCAATGATATCTCTTACAATAAAAACAATGTATAAAAAATCTTCATTAGTATAACAAAGGGTGTTCAAATGGTGATGAAAAACGGTGTATAAAAAACTATTTGCACAATATTTTTCCTCCTTTGGACCAGTAAGTAATAAGTTTTAATTCATTAAATGGTAACTTTGAAATATAAGTTAGGTATTATTTGTGTGGGGTGTTATAAAACCTCTTTTTCTTTATATATAGATTTATGTTTTAATACTTTTAATGACCTAAGAATCTAAAATTTTTACATTGTCACTCAGTCATAAACAAGATTTTTTTTACACTGGCTCGCTCAATGTGGCTACAGTGCACCTAATGGAAAGTACAGTGTAGTCCATAAAAAACATCAATTATCAAAAGACGAAACACCATTGAAAGTCTCAGTCGTCATGTCTGCCCGCATATACCACGACTAAAAGCCTCTAGGTATATGAATTACTAAATGTACACAAGCTGATATTAAAAAGGATAGGCCAAAGCGACGGTCTTTGCACTTTGTAGTGTGGTCACGACCCAATTTGGGCAATTGCCCTACCACCTCAAAGAAAAAACATAGTCTTTAAAACCTGTACATATTTTTTTTAATTACTTATTTTTCTACTCATCTGTACTTTGTTTAAATAATGTTTAACAAGTGCATATTTGTTTAGTATTAAAAGTAGAGTAAAATGGAGATATTATAGTAACAAAGAATATTATGATAAGTAAAATCATGTTTAAGATTTACGTGAAGTAATAAAATGAGACAAAGACACTTTTACATACAATGTATCCACAGGAAGTACCGTTTATATTTTGAAGTAAACACACCAAAAAAGTCGAAGCGACATGTAATAATTTGTATTTTATTTTTTTATTATATTAATCAATAATTATTTTTTTATCAAAAGTAAGTAGGCATGTAAGATTTTGTGTTGGCATATTATTTATTTCTACAGATTTTTATGCAATGTTTTCCGATGAGGCAGCACGTGCTTTTCGGCAGTAATTTCACTTACGGCTGGGTAGTATTAGAGCTACAGCCGCCTACTGTTACTCCTTTATCGACCAGTGGCGTGCATCCCAAAGGAGCATAAAATGTTTTTATTAAGTGCCCAGGTATTACCAAATATTTTTTTTTAATGATTTTATAGGATGCACGCTACTGTTATTGACATACCGCCTTTATTGTTAATAGCCTTTATAGTATTGCTCACCATAGAGTAAAGGTATTCCTACCTTTTTTCCACTCTAGTGTGAACTTCAACTTCTCTAATCCTTAGAGATGGGAAATAACGAAAAATAAGCAATTGCAGAAGAGTTAAAATTACTAGCATGTTCATTGTACGTCCCCGTACGCCAGGGCCGCTGTGAGGACAGTGACCCTGGTCCATCAGACCCCTACCGACTATAAACCCCCGGGGAATCCCTCAAATACCAACTAACCGGCCTTGGGGATCCGTTTTCGTCCATCGACCCGGCAAGCGAATAGCATTTTAGGCTCCATATTTTGAAGAGGTGGCTGTAAAGAGCTCACCCCTCAAGACTTGTCTATCATGCGGTGCACAGGACACATACGCACCAGCCCCTGCCTCATATTATGCGCTCCCTGTTTAAAAAAAAAGTAAAAGTAGGAAGCAGACCACGTACCACGAACCCATATCTCCCGGTCTCCAAGTCCTGTCTGAATTCCACGGTGAAAGCGGAGCCGTAGTTGGGCTGGTGTGGAGTGAAGACCTTCACGGCAGCCATCACCGCGGCCACATTGTTCTCGTGAGCTGAGTATAGCCGAGCCTTTGGTTGCTCCGTGTCACCGGCTAGGTAGGAACCGGTCGAGTTGATTATCTCCTCCATTAGTACGCCTGCATGAAGGTTATATGAATGTTAAAAAAAAAGCACTTGGTTTAAAAAAAGGGATATTATTGCATGAATGACTGTTTCATTGATAAAAATGCGTGGTCTTAATGTATACAATGCATTTATTAGTACATCAATATGTTGAAATAAGGAACTACCAGAGTTTCTTGCTGGTTCTCGATAAATCCTGCTTTTCCAGCTGGTGATAGATTTTTTTTTGACGATTCAAAAGTAATTGGAAGTATGCCTATTTGAAAATTTATATTTCATTTTTCATATAAAACAACTAATGCGGCAAACCATACTAGTTCTTGGGGTAAGGGTGCGTCGCCACGCGCTTGTATTTTATTGTATAACGTAATAGTACGCTAAAGCGCTCTCTATTAGCTTATTATAGAACTAGTTTCGTTCCGATATCCTAATGAGGTTAATATGTGATGTTGTATGTATGTTTATATGATGATAGGGCGATTGCCCGAACTGGGTCATGACCGCAGTACACGAGTGTAGAGACAAGCGGTAATCACTCGTTTTGGCCTGTCGCGTTTTGGTATAAGCTAGTGTATATCCAGTAACCTAGAGACCTTCATTCGCGGTATATGTGGACCGACATTACGACGGAGACTCGACATATTTTCGTCCTTTGGTAGTCGCTTTCGTTTTTGACCTACACTATCCTTACCATCAGGTGCATTGTAGTCACTTTGCCGAACCTAAGCTAAGTTAATGTGATTGACTGACTGGGACAAATGCGGTCTCCTGGGACCGGCTAGTAGCGATAAGACGGTGACATTTCGGTGGTTTTTAGCAGGCACACGAATGAGCCCTAAGCGTCCACTCATGAAAGTTCTCAGACTTTCAACTGGATTACAAAAAAAAATGACTGACTAAATTGTCCGTAAAAGGAAAGAATATGAATCTTCACACTACAATCCTCTCTAGATAAACTCTGATACATCAATCTCTAGATCAAGTTTACATTTGTATATTGCGCCTACACTTGCTGATGGAGTGTGCCCGGAACGAGACACAGAGGGAGTCGCTGATGAGCAAGTTGAAAATTAACAGACAAAGTATTAGAGCATGGCACGGCATTTTGGCCAATCCTTTGTCCGGTGAAGCCAGAATGCTGTGCCAGAAGGGGAAGCTTGCTCATCCGCGACTCCCCTAGGATGTAAGGACGTAGGTTAGGGCATAATGGGGCTGATATATTCGCCTAAATTAAAAAAATGTATTGCGCCTAATCTAGTTGACTTAACCAATAAAGCAAAAGCTCTCACCAGCCGCGAGCCGTATAAGTTCAGGATTGTAGAATTCCGCGGCATATTCGATTTTCGTCACTTGCTGTATTTGCGGCATGACGTCCTCCATCCAGAGCGGTGAACGGATTCCGACGTTTCTCTAAGAAAAACGTTAAAACCTAATGAACTGGACAATTTATAATTGAATTCATACTTACTAATAAGAATCGTGGCTGTGGCGGCCTAGTGGATAATGTAGTGATTGTATGAATGGTTCGTATTAAAGTAGGTTAGCTATATATCTTCGGAAGTATCCGGATTCCCAGGCGCGGCGAAGGCGAGGAGAGGCAGTGCTGGCACCCCGGTGGTTTTAGTCGGGGCAGGTCCGACACACCGGGGGGAGTGGCCCTCACCACTTCCCCTGACGGTTCGTAGGGATTTCCACCGGGTTAACAAAATAAAAAGGTTAGTTATATATGGCACTTTTGTCGGAATTGGCCGTTAAATAAAAAATGAGTTTTATTTTAATAAGGAGAACATCGAATTTTAGAAGATGAAGTTTGATTTGATTTTTTGTTCAATTATTAGATAGACATTGAATCTGAAATAAAAAATGGAAAAAAGGGAAGGGGAAGGGGAATATTTAAAATTATATTATAAAATTAATATAGTTATGATTATTAAATAAAGAAGTGCAATATAAATATTGAAAATAATAACAGAGTATCATTTCAAGCGAGCGAGCGACCAAACTCATCTATACTAATATTATAAAGCTGAAGAGTTTGTTTGTTTGTTTGTTTGAACACGGTAATCTCAGGAACTACTGGTTCGAAGTTAAAAATTCTTTTTATGTTGAATAGACCATTTATCGAGGAAGGCTTTAGGATATACAACATACAATATGCAACTATTAGGAGCGAAAAAATAATGGTAAATGTGAAAAAAACGGGGAAAATTATTCATCCTTGAGGGCTTCCATTGTGTGCGCTGCGAAAACGGTTCAAGATACCAAAAAAAAAAATATATATATATATATATATATATGAATAATGTATATGGCATAACAACGTTTGCCGGATCAGCTAGTAGGGAATATAACACGACTGCCGAAAGCGTGTTACAATAATGAACCGGTTTCCATGCAGTACTACGCGGGCGGTCGTAGATTTGAATCCTGGCACGTACCTCTGGGATTTTCCAAATGACGTACAGATTTAGGCATCACAAGCTCATCGGTAAAAGATCAACATAGTGACGAAACCCGCATGGCATCTAATAGAAATGTCATGTGTACTAGTGCCGTGAGAACGGCGATTGGCTGCGCTACTGGTCACGTTGAGCTCAAAGTGGTTACAGCTACCTATGTCTATCTGCTCACCCTAAAAGTGATGTCACCCAATAATATATTATTATTTTTATTTATTTAAAATATACATCATAACAATTACTGTATAAATGTTAATTAGAACAAATTTTGGGGCAATCAAAACGCTATTTACCAACGGCCACAATATGCACCTAATACAATGTAGATTCCATAGACAAATAATTTATAACACATAATAGACTAAAATTAAAGAAAAAACACATAAACAATAATTAAAAAAGAAAAAAAAAACACAGCTATAAATTTATTATTATTATTCGCCAGTTTCGTCCCACTGCAGGGCAAAGGCGTCTCTTCACTTTTCCACTATGTTGGTGGAATCCGTGGGAAAGGTATTCAGACATTTGACCCAGCTCATGTCCAATGCGGGTTGATGGGTGTGCGCTATGTGCAGAGAAGTTGCATGCAGCAGTTTAGATACTACCAATCTGCGTGCAACTCGGCATGCTATATATTAGTCGGCCCTTACGACGCCTCAGTATGATGAAGAGAACAAAAAATTAATTACATTTATGACCGGTGGTCGTGGGTGTGGTAGTAGAAAGACACGGATTTTGGCGTTGTACTGTTTATTTGCACTTTAAGGCACACCGAACTGCGACGCACACGCACGTACTCTAGCCTCGGGTCTCGGTAGTCGACTACCGAGACCCAAAGCTAGAGTACGTCCGTGTGCGTCGCAGTTCTGTGTGTCGTATAGCGCAATAAACACTAAAACGCCAAAATCCGTGTCTTTCTACCAACCCACCCACGACCACCGGTCATACATTACAAATTAGTCATTTACCAAAGTCTGGGCTAGATTATCCAGATAGAAGACGTTTTCAGGAGTTGTTATATTAGTCCCAGTGCGTTCCTGGAGGTACTCAAACAGTCCTTCGTACGGCGCCAGCCACTTCTTGACCTCTGGTTCGTTATACGCTTCATCCCTTAGCGCTATATAGCGCGGACAATTGTAGTAATACAGCAGCTGAAATATAAACATAGCCTTATCAAACGTGTCAAACTCCAGTAAATCAAAGTTATAATTAATTGTGTACTTTTTTATACAGTATGTTTTTAAAACCCTATGCAACCTGAAGGGCGCATATTGGTGACACGATAACATTACCAGGCTACCGCAGCCATACACACAGACTTTCTGATATTTATAATAAACTGCGTCGTAATAAAGTTGCAGCATACCAACGCGTCGTGTGCACCGCCTTTTAGATTTGGGTGATGAAACCGATTTAGTGTACAATTTTGGTTTAATTGATTAATTCAACTCAAGAAAAATTCTTCAATGTATTTTGAACATTTTTTTTTTCACCAATATTAAATATCTGGTTTTAGAGAATTTTGGATACTACACTGCATAACATTATTCTAATCTACGGAGAGCATGCATTAGTTTTTCACTCGTATCACATGCACGCTCCTGGATCTAATAGCGGTGCAAATATTGAAACTTAAACAGTTCGCGTGATTTCATAATGTGAAGTAATAAAAGCGTGAAGTACGTGTGAACAAAATTATCTAAGGGTCAATTCAATACGCTTATGACGCTATGAGTCGCACTGACTTACACATTTTCACATTTCTCTTAACGCCATTTTAGTGTAACTGTATCAATTTTACGGATTCTCTCTGCATGTTGCAAACTTGTCATCGTATGACGTTTATTTTAAAACGGTATTAATAAAAATGTATTGAATTATCCAGCTCGTTTATACCTTGAACCAATAAAATATTTTAAAAGCGTGCGGTAATATGACACCGGTGTGGACAAACAATCAATCGATTAATCAAAGAGAGTATATCGTATTAGCACGCAGTCACAAAAGAGTCCAATCGCCAAAAATTCCAGAAATCCAGACATTAAAAGCTATAGAAGTTCGGCCGTCAACAGTCCAGTCGACACAATCTGATCGCAGAGAGAAACGGTGTAGGTAGCGCGGCATCTTTTTATGTTCAGTCACCATTGGCTATTTGTTTCATGGTTAGTCCCTTCGAAATAGTACCTAAAGAAGATCTATGCGTTTTAAAATCATAACCGTGTGATACCTAGAAGCCTAGAAATCTAGGATTCAAGTTTCACCTAGGAAGGAACTAGTCCTTCGTAGCAATATAATGCACAAAATATAATATTTCTGCTTTTATTTTTTGTGATCACCGTCTCAAATCTGTGAGTTTCTCATGATGATGAGATCACAGGTAATAAAATGTTATAATTGAAAATCATTTTAATATTAATCGTTCGACATTTGGCAGGAAAATAAAAAGTAAATTGGTGCCAATAAACGAGTTTAACTGGTCTTTTGCCGCTTTGTCCAAATTATTATAAATTAACATTGTTCTCGATAGCATTACGCGGTGTGAATCTGGTTTTAATTGTTACTGCGAAACTAAACTGCATTGAACGCTATAGAAGTAACATTGTGAAGGCTGTCTCTCTACGACAGCCTCTTCATTTTGTACATCGTCAGAAATGAAGACCTTGATTCTATGATTGAATACCAAACGATCATTAGAATAATAATCATTCGACAGGATAATTAGTAAAAATAATGACAATAAACGAGTCTAACTAGTTTTTTTGCCTCATTACCTAAATGATTATAATTGGAATTGTTTGACGATATCGTTGACCTTTTTAAATCTGGTTTCCACTTCATAATTACTCGTATTAAGCAAAATTGCACTACTTTGTATGCTATGGAAGTAATATTGTAAGGCTTTGTGTACTAAGCTATAGGAATAAATCTGAAGGCATGCTTAGAATTCTCGCAGTCGCCGCTCGACAACGGCTAATCAGCAACGGCTTTAACGTCGCCATGTATCCCTCTGTATGAGTTTTTATGTAAAGCCATCCGATGTAGACGACATGATCGCGGGCTCGTCAAGCGATCTGGCAGCGCTGTAAAGTTGCCTACATCAAACGCCTTTCCTCATAAATCCATACAAACAGGGTGCATGATAAGTCGCCGCTATCGACCAATTACCGCATTAATACGTAACGTGTTCCGTGCGTGCAAATCGCGACGTAACTCACGTCGTCTTCAGCATGCGGCTCAGTGCTGTACGGCACCGGTTGCCAGTCCAGGGCCGGGTTCCACCGCTGGGCCGGCGGCGGCGGGTACATCCCTGCCATAGCGGTCAGCGCCGTCATCTTGGTCCGCGCGTAGTCCGTGGTGCGGACGGCGATCTCGTCCGGCAGGTACAGCTGGGACACGAAGCCGTCGTACCGCCTCCTGAGGTACTTGCCGACGCTGTAGCCGCGCTGCTTGCCTTTCTGCACGAGGGGATCAAAATATCAAAATGCTGTCTGTATTGTGAATGATCCAGATGTTTCTAAGAATCTTGAACCGCTCTAATACCGTCTGTATTCTTTCTCTCTTCCATAGTAAAACAATGGGCGCTGGTTTACGAAGTCACAGCTCTACGGTAACTCCCATCCTGGCTAGAACTAAGTTCTCTAACCCTTACTGCAGCCGAGTCGTTTGGCTGTGGAATGATTTTCCGGCGAAAGTGTTCCTATCATTCTAAGATATGGGGTATTTTAAGCGAAGCGTGAAGAGATATTTGTGCAGGCCTTCATAATCGCTGCAACTATCGATTGTTTTTCTTTACTGTTGGACTGTACCATGCTTACCATCTGAGGTGGCGTGGTCGCCATTCCGAGTAAGGTAAAAATAAAGGAAATTGAAAAGTGATTAATATGGCGTTAGCGCGTTTATATGGCTTTTTTATATTTAAGTATAACAAGTATTATGTCATTCGTTCGTATTGATCGTATATTTAAATTTAACTCACAATTTTCTATCTTTTTTTATGTTTGGGTAAACATCCTCATAGGACCCTCATGACCATATATTGGGAATGGTGGTGGCCAGGGTATGCCGTATTTATACCGGTTAAAACCATGAGGTTCTGTGATCAATTCTCGATAGCCCCGCCGCAAGAGCGAGACCCTTAGCATCCCTTCATCATTACACAACACATTAGTAGCGTTCATTCCATAAATGCATGAAAGCATTGCATGCCCTTACGGTAGATAAGTCTGGAATAAGTAGCTTAAAGTTAAACAAAAAATTGATCATTTATATTCTTATCAATTCTATATTCACTCCATCTATCTTTCCTATGAATGCAATATAGTATTTACTATCATAATATAATATTCAAATTATTAGGCGAATTCTGCCTACTCTGTCCAAATATCCTATGCACGTCACTGCTACACATATACAATTATACATGTCTAGACCTCTGCGTGTGTGTGACACTTTGAGGTAGTCTTTAGAGCTATGTATTTATACTCTATTGTTCACATCTGCAATTTTCCGCGCGTTAGCGCCCATGGGTCAGCTGATAATCAGCGCTGTGTGGCTAAGCCGGTCACCTAGGTATTTGCTGAGCTGACTTCCCTTTGGCGCATCACATCACAGGGCATTTGCTTTTGTTATTTTCTCTCTTTATTAACCTACCCTTCTGTGTTGTATATTATGTTATATCCTACATAAATCTTTTTTCTATCTTATTCTTACTCATAAATCCCTATAGTTACTTTTATTTGAAATTTTCACGTTTACACTGGTAATTTTCTTTGCAATTTTATTCCCAAAAATATTAGTTTACTCCGCAAACTCTAGATTGGGTGACACTGCTCTA
This sequence comes from Automeris io, assembly GCA_036320925.1. NCBI lineage: Eukaryota > Metazoa > Arthropoda > Insecta > Lepidoptera > Saturniidae > Automeris > Automeris io. The sequence continues at coordinate 5,336,310 of JAUDJH010000029.1, read as the reverse complement.
AATTCTTAGAAACGTAGTTATTTAGTTAAGCGTAAATAAATAAAGTATATTTAAAAAAAAACTTACATTTGTCAACGCTTTCATGCCGTAAGGAAAGAAAACCTCAGGTCCTTTGGCGATCGGATAGAGTTCCAATTCCTCATTGTCCGGCGTTCTGTCCCCGTGACGGAAAATCTGCGGAAAAAATACCGATTCATTATAATTTAATTTAATATATAACATTATTCAAGTAGTTATATTTATTTATCTATTTATTTATTTACTTTTACAGGGTTGCCAGTGGCCCGGTACAATAACTAATTCACACAATACATACATAAAGTTATAATAAAAAATGTCCAGTTCCTATAGCATCCACAACATACGTCAGAGTGACCTGTTTAATTATACTGTATCATATTACATTATACTAAATCATACTATACTATATTATATTATATCACACTATATCATATTACATTATATTATATCTTATCACATCATACTATAACTATATCATGTCATATGAATGGTAATTGATGTCAAGATTATTCGTTTGTGCATATCTCAACAACCCGAAGACCTTTCTCCTGAATCCCGGCATGGAGTCCGCGAACAAATCAACCGAATCTCCAAAAGAGATTGTAGGCCCGAGACATTCTACATAAAGCACTGTTGACTCCGAGGTTTGTTTACAAACATAAGTGTTCTGAAGAGTTATTTAACCTTATTTCAGCCTCTCCCTTACGTAACAGAAACGCGCGCGCGCTTTTGCGGAGTCACGGTTGTACAGTAATTCGTATCCCGGCTCAGGCTAAGAAGTTCTCTAACTCTTACTGCATCCAACTCGTTGAAATGTGGAATGGTCTTCCGGCGAGCATGTTCCCACCCTCGTATGTTGTGGGGTTCTTTGGACGAAGCTTGAAGAGTTATTTGCGCAGACCGACACGATCACTGCAAATATTGATTGTTTTTTCTTTGCTGTTGTTTGTCACAGTCGTTTTTAGGGTTTGTCGTCCTGCCGAGGACCGCACAGCATAAGAAACGAAGCGACTTTTTTTTTTGTGAGTCGAAGCTGCTCGCGTCCGTAGGCTTTACCCTAGTTTCCATACACGTGACTCCTGGGTGGTGCTAAACGAGCAGCAGCGAGGTGGTAGGGCGTCGGTGCCCGTCTGAATCGCGACCACAGTACATGGGTGTGAAGCCCGTCATAGTGACCAGTTTCGGCTTGTCACGTTTCGGGATCAGCTTGTGTATATCCAGTAGCCCATATACCTAGAGACCTTCAGTCGTGGTATATGAGGGCCGACATGACGATGTAGACTATCAATGGATTTCATCCTTTGATAGTCGCTTTCGTTTTTGGACTACACTGTACTTACCATCAGGTACTCTGTAGTCACTATGTCGAGCCAGTGTAAAAAAAAAACTTTCTACTTATTAGCTGTCTAAGGAACTGGTTTCCATACGTGGCAAAATGATTTTAGTTGGTTCGTATGCTGGCACGTACCTCCAGATTTCATCAGATCAAGTACAAATTTCAGCTCACTAATGAAGGGAGGAATCACGAGGAAGCGCGCATGGCATCTAATAGAAATTTCCTGTGTAATTGCCCTGAGAACAGCGATTAATTGCGCTACTGGTCACGTTGGACACGACATATAAGCGCAATGTAGATACAGCTACTAATGTGCTCTGTTCACTCCAAAAGGAATATAGTGTGACGATATATTATTATTTTTATTAGCCGTGGTGGCTGCCGGCAGAATAGAATAGCACCCCCCTCTTCTTGCTGAGGTGTCGTAAAAGGCGACCAAAGTATCTTTTTAACCCCGCAATTCTACCAGGTGTTCAGAGAAAGAAAACTCGACCAAACCTGCATCCTACTTCCTCCCGATCGTACTGGTTCTCCATTCCATCGGGCCTGAGGGAGCTTGGACGAGAGAGTGCTTTTCTGGCAGCGCGTCCAGCTATGCACTTAAATATCTCCTGCGCAATTGATTGTTTCCGAAAACTGGACCTCGATTTTCTTAATTGACGTTGAAACAGTCGCCGTAGCCGAAACCGGCTAGGACATCATCATCATCATCATTTTTACTAGAATTTAGTCTAATCTTCCGAAAGATGGCATCAAGATTCAATAAACTCTGGTAGTTCCTATTTTCAACATACCAGGATCCAAATCAGTACTCAAAGAGATGGATGTCCGCTTGAAATATCGATTGTCGGATTTTGTTTCTGTCGATAATTTTAAGCAATTGCCGATGTCATTGACCACTGATTTATGTAACCGTCTTCGCTCCGTCGAGGTAAATAATCACTGTTATACAATGTCACAGGGATATGATAAAATCAGGGATTAGATCAAATTACTAGAGTCGTTTAAGGACGTGTCAATCACAATCGAATTGTTATTTAAACATCTTTATTGAGCTGATCAAGGCCGTAAACTCCCTGTTTTCATCATACTCCTATATTGTAATACACATCACAACAAATTATTGAAACAATACTTGTGATCGTCAGAAGTAAATTAATCTATTTTTTTTATAATTAATGTAGTTTGAACTAATGCCGTTTACCCAATTAGTACAGACAAAGTTCAGGAATTTGAACACTCGACTGTGATAATAAAAAAAATATTTCGTCGCGCTATATACCTATTGTAGTGAGCAGAGATACATTAATGGTTGTATCCACTTTGTGCTATAATGTTGTAATAAACGTGACCAGTAGCGCAGTTGATCGCCGTTCTCACGGCACTAGTACACGAGATATCTCTATTAGATGCTATACTGGTTTCCTCACAAAGTTTTCTTTCACCTGTGAGCATCTGGTGCCTAAATTTGTACTTAATTTCGAAAAACCCCAATTCTGACGAAAACTTGATTTTCTTTTGGCGTTTCATCTCAAGGTAGTCGGTTACGAACCGCTCAGGGTGGGCGCCCTGAGCGACTGGTTAGCGACCCTCGGGAAGCAGGCAGAGCATTGTGACGTGCTCTGCCTAAATACAATGAGCAGTGTCGGGGGAGATATCTTCCTCCGAGTTTGTGCGCAGCGGGCGCAGCGCGACACCGATGTGGCGAATTAATTACAGGACCCGCAGTCCGCGCCAATGCGCAGAAGTAGTCACCTTGGGGTTTTTAGTCGGTACAAGTCCGACACACCTCGGTCTCGCGCAACCCCCCCGTGCGGCCGAGATGGATCTATGAGGAATTTCCCAAGTAAAAAAAATAAAATAAAAAAAGGCGTGTTTAGTTATTATAACCATAGCAACTGCGTTGTTTAAAAACAATTGATTACTTTTGGCACTATAAGAAAAAATATACCAACATAAAACGAAGCCAGCCGCTTATTATTTATCCTGAACCGTCTCATGCAACAAACTGTTCCTGAAACGGACATATGAAACAACGCAGTTGCTATGGTTATAATAACTAAACAAGGCGATTATGAAACGCTGAAACCTTAGGTTCTTTCTGAGGCCGGCCGCCTAAGTCGAGGCCCATACCGACATGGGTACCATTGCGTTGGCACTTAACCCATAAATTCGCTGACTGAGCACATTCAGTGCTCGCCCTCAAAGCCCAGTAAAGTTGTTAAGTTACCTTTCCCGGCCCATTGGCCTTTGCGTATTTTCCTGTCGAAAAAAAAATGTACCAAATTGAAATTATTATTTGTAGTGATGCCACGAATAGTGAATTGGCCGAATACCGAATATTCGGCAACGCTGTCGGCCGAAGCGCCGAATATTGGGCCGCCGAATATTCGGCCGCCGAATATTCGGCATGGAATACATGCTTGCCAGGGGCGCGTTAGCTGGATCAGGGAAGTTGCAACCTGTTTTCCTCGTTGCGTTGGCGCGACCAGCAAAGACAATACAATACCCAATACAAACGAAAAACAATACCCAAACCTTTCGAAATTTGCTAAAGTTTATCTTTCTTCTCCTGGAAGTAGCGTGTTTAGTGAGAGGTTGTTTTCTGAGGCTAGTAACATTTACGATGAAAAACGCAATCGTTTGCTACCAAAAAATGCTGAAAACCTTATTTTCATCCATCACAACTTACCACTGATCAATTTTAATTACTAAAGTGTTGTAATTTGGAAATAAATACATAATTTTGAGTAATATAACGTGTCTTTTTTACTTGATTTGGTATTCGGTATTCGGCCGAATAGTACGTACTATTCGGCCGAATACCGAATAGCAAAAAAAGTGGCCGAGTAGGCCGAATACCGAATAGTTGCCGAATATTCGTGGCATCTCTAATTATTTGTAAAAATGAATTATCGAAATCGGTCAAAATAGTTAGAGCTATGAGAGAATAAATATAGAAAAAATACATACAGCGGAATATAGATTGTAGTTCTTTTTAAAGTCGGTTCAAATTATTATAATTTATTATAATTGTTGTAACAAATTAGCGGTAGGTTGTATCTGTAGGAGACACACACTACCGGTACAATATATATGTATATATATGTAAGCCAATCTTAATTTCGTTTTTATCATCATGTCTATTTAATTCTGTTAGTATTTGTGAATCTTTTGACATTTTCCACTCTTGCTTACCCTCAGCCGAATAAAACATTTTGAATTGCATATATATGTAACATGTATTTCAGTTTTTTTTTTTACTTAATTTATGTTTTTTTTTCTGTATTTCTAATTTGTTTATCTTAGTATTCTTAGTTTTGCTTGCTGTGTTCACTATTTAATGACACCTTTTGTATTATTGTTTTAAGTTTTTTTTTTGTTCTGTCCCATTTGTGAACTAAACATTAAAAAAAATCTATACAAAATTAACATATCATAGACTTTTTTAAATACTTTTGTTTAAACAAATACTAAATAAATTCAATTAAAATAAAATACATATTGAAAATTATGTATTACATAAAAAGAGCAGATTATAAAAATTCCCATTTATAATGTACTTCTATACCTGGTAATAACTTATTTATTGTCTATGTTTAAATCTATTTTAATACAACCTTTTTTATAATCTTTCAGTTTTCAGCAAAATAATAGCAAGTAAAGTACATAAGAAATATAGAATAATTAAATGACTGCCCTTCATCGCAAATGTTTTATAAAATATGCATGAAAAAGGGCTCGTTTCGAGCGATTTCTATGTAAATCAACCTCAATTTATTTAAGCGTTAGATTCCGTTTGTTATCGTATGAGAAAGCATAACTATCATACCACGAAGATTTGCAACAGCTTGGTGTTATCCAAAACGTGGTCAGCGGAGTCCGTCGGTTCCACCACCCTGCTGGCCGGGCTGCCGCCGCACAGCGCCACCGCGGCCAGCGTCCCCATCACTGATAACAGCCGCATGGTAATATTATCTCGGCGACGTGAAAGAGATCGTTATCGCGGACGCGTGTCGGCGCGAGCGGATTTCGACTGCACATCAAAGACGCTCTGCCCCATTTATATTATACGGTTGATTACTAGCTTTTGCCCGCGAATTCGTCCTACTTAATCGTTGCTTTTTTAATAAAGGATGAAAGATGTATAGTTAATTTAACCATAATTGTACACAAACAAGATATTTCTATAAATCATCACGCCGAATCCCTATTGGGGTAGGCAGAGAGAATTGCACACTCTATTCTTGCAAATATCTACTGCTTCCTTTTATATTAATTAATTAATCCCTTCATGCACTCACCGATTCCGCGTACTTTTAAGATTACCTTTTTTTATTTTTAGTTTATGGGTGGGTGGCAATGCAAGGGCACCCCTGTGGGTACGAACCTGGACTTGGACCGCCAGCCATGAACAATACGAACCCTACGGGTAATATACTAGCGTTTCGGAAGCGACTACCTTGAGAAGAAACGCCGAAAGAAACTCAAGGCTGCGTCGGAGTGGAGAGATTACCCTCTATCGGAGCTCAATTTATTTGGTCTACGTGGTTAAATATCGGTCAGTTTCGGATCTTACTTCCGTTTCCATTTAGGTCCCATAGCGGGAACTAACTTTAAGAAACTATACCTTGATTTCCAGCAATATAGAAATGAGAACCTGGTCACTTGTGCTCGTAATTAATTTTAATCCCCGGCGCAAAAAAGGGGTGTTGTACTTGTGCACCTGTTGATCCGTGGATCTGTGGTCCTGTGTCTGATATTCATAGATGCAACTTTAACTTTGCTTAGACTTTACTAAAACATTACAATGAATGTCAAAGAATTTGGCAAGTCTCCGATTTTGTCAACATGTTCTTGGCTATGCGAATACTATGCCTATACTCAATATCCTATTATACATTCGGTTTTTTGTCTAAACGAATTTATTTTTTGAGAACTTTGCTAAGCAAAGTCGATATAACGTTTATAAATCTTAGCCTGTGACTCTGTGTATTTGTATTAAGCCTGTGGCATCGTTGCTCTTAAATTGATGACCCGATTTCGATTCAGCTTTTTTAGTTTTGATTAGCAATACTACCGTGTTTTATTAATAAACACATATATCCCTGTAAAGGCCTTCTTAGAACGAGCCCCGGATCTGGGGGGCGACATGTCTCGTCCCGTGCCCCGGGTGCCATTTTCTAGGTATAGCAGACGAGTACATTACCCAGTGTACCTGCTGAATGTTATATCTAAAACAAGGTGAAGGGTTAAAAGTTAGCTAAAAGCCTCATAAGACGCCGAAATTACGTATAAATTATTCAAGGTCACAGGTTCTTTTCGTGAAAATTTCCCTTCTCATGCGATAAATGATATTTACATTTTTACAACAGTTGTAGAGCACAAAGTACTATAACAAATTGTGCTGTAATTATGTTTTGTAGAATACATCCATAAAATCGAGAAATAAAAGTAAAAGAGCTATCGAAGGGACGGCAGATAGTAAGTAGTTTTTGCCTTGCTTCGAAAAAATTACAAGATTCGGGGCAGATAGAACTTTGCTAGTTGTTACTGTCAAATAAACAGATATAAAGTAAAAGAAGAATTCTAATTTCAATAAGTTTAAAGATTCAGATTCATTACGATATTATTACAGTATAGATAGGATGTTTTTTGTAAGAGGGCCGGTCACTCCGCGCTTGGCTGCCTCGCGTCGTTTATATGTGCGAAATAATTGCGAGCAATAGTACACGAGAATCGCTCCGCTCCCTGTATCTAACGAGGAAGTTTGAAATAGATGTATTTACAGTCGTAAACTGTGCTCACATTTCCTTAACTCCCTCGTCAATTATATATATATATATATATATATATATTTTACACTGGCTCGACATAGTGACTACAGAGTACCTGATGGTAAGTACAGTGTAGTCCAAAAACGAAAGCGACTATCAAAGGATGAAAATCCATTGATAGTCTACATCGTCATGTCGGCCCACATATACCACGACAGAAGGTCTCTAGGTATATGAGCTACTGGATATACATAAGATGATCCCGAAACGCGACAAGCCGAAACTGGTCACTATGACGGGCTTTACACCCATGTACTGTGGTCGTGATCCAGACGGGCACCGACGCCCTACCACCTGGCTGCTGGTCGTTTAGCACCACCCAGGAGTCACGTGTAGAGAAACTAGGGTAAAGCCTACGGACGCGAGCAGCTTCGACTCCCAAAATAATATATATTTTTATATATTAGGTCCTTACATATGAAATTGGCGTTTTTCGTACTGGCCACTTTAATCACAAATTTCTCCTCTTTGGTAAGGAATTCCAAATTCAAATTTGTACAGCTATAGACTCATGTATTTGTGCTTCGATGATCGTCATTCATTTGTTTTTTTCTTCTGTTTTTTTCTGTTTGCGTCACTCATTTTACAAAATGGAAAACTTAAAATATCGCATTATTTACGAGTACGAGTTCCGCCGTGGCACTAGTGCTGCGGAAACAACTCGAAGGGTGAATGATGTGTATGGCGGTCGTGTTGCAAAAGAAAACACAGTTCGTTTTTGGTTCCAACGTTTTCGTTCTGGAAATTTCGACCTGCAGAACAAGCCCCGTGGACGGCCTGAGACTCAAGTTGATAATGAAGAGTTGAAGGCTATTGTGGAAGCGGATCCATCGCAAACCACGTCCGAGTTAGCTGCAGGCTGCGATGTTAGTGATAAAACTGTTTTAATTCACTTGAAGCAAATTGGGAAGATTAAAAAGCTTGAAAGGTGGGTACCTCACGAATTGACTGAAGCAAACCGGCAAACGCGCGTCGACTGCTGCGTTACATTACTAAACCGGCACAATAATGAAGGTATTTTAAACCGAATCATTACCTGTGATGAAAAATGGTTTCTTTACGATAATCGGAAGCGCTCAGCGCAATGGTTGGATCCTGGCCAGCCAGCCAAATCCTGCCCCAAGCGAAAATTAACCCTAAAAAAGTTACTTGTAAGCGTTTGGTGGACTAGTGCCGGTATTGTTCATTACAGTTTTCTCAAATCTGGCCAGACTATTACGGCTGATGTCTATTGTCAGCAATTGCAAACCATGATGGAAAAGCTAGCGGCTAAACAACCTAGGCTGGTCAATCGCTCCACGCCACTGCTGCTTCACGACAACGCTAGACCACACACTGCGCAACAGACGGCTACTAAATTAGAAGAGCTTCAATTGGAAAGTCTAAGACATCCTCCGTATTCCCCGGACCTTGCTCCAACAGATTACCATTTTTTTCGAAATTTGGATAACTTCTTGCAAGGGAAAAAATTCAACTCCGATGGGGCAGTCCAAATCGCCTTCAAAGATTTTATTGATTCCCGTCCGACTGGTTTTTTTAGTAAAGGGATCAATGACCTACCTATGAGATGGCAAAAGTGCATAGAAAATAATGGTTCATACTTTGATTAATTAAATATATTATATTAAAAAATATTCGACTTTTTGTTCCTCCCATACAAAACGCCAATTTCATATGTAAGGACCTAATATATATTTTGTGACTACAATATATGTCATAGAAAATATATTGTACATTTTGATAAACTCTGAGAAGTTGAGCTTCTGAGAGTTCGGAGTAATTTTAGCGTCAGAATTCTTGCAAACATATATTTAATAATTTATTTATAATTAACGGAACTAATATAGTTTAAATTGTTACTATGCGTCATAGTTAGGCAATATGTAATCAGATTAATGATTAGCTATTAGAAAATGTGATCGTAATTTTAATTTCGTTAATGTGTAATCATTTAACCGTTTGAATGCGGAACAAATATTGTAAGCATATGCCAAAAATGCGGATAATTTCTGAATATAATATATATGAATTCAAAACCAGTCTTCCTATGTTACTAAATGACACCTTTTTCCAATATTTCAATGTTCACCGTCCGTCCAGGTATGTATACAACATTTTATTAGACTCATCTACTCCACCCATGAACCTATTATAATTATGGATTACATAAAACAAGAGGAGCGACATTTCGCTCCCCCAATTTTGACATATAATCAGAGGAGCGATATTTCGCTCCTCCGCACTCAAACGGTTGAACCCTTCCTTACATTAATGAGTCATAAATTTGTATGCAATTAAGGTTTCATTAGTATTTTAAACATAGATGGGCAAAATCGTAATCATTAATCTGATTACATTTTTCCCATCTATGCTATTCGTTCTTTTTGTATTTTAAAATTAATAACGATAATTTATTCAAGTAGTATACATATAAGAAGTTTGAGAATAATATTACGATATTTTTATAATTGCTAATGAAGTCACTTTTTTAGTAATTTTCCTAAAAATATTAACAGTAGAATAAATTGGGGTTTTACAATTTATTAATAGTGTAATGTATTACAGTAAAATGTTAGATTTTACTTAAATTTATTTATATTTCGTCAGCATTTTGTATAGGAAATATACATATACGTACATAAGTTACGAGGAAGGCGATTGATTTTATGTCAATTTATATGAAATGTTTATAAGAAATACCCATGGGTATTTCCTCTATGGTATCTACTCAACTCGTGAAACAGGTCCCTTGTTTAGTTAGTATAACATTACGTTGCCTGTATGTAAAATTCCCGACTACGACTACGTCAATGGCGAACAGGATAAATAAGATAACATTTCTTTTGAAGTGTCACATCTGGGAATATACAAGCTCTTTGGGGGTACCACTGTGTTATCTCTCTTTCTTCAAATTTAACAATAGAAACTTCTTCTTTAGTCTTAACAATTCGTGTAAAATAATTAAATGATTTAAAAAATTTAAGGTTTTGTCTCTACTAATGTTTTTTTTTTTTATTCGAAATAATTTATACGATTGCGATTATAGTTACCTTATTTACTATCTTGTCTTTTTTATTTTGTCTTTAAATGTATCGTTCCTCTTATTTTTTTTAGGATTTAATTATGATATTCTTTTTTCACTTTATTGTAAACTACCGTTAAATATTAATTATAGCATATGCTGTAGTGCCTTATAATGTTGGATTCATTTATATATATAAATTACCTATGTTGGGTAGCCATTAATATAACTTGTTAATCCCGAACTTTAAATGTTATTAACTTCAGTAGTATGCCCTCTGGCTAAAACTTCCACTAACTTGTCAGTGGAAGACCACTTCTTGATATTCCAGTTTTCCACCAGTCTGAACCTAGAAATATAGTGTAAACCTGTGACTTTACCGAGGATATCACGAGTGATCAGCTATACGCGGTAATAAATAGAAAAAAGATGTATCGGTTTAAAAAAAAACAATCTCAGACATGTTGACGACTATAATAAAAGTAATTTCCGAAAACTTTTTTTTTTTTTTTTTTTTTTTTTTTTTACTTGGGGAAAATCCTCATAGGACCGTCCCGGCCGCGAAGGGGTAGGCAGCCGGGGTGTGCCGGACTTTTACCAGCTAAAAACCCCAAGGTGACTACTTCTGCGAATTAGTGGGGACTGCGGGTCCTGTAATCAAATCGCCGCAGCCCCACTACGCCGCGCCTGACAGGCACAATCACGGGGGGGAGACGCCACCTCCCCCGATATCACCTAGTATACTTCAGCAGAGCGCGTCACAACGCACCGCCGTCTTCTCGGGGATTGCTGACCGGTCGCTCAGAGCCCCCACCCTGAACAGCCACAACCCCTAAGACATCAGCTGGCCGGTCGTGGTTCGACCGATCCGCTGGGACTGATATGCCGGGGCGGTTGTCGACAGCCCGGCGTCTTCTTCGAGCGGCCTTCTGCCGTTCTCGCTCGGCAGCCTCCTTCTGGGACATAACTTCCTCACAGAAGGAGGCCACGGCCCTCCAGTTGCCATGCCCTGCCAGCATGGCCGACACCACTGCCGGCAGGGAGAGGTCGTGTCCGATCCATCGGACCAGGTCCCGCCGCTCGCTGTCCCACGCCGGACAATGTGCGAGCGTATGCTGGGCGGAATCTAGGTCCGAACTGCAGTGGTAGCACCGGGTCGTTGCTTCTCGTCCAAACCGGCACAAGTACTCAGGGAAACATCCATGACCCGTGAGTACCTGTGTCAGATGGTAGGTGACGTGATCTCTGCTATCAAGCCAGGCTTCGAGGTTCGGCAAAATGGCGCCGACCACGCGTTGGCGCATGCAGCGCTCCTCATTAAGCTGCACGCGCCACGTATTTACGGCTGATCGGCGCTCTAGCGCCTTCAGCCTCTCGAGCGCCATAGGAGGCACGCTTTCGCCTCTCAGGCGGGATTCGTGGACCCGGTTGAAGACTGCCAAGTCCACTTCCGCCTGGATATTAAAGGGCAAAAAGCGTGCCAGGATCGTCGCCGCCTCATAGGAGATTGTTCGATAGCCACGTGCGATCCGTATGGCCATCAACCGCTGCAGACTGTGTAACTTCTGCCTGCAGCGGCGGACGCGCAGTCTGTGACCCCAGACTGGCGCCCCGTAGAGAGCCACGGACCGCACGGCTCCGGCATAGAGGCGGCGCACTCCCTCAGACGGTCCCCCGAGATTGGGTAGGAGTCGATGCAAGGCACCCACTACCCTCTGAACCCGGGGGACGAGGCGCTCGATGTGTTCCTCGAAGCCCCAACGACCGTCAAGGGTGAGCCCGAGGTACTTAATGAACCGGCCCACCCTTATATGTACGTCACCTATTCTGATCCACGAATCGGGTGGTTCCCTACTTCGCGGCAGTTTATGGAACCATAACGCCTCGCATTTATGAGGCGCTACCCGCAAACCCAATTCATGGATCTTAGAAACGACCCGTGCTACTCCATGCTCGGCGAGCTCGGTGGTCCCTGCGAAGGATTCCCCGGCAGCAAGTACTAGCGTATCGTCTGCATAACAGACGACGCTGACACCGTCGGGGAGTTCAGCACGCAAGACCGCGTCGTACGCGAGGTTCCATAAAAGGGGACCCAGAACCGACCCCTGCGGAACCCCGCAGTACACCTCCCTCGTATAGCGAATATCGTTCCGACCCACGTACGAGATGTACCTGTCGCGCAGGTACGCCCCAACGATACAGCGCAGGTAGGGGGGCACGTTATGATGTTCGAGCGCCCCCCTGATTGCAGCCCAGGGCAGGGTGTTAAAAGCGTTGGAAATATCTAAGCTTACGCCTAGGACCACCCTACCCTGAGAAACGGCTTGTTGCGACAGGGACCGAACCCTTAAAATTGCGTCTATCGTAGAACGGCCCTGTCGGAATCCGAACTGCATATCATGCAGGTCGGGGCCGACGCGCGACAGATGCCAGCTAAGACGGGCGGCAATCACACGCTCAAAAAGCTTGCCGCTCTCGTCTAGCAGACATATGGGTCGGTACGCAGAGGGAGAATCCGCGGCCCTGCCATCCTTCTTTAATAGGACCAACGCAGCCGACTTCCAGGCCCTGGGAAAGATTCCAGTACGGAGGCAGCTATCAAAAAGCTGCCTCAATCTATCGCCTAGGGCAGCCAAAGCCAAGGCCAAAGCCATGCCCGGGATCCCATCCGGACCTGGCGCAGTGTTTTTGGCTTTCAGGCGGCTGACGGCTCGATCCAGTTCACCCTTAGTCACCCCGTATTCGTCGCACCAATCGGACCCCGGTGCAAGGGTGGTTGTGGGAGTTAGGGAATCGTCATGGACCCGCGGAAAGAGACAATTAACCGTCTCAGCGACTAACTGCGGATCCATGGTTTGCGTAAGAGGAGGAACCCATGAACGGAGTTTACCCATGACAATCTTATAAGGGCGTCCCCATGGGTCCCTACTTAATCCCTCGAGTAATTCATGCCAGGATCGAGCCTTAGCGTCCGAAATTGCGTTTCGGAACGCCCATTGAGCCGCCTGATAGATGGCGTACGCTCTGGCTCTCTCGTCGGCCGCTGCTCGCCTCCTCCTTCGGGCACGTTGGAACTGGCGTCGGGTACGAAGGCACTCTGCACGAAGTTGAGTTAAGTCCTCCGACCACCAGTAGACGGCCCGATGCTTGGTGTACCTGGTCCGGGGCATAGACACGTTGCAAATTGACGTCATTTCATCTCGGAACCAGGTAAATTTCCGAAAACTATAACAATTATAGACAGCTACACTGTTTGACTTAACCCCAACTAAGCTTTGCTTATACAATGGACAAGACGAAAATATAGATACTAGAGTTGCGGCAACAGAGAATGGCAAACTAATCTGCTAACTGCAGAATAGTTTACCGCCACCGGGGCAGGAACACAGATCCTACAAGATCACAGACAGAATAGCTTTAAAGCGGAGGAAAGTAAAAAAACCTGTGATATAAAAAAAATATGATTTGTTTTTATCCCAGGTATGACCGACGTACATTATAACGAGCAATCTTTGCTCGATCAGCTGGTACTGTGCGCGGACTACGTCGACCAAGCGGAGAGGTACGAACTGCTGGGGCCTCTGTACCGGCTGATAATACCAATTTACGAGCGGAGAAAGGACTACCAGGTAAGCGGGAAACGTATTTATCGTTACGGTTTAAAAGTGACAGATATTTATACATAAACATTAGCTGACCCGGCAAACGTTGTTTTGCCATATAAGTTATTTCTAGGTAACATTTACAAAAAAGACGATAATTGATCAGTTATCGAGCGGGCTGAAAAATGATTGATTTACTAAAATGGCTATTAAAAAATAGGGGTTGGTAAAAGGGTAAACATTTAGGGTTGTATGTATTTTTTAATGCTACATTATCCATACTAATATTATAAAGAGGAGAGATTTGTTTGTTTGTTTTAATGAATAGGCTCCGAAACTACTGGACCGATTTCAATTTTTCAATCGAAATTTTTGTACAAAATTAAAAAAAAAAATTAAGGGTAACCCTTATCACTTAGGGGTATGAAAAATAGATAGTAGCCGATTCCCAGACCTACTGAATATGCATATAAAATTTGGTAAAAATCGGTAAAGCCGTTTCGGAGGAGTAAAGTAACTAACATTGTGACACGAGAATTTTATATATATAAAGATAACAGTGGCAATAGTATAAGTGGGAACGCGAAGGATCCCAGACCCTGTATTATGACACGTACCTCGGGGTTCTTCCAGATTAAGCATGGATTTAGGCACCATATACTCACCGGTGAAACGAAAAATCGTGACGAAGCCCACACGGCATCTAATAGAAATGTCATGCGTACTAGTGCTGTGAGTACGGCGCTCAGCTGCCCTACTGGTCGTGTTGGGCACGACATGTAAGCACAAAGTGAATGAGCCACTAATCATAGATGGGCAAAACGTAATCAGATTAATGGAAATGATTAATGATTACATTTTACGTTTTTTATTACCATTAATATGACTGCATTTTGCTCATTTATGTTTTAAACACTACAAAATCCCAGATTGTATACACATTTATGATTTCTTAATGTTTTAAATGGGTTTAATCATGATTACAGAGCAAGAAAATTAAAATGACGACTACATTTTGTAATCGTTCATCATTAATCAGATTACATTTTGCCCATCTCTGCCACTAATAAATCTCTCTTCACCCCGAAAAGGATATAGCGCAACGATATTACTATTATTTTACACTGGCCCGACAAAATAACTACAGCACATCTGATGGAAAGTATAGTATAGTCAAAGAACGCCAGCGACTTCCAAGATATAGGACAGTCGCCGTCGTTATGCCGGCCTACATATACCACGACAGAAAGTCTCTTAGTGTATATACAACTGAAGGTATATAAGCTAATTCTGGAACGTGATAAGCAGACGCGAGTCACTATAACGGTTTTTGTACTTGTGGCTTTTTTTTATCCTGGGTCGGCATAGGGACCAAAAAACGACTGCAACTGTCAACAATAAATAAACAATCGAAAGTCGCAGAGGTCAAAGAATCGTTACAAACAAATTTGTTTTTTTTTTTTGTAAGTCACATTGGTGACAGGTAACACATTGCTTTGTTACAAACCCGTGCTTACCACCAGGCTCTGCTGACCTGCTACCAGCATCTAACGAAGGCGTACGCCAAAGTGATAGAAGTGACGTATTCGGGGAAACGACTGTTGGGGAGGTTCTACAGAGTCGTGTTTTACGGGAAATCCCACTTCGCTGACGATGAAGAAGGCGTAGAGTTTGTATACAAGGAGCCAAAGCTAACGTCACTGAGCGAGATTTCTGAGAAGCTGCAGACGTTCTACGAACAGAAGTTCGGTTGCGGTCACGTCAAGATGATTATGGATTCGGCGCCGGTGAGTTTGCGTCATTAAATAAATAAATACATTATTCATAGACCTATAATAAATTTACGTATGATTGATGAATCTCATGTTAACTAAAGCTAAACCTGCTCATTAGGGTGGGCCATATTTTCAAATTGAAATTTTAAAATTATTTTGGACATCTGGATACTCTTTTTTTGGTATCCCGAGGGGAAAATCCTGCATAGGACCATCAGGGCCACTGTGAGGGCAGCGACCCCTCTTACTGACTAAAAATCCCCGGAGTGTTCCTCTGATTGCTCCACCCGGGCCTGGGAAGCCAAATTCGTCCAGACGCCCAAGGAATAAAAGACCTTGTTGAAGCTATCCTTCTGGGGGAGGAGTGGGAGTAAAAATCCACCTCTTCAAAACCTCTCCCTCAGGCGGCGCGCCGGACACTGCACACCGCCTCCCTCTCATCCGGCCAGCAGACTCCCTCAAGTCTACTGCCCGGCTATTGTCACCGGGGGATGTCGCGCTCGCTCTGGGCGAACGCGTCCCTCCGGCGACGGTGCCTTGGCCGCCAAGTGACCAGAGAAGATGTTCGCTCTCTGAGACTTTCGGCGGCCTCCTTCTGCTTCATCACAACTTCGCAGAAGGATGCTCCCTTTCCTCGTCCCAGGCTGGGCACACCATCTGGATACTCTTTAGTTTAGCCTTATGTTACTATCCCTGGACTGTTCTTATCTTTCGAAGGCAATCAATAGAGCATTTACCGCAGCGAGTTTAAAAGATTTTTGCCAGGACCAGCTTCATCTAATGGTGTTCCAGTTTCCCCTGTGTAATGACGACCATGATTCTTTGAATCTTTTCGAATAAAGAAATGTCATGAGAAGTGAATATCGCACAGTGGGTTGGAACAGTACTTTCGTAACAATATCAATATATAAAAAAAAAATGGAAATGTTGAGCACTGCTTTTAGCTCCACTTAAGACATTGAAATTTTTGCACTATACTACTATCAACTTCAGTAAAAAAACTGGAGGGTGCCCGGGTCATAAAATGAATTTGAAAATTTTGGACCACCCTACTGCTCACCCTCTCTTACGTGTGTGTGTCAGAGATGGGCAAAATGTAATCAGATTAATGATTAACGATTACGTTACATTTTGTAATCATTAATCATGATTAATGATTAACAAAATTAATCAAAAAAAGTAATCATTTTTCAGTGATTAAGGATTATTAATCTTTAATCGGATTACAATTAATCATGATTACTTTTATGATTACTTTTCTGTTTGATACGTAAAATGTGCTACCGACAGCAGAGCGGCGCTCGCCTTTTTTTATTTATAGTATACGACTACTACTAGCTAAACTGGCGAACTGAGTACTACCATATAGTTAGGTGTTAGGGCGATTACCCGAATTGGGTTATGACCGCAGTACAATAGTGCAAAGACCAGCATAGTGACTCGCTTCGACCTGACTACTTTCAGGATCAGTTCGTGCTCGGTGGACATTACGTAAATCCAACGAAATCTAGTTAATCATTGATGATTTTACCATTGTTCTGAGTGATTCCTGGACTATTAGAACTGATTATCAAAATACCGCCCATATTTTACTGAAATACCGTCTCCAACTCGATAATCCACGCCCGCCTTCGGGATGGAGATAGAGAGAGCAAGATAGCGCAAAATTTTAATTGATCAGAATAAGACATTATTTTCTCAAATTTACACAAGCTTCTATAGCGCAGAGCGCAACATCACCTTTCTTGGTCATCCGTCTCTCTCTACCGACTCGGTTTCGTCTTTGATGTAAACCGAGCCGCCGCGCCGCACACGTTCGTATCGTATTTTGAATTTTAACTCATAATTAAAGTTGAGATATAGATTAAATTTTTTTTCCGGATAACTGTCGTTCTACCTAATAACTTTGATTCTTACAATAAATCAGCGGGACACATACATAGTTTTTTTTCTCAGTTCGCTTCATTTTTTTCGCATTTGACTTCCATATTCTTAAAGACTAAGGAATATAGTACTCAGAAAAAAAGAAGCAAATCGACAACCGGGCACGCGCCATTTTTATCTCACTAACAACGCTTTTTGGTTTACCAATATATATATATATATTGTTTAATGAGTAATAAAAGTAAAAAATAGTAATTTCATTTTTCTGTTTTAAAAATTTAACTTTAACTTAAAGGATTGCACACAAAGTCTTTGGCCATTATCAGAAGTATTCTCCATCTCCAAGGCGGAAGTGGATTATCGGGTAGGAGTCGGTATTTCAGTAAAATATGGGCGGTACTTTGATAATCACTTCTAATAGTGCAGGAATCACTCAGAACAATAGTAAAAGCATCTATGATCAGCTAGATTTCGTTGGATTTATTTAATGGCCACCGAGCACGAACTGATCCTGAAAGTCAGGTCGAAGCAAGTCACTATGCCAGTTTTTTCACTTTTGTACTATGGTCACGACCCAATTCCGGCAATTACCCTACCAACTCAAACGGCTGAAAGCACAAAAAATGGTCCTGAACGTAATCAGGTCGAAGCGAGTTACTATGAGTTGGTAGGTTTATTGGCCGAACAATGTCGTGACTCGTGACCACAGTACACAACTGCAAAGACCCTTATAATGATTATGATTCGCTCAACGAGACGGATATTTGGGGGCGGACTTGCACCGGCTAAAACCACCGGGTGCCAGCACTGCCTAATCTTCGCCTTCGCTGGGCCTAGGAATCCAGATACTTCCTAGGGGCCCGGCGAGCGCTTGGTCTTAGACAGGCCTCCTCCCTGGGAGAGGGTCGTAAAACTACCCAAACAATACTTCCCATTGGGGCGGCGTGTGAGCACACACACGACGACACCACCCCACCCTCCGCTGAACGCCACCCTCCACTCTCCGCTGGACGCCCCCCCCCCTCTCTGCTAGACGCCACCCCTACTTTCTGCTGGACGACACCCCAACTCTCCGCTGGACGCCACCCCCCCCACTCTCTGCTGGACGCCACCCCCCACTCTCCGCTGGATCCCCCCGATCTCCGTTGGATGCCACCCCCCCACTCTCAGCTAGACGTCACCCCCACTCTCCACTGGACGCCACCCGCCACTCTCCGCTGGAAGCCACCCCCCACTCTCCCCTGGACACCCCCCCACTCTCCGCTGGACGCCACCCCCACTCTCTGCTGGACGCCACCCCCCCTCTCTCCGTTGGACGCCGCCCCTCACTCTTCGCTGGACATCACCCCACTATTAGACGGAAGTTTGGAGTAATATTTAATTCGAAATAAAATAACTTGAAAATTAAATAAACGAGTATTTAAATCGGTCTCTCTCTCAGCCAGAACACAAAAGTAATCATTAAAATAATCATGATTAATTGAATGATTACTGTAATCAAGATTAATGATTACTCATGTAATCATGATTAAAAGTAATCAGATTACAAGTAATCATGATTACATTCGTCATGATTACTTGTAATCTGATTATTAATCTGATTAAAAGTAATCATGATTACGCCCATCTATGGTGTGTGTGTACCGTATTCACATCGAAACGGCTGTACCGATTTTAGCATAAATTTAGATTAGACCTTGGAGATTGACATGATTTCCTTTCGTTATGAAAATAAACCTTGAAAGCTTTGAAGTAAGGGATGCAACTTACTACATCCTACATATCATAAATACACTTATATAGGGATACAGGTAACTAACACAAAACCTCTCAAGGGGGACTTTGGTATATCAAGACTAACAACTTTTGTTCTACCGCTTTTCATAATTCAATCTTTTTTCCCCATACAAAAAAATTAATAAATCAAATTTGCAGTTTTGATCTTCTTAACACTCTGAAAGGCGGCGCGATGCAACTGGGGCAGACGATTTCGTAGCATCAGCTGACTGAACTTTAAACATAGAGCTAACGATTGATAGAAATCCCCACTAAAACTAAAAAAATATATATCTTAAGATGTGTTAAGTTTTGGCAAAAGTCATAGAACAAAAGTTGCTAGTCTTGATGTACCTAAGTTACCTTTAAGAGGTTTGGCGTTAGTTGCCAATAACGTTGTATACATTTCATTTCCTGTAATAATTTATTTATTTATTTATAAGTACACTTACACAGTCTACATTAACACATTAAACTATATAAAACATGAACAAGATACATTATAAATGCGACTATATTTAAAAGTGTAGACTACATGCACAGAAGAAAAGAAAAAAAATACGAGTAACACAAAAAGAAATAAACTAATCTAATTAAACTAATTAAAATGTAACTTAATTTAAACTGACTTTTAATTTAATTATAATTCTGTTTTCATTGAGATTTTTAGTCGTTTTTTTTTTATACCGACTCGACACAGTGACTGCACCATACCTGATGGGAAGCATGGAGCAGTCCAAAAAACGCCAGCGACTATCGAAAGGTAACACAAAACCCATCGGTAGTCGCAGCGATCATGCCGGCCTGCACAAATCTCTTCACGCTACGTTTAAAGGATCCCATATAATAGGGTGGTGGGAACACGCTCGCCGGAAGACCATTCCACAGCCCAACGACACGGCAAAAGAAGGAGTTTGTCTTTGTGATAACATTTTGTGGTGCAGCTAGTCTCTACCGCGTTCTCGCTGCTGGCCCTTCATTAATCCAGAGTGGGGCACGACTCGTGTAGGTAAACCGCGAGGAGCTGGACGGCAAGCTGGCGCACATCCAGGTCACGTGGCTGCGCGTCGCGGGCGAGGGGGGCGCCACGGCCGCGGGCGAGGGCGCGTTCGCGCGCGCACACAACGTGCGCCGGTTCCTCTTCGAGACGCCGTTCACGCGGCAGGGCTCCGCACGGGGACCGGTGCACCATCAAAGGCTGCGTATCACGCATCTCACCAGTAAGCTTATTTTTTTTTAATACCAAAATATCACAGTTCTTATTTGTCGAGGTGGGTACTAGTTCCCCTTCAACACATAAAAAACAATAGCAATTACCCGGACCGGAAGTTAAAAAACAATAAAAATATAGAAAGTAATATAAATAACAAACTCCATACTCCCCCAAGCCGACTGGTCATCGTGGGGGATAATGACCACAACCCTCTATAGGATCAAAAACAAATTAACATCGCTACACTAAATACACGCTCTTTAAATTCGGAAGAAAAACTGTTAGAATTGTAATTAGCTTTGGACAGTATAAAATGGGACATTCTAGGAATAAGTGAAATGAGAAGGTTAGGAGAAGAAAAGGGCTTAAATGGCGTTGGTCAGGCTATATGTTGCGTGATAACAAACAAAAATTGACCAGGAAGATTACGCAATGGTATCCCAGAAACGGAAAAGAAATAAAGGAAGACAAATCAAGAGATGGGAAGATGATTTAAAAAAGACGACAGGAAAAACATGGCTAAGGGAAGCTAGAGATAGAAGAAAATGGAAATCCTTAGAGGAGGCCTATGTCGGAAGACAAGTAGAGTGGTTAAAAAAAAAAGAGAAAAAGGAAAAAAAAGTTGTATGTAAAAATATTCTATAATAAAGGCTTATATTATTATTATTTATTTGTCGAGACCTTCTGTCGGGTCGCGGTACGTGTGGGTTTCACTTTGAGCTTATATCTCGTGCACAACGGTGACCATTAGCGCAGCTGATCGCCCTTCTCAGAGCACTTACACATGACATTTCTGCATGCTATGCGAGTTTTCCCGGGATTTTTTTCCTTCACTGGTGAGCAGTGACGTGCATGGGTATTTGAACAAGGTATGCAGACTTCGCGTAATTAATTTGAATGTATATTATTATTGTAAACATTCTATTTTTCTCATAGGAAAGTCACATGGCATAGATATAGAATAAGTATCATTAGGAATATTTCCTTTTCTTTTGTTTACTTTAAGTAATTCATCCCAGACTTATATATTGCAAGGGCATGCAATGCTTTCATGCATCTATGGGATGACCGCTACTGCTGGTGAGCATGCGGTGTCTATGCTTGTATTTAACCGGGAAAATTCTCTAGGAACGCGCCGGGATTCGAACCTACGACTGTTCGCGTTACCACACGTAGATACCGGTAACTTATCCACAAGCCAACACAGCTACTTTTTTAAAATGAAAATGTTTTATTGATTCTATTTAATATATAAGCGGAGAACTGGTTCCCGTACGTGGTGCGGCGCGTCCGCGTGGTGGACACGCAAGTCGAGGAGAAGAGCCCGATAGAGGTCGCCGTCGCCGAGATGGAGAGCCAGGTCGCCGAGCTGACCGAGATCGTCAACGCGAAGGCTCCAGACCTCAAGAAACTGCAGCTCAGGTAATCTCAACTCTAAGAAATAATGCCAGAAAAAGCAGTCATCTGGCACACAAAATAACATACAACACAGAAGGATAGGTTAATGAAGATAGAAAACAATAAAAGCAAATAACACCCTGTGCTTACGAACGGCTTACAAATACATCACCCAGCTTATCCTGAAAATAACTGAAAAATTTCATAAAACTTTTGGTGTTGACGTTTTAAAAGTTAACTGAAAAGTTTCATAAGATATTGTTATCAAGCCTTAAGTTATGCAAGATCAACCGGGCAGTAGACTTGAGGGATTCTGCTACCCGGATGAGAGGGAGGCGGTGCACAGTGTCCGGCGCGTCGCCTGAGAGAGAGGTTTTGGAGAGGTGGATTTTTACTCCCACCCCTCACCCAGAGAGATAGCTTCAACAAGGCCTTTTGTTCCCTGGGCGTCTGGACGAATTTGGCTTCCCAGGCCCGGGTGGAGCAATCAGAGGGACACCCCGGGGATTTTAGTCAGTAGGAGTCTGACACACCGGGGTCGCTGCCCTCACAGCGTCCCTGATGGTCCTATGCAGGATTTTCCCCCCGGGATACCAAAAAAAAAAATGCAAGATCAAAGATTGATTAATTGAATAAACTGAAATCTGTTTAGACAGTTATGAACTGTTTAAATTAGTGATGCCACGAATAGTGAATTGGCCGAATACCGAATATTCGGTAACGCTGTCGGCCGAAGCGCCGAATATTCGGCATGGAATACATGCTTGTCGGGGGCGCGTTAGCTGGATCAAGGCAAGTTGCAACCTGTTTTCCTCGTTGCGTTGGCGCGGCCAGCAAAGACAATACAATACCCGATACAAACGAAAAACAATACCCAAACCTTACGAAATTTGCTAAAGTTTATCTTTCTTCTCCTGGAAGTAGCGTGTTTAGTGAGAGGTTATTTTCTGAGGCTAGTAACATTTACGATGAAAATCGTAATCGTTTGCTACCAAAAAATGCTGAAAAGCTTATTTTCATCCATCACAACTTACCACTGATCAATTTTAATTACTAAAGTGTTGTAATTTGGAAATAAATAGATAATTTTGAGTAATATAACGTGCCTTTTTTACATGATTTGGTATTCGGTATTCGGCCGAATAGTACGTACTATTCGGCCGAATACCGAATAGCAAAAAAAGTGGCCGAATAGGCCGAATACCGAACAGTTGCCTAATATTCGTGGTATCTCTAGTTTAAATCACTGACGGTCATACATACATTCGGTCATGCGTTGCAGGTTGCAAGGCAGCGTGTGCGTCCAGGTGAATGCGGGCCCGCTGGCGTACGCCAACGCGTTCCTGGACCCGGCCCTGGCGCCCATGTACCCGGACGACACCGTCGACAAGCTCAAAGCTATATTCAAGTTAGTCTTCACGCGCTTTTTTTACACTGGGTCGACATAGTGACTACAGAGCACCTGATGGTAAGTACAGTGTAGTCCAAAAACGAAAGCGACTATCAAGGGATGGAAATCCATTGATAGTCTACATCGTCATGTCGGCCCACATATACCACGACTGAAGGTCTCTAGGTGTATGAGCTACTGGATATACACAAGCAGATCCCGAAACGCGACAAGCTGAAGCTGGTCACTATGACGGGCTTTACACCCATGTACTGTGGTCGCGATCCAGACGGGCACCGACGCCCTACCACCTCGCTGCTGCTCGTTTAGCACCACCCAGGAGTCACGTGTAGGGAGACTAGGGTAAAGCCTACATAATTATTCTCTTCATTTAAATAGACATTTAAGTTATTCTATTGTCATAGG
Source organism: Automeris io (assembly GCA_036320925.1). NCBI lineage: Eukaryota > Metazoa > Arthropoda > Insecta > Lepidoptera > Saturniidae > Automeris > Automeris io. The sequence continues at coordinate 5,312,630 of JAUDJH010000029.1, read as the reverse complement.
CAGAGATGGGCAAGTTGTAATCTGATTAATGCTTAACGATTACAAAATGTAGTCCTCATTTTAATTTTCTTGCTCTGTAATCATGATTAAATCCATTTAAAACATTAAGAAATCATAAATGTGTATACAATCTGAGATTCTGTAGTTTTTAAAACATATAAGAGATGAGCAAAATGCAGTCATATTAATGGTAAAAATCGCAAAATGTAATCGTTAATCATTTTCACTAATCTGATTACATTTTGCCCATCTATGGTTATAGGTCGTAATTAATAAAGTCACGCAATTACTCGAAAACAAATTTCGATAACAATTCAAATTTCGATTCTCATTCGATTAATTATTTTTACAACAACCGCTCCTCGTTGGATCAGGATAGGCTGGCTTTTATAATAATAATAATATCTTCACGCAATATCCCTTTTAGGGTGAGCAGAGATAAATTAGCGGCTATATCAACTTTGCGCTAGTACGTCGTGCCCAAAATGACTAAAAGCGCAGTTAATCGCTGTTACATATGATGATGTCCTAGCCGGTTTCGGCCACGGCGACTGTTTCAACACCGGTTAAGAAATTCGAAGTCCAGTTTTCGGAAACAGTCAATTGCGCAGGAGATATTTAAGTGCATAACTGGACGCGCAGCCAGAAAAGCACTCTCTCGTCCGAGCTCCCTCAGGCCCGATGGAAAGGAGAACCAGTACGATCGGGAGGGAGCGGGATGCAGGTTTGGTCGAGTTTTCCTTCTCTAAACACCTGGTTGAATTGCGGTGTTCAAGAGATACCTTAGTCGCCTTTTACGACACCTCAGCAAGAAGAGGGGGGTGCTATTCTATTCTGCCGGCAGCCACCACGGCTAACACGCTGTTACATATGACATTTCTATTAGATGCCAGATTTTCCTTCACCGGTGAGCATGTGGTTCACACATCACCGCATATTGTATATATGCTGGTCCCCCATCCACTAAACCACCTCACCCATTATTCATGGCACCTTTAATATACATTAAAAAATATAGTATGTTAGAGCAGGGGTCGGCAACCAGCGGCTCATAACCCATTACGGTGCGGCCCGCGCAAGTGAGAGCCGTTCCACAGAACGCCGCACCGCAGGCAATAAATTAAAAACATTTGTAGAAATAAGTTTCTATTTCATTGTTATGTGTGCGCGCGGAAATTCAGTTCAAGCGATCGCAGTCAGTAAAATGAGAGTAACAATAAATATGGTTAAAAAATTAGTTTTATTTTTTTTTATTTTTATTTTTTTTTATTTATTCACTACCATTGAACAGCACATACATATATTTTACATACGGTACAATTATAAAGCTGTGCCAATTACACAATGGTAATATTTAAAAACTAACAAAGAAAATGAATAAAACAGTAAACTCGCAACTATTAGAAATAGAAGTTTGTGCGTGTGTGCGTGCGCGTGTGTGTGTGTGTTTGTTGTGACAAGGTGAATGTAGAAAGCTATATATGATATGTTATGTGATATTTAGATGTTATGTTTAGTTTTATCTAAAATAAAATTGTGTTTATTAGATGAAATGTGGCCCGCACCAATATACTCATAATATTTGTGACACTTATATAAGAAAAGGTTACCGACCCATGTATTAGAGAATGAAAAATATTTAATTATTTCCGCGATCTTATGACCTGGGAGTCTTTAAAAGAAGAGTGAATAGGCATTTGTTAGGGGACGCGGTTCATCATCGGACTCATCTTCACCTTCCACCAGGTGTGATTGAGGTCAAGCGTTCGCCTATAAGTTATAAAAAAAAAACTTTTACAGGGTTGCCAGTGGCCCGGTACAATAACTCATTTACACAATACATATAGAAACTTACAATCAAAAAATGTACAGTTCCTATTAAGGCATCCACAACATACGTCAGAGTGGCCTGTTTGTTTATACTATATCATATTATATAATACTATATTATATAATATAAAATATGAACTATCACTGTAAGTACATGTTCTTCTTGTTTCAGAGAGTTCCTTACGATATGCCACTCGGCGCTGCAGCTTAACGCCAAGCTAATAAGCTCAGACCAGACTCCGTATCACGAGGCTCTCGAGGCCAACTACTACAAGCTCAGCGACTCGCTGTCCTCCGTGCTGGGCCAGCCGCTACAGGACATCCTGCTGAACGGGAACCTCACCGCCACGCTCACCGGCGTCGAACTCGACTCCAGCAATGCCTAACATGCCAACAAATATATCGATATACCTAGCCTTTATCGAGCATATGATGATATCGTAGTGGTTTTTTTAAATCGATTGTACAGTTTTTATACTGGTGTGACAAAGTGTCTGCGTTGATTCTGATGGTATGTACAGCTCAGTCCAAGAACAGCCGCGACCACCAATGGACGAAAATCCGCTGACAGTCGCCATTGACATGTCGGCCCACATATACCATGACGGAAAGTTTATGAAAAACTGGATATACATAAACTGATCCCGAAACGAGTTGCTATGACGGTCTTCGCACTTGTGTACTGTGGCCTCGACTGGGCAATCGTCCTTCCAGCTCAAAAAACTAAGTTGCTTATTGAAAAATCTTTAAACTTCTATCAAATCTATGATACGGGAAATTGCCCTAGTAAATTGTGTTACACGTTATGCTGTTTAGTATAAAACAACTAAAGGAATAATGTTATTCGAGCCTTCGGTCGAATTTATAGCGAAGATAACCGACGTAGCTGTAGTGTCGTGTGAGCTGCAGACGAGGTCGGACGTGTCTCCGTCTGACCACTGATGTAGTGATGAAAATGCCCGGGAATTTTCCCAAAGTACCCAAAACTTTCGAGAACATTCCGTAAATTCTCGGGAATATTCCCAAGGAAGTTTTGGGCACTTTGGGAATATTCCCGGGCATTTTCATCACTACACTGATGGGTAGCGAGCGACATCAGAGCGCTCCGGGACGGTTATACTGTTTCACAGCGTACAGTTCAATAGTTAATGTTTTATCGACAATGCTGTTTATTATAAAATCGATTAATGCTAAAAAACATTTACAAGACAACTACTGTCACAGATGACAAACAGGTATTAATAACCTATATGAACGTAGTCGATTATTTCGGTAGAAGGATGAAGATCATTCTAGAACTTTTATCAACGATGCTTGAACAAAATGGATTGTTTACTTGTAAATCAATGCGATTTTTATTCGCTGACTAATTTCTGTCAATTAAAATTCTTTTATCTTTGGATTTGTTGTTACCATATATATAAACTCTTTGTGATATTTTCTCCTACTACATTTTCAGTAACAAATTCGATTTTAGCTCTATTTTGACTCGTGCCTTTTAGACTCACCTTAGGGACTGATATACTAAAAGTTAATTTGTTTTTGACCAAAGTAATTTCTGGACTGGATTTCTGTGTAAAAATAAAACTAATCTCGATAACTTTTAAATGAAACTTTATCGTTCCAATAAGTTAGATTATTAAACAGGGATATGTTTTTTAAAAATATATTTCGACTTAATTAAAATAAAATAGATCTGAACAAAACGGGTTAGTGCCATAACTTTTGTTTATCATATGGAACTGCTTGAAACAAGGATTTTTTTATATATATTATTGTTGTAATAAAGAAACTTTGAAATTATAATTTAGTATGTTCCAAACTATTTAGGTTTCATAGCAATAAAACAATATGTGTAAACATAAATACGAACGTGTGTAAGTGTAGAAATTTCGTTGCTCCGACTTCCTGGTGCACTTTAGACCCCAAGGACACGCGTCCTGACTAGTGATGAAAATGCCCGGGAATTTTCCCAAAGTGCCCAAAACTTGTATGGGGAATATTCCCGGGAATTTACGAAATGTTCGCGGAAGTGCTGGGCACTTTGGGAAAATTCCCGGGCATTTTCATCACTAGTCCTGACCCCCTTTTTTATATAAAATATACTTCTCGATTATTATCTATAACTAATGTCTGAATAAAGGTTTTACCTTCGACAATAAAATCACATTCGATAAAAGTTTGAAATGAGCTGAAATTTTGACTACAGCCTAAAGTTTAGCCTTTCTGTACATGGCAACATGTGGAACAACGAAATATATCATTTGGTGTAAAAATAAACTGCTCATACATTTAGGTATAAAATTAATATCATTTATAGCACGTATTGGACGTTGAATTAGAAGTAAAAAGATTTTAGAAAATAATCAAATTCTCACGATATAAAAAATGATAGTAATCAAGCGTTTTTTAACACGTTCCCGCCGGCATGTACCGCTAATGGTACATTGAGGACTGTTCCATCGGGCGGCGTGTACCATTTATGGTACATACACAATTGTCCCATCGAGCGGCGTGTACTATTTATGGTTCAATGAAAGAAATCAATTGAATTTGTATTTTTTGCTAATAAAAAGAAAAAAGTTTGCAAATGAACGCAGGCATAGTCAGCAGAAGCACTTAATGAGGGCTATGCGATTACGTGCAAACGGCGCCGCCCGATGAAACAAATTTGATTTTACAGAGCCGTTAGATGCCGAAGACAGCGAATTCAGCCGCCGCGGGCGGGAACAGGTTAATGCTTCTATTTCACATACTATGAGTGATTTACGAATATTAACTTCGTCAAAAAGGCACAAAATATTTAATTTATAGAATCGTAAAGACGTAACGTAAGAAACGTTAAATAAACATTAAAAATAAAAACTCGACGATAACAATGACATGTGATCAATTTATCTGACTTTAGAGTAGATCCTGTAGGTAGGTAGTAAATATTTAAAATTTTCTATTCAATTTTATCGTAAGCTAACGGAACGATGATCATATTCCAAAACTTTGGAAAAAAATAAGGATTTTTTAACAAATATATTGCTTTTACTAATGTGATTGTAGCTTAGGATTGCAAAAATTGATTTTTTTTATTATCTTACAAAAATCTTTTTAGTACATTATATCTACGGTTTTTAGCTTTTTAGTTCCTTGTATTATTTCCATGGACAGCTTTAGTTAAACAAAATAAAAAAAAAAAAATGTTTTTATACTGCAATTTGTTTAATATTCTCGTAAATAAATTTGACACTTTAACTTCAATTTTTTTTTTTAATAAATATTTTGGTTTTCTTAATTTTTATCTTGGTATCAAAGGACTATAGGAAATAACTATCGATTTTTACCATCGTCATACCTACTTGCAATATTGATTATCATAGGTTTGCAGTGTGTTTTGTATACTTGCTAATGTGTTGGCTAATTTAAAGCATCGATGAGTTTCTTTTTCTTTTCATTGTATTTTTTTAATTTATCGATTTGAACAATATATGTATATTTGAAGAAAATGTAATTTAAAACATTTAATGTGTGTGAATATAATTATTAAATTATATATAGTAGATATTATTATTAATTTGAAACTTCTCTACTCTATGAAAATAATAAAATAACAAAGAGGAATCTGGAACATTTCATTGATGGAATAGAGCGGGGACAGTTCACGATTCCGTTACGAACGGTTTATATTTAACGTCTCGTTATAAGTAACGTCAAAGAATCATATCCAGCTCGAAGTGAGATAAAATCACTTTTAAGGAGTTTCTCTATTATCTTTGCTTATTATTAAGTTGTTAGGGCGTATTTTTTTAAATAAAATTCTTTTTTTATTTTAATTTTAACGCTTTACAATAGTAAATATTGTGTAAAAGTGGTTTTATTCTATTGCTTTAAGTTAGGCAAGCACAATATATTTCATTTTAGTAGTCACTTAAAACAGTTTTAATTTTCCCATCGATTTATTGGCCTTTAATGTGTATTACTCTGTATTAGATAGAATATTTAATATGATATTCAAAACAATATGTATAGAAGTTCGCAATGAATAACAGAAGTTTTTTTTTATGATTTTAACATTTAGTGCAAATGAGAAAGATATTTTAATGAACATTTCTGAATATTTGAGCGTTAATTCTTGATTGATAAACATGACAATTACTTTTTATATTTTATTTTGCTTTTACAATAGTTAACAAATATTATTCTCAAAAATGGGACCTGATTTAGTCATTTCGTACTATTCCCATAATTTATTTTACTTCATGCGTCCGAATTTTATGTAATAAATATTTTATTTATGTGTTAAATACTTTGTACGTCAATTTTATGTGAAGAAGTTAATATTTATTTTTGTATTCTTGTTTAATTTATTTTGTTTGTTTTATTCTAAGTTGACGTAACTGTAATATGTAAAAATTAATCTCATAATGCTATCTAAAGGAAAAGTACACTTTGTGTAGTTTTACTGAAGGTTTCATTTTACATGCATTGTAGAAAAAAAGATGTTTATATTTGTCATGACGATTTTTGATTCTAATTCGTGTATTAATATTCTCTCTAATTTTCGTTCGAATAATATTTTATCGCATTATTAAAACCTATATATTGAAAGGTAAATTTCACCTCTATAAAATATTCATGAATGGCTTATATATAGAAACTGCATATATTGGTACTCCATCCATTCCACTGTTTTATGTTATTTAATTAATACATATATGTGTTTATGAAAAGTATGATATTAATTAGTAATACTTTATCGCAGTTGCTCTTTTCTCTTTTAATAAAGTGTTAAAAGAACTTAAAAATCTCTGTATGTCATGTTTGTATCTGTAATATTAGAAAAAAATATAATCATTGACGGTACAAATATCGAAAATTTTGTGTTAATACAATAAATAATTATTTAGGACCTTAGTGCTTTAAAAACTTATTTCTGTAAAAGTATTGCATCTGATCTTTAATACTGGCTGTGTTTTATTCAATGTAATTTTGAATAACATTTATATAATAAATTATTAGCAAAAATATGCGTAAGCGACGTTTTGCTGTCGTTTTTAATATTTTAATTTGTGATTGTTATAAAAATTTTGCACGGAATTTAAAATAAGTACTCTTGTAACCACGACTTCACTGTTTTAATACATTTTGTATAAATCAAATTAGAGTTTTATTTAATTTCTTTATTTTGTTATATTAACCAGTCCTGGGTCTTTGAAAAGCCGCGGCCCGTGCCACGGGCGCCAAATTCTAGAGGTGGCAGAAGAAAACGTCACTCAGCGTGCCCCTGGATAATACATACATATATAGAAAATACACTGAAAATCTGTATAAGCATTGGTTTTGATGTTTCAAAAGTCTCATACATACAAGATGTTGTTATCGCATATAAGCTATTCAGGGTCAAAGGTCACGATATTTGTTATTTTTTTTTAATATTTCCCTTCCTATTCGATGAATTGTATTAACAAGAGTTAAGAGCTCCAAATTGTTTTCATACGAACGACATTTAAAATTCGTCAAACTTACAGACCACAATTAAATTCCCATCTATCGAGGTGAGATAAAAGTGACGTTATTCTTATCGTCGTTAAAGCTTCAAGAACGGCTTGAAGTTTGTTATTAGTGACAAAATGATCGAATTTGATGACATCTAAGCCTCGGTGAACGGCGTTATTTCGTCACTTGCAAAAATGTCTATCGCCCTGAACGCATCGGAAATTATAAAAACTGCCCATCACTAGCAATAGTAAATGTCAAGTGTCACTAAAATGTCAAATAAAAGATTGTTCAATCATTAAATGTACACAATAAAACTGCACACATAAATTTTTATTTTTCTTATTTTGCTGAGTGCGTTTTATTTAGTCAACATTAATTACGACACTCGTTGATATGGAAGACGAGTTGGAAGACAGAGTCTTGCAGCAGACGTACATTTCGTTCATGAAAATATTGTCGCGTTTGACCAACGGCGTACGGGTGGACGCTTCTGTGAGCTATTTATGGAAAATGGTGCGACTTTATTTGTTGCGATCGGAAGTGGTCGTGTTCACGGTGGGAATTATAATATTCTTGATGTATCTCCAATCGATAGAATCATGGAGTCGGACTATGCTCAGCCGGCTCTCTCAGGCCATGAGCCCCATAAGCGCGGTGCAGAGAATGAAATTAATGGAAGGATCAGAGGCAGACAAGCAAAGCTGGGAGTTAAAGGGCACGTTGAGCGCTGCTTACGCAATAAAGGGCAGAAGAATGCACATGGAAGATCGGTTCATAATTAACGAGAATATTAACAACACCGGCATCTCTCTTTTCGCGATATTCGACGGTCACGGAGGCGAATTTGCCGCTAACTACGCCAAGGACCATCTTATACAGAACTTGTATAACAAAATTGTAGAACTCAATGATTTTAAAGATGGCAAGACAATAAGTAATCCGCCTAAAGATACACCTGACGATCCTAGTCCTAAAAGAAAAGAAGACAGCCCATATTCGGAGAGAAAAACTAGTTTTAAAAAGTCAATAAGTGCAGCAGATGACACAAAAAAGAAAGAAATAACTGATCCAGAACTATTAGCTCAATTGTCTAAAGCAATGCCAATCACAAGAGAAGTGAGGCCTGCCACGAAGGCAGTCAAAAACGTGCCAATTCCTCTATCAAATTACATGGACAAAGGCAAGATCAATTACGGTAAGCTGTTAACAGATGAGGTGTTGGCTGCTGACAGGCTGCTCGTAGAAGCTGCTAAGCGATCTATGAATGTAGCCGGAACTACTGCACTTATAGCTATAATGGAGAGCAACAATTTAATTGTAGCAAATGTTGGTGACTCGAGGGGTGTGATGTGTGACTCTAGAGGCATTGCCATTCCTGTATCTTTTGACCATAAACCGCAGCAGGTAAATATATTTATACATTGGCCTTAAAAAATAACTAAATATTTTAAATACAGAAATAATATAATGTTAGAATGTTGCAAAGATGTACCTGATCTCTGTCTTTATACTAGCATGGCATAGTGACAATTTACACCTGTTGCTTAGCACAGCGCAGTTTCAAAACTGGCCTCAAATATAAAAACAAAAGGGTTCAACAATTGTCACCATGATTGGCTGGCCTGCTCAAAAGTTTCTTTTCACTTCATTTATAGATCCTGATATCATAGAAGGAAGTGATTACACTATCTGGTATATCATTCCCCAGTCAGATTACATCATAGCAATAACCAGCATTATTTTACAATTGAATGATCATGGGCAGTCAGCTTGAACAAAAGAGGAACATCATTAAATTATAAACATATCAGTCAAAAAGTTATAGATTTTTAATATTTCAACATCATTTTTTTCTTCATCTTCTCAAATATGTAGCAGTTTGCAAAACTTAGCTTTTATTTAATAAACTGATGTGTATTCCAGCTGTTACTTAGTTAACTACCAAGAGATAATATTCCTCTGGTAACCAGTGATTTTTCCAACATTACATGTTCAATTGACTTCCATCGAAATACTTTAAGAAACCTTCAAAAGAAAGAAATGATTTGTTAATCCTCAAGAACTTTATTAATCACCAAATTGTTTAAATTACACTTTGATTTGAATATTGACACAAACAGAATATTGCATGTTTGGAATTAATTGCCTCCAGACACTGTTGACCTCATGTCAACCTGAGTTTATTATGTGGTCAATGCAGGGCTAATATTGGGCAGAGCATTGTGACGTTGTCTGCTGGAATACACCGATTAGTGCAGGGATAGCTGTGTTTCCTGCAAGATTTGTGCCCAAAGAGTACAGTACAGCAGGACTGTGGCGAATGGATTACATAACCCACAGTCTTCATGTATGTGTAGAGGTAGTCAAGTTGGGGTTTATAGCAAGTACAAGACATACCCGGCATGCCTCAGTTGCCGCGAACCTCCCTCCCTTGTGCGGTGAAGACTATCGTATGAGGATTTACCCCAAGTAAAAAAAACTAAAAATTTTGTGAACCACTTGATATGTTGGCACATCAGCTAATAGATGGCTCCCTGTTATTTGATAATAATCATTTTATTTAGATAAAGAGCCATAGGTTTTGTTACACCCTCTTTATTCCATGTTTTCAGCTAGCATAGGTTAGTTTTGATTTAATTATATAATGAAATTATTATACAATCCTTCATAGATCATAATATACCTAAAAAAATATGTTACAAATCAAATTCAAGCAAAATTTGAAAGTTGAAACCGGCCTTGACATAGCTTAGTCTGCTATTTAATATTAGTTCAGCAAATAAAACTGTTTGAACAATTGTTACATTTATGTATATTGTTTGCTTATTTTATCAAAGTATTAACTAAACTAGCTGTACACATGGCTTCACCTATGTGAAATTCACATTTTTGTAGTAACATGGTAATATATATATAGTGTTCATTCTAAATATAGGCAAACTACTTTTGCAGTTGAATAGATAGATATTTTTGTAGATTCTCTCACATATCTAAACATACAATATGTTATAAAAACCCTGACTGACCCATGAAGGTGTTTACAAAATTGAGTGCCCAACATAGGTGACATTGAGTAAAAAATCAAAAGGACCATGGTATCATGGAACATATAAATGCCCCCACAATTGTAGGGCGCCACAACATGCACAATAATTAATATATAATGCTAGTTTACATTAAAAAATATTAGTAAAATTCCAAAAAAAAAGGATATAGAATATTAGATTCTATATAGGCCCTCTTTTTTTTTTAAAGAGCTAAGAAAACAAGGAGAAAAGGAAATCATAGGTTTATGCTAAAAAAAGGATCATGATCCTCATTGATCCCAAGCACAGTTTATTAGTAATATAATTGATTAGTTTGTAAATAACGTGCGCCCATAAATCGTATGTAAATTATAATAACTCTTAAATATTCTTAAATAGCGTAATTCTCTGATGATTTAGATCATGTTATCGTGTCACCAATATGGCCCTTTCGGCTCTGTCAGGATTTTTAAAATATATTGAATAAACTTAAAAGTTGCACAATAGAGAGTGTTCTCAAAACCCACGTTCTCTGAATCCACCAGCCCCATTTCATCGTAAAACCACTAGACGACGTGCCTGATACCATCCGTATATAGTGGCTGTTATATCCGCATGAAAAGGTTCGCTTTAAGAGAAGAGTGAATAGGTATTTATTCGGCGGACGTGGTCCATCGTTGGACTCATCTTTACCTTTCACCAGGTGTTATTAAAATCAAACATCCTCCTGTAAATCATTAAAAAAATGGCTTATAATAAATCACCGAAATTATTTACAGGTACGAGAACAAAAAAGAATTGAAGCTGCCGGTGGATACATAGCTTTCAATGGAGTTTGGAGGGTGGCTGGCATCCTTGCCACGTCTCGGGCGATGGGTGATTATCCACTGAAGGACAAAAAATTTGTCATCGCTGACCCCGACATACTGACATTTAACATTGACGATCACAGACCTATGTTCCTAATACTGGCCTCGGATGGTCTCTGGGATACCTTTTCAAATGAGGAAGCCATTAAATTTATAAAAGAGAGATTAGACGAACCGGATTTCGGAGCGAAAAGTTTGACCCTTCAAGCGTATTACAGAGGTTCTGTAGATAATATAACAGTTTTAATAATAAATTTCTTACATAACAAAATTGCTTCGGCTAGTGTACAGTAACAGAATTTACTCAAAACTCTTTACACTGTAATTTTCAATTCGAATTTTTGAAAGATTTATACATTCATTAAAAAAAATATATTCTTAAATCGTATGATACGTTTGCAGCAAATGTTTCTTGTTTCACAAAACATCTGATTCTCTTTTTCTTTCAAGCACTGTTTTGCGTCGACAAGCGAAGTATTTGTCCATGGCGTGCGAGAAAGAGAGATCTAATTACAAATACATAAGAAAGAGAAAGGCAAACAGATGTTTTACGAAACGAGAAATTTTTTGCTCCAGATGTACCATAACACAAAAATTCGGCATACAGAAATTTTAAAATTTTCTAGAAATTTTTACGATATACCTATTCTTGAACATTTCTAATTGTTTAATTAAAGTTTAAGGTTAAAAGTTAAGTTTAAACAGAATTAAAATTCATCTTTGAATAAGAGTACAATATATACGTTCTATACAGGCTTATTTCATAGACGTGAGAGATATTCTGGTAGGATTCAGCATTCGATTCTAATTCCAAATATGTAAAAATAGTGATATCTTAATATTTCCATTAAAAGAAAGTCAAAATATATAGAGACCCACTTTAATGAATGAATAATAGTTAATTATTGAATAGTATTTTGCCTGTCCTAAGCCAGGATAAAGTACGAAAGGAAAACGAGTCAATACCTGTTTACTAATCAATCGATCGCCACGCGCGCTGCGGCGTCTACATTTTTTACGGATCAATTCATTCATTCTTTTGGGGCATCTTCACAGCCCGGGTTATTTGCTTGTGTTGTTTTCTATCTTGATTAACCCACCCTTCTGTTGGAGAAGAGGATCACACTGTACCTCCGGCCCCGGTCATACTGGAAGAAGGAACACCCCGGGGGTTTTAGTCGGTGCAAGTCTGACACGCCGGGGAGCGGCGCTCACCGCCCCTGAAGTCAGTCAGGGGTTTCCCCCGGGTTATCAAAAAAAAAAAACTTTTGTTCTGTTGTGTTAAATAATTTTTCTTACTGATTTATTAAAGAATATAGTTAGATTAAATTTTTGTAATTCACAAGAAATATCTCCCTCTTCTATAAAATCAGCCTGTAAAATATTTATTGATGTTTTTAAGTTATTAAAATTCAATATATATTGAGAGAAAAAAAAAACAAGATTGGCCATAAAATGTTAAGAAACTTAATTTCACAGGTAAGTCTTAAAAAATATCTTATAATGTACTATTTACAAAATAAATTATGATGTTATTGGTAAAAATATTGTAGTTAAGATTGAAATGTGTCAAATGAAATTTACATTACAAATTGTGTATTCTAATCAATTTTTTGTGTGTTCTGTTGACAATTCGTGACATTTATCATTTCCGGTAAACATCTGTCTTCTCGTAATTGTATAGTGTTGGGTAGAATTTATCCAAAAGATCATATTTAACCCTTTCGCTACGACAGGCCTGACTGCAAAGTGTTTCGCAGGAAACGGAACTCCGCGCTGACAGTGCGCGCATCAAACAAAAGCCCAGTCACGCCATAGATGGGCAAAATATAATCAGATTAATGAAAATGATTAACGATTACATTTTACGTTTTTTACCATTAATATGACTGCATTTTGCTCATCTATGTTTTAAACACTACAAAATCCCAGATTGCATAGAAATTTATGATTTCTTAATGTTTTAAATGGATTTAATCATGATCACAGAGCAAGAAAATTAAAATTTCGACTACATTTTGTAACCGTTTATCATTAATCAGATTACGTTTTGCCCATCTCAGTCGCGCAACATGAACGGGCCAAAACGTTTTGGCTCAAAACGATTTTCATTAGTTCTTAGAAGAAAAATAATACGGATGAATAAAATATGAAAATATAGTCACCTATCGTGTGCAGGCGGCGTTTTTCAGCTGATGACTCAAGTCACCAATAGCAGAGAAAGGGTTAAGATTCATATTCTTAATCGATAAACATTTTTCTAAACTCTATAAATTAAATATGTTGTATTTATACGAAATAATATTTGTATATAGTCCAGTAGTTGAATTTGCGAGGGTCTCGTCTATATTTTTAAAATTGTATACTATCATATCGTATAACTTTTTTGAATTTAATTAAGGTTGTGAAGTCGTATGCTGTTTTTAAACCTAACATTTGTAACGAAAAAGTTAATTTTAGTAGTGTTGCGCTGAATTTTAATCGGTTGATGTAAACGATGCGTTTAAATGTTTTTTTTTATAATAATAATATATCATCACGTGTATCCTTTTCAGGGCGAGCAGAAATACATTTACATTCGAGGTGAGTGGATAAAGGATCGGTATCCAAGCGCTGAAACGCGAATGATTTTTATTCGTCTACCGGCATGTATTTCTGGATTTTGCCGGATGAAGTACATGTACTTAGTCACATGCTCACCGGTGAAGGAAGCATCGTGAGGAAACCGGCATGGCGTCTAATAGAAATGTCATGTGTCCAGTGCTGTGAGGACGGCGATCAGCTGGACTACTGGTCACGTTGGGCACGACGTATAAGTGCAAAGTATTTATTGGCGGTAAAGGTAGCATTGTCTATTTTTTTTAGTCCAAACGAAATTTATACACATATAATATAGCGATAAGTTTTAGACTCCTTCATTCATATAAAGATGGGACTTGTATACTCTCTGAATAAAAGTCCTAAATAAAAATAACAAAAAAAAAACAATAATTGGTGTCTATATTTTTGATTAAAATAGACAGATGCTTTGCCTTCTATAACCGCGTAATATATATCATGTTGAAACAGGGTTGTCACTAAATTGTTCACTTGTTTTACAAAAATATACCTAATTACCATGGATGTTTTTGAAGGTATTTATTATTTTCTCAATGATAAAATTATTTGTTTATTTAAACCATTACAACGGATATAATACTTAATGTTAAACTATATTACAATTAATCCAATATTATTTTTGTATCCTGATCGATAGGAACATTATAATTGTAATAAAAACTATTTTTAACGGTATCAGAATACTTGGAAGTGACAACCCTTTTAAAATAATTGATGTTGTATTATAATCATAGGTCGTTAAGAGAATTGTCTGTCGGTTTGTTTGTAATGAAACTATAATTTGTTTAAAATAACTAAGTTGTTGTTTGGGTTAATCGTAAGCTGTGTATACACAATTATATCTGAAAGATTTGTGGTCAAATTTGAGAATCGTAACGCAGATACATGTATTCAATGGTTATTTCGCTTCATTGGTCTCGATACCTATCATTGTATTTTTTATGTGTGTAATTCTGTGACTAATGATGGCCGATTATTATATAGAGATGAGATAAAACCGTAAAATCACTTTAAGAGTGAAATAAATTATACGGAGCAAGATCAAGATAGCACTTTGTCAAAAAGCTAACTACAAGCACGCCCCCTGTTATTTCACATGGGCGAATAAATTGTTATTTTGAACGTATTTTATACAAAAACTGCATTTTTTGTCGATTGAGTAATCATAAGAATGTTTTCTTTTTTTCATTTGCATTGCTCATGTTTTTGTATTTTAGTAATCAGTTCAATTCAATGACTATTCGAGTAAATCATTCATAATCGCACATCGCTTGCTGGAAATGCTAGTGGTGCTATATGCTAATATTTTAAATTTAAAGGTTTTAACTTTATTTTTTTATTAAGAACCTTTTTCAAATATCGAAAGCGATCCATTTGTACCAGGAGAATAATTCTACATAGAACTACCCGGCGGCGTGAGGGTGACGCCGGGTTTGTGTCTACCGACTAAAACTCCTGGACACCATTCGCGCATTCACCAGCCCGTTGAGGCGAGCTGGCACTTTGCCACGGGATTAGCGCGCGGGAACTATCCACCCCCTCCACGTTTTACGGACCACAACAAGAATTAGAGATGCGGGGGTAGTAATCCTACCTCACTATGCCCCAATGTTACGCGGTCTGTGGGAGTATACACACCGCAGCCATCTTACGTGAACTGATAGCGATCCTCAAATATGACCATAGGTTTATGTTAACCCTTAAATGCATAATTTATATAAACGTACCAAACACTTTCTATATAATTGAAATGTTTATTAAATACAGGACCTTGTTACAGAACGAAGTTTTTTTTAGTGTGGTTTTAAATTGTTCGGTAAATTTGTTATCACAAAAGATAATTTATCTAAAAAACTTACTCAAATAAAATCGTTTATCGTCGTTACATCTGGATAATATATAACTTTCTAATGGTAAAAAGAGTATTGAAATTAATGCAATTATTTTCGCATTTATCGACTAAAAGCCTTTTTTTTTACTTTTAGCAGTGGCATGCATCACAAAGAAGCATAAAAAACACTGCTTGTTGTAATTATATAGATAAATATCAAATTCTTGTAGTGTACTTCTGAACATATTTCAGGTAATATTTATTTTGTATCTTTATTAGTAGCGCTTATACTCTACATACTAAAGTACGTATATAAACTTACAAAACCGCCAGAATATATCGTAAAAAGTCATAATTTAATAATTTATTTATGTCTCTTTTTTCATTTTCCTTATTTTACTTAGCCTGGGCAAACATACTTTTGATATTTATTGGCACAATTGATTATTTAATAAATATATTCACTAATAATCTAGTAGTTAGTAGATTTAGAGTGTTAAAATCGAAATTGGACCAAAATAGGTCAGTATACATACATAAATTTTTTTAGCATAACAAAGTAATGCTTTTTATGCATCTATGGAATGCACGCTACTGAATATCGTTATCAGTAAACTATCTTTTGTATTAACGAGCTTATGCCACTGTTTTTAATTAAGGACGATTGAGTTTATTTTTATGATTTCGGCAAAACGTTTTTCATATCTAAAACTGGTTAATTGTTAGAACATTGCATTTAAGGGTTACCCCCTGGCCCTGAAGGGTTAAGACCCAGTATCCTTTGCCTCTGGTGCTAGTCATAATGTAATTGTTTTAAATTTCGTCCTTATATGTATAAATAATAGCAATATATCACTTATAGACGTGGGTATTTTATTTTATCTCAAAACTGTTTTTTACATTAGATAAAGGCTTTTCTACCGTATATTAATGCCAAAACTGGTCCAAAATAATGCACATAATTTAAAAAATATTTTCAACGCTTGAATATAAAATTAATTCTAGAACATATCAACTAGGTTACTTTTAGTGTAATACAGATTTTTTTCAACTTTAAATCAGTGATTTTTGAATTTTCATTTGCGCTTTTCTAACTCCTTGAACCCCACACGTTGACTGATCGGAGCGGAGCCCAAATCCGAGTAAACAAACGATATGCAGTAACATAAACAACGTAACTCAAATATGTATAAACTGATTATTTTAACACAAAACCAACTTTTACACTTTTCCGTATCTCACGCCGTCGCTACGCATAACATACACTGCCGCCATCTTTTGTTCACCCCAAAAGTCCTTATTAATTGTCTGACATCATATTTCATGAAAGTTATTGTTAAACGATTACAGCATAAATTATATGATATTAAATAATAATTATTAACATTGGTTTGTAGTAATATTTGTCCCTACTTTACGCTTTTACTTTGGTGGTCAATAACCCGGAAGCCAAGCCAAGAGGCCAAGCCGGAAGTGTCATCCGGACGTATTCACATAATTACTTTTATTTAAGATCAAAGTCAATAGTAATGCTTATGCTAGTAAGTACATACCTGTATGTCATTTATAATGACAATATTTAAGGGGTACTATTAGCTGTGGAGCCAATCTTGTGTATCATTTCTGCTAGTAGTTAACATATGATTATATAACGATATTATTATTTTCGATTTATCGCAATCGCTTTTCTTACGTCAAATGTGTTTAATATTTTAACGAAAAAAATGCGTCATAGTATAATGTAAATATTTTTAGTATTTGAATGTTGTATATTTACATATAAGTGTCTATTCAATTCAATCCTTTTTAAAATACAATTAAAAATCAAATTAACTTGAACAAGAGCGTCACCCAGATATGGGTGACTTGGCAACGAACGTCTTGAAACTTTGAATCCCAATTTGCCATTTCAATAATCTCGCTGAGATTTGGATATCATAAGGAAAAATAAAATTAAAATACGAATTTAATTTTTTAAACCTTTTTATTGAGAAAATATTCGGTCTTTGGCAGCTCTGTTGTATGTGTAGTTTTGTTAAAAATAATCTTCGTCTATATCCGCTACACCAGATCTTAGACACGAAAAATTATATATTAAAATACAATATTTGTAAGTCCTTAGTAGTACCATTATGCTAAGACAGACATCAAAAAACCAAAGTATTTTAGACGCATTCACGACAACTTTATCAATTCTGTTTACAAATTATATTTTATCTATAAATTATAAAACTTAGAAATATTCGACTTACTATACTGGATAAAAAAAAATTTTTAATTGAATCACAATCCAGTCTTCATTCGAATAATAATCGAATAAATTAAACAAAATCACATTTATAACAAGTGTACAAATTGCGTCTAAAATCTTAACAACTGCCACTTTACTACCACCTAAAACTAATGACATACAATGATATATGAAAATAAAACATAGATGGTCTTATTACAAAACGAACATCATAGCATGGTCTGCCTTCCTATTTAGTTTATATTAAACCTTTGCTTTAATGTATTGTAGACATGAGTTATATTCTGTAATAACTAATTTAAGGTTATTTGTAAACTATATTAAAATCGTTTCGTAATAAGACTGATAATGGCTGATATTTTAAATAAATATAAAAAAAGTTATTTCTCAAATAATAGATAAAGAGAAGAGATTAAATTAATATCAAGTGTCCGTCCGTTTCAAATTTAACGCGTTCGGAAGACAAATGTGCCCGAATGACTAGAAGATAAAAAAAAATCCGTGTCCGTCAGTATTCAACAAACATTAATAATCGAATAAACGGATAATGATCGAATAAATCTGATAATATTCGAAGAATTTTATTTAAGAAACAAAATTTATTTATCAACGTTACGATAAATGTATTTTTGTACATTTAAAAATTACTTTACCCCTGAAGTATAAAATAATAATATTGAACAAAATAAAACGCGACCGCATAGGAATGTGATACAATTTTGACATTATTTTAAATCGCAAAATTTGAAGTCTTTAGATTTAAAAGGCACTGCAAAATATAATCTAACATGTGCTAAACGACTAATAAATTAAAAAGCTCTATGCATTTAATAGGCACAATTGCGGTACATAAACAAGAAATATATTCACTAAGCCTTATCTATTATATATTTTTTGAGGTTAACCAAACGAATGTCGATACAAAAACATTGTAACAATTAACGCCTACTTTCAGAAACGCTCTTTAAATTTTAAGACGCCTTTGAACACCAATAAATTATCAATTATATATATTTGTTATTCACTAGGTGACCTTTCTTACGCCCAACAGTAAATGTCATGTTAATTTTTAGCTAAGTCCACTTCCCTCTCCTATTCTCGTGCTCCTTTCCCCTCCCTCCGTCATCAACCCCCCACCCTAATTATACCAAAGAACCAAATTCACAAGAAAAAAGTTTGTATTCTTAACTTAAAAAAAAAAAAATTTTCACCTTAATCAATTACATCCCCTATTTCCACTCCTTGAATAACTATTTCTTTCGCAACGAACTATTACCTGTTTGTCTCCAAAGTATTCTCAAAATTGTATTTCAAAAATACTCAAAATTGGTTCTGCCGTTTTAACGGGATAATCGAACCTACAAACATACACAGTTTCGAATTTATATTAGTAGATTAGTGTTTAAAAGCGTCTTCAAATTTAAAGGGCGTTTCTGAAACGGCGATGCTGGTTAAACTAAATAATAACTAGGGAGCCACCTTTAGAGTTTAAAGAATCTCAAATTCCTCGTCTGAATCATCAAATTGTCTATCTACGTCTTCAAATTCTGTAAAAAGAAAAAAGATAGCATAAACACCCTAAAAAAATCCTATTATTATTGTTTTTTATTTTTGCTGCGAACCGCGAAGTAGATGAATTTGCTTCCTGCGTCTGTTTTTCAGCATCTTATGACATGGAAATCTTCAAACGAGGAATAAATCTGTAGTTACTGGGTGAGCGCGCTCCTTCATCGCCCTCATTATCACTTACCATCAGATAAGACTGGTATAGCACTAATAAATAAAGAAAATTGTGTGTGCAAGAGCTATGACAGAAAAGCGACTATGTAAAAAAAATGAAAAATTGCGTTGGTATATTTAAAATAACACTTTGCTTTCGAATGGGCTGGATAGCAAGAATCACTATTTTACGGTTTGCCGGTGTGTCGCACGCGGCGGACGGGCAGAGAGTCAGTCATTGACAGATCGTACGATGTTGCTAGTGCTAAATCGAAATTATCCGTTCAACTATAAGTTGAAATACGGAACAAAAACCAGCCCTGAATCTTGAAAATTGTGGAGACGGGGCAAACCTTTGACCTTTACACCTCAATTATATGTATTAATCATATAAAAAAAAAAGTTTACAGCACAATTTATAAAGAAATTTGTGCTCTAAAATGTATATAAAAATGTAAATATCATTTAGGACTGATAATATTCACGAAAAATTAAACTTCGTGACCTCTGAATAACTTTTACATGATAGCGGTGTCTTATGAGACTTTTGACTTGACTTTTAAAACGTCAAATCAAATTTAAACAATTTTTTTTTCATTAAAAGGTTGCTCCTCTTTATCATTCAGCGGGCACACTGAGTGATGTACTATCCTAGCCGCCCCCTAGAATTTCATGCCCGAAGCAAGAGCCTCGGCGATAGAAATTTTTATAGGATAACTTCGTTGTTCGTCTGTATGTCACGACCATTTTCTAAGAAACGTAGCGATATTGACTTGTCTTCTTACGTGGTAAGGTGATTGTCTGGACAGGGTCGCAATCACAGCATACAGGTGCCAAAATCCTAGTGACTCGCTTCGGCTTGTCGCGTTCCGTGATCAACTTGTTTACGTCCATTCATCCATATAGACCTCCTGCCGTGGTATATAATGGGCCGGCATGACATCGGCGACCGTCAATGTATTCCCGTCCCTTGACAATCGTTACCGTTCCTGGGCAGTGTTATTTTCACCACGAACGGTAGCCATTATAAAAAAAAAATGCTTTGGTCTATTCATCACAGGTTATCGGAATCGGGACTCAAACGCAAGATCTTCAACGTCGTAAATAGGGATACACACTGAGCTATCGAGCCGTCATTTTTTAATGTTACCTGTAAAGAGGGTAGCGTGCTGCAAGTCGAAGTCGGTCGGCGGACCCCAGTGCGCGGGCCTCTTCTCGCAGATTTCGAACAACGGCTGACTCTCCTGCATGAGCTCGTTCTCCATCATCGCACAGAGCTCCGTGAAGTCTTTCCTCGTGCGGCACAGAAAACACTGCAAGTTCATTCTTACTTTTTATATTCTGGCACGGTGCACGGGAAGTTCAAAAAAGTACTTGCTTTCCTTAACCAGCTTCCTCACCCCACCCTACCCAGTTAATATGATTATTTTAAGTATTTTAATGTTGTATATCTTATATTTACACATAAGTGCTTTTTCTATTAAATTCCTTTTGAAAATCCGACTAGTAATACTATAAACTTCAACATTTGGGTGACGCAGAGACGAACGTCAAATGTGGTCGTACTGTACCATTATGCTATAGGGCAAAAAAATGTTTTATAAAACTCACCACGGCCACTGAAGGATCCATTGCCAACATCGGAATCCGTGAAGCGAATTTACAATGGTACGTGCAGTCCATTTCTTTCTGATCGTCCGTTGATTTGTTCTACAAATAGTTTGATTAGTTTATAATATACTGCAGCCATATTCGGTGTATAATGTTTAAAGTCAAGCAGTGCCTAGCAACCGATGACAGACATTTTTTTTTTACACTGGGTCGACTAGGTTACAATGTGATATTTATAGTTCTATGCACGATATTTAGGCGCGCATTATATGTAACGGGTGCTAAATAAGTCATAAAGGGGATTCAAGTTAAGACTGCCTTGCATTCACAAGCCTCCCACAAGCGATTGAGTCCAACCACCAACAGTACTTACTGTACAGTGTTGTCCAAAAACGAAAGTGACTATCAAAGGACGCAAATCCATTGACAGTCTCCGTCATGTCGGTCCACAAACACTACAACTGAAGGTCTCTAGGTATACGAATTACTGGATACACAAGCTGATCCCGAAACGTGACAGGCAAAAAGCGAGTCACTATTACGGCTTTTGCAGACGTATACTGTGGTCATGACCCAGTTCAGGTAATCGCCCTTCCACCACTATAATTAAACAAATGTAGTAACTATTTAAAAACTACCTACCCCTATAAGTTTCATGTTAACCTACTCCCCCTCTCCTAGCCCCTTCCATCGCCACAAAAAAACCAACAATTTTAAGCTGACAGGGATTGATACAGTAATGTGGTTGAGATGCATACCTCAACTAGGCCAGATCGCTGCGTGGTGTGAGGGTCTAGATAGATGACCTCGTCTCCGACGCAGCCTATCAGGTAGAGGGCCTGGTTGGGCTTGCCGCCTATCACGCCTATCGACTGGGGCGATTTGAAACACATCTGAAATACAATAGAGATATTTATTTTATTTCTATTTACAGAGCCCAATGATAAGATACAAATTAAGATGAAACCTTGGCTGATTTCGGCTTTCGGCGACGTTACTAAATCAGGTAAAGAAGGCGCAGGCTGCAGCCCCACTCGGCGAAGGTGAGCTCGCGTATGAATATATTCGGAAATAGTCAATTGGGCAGAACATATTTGGTGCGTGAATGCTAGCGCTTGCACAAACGCACCCTCTCGTCCAAAGCGCTCTTAATCTAATTAATTAATGATAATAGAGCACACACATGGAAAGGCACTAAAGTGAAACAAATCTACCCATTTACAAAAAAATATGACTTTTGTTTCATCGGTATTTTTGTATTGTGTGACTCCACGTAAGTGCTTTTGAGTGTTTTTTGTCATAATGATGATGTGACATAAATTATGTAGTCAATTGAAGTATGGCTCGAAAAATGTATCTCGTGTCAGGTCCTACCTATTCATTGTACGCTCAAGAGTATGCGAGATAAAGAAATAGTAAAAATCCAAGAAAAAAAAAGGAGTTTACATACTTACGTAGACACAATACAAAAAGATAATATTGTATAATACACAATAATATCTATAAACGAAACGATTGAAATTACTAAAATAATCTTATAAACCATTTAAAATTAGAAACAGTCGAGTTGATAAGCACTTTCAGTTATGTTTACGCCATTAACTTAAAGTATTTGTGTAATATAACACACTAGCTGTGTCCGCGCCTTCGTCCGCGTGGAATAGTTATTTTGAGCATTTTAGTTTTAGCGTGGTAGTTATTTATTTTAAAATTGTAATATCTTCTAAGATGTTCATTGAAATTAAGTGATGTCAAAGACAATTTTGTTCACAATTAAATACTCTTAATCAACAACACATTTATTTGGATAAAGATTAATATTATTACGTTGATACAACTCTTAACAAATAATGCATTAATTTCGACCAAATTTAATTACCATAAAAATGGTTCTAGTGAGTTAATCTTAAAAGATAGACATATACTGTCCGGGACATTTTTTTTAGATCATTTCGAAAGGAAAAATTCTTTCATACATATATTTTTGGTATCTTGAACCGTTATCGCAGCGTACGCAATGGAAGCCCTCAAGGATGAATAACTTTCCCCGTTTATTTCACATTTTTCATTATTTCTTCGTTGCTAATAGTTTCATCGTGATGTTATATAGCCTAAAGCCTTCCTCGATAAATGGTCTATTCAACACAAAAAGAATTTTTCAATTCGAACCAGTAGTTCCTGAGATTAGCGCGTTCAAACAAACAAACAGACTCTTCAGTTTTATAATATTAGTATAGATTTGTTTACAAATTTCATGTTCCGTCTTTCTCCATAAAGGGTGCGATTTATTAATACTCACTTTAAGACCATTTATGTAAACAGGATTGATCTCGCTGAGACCGAGCCGCAAAGGCACTATTAAAAGGAGGGGCATCCAGTCATCTATGACTACACAAGAGGCACTGGACGAATCGCCCCTGTCATTATTTACTACGCATTGTTGTACTGCAAAGTAGAAGAGACATTTTAATGTATACATCATAATGCTAGGAAAGTTTTGAGAATGAAAAATATTGAAATTAGTAACAAATAATTAACTATACTGTTAGGATGGAACTAGGGTGAAATTTGAACTCTAGATTTCTGTCGGTTTCTTTTTTTTCTCGGTCATTTACCGGTTTCACGGTGGAGAGTGTTCAAAGGAATTACATTCTTTGATTCCGCCAGCCCCATTCCATCACAAAACCACTAGGCATCGTGTCGGATACCATCCGTATGTGGTGGATATTTCTTATATCCGCACGAAAAGATTCGCTTCTACATTCATCATGCGAACGGCTAAGGAGTGGAATATGCTACCAGCGGCCATATTTCCGCGATCTTATGACCTGGGAGTCTTTAAGAGAAGAGTGAATAGGCATTTGCTGGGCGATCGCGTTTCATCATCGAACTCATCTTCACCTTCCACCAGGTGTGATTGAAATCAAGTGTTCGTCTATAAATAATAATAAAAAAAATCCAGGCTTTTAGGTATTAGACGGAAAGAGGAGCGTCTGGCAACGAGCCTTGAGGGGGTCGTTCGAATTGATTGCTCGTCAACACCGGCGTGTTATTACCCCACGCTTATAACAATACTAGTTATGGAATTTTTCACATGGAGATATTCTCATATGTCGTTCCCGGCCGCACGCGTGGTATTGTTATGAAATTATTAAGATGCTGGATTAAGTTTTGGAGTATCTATACTCCTTCGAAATACTGCTGAGTATAAATCATCACGCTACAAGTATCTGTGCCGTACCTTGACCAAGTTTCTCAAGTCAAATTACAAGTCGTACTTTTCGAAAACATTAATATCAATTTTGATTGCTATGATAGTAAGTTATTAAAATAGATTAAATAAATATAACTCACAAATATCTTCCTTAACTACAGTATTGTCGAGAGCCACGTGGATTACTAGAGAACTCCATTTGTCATATACTACCAATTTTCTGAAAATATAAAGTTCCATTTAAGCCAAAAGATAGTTATTAGATTAAAACATTGTTATTTTCATTTTTCTTTGGCAGTGAAATGCCTTTACCGGTCGAAAGGGCAAACATTTAAGGTGATCAGTGGGTTATAAGTTGGGTGACAAAACAAGGGCACCCCATGTAAGCAGTGGCGTTCATCTCATATATGAAAAACAAAAATGCATACCTTATAATAAATAAGTTTTGCTTAAATTATTTAAAGTTCAATTAAACATATTCTATCTACACGCCATCTATTGTCTTGAAAGGACAAGTATAGCATTTGCTAATACAAAATAATTATTACGCGAATACAGCGCAGCTCACGGAAAACAGAGATTTTGCAAAGCCGTGAGCCACAGAAGTGGTATGTTTGGCTATGGTTACAACATTTTTTTTAATAATTCTGTAGGTGAACACCACTGGTGATTAGGGAGTCAAAACCAGAACTCACTTTAATACTTGCGCTACTGTGTTTGGACCAAACCATTGTCCCACATCTTTCCCTTCCGAAGCTCCCATCAATGCCACTTGGTGTATAGAATAAGGAGCTTGCTTCCGTTCCTCAAACCTTTGTATAATTTTTAAGTATGTTGGATCTCTGTAAACATTGTGATCCTATTAATTATTTACTAATATGATATTTATATATTAATACAGCATTTCTAATTCTACGGGCTGTTAGGGCAATGGCAGTGATACTTTATGCAATACTGATGACCCTGGGTTCGAAGTCTGGCTGAGACAAACTTGTCTATAAAGAAAGGGTTAGTTCATTGCGAATCAGCCTCAAATTTTAATATTATTCAACGCAGTGCATAAAAAAACAACCTGTATAACCTTGTAAATATTATTTATCACATAAGAAGCAATATATTCACAAAAATTACTTATGCATCACTTAAGAGGTGGTAGCAATATCTTATGAGACTTGAGTTAACTTTTAAAACATCAAAAAAGGCTTTTAATGTGCACTCTGTGATCCCACTCCAGTGGACAGCATAATTGTTGTAAGGATCGCTTGCGCACCAGCCACAGTGGACAATAGATTTTTAATCATGTGAGGACTCCTATCCCGTGCTCCGTAAAAACTAGTTTGCTAGATTATTTACCTATTTTATGTCATTTTGTGGTTAAGTTTCTGGTGCAATAAACATATCTTGTTATGGGAATATGCTGTTTTTACTACCTTTGGATGTTAAAAACTTTTACAAATTTTCAGCATATTTCTTTATGTAAAAGTAGGCACATGGTTTTAGATATATTTTCAGTGTGTATGCTGGTTGATGTGCTCATCCACCGCAGCAGTCTGCCATCCGGCCATCATGTCGCTGTCCAATCTCACAGCACCAGTACAGACAACAATAACAACACATCCAAAAAACCACAACAATGACAAATCAACAACATTCCAATAGACGAAACAACGAAATCAATTGAAATTAAGTAAGGAATGAGTTTTTTGTGATAATTACCTGGTTTCTGGTGTCCATACCCAATCGGCACACAAATGTATCCTAACTAGGGCTACACCTAACACCATCTGGCCGCATCTCAACATGCAGCCCCATCCCTTGTCCGAAGTGAGGCCTTCATCACCAATAGGAACATAGCCCTTCCTGTAGGTACACCAGATAATTGATGTGATGTCTCTTCTTATCCTATCCAAATCTATAAAAATATATTAAAATATATTTATCCTATTTTATTAAATACTACCCATTTATCTGACTACATTATAAGCTTCTTATTTTGTAGATAATCCTCAGGTCGAACCCTTATTGGGGTAGATAAAGAGATTGGAGAGTGATTTCTTTCTATTTTTGTAATTCTCTTACACTTCTTTAACATTCATTAATTCCTACATACACTCTCACTGATTTCAGGTACTTTTGAGATTACTCTCCATCAGAACTCTCTTTATTTGTTCTATGTCCATTTCTACATATTGATGTTTTTTTGTATGTATATTTATTTATTTTTTAATTAAAATATAAAGGCACACATTAGCAGAAAAGATTATCTATTAGCTTTTTAACTGAATTACAAATTTTGATCATATATATAAGAGAAAGGTATCTAAATCTGCTTTCCAACTAAAGGATTTTACAATGAGTAAAAATCATATCTCTCAAGCAATAATAATAATAATGGAAAAATATAACATGATTACAATCAAATAGTTGGTATATACTAGGTGCTGATTAACAGCTGAAGGTAGAAATATACTCGTAAATGATATAAAATATTCTTTGAAGAGGAGACGTATTGTTTTTACCTTGCACAGGGCTGTATTTTTTACCAAGTACCCATACATTTTCCTTTGTCTTCGGTATATCATCCGGCTCCAAACAGGTTCCATCTGATGTAGACAAGTAACATATATCAAACATGGCATCCATGTTGAAACATAATTTTCTGTTAAATCACCAAAAATGAAACAAAACTGAAGACGAAGTTTACAAAAGTAAACATGAAATCCACTTTTCCAAGACAAACAAATAATGAATGAAATGAATGTATGACACTATGACGGACCAGTGCTGTCAACCCTTGTTATAAACTTAAAATGTCTGTTCGAAAGGCTTTATAATCTTTCTAAAGACCCTTAAAATATTTTTAAATACTGAAACTTAATTTTAATTCTCTTTATCGTAACACATATGATAAGACGTAAATTGAATCAGTGTTTCGTTAAAAATAATTCAACAGCTACTTATACATTTATTGGCTTAAACATAAAATGTACAAAATTGTTTATGATTTCTAAAACGTTCATCTTGGTGTATCTTTTTGCTTTTTCTGCGACTTATGTTAAATTTGTTATTTTAATCAAAATTCCTAAAATGTAATTAAAATGTCTAGCCCGTAAAATCCCCTTTTCATATTTAAAATCCCTAAATGTAGAGGTAAAAGTTATACGTTGGTAATGTATGTGGATAGGCTTATCCTCTATAGATGATATATAGCATACAATGACAAATGATGATTATTTTGTGTTGGAAGCACTGCATTGTTGACAAAGTCTTGTCTTTGAATTCAGTACTCACTCAAATTTGACATTTTATCTCAGAATATAATGAAAAGGCTAAGGTATAGTTTTGATCAATTTAAATTATAGGTTTATTGACTGAGAAATATTTGTTCTTATAAAATGGAATCAAGTCCTTTGGACTATGTGGCACAATCGTGCATGGACTTGACCCAGGCTTTGGCTGGAGTTACTAGTGAGTCAGAAAAGGATACTCTGATTCTTAATCATATAAAGAAAGTTTGGTCAACAGTCACTTCAGTAGAAGATTTCAAAAAGAGTATGTAATCTCTCATTTTAATGTAACACACTCACCAATTGATGACAAAAACAACCTTTTATAGTTATATGTTTTGCAGATATAACTAAAATTAATTAGCAGTCATGAATAAAAATACTTTAATAAAAGTAGATCGCACCACGCGTAACTAATAAATTACGTTATAAATTAGCTATAAATTAGTTACAGTGTTAATAAGCATAAAAAAATTACATCAATGTGCTTAAATTAAATTTGTTCTAAAATAGAATTATTTTGATGTAATTACATTAATCTGTATCAAATAGACATATGATTTCCTTATTTTTAGTGCCTTATATCGTTTCTGTGTCTTAACTGTGACTAGTATCAAGAAATGCTGTAGAGCTAAAGATAAATCATGGTAGAACTAAATTTGTCTATTAATCTGACTTTAGGTGGCCCGTAATGTAAACAAGGGATATGTTGGATGTATGGGAATATAAACAATGTAACTCATGTTTAACATTATATTAAGATATTCTTGTCTTTGGTTTGTTACAAAGAATAAAAAACATGGGGCATGGTATAATTTAATATGGTATCCCATATTAATCAATAAAAGGTATTAAGGATAAAGGGAACACTTTTAGTATTATAATGTTTTAAATCTTATATTTACATATAAGTGCTTATTATTTTTAATTATTTTTAAAAATCCAACTGAATATTCTATTAACTTTATGAAGAAGAATGTAACCCATACTTGGGCGACATGGCCCCGATATTAGCATTCCTATAACCCACATGTTGGTAATAAATGTGTTAAACATAGAAAAATTTTGTATTCACTTTTATCTACACATTTTGTAAGATAATTATCAATCCATGTATCCTTTAATTCTATGTCCAGTAAGTAATTAGTGTATTTATTTAATTTTTTTTTAATCCTGACAGCATAGTGTCCTCACCTCGGCTGATGGTAAGCTTGGTCCAGTCCAAAAAGTGGCAACAACAATCAACAGTAAAGAAAACCAGTTGATAGCCGCAGTGACAATGCTGGCCTACACAAATATATCTTCACACTTTCATGATATGTTGATGTTATATGTCTATACAGATTAGTGTTTTTTTTTCCTAGATTTGGAATGGGTGAATGTATCAGAGCCAATATCGCTGTCCCAGCATTGCAGTGAAAAAGTTGTTGTGCTGGATTTCTGGACATACTGCTGTATTAATTGTTACCATGTCCTCCCTGATCTGGCGCACTTGGAAAGCCTTTACCAAGTGGAAGATGGACTGGTTGTGGTAAGTTCACTTAACTTTAATTCATTACTGTTTATTCATCATATTGTGGGCTGAAAATCAGCACTGGATGGCATGTACCAGCGTCGCCCAACGTATGCTGAGCCTAGTGCTCTTGGACTTGTTACAGCACAGGTGATACATAATGTAATGTTATGTATTATCCTTTCATTATTTTGTAAATATGTGTGTGTTCCCTGTTATTCTTCTTTTCTCAATAAACAGTTCTTTATTTCACACTGTATCCCTCACGGGGTGAGCTTACATAACTGGCTGTATCCACTTGTATTTGTTAACCTTATTTCATTATTTTTGGTTTACTATTTGGAAACAGCATTCCTATGAAATATGGTTACACTTTTAGTAGTTGTAAACTTATAGAAAACTAGTTGTAGTGACCCATTGTGCAGTAGTCCATAAAACTACTTCTTGAGGTTTGTATTTCAAGCAACTTTAAGAGATGTATTTTTTATTTCTAACCAAAAAACTAAATGCCAATTTTCAAAACGCTTACTTCAAAGTTGACGAATTTTCAAACAAATATAAATAATATATCATCACGCTATAGCCCTTTCGGGGTGAGCAGTGATATATTAGTGGCTGTATCCACTTTGTGCTTACATGTCGTGCTCAACGTTATCAATAGCGCAGCTCATCTTTCGTTGCTAATGTTCAAACTAATCATTAGCACATATATGAGGCGTCTAATTTCAAAACCTGCTAAAACGATTTTTCATAGAAAATTACTTAATAGTCCTAATAGTAACTTGAAATGTTTTTATCAAAGTAAATATTATATAGGAATCTTTTCTTTTTTGCTTTTTCACTCTAGAATAATAATTTAAATACCTTATAAGAATGTGATTGTTAAGTCAAAGATTATTTATAAGTTTTTATAAATTTATAGGATTTGAAAAAATGTGTTATAGTGGGTTTTGAAATTAGACGCCTCATATATGAGTCTCTTCGGGGCACACTCCATTTACAAGCGATGCATATCTTCAGTCTTTCCTCAGATGTCACAATTGGATGATTGGGCATCCTCATTTGATATGCAAAACTTGCTGCTGGATAATACTCGGAACAGAGTGCAAAACATCTTTTTTGTATGGTCTGTTACATTTAGCATCACTGAACCAAGGAATTTGAAGAGGCTGCATGGTATAAAAAGCCGTTATACAGAATAGAAAAAACAAATAAGCGATTTAAGAGAATGTGTTAATCGAATAGGATTTTATCTCTTCAGATTGGAGTACATTGTGCAAAATTCAATAATGAGAAAGATTCGTCCAAAGTACTGGCAGCTGTGCAAAGGTACAACATTCATCATCCGGTAGTGAATGACCCGGACAGTACCTCTTGGGATAACCTAGGAATTCAGTGTTGGCCTACATTATTAATTCTAGGTATGTTTGTTGTAAGAAGTGGATGTAGTCGCCTAGTGGATTAGGTTCAAATTCCGGCACGTACATCTGGGTTTTTCCAGATTAACCATCTCCCTACTATCGGTGATCATAGTCACCAGCTGAAAAACGCCGCCTGTACACGATGGATTTCTTCTGAAAAGTAATGAAGTTTCTCGTAATGAAGCTGCTCGCGTCCGTAGGCTTCACCCTAGTTTCCCTACACGTGACTCCTGTGTGGTGCTAAACGAGCAGCAGCGAGGTGTTAGGGCGTCGGTGCCCGTCTGGATCGCGACCACAGTACATGGGTGTAAAGGCCGCATAGTGACCAGTTTCGGCTTGTCGCGTTTCGGGATCAACTTGTGTATATCCAGTAGCTCATATACTTAGAGACCTTCAGTCGTGGTATATGTGGGCCGCCATGACGATTGAGACTATCAATGGATTATCATCCTGTGATAGTCGCTTTCGTTGTTGGACTACACTGTACTTAGCATCAGGAACTCTGTACTCGCTATGTCGAGCCAGTGTAAATGAAAATTGTTTTGAGCCAAAACATTGTCCCGTTCATGCTGTGAAACATTTTGCAATGAGGCCTGTCGTGACGAAATGGTTAAGTATAGATTTGGGCCCCACATGATCAACGTTGAAGAAAAACATCGTGAGGAAGGAAGGGGTTTGGACATTTAACCCCGTGGACAATGTCCAATGCTGGTTGACGGCAGAGATGGGCAAAATACAATCTGATTAATGATTACAAAATGTAGTCGTAATTTTATTTTCTTGCTCTGTTATCATGATTAAATCCGTTTAAAACATTAAGAAATCATAAATGTGTATGCAATCTGGGATTCCGTAGTGCTTAAAACATAGATGAGCAAAATGCAGTCATATTAATGGTAAAAAACGTAAAATGCAATCGTAATCATTTTTATTAATCTGATTAAATTTTGCCTATCTATGGTGAACGGGTGCGCAGTATGTGCTGAGGAGGTACATGCAGCATCTTAGATGTTAGCAATCAGTGTGCAATTCGGCACGTTATGTACTTTAGTCGTGTCTTACGATACCTCAGTATGAAGAGAGGGAGTCACTATTAAACCACATGGTTAAAAGAACTAGCAAAATAAGAATTACTATGAAAATAAAAATCTACAATGCAGGTCCCAAAAACAAGCCATTGTTTGTACTCACTGGTGAAGGGAATAGAGAAGAGTTGGTAGCTTATGTAAGAGTTGCGATAAAGCATTTCTCTTCTCACCTGTCGACAACTGCTCTACCTGTAGAACCTGCAAAGCACTTGAAGTCTCAGGAAGACGGTTTACTGCGCTTCCCTAGTAAGGTATGCTCTATATTAAAATAATTTTTGAGGTTGTTGTTGCCTGAACTGGGTTATGATATCAGCGCTCAAGTGTTATGACCGTCATAGTGGCTCGCTTCGGCCTATACCGTTTTAGGATCAGCTTGTGTGCCTCCAGTTGTTCTTTAGTCCAGTTGTTGTTTTCTATTTTATTTTTACATTTTTAAGGGTGGCCACTGGCCAACACACTACAATACAATAAAAAAAAAACAATCGAAAAATAATGCACATTAATGTGTTGCACCGTTTAAGGCCACCACATCGTGCATCAAAAATATAAACAATACTACTTATAAAATAAACACATTAACAAACAATAATAAAACAATGAAAGTGAAAACATAGGCAAATGAAAAATCATATCGACAACTACTGCGTGTCCCTCAACCACCCGATCATTTTCCTTTTAAAGACCGGCAGACTGTCAGCAAACACATCGATGGCACTCACCAGTTCGTTAAAGCCGCTTCTGTTCTTTCTATCTTGATTAATCTCTCCCTCTATGGCATATGTAATGTTCTGTGCCAAGTAATTGCTTTTTCTTTCTTTCTATACCTAGATACCTTCAATAGTGATGATATGTATTCGTTAACATTCCGTCTGTAAACGGGGGTGTTTTGCGTCTTGCAGCTTTTTCACACCTTTAATGCACTCAAAAAAAATTCTAAATAAATTCACGCTACTGGTCAAAACATTAATTTTCAAATACAAATTGAAAAATTCCTTTACGGTCACAGAGGACCTCCATTTACAGACGAAGTATTAATATGACGATGGCGGCTTTCAATGGATTCCTGTCACTTGACAGTCGCTGCCGTCCTTGGACTACACTTGATCCTTTTGAAAACAAAAAAAAAAAAGAAAGAGAACCTCGATTAATATTTGTTCTATTTTCTAATAGATTTTCTTTGAATCAGGTAGCGCTCAACCAGTTTTACCGTGGTCGCTCCGAGGAACCGTTCTTGGCTATATCGGATACCGGCAACCATAGAGTACTGTTGACTGATTGCTCCGGTATAGTCCTGCGCATCATTGGAGGTCCCGATCCTGGATTTAAAGACGGCAGTTAGTATTATTTGTAACCTCCGACGCAAATAGTGAAATCAGGCTGGGCCCATAACCTCCATATTGATTCGCTTCGGCCTGACACGTTTTGGGATCAGTTTGTGTATTCGAATTGTCCATATACCTAGAGATCTTCAGTCGCGGTATACTATATGTAGGCTGACATAGCGATGGCGACTATTAACGAATTTTCCTCTGCATAAAAAAGTTGACTTAGTTGAGTATATTCTTAACTAAAAAAAAACTAACCATCATAGTGACTAGTTTCGGGGTCAGCTTGAGTACGCCCAGTTTTTCATATACCTAGAAACCTTCAGTCATGGTATACGTGGGCTGGCATGACAATGACGACTGTCACTGAATTTGTCCCTTGGCGGTCGCTGCCGTTCATGGCCTACACTAAACTTTCTATCAGCTGTGGGTTGCTTTGTCGAGTCAGTACAAAACAATTGAGGGTAGTTTATATATTTCAGAGCTAAACGAAGCCCAGTTCAACAGTCCACAAGGGCTGTGTTGGCTGTCGGGCAACGTGCTCGCCGTCTGCGACACAAACAACCACGCGCTTCGGGCCGTCCACCTTGACGAAGGCACCGTGGAGGTCCTGGCTGGCACTGGTCGCCAGGCTGCGCATGGAGACCAAGGTATTTATTTGTTAGGACACTTACGTAGTCTATATTAACACACATATCTATACTAATATTATAAAGCTGAAGAGTTTGTATGTTTGTTTGAACGCGCTAATCTCAGGAACTACTGCTTCGAATTGAAAAATTCTTATTGTGTTGAATAGACCATTTATCGAGGAAGGCTTTAGGCTATATAACATCACGGTGTAACTATTAGGAGCGAAGAAATAATGGAAAAAGTGAAAAAAAGAACGGGGAAAATTATTCATCCTTGAGGGCTTCCATTGCGTGCGCTGCGAAAACGGTTCAAGATACCAAAAATATATGTATGGATAATTTATATGGCAGAACAACATTTGCCGGATCAGGTAGTATACTTATAAAAGATATATTACAAATGCGACTACATTTAAAAGTGTAGGCTAGTTAATACATTTTTCACTTACGCTTTATTATTCTAACCCTTTCCAGAGACGTAGCCTCAACAATGATTTTCGCTCCGCGGGCGTCTGGATGAATTTGGTTGCTCAGGGGGCGTTGAGGGCCGCCCCCCAGTGTGTCTGACTTGCACCGACTAAAACCCCCAGGTTTTCCTCCTACTCCTCTGCCGGGGCCAGGGGCACATCATTGGCCACTTCCTCGACACCCGGCGACGATTAGACGAACACCCCGGGAGTTTTTAGTTGGTAGGAGTCTGATACACCGGGAACGCTGCCCTCCCAGCGGCCCTGATGCTCCTATGCAGGATTTTCCCTCGGGTTCCCATGGGACCTCGCGCTTTACATGACGCCGGACTTAGAGATGTTTGTAAGTCGTTTGGGCATCTCTGCAATTGGCCCCGCCGCCCCCTTCAATTTTAACTCTCAAACAGTAACAGTAACCATCATAGATTTCGCTGACCATTAACGGTGATTGTAAAGGGCGTCGGCTATCTCCACAGACATAGATGACCATCAGTACCGTTCATTCCATAGATGCATGAAAGCATTGCATGCCCTTACGATAAATAAGTCTGGAATAAATTTGTTTAATTTAAATAAAAAAGGAACCCTTTATATCTATTATATTTTCACAACATCTATCTTCCATATGAAAGTAATATATTATTTATTATCATTATATAATATTCCATTAATTAGGCGAATCTGCCTACCCTGATCAAATACTCTATGCACGTCACTAGTGACCATTATCGATGATCAGGTCCAGTGCTAGTTTGGGGGTGGTCTGTTCTAGCCCACGCACTGGGCGCCTAATTCCTGGGGTGGCAGACGAGCACAGCATCCAGCGTACCCACTGAATAATATATTTAGAAAAGTAAGGCAACCTATATTATTTATAAAAAATGGCTATAAAGTACAAGCCTTTAGTTTTTACGTTTTAAAAGTGTTAAACCAAATATTTAAAGATCCGGTGCTGGTGATAATGGTGACCATTAAGAATAACTGAGTATGATGTAGAGTATATCGTGGAGCACCATTGCAGGGGGCAATTGTCTCGGGATGCAGGCGCTCTCGTCGCCCTGGGATGTCGTGCTGTATATGACTCCGGACTTGGACCTGTCTGTACGCGCCCCCCCGCAGCCGCCCCCGCCGCCGCCCACCTCAGCTCTAACGCCCCCCAGCGAAGACAAGAAAAAAGAAGACCGTAAAGAGAAGACTGATGCTAAAGGTATTCTTTAAATGATTTTCTTTTATTCTTGCTATAAAGTCCTCACTATGAACGGTGGCTTGTATTAGGGTACGATGGGGCTGACATACGTACACACGTAAAAGTCCCTTAAATAAACAGAATAAAAAAAATGAACGGTGGCGACTGCCATGGTATGATAATCTGGTAACTGTCGCCGTCTCCATCCCGCTCTTCAAATGTCACGACGGAAGGTCCCTAGATTTATGAATAACTGAGCGTAGCCAAGTGGATCCTGAAAGGCTACAGGTCGAAATGAGTCGCTGTGACGGTCTTTGCACTTGTGTACTGAAGTCGCTCGAGTAACTCATATACCTAGAGACCTTCAGTCGTGGTATACGTGGGCCGACGTGACGATGGAGACTATCAATGAATTTTCATCCTTTGATAGTAGCTTTCGTTTTTGGAATACACTGTACTAGTAGCGTATCCATATAAAGCATTATCTTGTTATATTTGGACATTCGATAAATATATTGACTTAAAATCTCATGTTTACTAAAATAGCAGTCTAAGAGTTCAAATTGGACCAATTTTTAAATAATATAACAGTTAATTGTCCAAGTGTAACGAGATAATGCTTTTTGTGCTTTATATGAGATGCACGCCACCGCACTGTACTTACCATCGGGTGCGCTGTAGCCACTTTGTCGAGCCAGTGTAAAAAAATGGGTAGCGTATATAATTAGGGAATAAGAAAAAATGGAGAGATGAGGCAGAATATTCTAAAGCTGTGCCGGTGAGATCTTCGCAATGGTGGCAGTTTGTAGGCTGAGGCAGCTGGGAAAGAACCTATCCCGAATGCAAATAGATACATAGTACCGAAAAAATAGCTTAACCCTTTCAGACCTGTCGTACACAAATGTACATATAAAATATAAAACCTTATACCTACTTAGGTTAAGACGGATGTGCACTTTTCAGGGTGGTGGGTGGTAACCTGTCACTGCCGGCACTCGCTCGCGCGATGGTCGGTAGTGACAGGGCATGGCAGGTGGTCCTCTCCTTCACGGAGACGACAATGCAGGTGAAGGAGGCGGCGGAGCGGGATCGGGAGGCAATATCCACCCCCGACAACCCAATCCGCCGCCCAGCTCGAACTGGACGCCGGAGGAGGGCCTACGCCAACGGCCTTCCTCCGTGATCCGGACATACGCCGGGCGGCGCGCTTTGAGGGAGTGCGTCGCCCAGATCCTGGCGTGAGCGGTGTGCGATGTGTTCCCGCACACCGCTCTAATGACAATTTCAAGGAGATGAGGGGGGGGTGGCTCTCTACACCACTCTCCCCGAAATGTGTTAGGTGCACGCGGGGGGCGGCGACTATGTAACCGTCCCCTCGCCCAGTAGGTGAGGCCTACACAAGGCCGGACGTCGCCGGATGCCGAGGAAGATGGCTCGGCTTTGCCCTTGGCATCCGGCAGACGAGAGAAGGAACACCCCGGTGGTTTTAGTCGGGGCAGGTCCGACACACCGGGGGAGCGGCCCTCACCGCTCCCCTGAAGGTCCGTAGGGATTTCCACCGGGTTAACAAAAAAAAAAAAAGGATATGCACATTTGTACACAAAAAAAAACTATTTTTTCTTAAAAACCTGACAACCAGGATTTTTTTCATAATGTTTTCCTTAGTCATTTTACTCTACTCTAGCTTCAAATTTTTTTTTATATTCATTGGACACAAAAAATAATTCAGGTCTGAAAGGGTTAAGGAATTTTGTAAAAACAAAACTGAATAAATGCTACATAAGGTTTGAATATTAATGTTAGAGAAAGACAAGGAGAAGAAGGACGAAAAACGTCGTGTGCTGCTGATCGCGTGCGCCGGTTCGCACCAGATCTGGGCTCTGTTCCTCGACAACACCATCTGGTGGAAATACAAGTCTTACACTGAAGGTATCCTTTTATTTCACGCTACACATGTATTATTCTGTCATGATTTTGTTTATATATCTATAGGTAAACCAAATAATTCAATCCAGTTAAGACTAGAGATGTCACGAATATTCGGCAACTATTCGGTATTCGGCCTATTCGGCCACTTTTTTTGCTATTCGATATTCAGTCGAATAATATGTACGATTCGGCCGAGTACCGAATATCAAATCATGTAAAAAAGACACTTAAAATTATGTATTTATTTCCAAATTACAACACTTTAGTAATTAAAATTGATCAGTGGTAAGCTGTGATAGATAAAAACAAGCTTTTCAGCAGTTTTTAGTAGCAAACGATTACGCTTTATATCGTAAATGTTACCAGCCTCAGAAAATAACCTCTCACTAAATACGCTACTTCCAGGAATAATCGACGTCCGAATATTCGGCGCTTCGGCCGACAGCGTTGCCGAATATTCGGTATTCCGTATTCGGCCAATTCACTATTCGTGGCATCACTAGTTAAGACGATCGGGGATGATAACAAAGGGAACCGCGCGGAGAGCGGGGGCAACTCACATGTATCAAGTTTCCGCTCGCTTCTATCTTGACTCTCTTTATCACCTTCGTCGCTCTCGTCCAGCAATCCACATATAAAACATTCAATCTCCAGACAACTACTTGTTCGAGTTTGTGGGTCGGGGATCGAACGTTCAATTCGATATTAACTCACTGCCACACAACTCAAGTTGGTGGAAGACATCGGCACGAAGACTACGAGGAGATACAAGTAGGCGGGCTGATGCGGGAAGCAGAAGACCGGAGCGCAGGGGAAAAAAAGGAAAGAGAAAACCGAATTTAATAGATTTAAGAAATATAAATTATTGATAAAGATGTTCGACATAATACTGTATTTATCGATAAAAGCTTATTCTTAAAAATCCTTTTTTATCAACAGAAGACTGTCTATGTCAATTAAAATATTGTTTAGCCTATAAAACATTGTTTTTTGTTAATTTAAAATTATTTTCTATAATGTAATAGACAGCGTTATGTTGATTTAAGATTCGTTTTTGTCGATTGAAAGCCGATATTGATCGATAAAAGGTCTCCTTTTGTCGCTAAAATACTTTTGTTTTTTTTTTTGTCTTTTAGTGTATTATGTATGTGTTGAAAGATATAGATAGATATATATATATATAGTGCATTATTGTTTGTAAGGTACATGCGTGTGCATCGCCGGGTCCGGGACGGAGGCGTGCCGGAACAGTGCGTACGCGCATTCCGCCTCGTTCGCGCAGCCGTCCGGCCTCGCTCTTCGATACGGTACGTTACTACCCCCAATTCGGATTTTTTATCGTTTACAGGCCAACGCTTGACTTCAATCACACTCGGCGTTTCTGCCTTACAAATGCCTATTCACTCTTGTATTAAAGGCTCCCAGATCGTAAGATTAAGAGTTATTTAACTTTCTTCCGCCATCTCCCTTCCATAATATAACTACGTGCGAGAGTTACAGAATCACGGCTATACGGTAACTCACATCGCGGGTGGAACTGAGAAGCTCTCTACCTCTTACTGCAGCCGAGACGCTGAGCTGTATAATGGTCTTCCGGCGATCGTGTTCCCACCCTCCTATAATATTAAGTTTTTTAAACGAATCGTGAAGAGATATTTGTGCAGGCCGGCATGACCGCTGCAACTATCGATATGTTTTTTTACTGATCATGGTCGTTGTCATTTTTGGACTACACCATGCTTACCATCAGGCGTGTTGTAGTCACTGTGCCGTGTCAAGATAAAAAAGATTTCATATATTTTTGTTTTTTTTTTTTAATACTTATTTTTTAATATGAAAATGTATTTTGTGCTATATAAAATAAAATGCGTTTTTTTTTTCCGAAAGCTGCAAAACATATACGAACGATTTACTAATCGTTAATCGTTGTTAAATATGATCATCTCACGGCAGGGACGAGCCCGGAGGTATTCATAGCAGATTCAGAGAGTTCGTCGATAAGGCGACTCACTTTGTCCACTGGGCAGGTGTCCACGCTGTGCGGCGGTGATTGGAACCCTATAGTGAGTTTTTATTATAATTCGACACTAAAAAAATACTATCTCGAAACACATTAAAAATTGACACACGAAAGAAATAAGGCACTTTAAAGGATGGAAATTTATTTTATATTACCAAAAGAGTGGAAACGTTTTTATTATTGGTATTTAAAAATATCGTATGCATATTTCTCGATAATCATACCGACTTCTAAAACGTTTTCTTTAAAATGTATTTATGAGATATTACAGAATCTTTATATCAGAGTTTTGTATTACAGGATCTGTTCATGAGAGTTATGTATTTTATAATATATAAATGAGAGTTTGATATTTCAGAATCTATTCACGATAGTTCAATATTTCATTATTTATCTTAAAAGTTCTTTATTTCAGCATGTATTTATAAGAAATGTGTAATTTAGAATATATTCATTAGAGTATTTTTTTAAATTTTGGTATATATTTTAAAATCAATTTATGAGAGTTAAATATTTGAGAATTTATTGATGAGAGTTGTATATTTCAGAATCTGTTTGCGTTCGGCGACGTCGACGACATAGGAATAGCGGCCAAACTGCAGCACCCCCTGGGCGTCGCGTACAGCGAGTCTGCCAGAGCGCTCTACATAGCCGACACGTACAACCACAAGATAAAGAAAGTCGACGTCGGACCGCAAAAAGTCACCACAATCAACCCCACGAAGATAGAGACCGCAGATCCCGCCATGTTCGTTTATATATTATTTAAAACACGATTAATTCCAGTTCATTTTTGAGTATCACCAACAAGCAAACGCTTCTTCATCAAATCACATCTGGTAAAAGGTGAAAAAAGAAAGACGTCAATAGTGAATTCAAGATTTTATCTTGCACCAACAAATTTAATCTAGTTTAAGCTTGTATAAAATCTATTTATTTAAAGTGACTCAATTCTAACTCAATGATGGTTAAAAATTAACAGTCGATAAAACTGAATAACTTTTCCGTGCTAAACAATAAATGGCGTTTTATATATTTTTAAACTAAATTGAATTTGTTGGAGCAAGTGGCGCTAAGACTCTAAGTTCGGTGAATATCAGATTTTAAGTCAATATATTTATTATATAAGTGCGACACGATAATGATTTTTGCCTCAATGGGGTGCACGCCACTGCATACGGCAATTAATAATCCAATTTCATCCACCAGATTCGACGAGCCCTCGGGACTATCGGTCAGCGCTGACGGCAAGTATCTATATATAGCGGACACAAATAATCACCGCATCAAAATCCTCAACATCGCGAAGAACGTCTGCCAAGATTTCAAAGTGCGTCTCGCGGAACCCAAATTCGTCGAACCCGAGAGCCTTATCGTGTACAAAAACGACCTATTTGTTAATAGAAAATTCGGGAACTTAGTCATATGTTTCAATGTGAGCTTAGATGCTGACGCAAAACATGTTAAGTTCACTCCGGGAGCTCCGCAAGGCTGGCACGTTTGCGTTCGAGATGAGTCGAATAGGGATGTGACGCTCGAAGATTTCGAGTTCGCGGGGTGCAGCCACAAGGGATCGGAACTCCCGGGTAGGGTTGACATGAAGTTAAAACACAAGACTGATAAAACTCATTATAAAATGTATCTAAGTTTTCAGACAGCTCTATGCGATACGTCAGTATGTTTCACGCACGCGTTCACGGTTCGCTCGACGATTCTCGTTCGTGATTCGGTCAAAATGGTCGAATCGTACAAGATCACGTGTCGCGTCAACCCTGTCAATCATGAGAAGACGAAGGAGAAAGAAAAAGAGAAATTGGCCAACGGTCCGAAGTAGACTATCGTTTTTTGTGTAACTGAAATAGTTATATAACTGTTATCAGATATCCATATCGATATGAACATCGTTTTTATGTTATCACAATAACGGGGTTTATAAGGCTTGGAGAATTACTAATACTCATAAAACAATTTCAGTAATCTATATATTATTTATTTAATGGTCTTTAATATAGTATCCATTTTATGAATTAATGAAAAAACATTGAAACTGGATTAAGTATAATGTATTAAAGGTATTTTTCTATGATGACTCAATAAAGTTACCACACCGCACGTAATGGAAAATAAACTCCAGTCCATGAACGGTAACGACCATTAGGAGACCGGAACCCATTGGATATCGCCATCGTACATGATCAACTGAACATAATAAGCTGATTCTGAAGTACGTCAGGCCGAAACGAATCACTATGATAGCCTTTGCGCTTATGTATGTTCAGTAAGGTACGTACTTGAGAAATCGGTATGATTTTGATAACGTTATTTAGTAACATAATATAGTTATAACTGTAACAAGTAACTATTTAAACGTCATGTGATAATATGTTATCGATTTTGGATCCCAGGTGATCCGCCGCATAGTTTACCGAAATTACAATATATGAAATAAAGAACTTTTGAAATACCTGTTTTTAATACCGGTATGTTTCGTTATTGTAACGAAAAAATTACATTTATAACTGATATTTTGACCATAATTTTTCCATTATTTTATATGTACAAAGTCTAAAAATATAGTGCAGGCAATACAGTCTTATAATTACGTACGATATAGCAAAGATATAAGTTAACGATATCATAGTTGTTACCATTAGTTATCGATAACGAATACAAGATGTAACGTTTTAAGTTGATACCGTTATTTGCTAATTTAAAATATTTCCTGCTATGAAGCCGGACTGGTCCAAATTACTTTGTCAAAATAATAGTGACTTTAATGTAGTATCTTGAAATAATAATATATCTTAACGCTATAGCTCTTTCGGGGTGTACAGACATACATTAGTGGCTGTATCCAGTTTGCGCTTATATATCGTGCCCAATGAGACCATTCGCTCATTCTCACAGCAGTAGTACAGGGGACATTTCTATTAGACACTATGCGGGTTTCCCCACGATGTTTTCATCCATCGGTGAGCAATTGGTGTCTAAATCCATAACCTTGTGTGTAACCTTTTGACGCCCGCGCCACAAAATAACCACATATAGTTGACACTCGAAAACAACACAGCACCGGTCGCGATCGCGCCAAAGAAAGTGTCAAAATATATTTTTTTCTACTAAGCCGAGTGAAGTGAAATTCCATAGAGCCACTTGGTTCTATAAAGCATACATTGATAACGTTTCTAATGTCAAAAATAATCCATAAAGGTATAAAAATGAGTAAATTATGAGTAACGTGAATTCACGCCCGCGGGCGTCAAAAGGTTAATCTGGAAAATGAAGAGGTACGCGCCGGGAAACGAACATAAACTAATCTTAGTAATAATCTATAAAAATTTCAATGTTTTAAAGTATAAATTCTAATGTCTATTATATAGACAAGAAAAATAATAATGCATCAGTATTTTTTTATATATCAAGGCCACTGTGAGGGCAGCAACCTCAGTGTGTCAGACTCCTACTGACTAAAAACCCCTAGGGGTGTCCCTCTAACCACTCCACCCAGGAATCCAGATTCTTACAAACGCCCGGGGAGCGAACAACCTTTTTTTAGGTTTCATCTCTGGGAGGAGTGAGTGTAAAGAGACCGAACTTCCAAAACTTTCTCAAGGGCAGCGGAACGGACGCTGCGTGCCACCTCCGTCTGCCGGCAGCAGACTGCCTTAAGTCTACTGCCCGGGATTTATTTATACTTTTTTTGTGTCCCGGGGGAAAATCTTACATAGGACCATCTGAGACGGCGTGAGGGCAGTGACCCCGGTGTGTCAGACTCTTAGTGACTAAAAACCCCCGGGGTGTCCCTCTGATTGCTCCACCCGGGCCTGGGAAACCAAATTCGTCCAGACGTCCAGGGGACAAAAGGCTTTGTTGAGGCTACCTCTCTGGGAGGGGTAGGAGTAAAAGCCCACCCCTCCAAAACCTCTCAGGCGCCTCCCTCTCATCCGCGCAGCAGACTACCTCAAGCCTACTGTCCGGGATTTATTTATACTGGCTCAAATAACTGACTACACCACACTCGATGGAAAGTATGATGTAGTTTGAGAATGATAGTGACACTCCAGAATGGCGATTGATATATTTTTTTAAGGAAATGAATTCACAAAATTTTAATTTGGACCACTTTGTCTCTGGAGGCATTATAATTTATTGTTCTAAGGATAAATATTTTGTTCGCAATGCTGCTTAATAATTTGTTAATTATTCGTATTTTTTTAAAATAAATATTTTTTATTATATTTGTGTTTTATTAATTGACGGCACAGTGGTTGAGCCTACGTCTATCGAGCTACGTGTAGTGGGTGCGATCCTTAAACAAATGTAACTTAAAACAGATTCTGCGAAATCAAAAGTGAAAAAATCATAACTTGAATATTTCTTATTAGTCAAAATCAGCGTTTGCATAGATCAGCCGTAAGGGGATACCTGCTCAATGAAGGAACGAATCACTGGATTGATCTACATAACCCGAAAATCCTCTCGAGAGATCGTTTCTATTATCCGAGACTGGTTCAAGAAGCCGTCGAGTTCAAGAAGCATACAATTTTCAATCGGGACGATGGGTTTGTCATCGGCGTCGAACCCAATGATTAGAAAACTAGGATCTCGTTTTCTGTCGCCTTGTTAACAT
The DNA here is from genome assembly GCA_036320925.1 of Automeris io. Classification (NCBI taxonomy): domain Eukaryota; kingdom Metazoa; phylum Arthropoda; class Insecta; order Lepidoptera; family Saturniidae; genus Automeris; species Automeris io. Next base: position 5,268,672 of record JAUDJH010000029.1, on the reverse strand, counting down.
GATGTGTGTCGTGACCAGAGATGGGCAAAATGTAATCTGATTAATGATGAACGATTACAAAATGTAGTCATGATGTGTGTTGTGACCAGAGGTTGGCAAAATGTAATCTGATTAATGATGAACGATTACAAAATGTAGTCATGATGTGTGTTGTGACCAGAGGTTGGCAAAATGTAATCTGATTAATGATGAACGATTACAAAATGTAGTCGTCATGATGTGTGTTGTGACCAGAGGTTGGCAAAATGTAATCTGATTAATGATGAACGATTACAAAATGTAGTCGTCATGATGTGTGTTGTGACCAGACGTTTGCCAAAATGTAATCTGATTAATGATGAACGATTACAAAATGTAGTCGTCATGATGTGTGTTGTGACCAGAGGTTGGCAAAATGTAATCTGATTAATGATGAACGATTACAAAATGTAGTCGTAATTATAATTGTGATGTGTTGTTTTGATGTGGTGGCCTTAAACGGCGCAACACATTGATGTGCATTTTTTTTTATTGTCTTGTAGTGTGTTGGCCACTGGCCACCCTTAAAAAAGTAAATGTAAAATGTTTGGGAGTCGAAGCTGCTCGCGTCCGTAGGCTTTACCCTAGTCTCCCTACACGTGACTCCTGGGTGGTGCTAAACGAGCAGCAGCGAGGTGGTAGGGCGTCGGTGCCCGTCTGGATCGCGACCACAGTGCATGGGTGTAATGCCTGTCATAGTGACCAGTTTCAGCCTGTCACGTTTCGGGATCAGTTTGTGTATATCCAGTAGCTCATATACCTAGAGACCTACAGTCGTGGTATATGTGGGCCGACATGACGATGTAGACTATCAATGGATTTTCATCCTTTGATAGTCGCTTTCGTTTTTGGACTACACTGTACTTACCATCAGGTACTCTGTAGTCACTATGTCGAGCCAGTGTAAAAAATAAAATAAATGTACTTGCTCTGTAATCATGATTAAATCCAGTTAAAACAATAAGAAATCATAAATGTGTATGCAATCTGGGATCTTGTAGTGTTTACAACATGAATGCGCAAAATGGAGTTATATTAATGGTAAAAAACATAAAATGTAATCGTTAATCATTTTTATTAATCTGAGTACATTTTGCCCATCTATGGTTGTGACTATTCAAATTATCAAGAAAACAAGAGGGTAGAAAAATTAACTTCCAGCCCTCGATGAAGTCTCCGCGGCGCGTCAGTCTGCTAATGACCACAACCAGTGTAACTAGGTGGAAACTTCAAGTCATAATTAAATAAGTAAGTTAAAGTAATTTGATTCGCGCATAAAACCCGTATAATGAGTACAAAAAGATTACGCTTAATATTAGTTAACGTAACCTTCTGGCTTCGCTGACAAAGGATTACCGTGCCATGCTCTAATACTTTCGTTTGTAATTAAGATGAATGTCCAGGATACCAGGAATTTTAGAAGCACCACGAAAACACAACCGACTTAGCAAGCGTATATTTACAGAAGAAGGATTACAAAATGCCGATAAATAATGTTGTCTTAACACCACCTTATATATATTAAGATAATATCGCCCGGTTTAGTTGTGAAGACCTTTGCCGGTCAATCAACACGCGAAAAACTCGAAAAAAAAGATAATATCCAAACTAATCATTAGCGAATATATTTGTGTCTCATTCCGGTACATTCCATCACTGTTGAGTGTTCTGAAGAGTTGATTAACCTTGTTCCACCCTCTCCCTTCCTGAATAGAACCACGCGCGCGGGTTTGCGGTGTCACAGCTATACGGTATCTCACATCCCGGCAAGGACTACGAGGTTCTCTAACTCCTGCTTTTGCTGTGTCGTTGGGCTATGGAATAGTCTTCCGGCGAGCGTGTTCCCACCTTCCTAAGATATGGGATCCTTTAAGCGTAGCGTGAAGAGATATATGTACAGGCCGGCATGATCGCCGTGACTACCGACGGGTTTTCCTTACCTGTCGATAGTCGTTGGCGTTTTTTGGACTGCACCTTGCTTACCATCAGGTATGGTGCAGTCACTGTGTCGAGTCGGTATAAAAAAAAACTCCACTCCAAGTGTTTATAAAGGTAACATTTGACGTGAAAACTGAATATACAAACACTTTCAAATTTATAAAATTAGTAACGATTAAGTCCTAATGATGTGTTTTTATGCTTTTATACAATGCACGCTACCGCCGGCATGGAAAGTGCCCGTGACATTTGTTCTGAGCACAAGGAAACCGTAAAATCAATTCCCCGTACTAGATCATGACTGGGGCGACCTTACGAAAGCGTTCGTCATTTTATCTATTAAAAGTAGATTGGCCGGGGCGTTCCGTTCACTTAATAAGCTCAAGTTTTAAGCACTCTTATAACTAATAATATTCGTTTTATTAATTATTAGAACAGTTAAATAGTCTACATAATCACATACAAAAATATATAATATATATTAATATATAATATATATTTTTGGGAGTCGAAGCTGCTCGCGTCCGTGGACTTTACCCTAGTTTCCCTACACGTGGCTCCTGGGTGGTGCTAAACGAGCAGCGGCGAGGTGGCAGGGCGTCGGGGCCCGTCTGGATCGCGACCACAGTGCATGGGTGTAAAGCCCGTCATAGTGACCAGTTTCGGCTTGTCGCGTTTCGGGATCAGCTTGTGCATATCCAGTAGCTCATATACCTAGAGACCTTCAGTCGTGGTATATGTGGGCCGACATGACGATGTAGACTATCAATGGATTTTCATCCTTTGATAGTCGCTTTCGTTTTTGGACTACTCTGTGCTTACCATCAGGTACTCTGTAGTCACTATGTCGAGACAGTGTAAAAAAAATAAAAAATAAATAAGACATGATCAAAAACCATTCCAGCCCCAAATCTTGAAATTTTTTAAGCGGGGCAAGATGTAATTTCTGTACCAACTAGAACGTTTACATTGATTTTGTAATTAAATGGATTAATCCTATAAACATGCTTACATCACAATTTGCAGAGGGATAAAGCCCTCTACAACTTATGTAAAAATGTAAATATAATTTATAGCATAGGAAGGGAAATTCACGAAAAATTAATATTGTCACCTTTAACCTTGAATAACTTATACATTACTGTATCTTATAAGATTTTTTAGTTAACTTTTAAAACGTCAAAACAAATGCTTACACGAATTTTCAGTCACTTTTTGTTATCTAGAGAGATGGACCCATGTTTTTAGATATATTATTCAAAGGATACGCTGGCACATGTACTTGTTGCAGCCTCTGAATTAGGCGCCCGGGCGTGGACTCCGACTTACCGTACCTTAGATCCAAGCTTGGCTAAAAGTTAATAATATAATGATATTTTAAACTTTAATGTTTGTTGTCTCTTAAAGACTCCCAGTTTCGCACGATGAATGTAGAAGCGAATCTTTTCGTGCGGATATAAGGAACATCCGCCACATACGGATGGTATCCGACACGGTATCTAGTAGCTTCATGTTGATACCATAGATGGGCAAAATGTAATCAGATTAATGAAAGTGATTAACGATTACATTTTACGTTTTTTACCATTAATATGACTCCATTTTGCTCATTTATGTTTTAAACTGTACAAAATCCCAGATTGTATACACATTTATCATTTCTTAATGTTTTAAATGGATTGAATCATGATTACAGAGCAAGAAAATTAAAATTATGACTACATTGTGTAATCGTTCATCATTAATCAGATTACATTTTGCCCATCTCTGGTTGATACATACAAACAGCGTTTAGAGATTACTCGACTTGTCAAAAAGGGGCGAAAACCGAATGCCCGTTCAAAAGCTTCAGTAGGACGCTAATATTTTTTAAACCGTGGTTTTGAATCTACGCGACAGGAGCCACAGCAAGGCCGGCACGACTTACGGTGGCATCTGATCACGACGGCCCATCATGTGACGAGACCGGTGAGGTGTGCACTCATTTGCATTAATAACCATCGGTTATTAATGCGGCGACCTTACTATCTATCATAAACATTACCAGCCTTGCATTTATTAGCCTTAATTTACACTTAGATGCAACTATCGAATTCTTAACAGCGTACGTTCTGAATCGTTAATTCTAAACATTAGTTTCGATTCGCTCACATCTAATTATGAATACTAGATTCGCTGGTGGTAAGAATTCGACAAATTATTGATGAAATGAAATGAAATATAACCTCCTTTATAACCACCTTTTAAGCGAACAAACCTCGGAGTCAACAGTGCTTTATGTAGAATGTCTAGGGCCTACAATCTTCTTGGAGATTCGGTTGATATGTTCGCGGACTCCATGCCGAGATTCAGGAGAAAGGTCTTCGGGTTGTTGAGAGATGCACAAACGAATAGTCTTGACATTAATTACCATTAATCTATACTATACTATAATATTATAAAGCTGAAGAGTTTGTTTGTTTGTTTGTTTGTTTGTTTGAACGCGCTAATCTCAGGAACTACTGGTTTGAATTGGAAAATTCCTTTTGAGTGGAATAGACCATTTATCGAGGAAGGCTTTAGGCTTTATAACATCACGATGCAACTATTAGGAGCGAAGAAATAATGGAAAATGTGAAAAAAACGGGCAAAATTATTCATCCTTGAGGACTTCCATTGCGTGCGCTGCGAAAACGGTTCAAGATACCAAAAATATATGTATGAAAGAATTATTCCTCTTGAAATGATCTAAAAAAATGTTCGGGAGAAGTATATGTCTATCTTTTAAGATTAAGTCACTAGAACCGTTTTTATGGTAAACAAATTTGGTCGAAATTAATGCATTATTTGTTAAGAGTTGTATCAACGTAATAATATTAATCTTTATCCAAATAAATGTGTTGTTGATTAAGAGTATTTAATTGTGAACAAAATTGTCTTTGACATCAATTAATTTCAATGAACATCTTAGAAGATATTACAAAACCTTACATAGCAAAACAACGTTTGCCGGATCAGCTATAGTGTCTTGATAACCGCGAAACTCGAGAACGGCTGAACCGATTTGACTGATTTCTTTTTTGTTGTGTTTGTTGAAGTCTGGGGAAGGTTATAACAGAGAGAAGATTTTAAAAAATTATCTGAAAAAGTCTAAAAACTACACTTTTCTATATTCTCATACAAACATTTGTTATAAGTCAATTTGAACTTTAACACCATAGCATAAAGTTTAAATGTTAGTGGACGGGTTCCGGGAAGGCAAAACAATTATTGAGTGACGTATAAATATTAATGTCAATATTTGTCAATTTTTATACATATAGCATTAAGGCCAGGTTCCTTCAAACAATTTTCAAAAAACAGCCGACAGGCCAATAGCTATTAACATTAAAAAAAAACAATGTGACTTTGTTTTAGAGAAATAGGGCAGAACAAGGTCTGCCGGGACAGCTAGTATAGTATAAATAAACAGGCCACTCTGACGTATGTTGTGGATGCCTTAATAGGAACTGTACATTTTTAATTGTAACTGTGTATATGTGTTGTGTAAATGAGTTCTTGTACCGGGCCACTGGCAACCCTGTAAAAAGTAAATAAATAAAAATAAATAAATAAATAACTTTATTCAAATAGGCTTACTTCCAAGCACTTTTGAATCGTCAAAAAAAAAAAAGTGAATCTACCACCGGCTCGGAAAGCAGAATCTACCGAGAATGTGTTTGTTCAGCACCGATCTTTAAATTTTTCGAGGCGGGGCAAAAATTGCTGCCTGTCTTTGTTCCTGTTATAGCTATAACATAATGATGATGATGATGTCCTAGCCGGATTCGGCCACGGCGACTGTTTCAACACCGATTAAGAAAATCAAGGTTCAGTTTTCGGAAACAGTCAATTACGCAGGAGATATTTAAGTGCATAACTGGACGCACAGCCAGAAAAGCACTCTCTCGTCCGAGCTCCCTCTTGCCCGATGGAATGGAGAACCAGTACGATCGGAAGGGAACGGGATGGAGGTTTGGTCGAGTTTTCCTTCTCTGAACTCCTGGTTGAATTGCGGTGTTAAAGAGATACCTTAGTCGCCTTTTACGACACCTCGGCAAGAAGAGGGGGGTGCTATTCTATTCTGCCGGCAGCCACCACGGCAATAACATAATAATAACGTATCTTCACGCTATATTCTTTACGGAGTGAGCAGAGGTACATTAGTGGTTGCACTCACTTGTCGCTTGCGTGTCATGCCCAACGTGAGTAGTAGGGATTCACAGGTTCTGGCTCACCGCCTTTGGCTCTCTCATCGGTTCTAGCTCACTGATCACAGCGGCAACCCTGACCTAAAAAAAAAAAAAAAAAAAAAAAAAAAAAAAAAATTTTCCGGGTCGCTGAATCGAATGCAAGTATTTAAAATTGCGTAGCTTTAACCGTTTCAGAGATAGCATAACATTAACTAGGCTATAATAATACAAAAGCAATGGGGTACAGTTAACAATGGATCATCCGAGCAAGGGTCGCCTATTGTTCGCTCCAACGCTATTGTTTGAATCGAGTTACGGTCGGGGGGTCTCAGGTACTTTTTCTATGTATAATAAAAAGCCGTCTACATTCCTTCATTACTCATATTCATTTATTTTAAAACAGTAATTAAACAAATTCCATAATAACATATCATTGTACATGGTATCGATGTCAAATTGATTAATAAAGTAATTCATTGTACAGTTGTGCAACTTGTAGTACAAATACATTAAACAGTATTGACCACATACTGAAGTCCAATTGTTTTGCAATATTTTTTTATTGAAACTCCATCGGTGGCTATTTCTCTTTAAGAATGCATAGTGATATCCAGAAGGTGGTCGTCCATAGGAGTCGAAAAATTCACCAAAACCATTTTTGTCTATATGTAGTGCAACCCAATGTGATCCAGGTTTTGTATCGGGGTCCAAATTACTAATTAAATAAGTAGGAGTTTCCATGTATATCGGTAATCTATTTGCAGCATACACATTATACCGCAAACTTGGATGTATTTCGTTCAAATATTTCTGTAGTTCTATTGTATTCATATTTATTTAAAAATACAACTTTCCAACCCCAGAGATCGCAAACATGTGTGCGATTGTAATTACAGTAACTTATTATATATCGAAAGGGTGATTATTAAAAATAATACAAAGTAAGTTCATTTTAATTAATTTATTCAAAAATGTACACACAAACAGATACATACAAATATTACAAAGTTAATATTTTTACAATATATATGTATATATATTCAACTATTATAATCGACGGATACATTGCGGTTTTTATCTATTTCAATAACATTATCAAATTCGGCGTAAACAATACAGTTAATAGTTTGTACAAGCGTTGACTCAAATCGAACTTCTAATCTTACAGTGCCATGTCTTATAAGATTCCAATGACCTGAAGAGTTGGCTGATAAATCCGGAGTTAAATCAAAAGCTAACAAACAGTAACCGTTCGAATATTGTTCTCTCGAAATTCCATTCCCTTCATTTAAAAAATGTATACCCGTAGCCGAAAATAATGTATGATAAGCCGTGGTGAAAATATGGTTTTCAAACGAAGGTTGTAAAGCTTTCGAAGGTATTTGTTGACCATCAATATATAAACAAAATGTGTTAATGTTGTAATTTTCGAAATTAAATGGATTTTTAGTGAGATTACCGTTAAATGCCCCGTTATCAACAAACCCAATAATACATCTTTTTGGGACTTGCCCCAAAAAAATGTTGTCAAGTGTTTTGCCTTGAATCCCAGATGGTATAGTTAAAACTTTCACTTCAGCTCGAGTGACGGGATATTTTGCTGTAGAAAAAGCCAATGCTTTTTGATGTGCAAGTAAAACAGTTGGATTGATTCGTGCTTTACGAACGATAAGTGTTGCATCTGTAATGCATACTTTAAACTTTGAATCACTTGAAGGGGCCATTAAGTTAAATGTTTCTCTAGAGCGAACTAATTTAACTGACATTTCTACACCATTGATCAAGAACTTTTCTTGGTTAAATATATCGCCATGTAAGTGTCCAATCATTTCAATTTCTTGACTTTCAGAAGCTAATTTTTGTCTTTTAACAAATCCTCCATTTTCCTCGCCGGTTTCATTCATTTTGTTGGCTGTATCTTCATACCAAAGGCCACACGTAAGATGAGATTCTTTAGCTGGTTTAGCATAATTCAACAAAGTTTCCATGTAGGCACGATACGCATATGTATTATTTGGAGGTGATATAAGTTTTTGATTTAAATAGACATCAAGTTGACTGAAGATTGAATGCAACCAATTATTAACCGGAGCCACTACCGTTGAGGCAGCTACCTTAGAGGAATCTTGATGCAATATCCTGGCTTTTATATGAATCAAAGTATGAGACAGATCTATATAATCTTCATATCTTCTTACCGTTTTGACGAAAGCATTTCAAAATTTGTTAGTTATGACTCAAACATTTCTAACAGTTTCATGTTACAACTTGTTTCATTGTCTGATAACAGAAAAAAGTTCCAAAGTATTACAAAAATTTCTAAACAATGAGTCAAAATATTTTTAACAATAGTTTAATGGAAAGATGACTAACAAAGACACCTTACAAAATGTTATAAACCTATTCATATCTTTTGTTCATATCGAAGCCGGAATTCATTATCACAAACCTTTTGTGCATTGGACCCATGAGTCATGGTGTAGGAGCGATATTTTCTATATATATAGGGTTGGAACTGTTTAAGTTACATTGTGAAAGTGTCTTTTCTATAGTGAACATTTAGTTTGTTATATTTCGTGTATTTCTAAGTGAAGTGAAATACAAGTATAAATTTAATTTACAAAGTATTAGTGACATAGATTCATACAACAATGAATGTAAGTAATTTTGTTATTACTTTATACCACACTTATATACACTAAAAAACCATCGCTACACTACGAACAATCATCAATTCAGATTTAAATTTATAAAATATTTTTACAGAACTCACTGGAAATTATTGATGAAGAAAATACTTTTAAAAATTACTACTATCCTCTATCGGATGAAGGTAGTCAGGATTTATTTAGTAATGTACAATCAAAACTAAAGAAAAAGAGGGAGCAAAATATTATTACCAAGAATTTAGATGAATTCTTTGAAGGTCCTATAATAAAACGAAAAAAACTTTCATCCACTGTATCTCGAATCGATGAAGAAGGTAATACCGTCTGTTTATCAACAAACGTTGATGATGGTTCCAGCTCAAGTAAACTTATTAAAATAGAAATATATGACATGAAAAAGATTGCAAAAATAGCCTCCACAGAACATTGGAAGCACGCAGATTTTAGAGTTAAATATTACACAAATGATAAACACAAAAATTCTGCAAACGTTAGAAACATTGTTTACGAAATAACTAAAGAAATTTCTAAGACTGAAAATTGTAAAAAATCTCACTTTAGTAATAAGTAATAAACGCATTCCATTTAATTAATATTCGTGTATATATTATTTACTTATAGTTTCTGAATATAATAATCATGTGTATTTTATAGCTAGAATATAAAAAAACTATTTTTGTAAATACAAATTTTTATTAGTACTTTCTTTAAATAAGTTCGTGTCATATATTTCCATTTTATTGAAACATAATCTAAAATTATATCTGTACCTTTCTTCAACGCAAATCTAATATGGAATGTATAATTTGTGGGGAATAGTTCCAGAGAGTGGATTGAAAGACTCCACATATGATGAAGAATTGTACAATATTTGTGCAGTAGTTGAGGAAAACATAGCGTGAGTATGCCTTCTTAAATTATCTCAAAATTTACAGAATTATTTTGTTCTTCTTCTATAAATATGTTTCTTCTTTGTTTTAGACAATCAAAACAATCATATCAAATCGGGATGGGGTCTAAGAAACTTTGTAGTACGAAGGATGATGACAATAATAAGAAAAAGACTAGATATGAAGATAGGCCATCAACTTCATTATCATCGATCGGGATATCAGCAGACCTCGATGTCGACAAGGTGCAATGTAACACGTGTAAAATTTTGATAACTAGAAAATACTTTACCAATCATTTGAAAAGCAAAATTCATAATAATAATGTTTTAACTTCTCACACATCTCTTAAAAATGTATCAATTGCTGAAACAGCCTTTGGAAATAGAATAATTACATATAAAATTAAAAATAAATCTGATTTATCATCTATGTTAGATTTTGAAACGCCGGAATTGTTTTTAAGTTCTATAAAAGATGATGTGCTATTTTTGATTGAAGAATCTATGCAGAAACATACTGCTTTTAAAGTAAATTTTATACTACACGCAGATTTTATACAACAAACTAAAGATATTCTAAATTCATTTGATTTTCAAACATGTAATTATATAATTTTTCGAGGTGATGACTTAAATATTTTCTTTTCTTCATTATGTGATGCTATAACAAATAAAATAAGTGCTTTTGAACAAAAAGACAGTGGGTGGAGTCTTAAACAAATTAATTGCTTAGACATGAATATTAATAAATTTAATCCGCTACGTGGTACGTCATATATTGATTTACCTAAAGATATTAGTAATAAAAAAGCTGTGATAAACGTAAAAAACTCTGACAATTTATGTTTTCAATGGGCATTACTTTCGGCATTATATCCAGTGAGTAAGAACGCAAATCGAGTATCGTCCTATAGCATGCATGTAAATAAACTAAAATTTAATGGTGTATCTTTTCCCGTTAAATTAAATGATATATCAAAAGTTGAAAAATTAAATAATATTAGTATCAATGTATTCGGTTTAGAATTTAATAAAGAAATGAAAAGGCATAGTGTAGTGGGTCCACTATATTTAACAAAATGTCGTAGAAATAGTCACATTAATTTATTACTCATAAATAGAGAAAGGACTTACCACTATTGTTATATTAAAAACTTATCAAGATTGGTCAGTAAACAAATTTCAAATCAAAATCATGCGGTTTATATATGCGATGGATGTTTATTGCATTTCCCCACAAAGGAAAGGTTGAATAACCATCGACAATATGATTGTTCACATATTACTGTAGAACTACCAAATATAGATAAAAGATATAAAAATTGGTTTGGACAACTAGTGTCAAATACTCAATTAAAATTTGAAAATTTTCATAAAAAGTTAAAGATACCCTTCGTTATATATGCAGATTTTGAAGCCTTTTTAAATCCAATAAAAACGTGTTCTAACGATCCAAATAAACCGTATACTAAAAATGTTCACAAACATGAAGTTTATAGTTTTGGATATTATATTAAATGTTCATATGATAATAGTTTGTCAAAATATGTAACGTATAGCGGTCCAGATTGTGTACAGATATTTATGAATCGTTTATATGATGATTTAAAAATAATAAGTAAGAAAAATAGTTTTCAAAAATGCCCCAAACCATTGACTGCAGAAAATGAAAAGGAAATTGCGAATTCTAAACTCTGTTGTATATGTGAAATAGAATTTTCTGATGATAAAAAGATTTCATATTTTGATTGGTATACAGGTAATTTTAGAGGTGTTGCACACGATGTTTGTATAAGCAAATTTAGGATACCACGTCATGTTCCAGTATTCCTACATAATCTCAGCCACTATGATGCACATTTCATTGTTCATGCATTAAACTTTGTAGAGGGTGATGTGGATGTCATTCCCCAAAACAAAGAAAGATACATATCTTTTTCTAAAACATTAATAATAAATAGCCAAATTTTGAATTTAAGATTTCTTGATTCCCTAAAATTTTTACCATGTAGTCTTGAGCAATTAGCTAAAAATCTCAACGATGAACAATTTATTACTTTAAAAAATAGTTTTCCAAGAAATGAAGATTTCAGGTATGTTAGGAGAAAAGGTATTTATCCTTATGAATTTATGACATCATACGACTGTTTAAAATTAACATCTATTCCCACTAAAAATCAATTTTACAGTTCATTAACTGATTCAAATGTATCTAATGATGATTATAATCATGCACAGAATGTTTGGCAACATTTTGGTTGTCAAAATATGCTGGATTACTCTAACTTATATCTGAAAACAGATGTTATATTGTTAACTGATGTATTCGAAAACTTTAGAAATATTTGTATAACAACTTATGGATTAGATCCTGCTCATTATTATACAGCACCGGGATTGAGCTGGGATGCTATGTTAAAATATACAAAAATAGAGTTAGAATTATTAACAGACTTTGATAAAATTGCTTTCATCAAGGCAGGTATTAGAGGGGGAGTATCACAATGCAGCAATCGTTATGCTAAAGCTAATAATAAATTTTTAGATAATTATGATGAAAATAAACCTACATCATATCTTGCTTATTTCGATGCAAATAACCTTTACGGTTGGGCTATGTCTCAATATTTACCTGAAGGAGGATTTGAATGGGTCAGTCCAAATACAAGTTTTGATATACCCGACACGTCTGAATTCGGTTTTATTTTAGAAGTAGATTTAGAGTACCCAGTTGAACTTCACGATTTACACTCTGATTTTCCACTTTGCCCTGAGAAAATATGTATAAGTAGTGATTCTAAAGAAACCAAATTAATACCAAATCTTTATAATAAGATCAGATATAAAATTCATTATAGAAATCTTAAACAGTCTCTGAATATGGGAATGAAAATAACAAAAGTTCATAGAATACTAAAATTTAGACAGAGCTCATGGCTGCAAAAATACATTGATTTAAATACAAAACGTAGAATAGAGGCAGTCTCGGATTTTGAAAAGGATTTTTATAAATTAATGAATAATTCTGTGTTTGGGAAAACTATGGAAAACATTGAAAAAAGGGTTAATGTGAAATTGTTAACGCATTGGGAAAATAACGGTAAAACTCTAGGTGTACAAGATTTGATTGCAAAACCGGAATTTCACAGTTTATCGATTTTTGCAGAAAACTTAGTTGCAGTACAATTGCGAAAAACAAAGTTGGTTCATAATAAACCCATTTATTTAGGATTTTGTATATTGGATATTTCAAAAACTCTTATGTATGACTTTCACTACAACTACATGATGAGGAAGTTTGATAATAAATTAAAATTATTGTATACTGACACAGATAGTTTAATATATCAGATTTTTACAGACAACTTTTACAATGATATTAAAACCGACCTCGTTTATCGATTTGATACATCCGATTATCCATCAGATAATACATATGGTTATCCAAAAATCAATAAAAAGAAACTAGGATTTTTCAAAGATGAAAATAATGGAAAAATTTTAAAAGAGTTTGTAGGTCTAAGATCTAAAATGTATGCATTTGACGTCGAAAATAAATTGACAGCAAAAGCAAAGGGTGTTAATAAATGTGTTACAAAAAAAATGACCATGGAAAATTATAAGATTTGTCTCTTCACTAAAAATATCCAATTTTGCAACATGTACAGATTCAAATCAATTAAACACACAATTTTCACCCAGCAAATAAACAAAAGATGTTTGTCTTATAACGACACAAAGCGTTATATTCTACCCAATAATATGGATACACTGGCGTGGGGTCATTACAAATTAAAATAGATTATAGAAAAATCTGTATGTAAATATTTCTTTGTTAATATATATTTCTATTCAATGTTCTAATTAAGTACCTTAATGTTAACTAAAATATGTATGTATTTCGATTAGTTTATGAATATAATATTTGTAAATATGTTGCTGTACACTGCTGTATTTGTATACTAGTCTTAAGATGTATCTTTTATTCAATTATTATTGTCAATAAATAGTTAATATTTGTAAATACTTTTTCTTATGTTTATTTTTTAATATGCATGTAGTAAGTGAATATATAAACCAACAATTGAACGAAATGTTTTATTTCTCTCTGTAACTCTCAAGCATTTACACACGTGCAACGTGATGTTTCACTTTATTCATCCATTTACTGCAATAGTTGCAGGTCCAAGTAGCTGTGGAAAATCAAATTTTGTTACAAACTTCATTAAATATATTAATGACATATGTAGTAGGGAGTTTACACAAATTACTTGGTGCTTTGATGAAATGCAACCTTTATATAACTTGCCAAATGTAAATTATCATCAAGGTATACCAGATCTTAATATGTTTGATGGGAAGAATGCAAACCTTGTAATAATTGATGATCTTATGAGAGAGTCTGATGGTCGCATTGTTGATATTTTTACCAAAGGAAGCCACCATAGAAACTTAAGTGTATTTTACATCACACAAAATTTATTTCACCAAGGTAAAGGACAAAGAGACATTTCTTTAAATTCAAATTATATTGTTTATTTTAAAAATCCCCGAGATAAAACTCAAATACGATACTTAGCACGCCAAGTATCACCAGAAAATCCAAAATTTCTTGAAGATGCCTATCGTAATGCAACTATGGAAGCACATGGGTATTTAATGATAGATCTTAAACAAAACACTGATGAAATGTGTCGAATTAAAACAAAAATATTTCCTCCAGATGTACATTGCGTTGTTTATGTCCCCACCAAAGGCTTTAAATATAGCAAGAATCAACAAATTCCTGTCATTTACACATAATGCCGCGAAGTCTAAACACGCATAAAGACTTACTGAGAGCACTACATAAGCTTAAACCTAAATATAAGAAAGCTCTTTTACAATCGTGTGACGAAAAGGAAATTAACTGTATTTGTGAATGTATACATAACGTCCTCCAAGGTAAAGTGGAACTACCAGAAAAAGAGAAAAAAAAACTTAAACGATATAAATCTATACTGCGGAAATTGTTACATAAAAGTTCTAATAAAATAAGAAAAAATATTATTATTCAAAAAGGTGGTGCATTTCTACCAATAATATTGGGTTCAATTTTGAGTGGCTTAGTTAATTATTTTATGTAATAAAAATGGAGCAAGCTAAGAAAATGTTGCTCATTGAACCAAGTTTGATGGACAAACTAAAATACAACCAAGTTCCTGATAGACCCACTTCTAGATTAGATGCTGAGATGAAAAATATTTTGAATAGTAATATGGATGATAGGAAAAAATGTATTCTATATCTACAAATTTTACAAAGATATTTACACTTTACTGGAGAAGACCGTCAACCTCATGAAATACCAATAATAACTAAAAGTATTGATACTACCACTCCAGAAGTAAAAGTAAATACATCTAATAAAAGTAATTATACCGACGACAAGAGTTTAGTTACAGCTCTGCCACCAAACACTGAAGATAAAAATCAGGAGAGTACTATATCTTATGAAAAACTTCCTTACACGAAAGATCAAATTCTTAGTTTAATACCAAAAACCTATGTAAAGAAAGGTGGGTCTTTATTGGAATTGCTAACTCTAAGTACAAATAAAATTCATTGGAATGATGATGGTACAGTCATTATAGATAACGAAAAAATTCTTGGAAGTAATATAGTAGATTTGTTAAATGATGCAATTAGACCGTTAAAAAAAAGTGATCCAATAGGTTGGGAAAAGTTTGCAACAGCATTGAAGGATATTAAAGTACCGTTGACTTACGTTGGGAATCCAGCTAGAAGTGAATACATACACCGGCTTCAATTAAAGGATATTGACCAAGTATCTACAGATGAAGAGTTTAATGATAAAAAAAACAATCTAGAAAAGATAAAAAAACCTATAAGAAAAAAAAAATAGTTGGGAAAAATGGACCCCATACTAGAGATAACTAAGATTTATTATGATCCATCACATCCTGCTGGTTACAGTAGTATTGAAAAATTGTCGAAAGCTATGAAAGGTAAAATGACTAAGGAAGACGTTAAAAAGTGGCTACGGTTACAAGAAACATACACGTTGCATAAACCAGTACATAGGAAATTTCCTCGAAACAAATATATTTTGTCCAACCTAAATGAACTTTGGCAGGTAGACTTAAGTGATATGAGATCTTATTCTACACATAATGACGGATTTAATTATATACTTTGTGTTATTGATGTGTTTACTAAATATGCTTATGCTAGACCTATGAAAAATAAAAATTCTGAAACAGTTAAATCATGTTTTGATAGTATTTTTAGTGAAGCTAATACCACACCAACACATATACAATCTGATAAAGGAAGTGAATTCTTTTCAAAAGATGTAAAGGGTTATTTAAAGAGTAAAAATATAAATTATTATACAACAAATAACCCTGATATTAAAGCCAGCATTGTAGAAAGATTCCAAAGGACACTAAAAATGAGAATGTGGCGTTATTTCACTCTCAAAAATACCCATAGGTATATAGATATCCTACAGAACTTAATATACGCATATAACCATAGCTATCATTCTAGTATTAAGATGTGTCCTTGCGATGTAAATTTTGATAATATAATGACTGTTTGGAATAATTTGTATGACAGAGAAAAAGTTAGTCAACCTACAAATATTCCACTTCCAAAATTTCATATTGGTGACTATGTAAGAATCACCAAACACAAACATATCTTTCAAAAGGGATATGAATCCAATTGGAGTGATGAAATTTTTATTATATCTTCTATAATAGATAGATCACCGTGGGTAGTATACACATTAAAAGATTTACAAAATGAACCAATAACAGGAACTTTTTATGAGAAAGAGTTACAAAAAATATCTTATGATCCTACTTCAAGTTATAAAATAGATAAAATTATCGGTTCCCGCTATTCCGGTAACAGAAAGCAAGTGTTGGTCAAGTGGAAAGGTTATCCAGATAAATTTAATAGTTGGATATTGGCTTCTAGTTTAAAGAAAATATGATGAAGGAAAGTTTTTATTTAACATTGTTGAGTAATAGCTCCATGGAATACTTCCCAGAAAATACGACAACCCAGTTTTCAACCAAATTACCGAAACCTATTATACTTGAAGGTAGATGGTCTGTTGGTGTCGTTGAATTTCAATATCCATGCACGATGTTTACAGTTCAGGAACATGAAAATATTGTTTATATAACAAAATGGGCTGTAATGCCTCATGAGGATAAACCTTCACTAATATACTACAAACATTATATACCAGCCACCAACTATGATGATATTAATCAAATTTTAACAGCATTAAACAGCATTGATGATAAAGTTATATTTCGATATGATGAAATTTCAAAGTTTGTATCTGTAACTGTAATGGATGAATCAATAAGATCAGTTACGTTAGCACCTAGCTTAAGTCTTCAACTAGGATTTGAACCAACTAGAAACTTAGCACACAGGGGTGGTTTTGGAAAATGTTCAGCGAATTTACATCTAGGGCTACCATCCCAGTTATTTGTTTATAGTGATATTATTGAACCGCAAATTGTTGGGGATGTGATGACACAATTATTAAGAATAATACCACTAGACCCTTCAAAATACATATATGGAGCTAATAAAATGCATGTTTTCTCACCACCTCACTACATACCTGTTATGCGCAGGGAGTTTGACACGATTGAAATAAATATAAGATCAGGCACAGGACAAAAAATACCATTCCAGTTTGGGACATTGTGTATTAAACTCCACTTTATGAAACTATAATGTATTCCAAAGAATATAATGAGATTTGTCCTTATGAGCACTATTATTCACATCAAGCTGGTCACGGTATTGGTGTGATTTATCGAGGAGCACCGTATCAGCGTGGACATGGAATTGGTAGTTTTTTAGGAGGATTATTTAGATCTGTTTTACCATTGCTCTCTAGTGGTGCTAAAGTAGTGGGTAAAGAGGCTTTAAATGCCGGTGTGGGTCTATTATCGGATATGGTTAATGCACGCCCCATGGAAGATTCAATAAGAACTAGATTGAAAGAGGCCAGCTCAAATTTACACAAAAAAGCTCAAGATAAAATTAATCGAATTAACATGTCCGGTTCAGGATATATAAAAAAGAGGAACCGTTTGAATTCTCTCATTTCAGCACCGAATGTCAAGGTGAAAGGTATCAAAAAATCAAAGTCAAGTCATACTAAAATCAAAGACATATTTTCATAAAATGTCATTTCTACATAACAAATCATGTGAGTGCATTAAATCAGAGTTAGATTTATTTGCATTACCCTCAACACAAACTAGTATAGAAAATGGAATATGGATACATTATAAACCTATATCATCTCTAGCTGATGATGGGCCCCTCGAATTTCAAGTACCAGGAACTGGTGAAGATTATATAGATCTGTCTCATACTTTGATTCATATAAAAGCCAGGATATTGCATCAAGATTCCTCTAAGGTAGCTGCCTCAACGGTAGTGGCTCCGGTTAATAATTGGTTGCATTCAATCTTCAGTCAACTTGATGTCTATTTAAATCAAAAACTTATATCACCTCCAAATAATACATATGCGTATCGTGCCTACATGGAAACTTTGTTGAATTATGCTAAACCAGCTAAAGAATCTCATCTTACGTGTGGCCTTTGGTATGAAGATACAGCCAACAAAATGAATGAAACCGGCGAGGAAAATGGAGGATTTGTTAAAAGACAAAAATTAGCTTCTGAAAGTCAAGAAATTGAAATGATTGGACACTTACATGGCGATATATTTAACCAAGAAAAGTTCTTGATCAATGGTGTAGAAATGTCAGTTAAATTAGTTCGCTCTAGAGAAACATTTAACTTAATGGCCCCTTCAAGTGATTCAAAGTTTAAAGTATGCATTACAGATGCAACACTTATCGTTCGTAAAGCACGAATCAATCCAACTGTTTTACTTGCACATCAAAAAGCATTGGCTTTTTCTACAGCAAAATATCCCGTCACTCGAGCTGAAGTGAAAGTTTTAACTATACCATCTGGGATTCAAGGCAAAACACTTGACAACATTTTTTTGGGGCAAGTCCCAAAAAGATGTATTATTGGGTTTGTTGATAACGGAGCATTTAACGGTAATCTCACTAAAAATCCATTTAATTTCGAAAATTACAACATTAACACATTTTGTTTATATATTGATGGTCAACAAATACCTTCGAAAGCTTTACAACCTTCGTTTGAAAACCATATTTTCACCACGGCTTATCATACATTATTTTCGGGTACGGGTATACATTTTTTAAATGAAGGGAATGGAATTTCGAGAGAACAATATTCGAACGGTTACTGTTTGTTAGCTTTTGATTTAACTCCGGATTTATCAGCCAACTCTTCAGGTCATTGGAATCTTATAAGACATGGCACTGTAAGATTAGAAGTTCGATTTGAGTCAACGCTTGTACAAACTATTAACTGTATTGTTTACGCCGAATTTGATAATGTTATTGAAATAGATAAAAACCGCAATGTATCCGTCGATTATAATAGTTGAATATATATACATATATATTGTAAAAATATTAACTTTGTAATATTTGTATGTATCTGTTTGTGTGTACATTTTTGAATAAATTAATTAAAATGAACTTACTTTGTATTATTTTTAATAATCACCCTTTCGATATATAATAAGTTACTGTAATTACAATCGCACACATGTTTGCGATCTCTGGGGTTGGAAAGTTGTATTTTTAAATAAATATGAATACAATAGAACTACAGAAATATTTGAACGAAATACATCCAAGTTTGCGGTATAATGTGTATGCTGCAAATAGATTACCGATATACATGGAAACTCCTACTTATTTAATTAGTAATTTGGACCCCGATACAAAACCTGGATCACATTGGGTTGCACTACATATAGACAAAAATGGTTTTGGTGAATTTTTCGACTCCTATGGACGACCACCTTCTGGATATCACTATGCATTCTTAAAGAGAAATAGCCACCGATGGAGTTTCAATAAAAAAATATTGCAAAACAATTGGACTTCAGTATGTGGTCAATACTGTTTAATGTATTTGTACTACAAGTTGCACAACTGTACAATGAATTACTTTATTAATCAATTTGACATCGATACCATGTACAATGATATGTTATTATGGAATTTGTTTAATTACTGTTTCAAAATAAATGAATATGACTAATGAAGGAATGTAGACGGCTTTTTATTATACATAGAAAAAGTACCTGAGACCCCCCGACCGTAACACAACAATAGCGTTCGAGCCGAACAATAGACGACCCTTGCTCGGATGATCCATTGTTACCTGTACCCCATTGCTTTTGTATTATTATAGCCTAGTTAATGTTATGCTATCTCTGAAACGGTTAAAGCTACGCAATTTTAAATACTTGCATTCGATTCAGCGACCCTGAAAACCTTTTTTTTTTTTTTTTTTTTTTTTTTTTTTTTTAGGTCAGGGTTGCCGCTGTGATCAGTGAGCTAGAACCGATGAGAGAGCCAAAGGCGGTGAGCCAGAACCTGTGAATCCCTACTACTAACGTGACCAGTAGCGCAGCTGATCGCCGTTCTCAGTGCACTAGTGCACGTGATATCTCTATTAGACATGCGGGGCTTCCTCGCGATGTTTTTCTTCTTCTTCGACGAGCATGTGCCGGCAAAAATCCGGACGTAATCTGGACAAACAAAAGGGTACGTGCTGGATTTCGAACCTATGATTCTGCGCACATGGAAACCGGTCCTCTATACACTAGACTACCACAGTTTGGGAGTCGAAGCTGCTCGCGTCCATAGGCTTTACCCTAGTTTCCCTACACGTGACTCCTGGGTGGTGCTAAACGAGCAGCAGCGAGGTGGTAGGGCGCTGGTGCCCGTCTGGATCGCGACCACAGTACATGGGTGTAAAGCCCGTCATAGTGACCAGTTTTGGCTTGTCGCGTTTCGGGATCAGCTTGTGTATATCCAGTAGCTCATATACCTAGAGACCTTCAGTCGTGGTATATGTGGGCTGACATGACGATGTAGACTATCAATGGATTTTCATCCTTTGATAGTCGCTTTCGTTTTTGGACTACACTGTACTTACCATCAGGTACTCTGTAGTCACCATGTCGAGCCAGTGTAAAAAAAAGTCACAATAATTGTTATATATTGCTTTTAATTGCTTTGGATACAAGTCCATATGAGTCCTTCGTTAATATTTATAATATTCAATTGTCTCTGATAGACGCCAAAACCGATGACCCTAGTGACACGTACTCCAGCCAACGTAACCAGAAAAATCAGCAATTCTTCAAAGTACCCTGCCAACACCAACCCAAGAAACAAGAACAACACGTACAGAAGACTGCAGTATCGATAAATCAGTAATTATCCGATTAATCAAACAGAGAACACAACCGCTCGCATTCCTAACTTGAACGTCAATCAACCTTTGGTTCTTAATTATGTTGATTAATCGAATAAAAAAATGTTTACGACATAATATTAAATAATTTGTTATCAACAACATTGTAAAAATGTGAATTTCATTTATCGTATAAGAAGCAAGTATTCAGGAAAAACTATCATCGACCTTGAATAGCTTAAAATGCTTAACTATATCGAGGGGTGAAAAGCTATTTGGTTTAAGCAACATTTTTTGGTCATATAGTAATATTTATTTTTTCGGAATCAGCGTTTTTCACCGATTCCAAATATGTATATATTACTTTATCACCAAAAAATGGCGCTTAAACCAAATAGCCTTTCACCCCTCGATACCTTATGAAACTTTTGAGTTAGCGTTTAAAACGTCAAAACTTTTACGTTTGTACTTTTCAGCAAATGTTTTACGGAGAGGTTGGCCTACTTTTTCGGATATATTATTCATTGGGTACGCTGCTTTGGATGCTTGTCTTCTACTTCTAGAATTTAGCGCACGAGGCACGAACCCCTGGTTTGTTCACCCCTCTCCCCCAAATCTGGATCTGTTAATATCAAATACTCAAATCTGCAGCTGTTTGTTTCCCTGACAAAAAACATAATTCTTCCAATTTATGTTGTTTTTTTAATCGCACACATCCTAGAAAAATCATCAAAATTTACGAATTATTTTTTTACAGAAATATACTTAATTTCACATAAGGTTCATTATTTTATAAGAAACAAAAATAATCCAAGCTTAAGGTGGAAGTTTGTCATATTCAATAAAAAAAAAACATATTTTTAAGCTCGTACGGAACTTTCGCTACGCAATTGTAACTCGCACCTGGCCGGTTAATGTTATTAAACTAGAAAGCGCATTAAGTAAGTATTAAAAAAAAACAGCATCTGAATTCTAGGTAATCATCACGCATGATTTTAGAGTCATTGCAATGTCTACAGATAATAAGTGTCTTCGAAAATGACAGTAAAAACTGACGATGATAAGAAACGAGGGTCTAATTGTTGCAGCACGACGCAATTGCGCCGGGACGAGCCTGTGCGGTAATGGCAGATTTGACCTTACCGCGTTGAGTTCGTTCGAATTTGTCTATGCCACGGGTTCTCAAACTATCTGGTCTCCTTCCGGGACTTAGCTATTTCTGACGGAGGTAAGTCTTTACATAAACTGGGACCATTGCATGTTTATAAGTACAGTGTACATCGGAATAAAATACATCATAGAAGAAAAGAAACAAACAACAATAAAACATAACATAGAGATGCGCAAGAACAAACTATGAAAAAGCTCAATAAATTATTTGATTTGATTTGAAAGAACACAGCGTCTTTTGTTGTATTTACTTTTCCTGTTGAAAACAATAAAATAAAATTTACGCGTCGGTTAATATTTTATTTCTTATCTTTCATACTTCGACAACAGGCGCTGAGGAGTTTTTCAGCGACCATCCTACTAACAATTACTGAAAATGATGTTAAGGATTATGAAAATTGGAGAACTAATTCATATTTTAATAGTGTTGATACTTACTTTGGAATTTTTCTAAACAATATCATATGTTTTATTATAAAATCGAGTCGAGTATACTTGAGACTACAATCCGTCTAAAGTACTAGACCCATAATGATAATAGTCGTTATAGCCGACTAAGGTAAACAGCATGCTAAAATGCATATAAATTGCTAGCGTGTAATTGCTGCATGCACCTTCTCTGCATTGGACAAGCGTGCTGGATTCAATGTCCAAGCCCTTCCAATGGATTCCACAAATGTAGTCAAAAATTGTAGAGGCCTTTGCCTTGCAATAAGACAAAACTTGCTTATAATAACTGAATTAAAATGGGAGAATTTAAAATGCATCAACATTTATAGTTATTATAAAACAGAAAGAAAATGACATTTCATTGTTTTGAAGTGTACTCTTGTGTGTCTTGCTTTTAGTTAATGATTTTAGTTAATGATGAATGTAGGACGATGTCTGTTGATGTAGAGCACTTACTCGCTTCAATTGAAACACTGGCTATATTCCCACGATATATTTGTCAAATTATTAATGTTACATAATATTTATTATTACTTTTATATTCTAATTTTATATAATGTCCATTATATTCCTAAGTTTAAGATGCAATCTCATATAATCATTAAAATTCATTCAACTTCAAATTCAAAAGCCGATCTCCTTTTTTTATTTAATGGCCAACACTATATGCAAATATGACACTGTGGTAAAGTTTTTTTTTGGCAAAAAACACGCTGTGTGTTTCTAGTCGGTGTATTATTTAGTTCTAGTTGGTATAGTTAATTATGTTGTCAATGGTTGTTCAGGCGCAGGGCATGAGTATAAAAAAGGTACTTGACATCCCTTCCGTCTCCCTACATTCCCTTGCATTCCCATTCCACGCTCGGTCCTTAACAGTGACACATGTCTACGCACGGCGGTATCGCTACACTTATCATCGGCGGCGAACTCGGTCACACTACGGAATAGTCAGTTGCTTTGAACAATACGGCGGAACATCTAATTAATTGTATACGGTGAACGGTTCGGAGCTGCAGTAGCCTGTCCTCATCATCCAGTATCCAGGTGACTTTTGAATATTTCATTGTCACTGTGCCCGAACGAACTGTTTGTTCCCTAATTCTCTACGCGGAAATCCAGACCAGCGGCGCTCTCCGGCGGCTACATAAATTTTTAGTTCCTTCGAGATCAGCGTTCTCCTGCGCTATCAATAATATTATTGTCAAAAGACATGTAACCTTTTTTTAAAACACTACACACAATCATTACAGTACACAATATTAAAAAAGTATTATACATGTTACTATGACAACAAATTTCACTATTCTGAGGGATCTTTGTACTTAAGTTTTTGCAAGGTGCTGAAAAGGTTGGGAGCCTCTGAACTAGGCATTGTTTGGATGTATTTGAATGCTTTTGCTGGTAAAAGTTAAAACGATGCGGTACTGTGGTTTTCGCGAAGGTCATTGTACTCGGGTGATGTAAATTGTTTTATATCAATGTCGAATGTTTGTAGTTATTTGTGACATTTATACGCTTGAAACTATAATATTTACTGCAAAATTGCTGTCTGCAATCTTTTACTAATTTTAACATTTATCAAATAATTTACACACGAGCTATTCCTTGAACATAGCTCTTTGTTTTAAATGCTAAAACCACATCTAAAGTTTATGTGTAATACTAGCACCGCAAAGTGACTACTATTAAAAAGATAGAATAATATATACATATTTATAAACTCTAAAACTTATCTGGTAATCGGTAAACACGCCATTTAAGATCTCTCCCATTCCGGCCCTTCTTAGTTTTCGTACTGGATCAACTCTTGTCCTCATAACTACGTCACTTTTTATGCTTGCCAACATAAAATATAATTATTGAGAAATATAGTTAATTGTTAATGGTGTTCACATTCATATTTACCATTTAATAACTATTATTTATATTATATCCAGCCTAGCTTATCAGTGATATTTGCTGTTGTGCTTCTCTATTATTTTAACACTACCCAGTACCTGATGGTAAAGCGCAGCCAGCACACACAAACAGCGGGTCAGGAGTTCGACACGTATAATTCCTTGTATTTGTATGGTTGATACCATGTGCCTTTATAAGCAGATACAAAATAGGTCATAACTTGTTAAAGTTGAAAGAAACTATGAGGTCATTTACTCCTAATTATACAGAAGTAGTATTCTAAATGACGTTAGTCAATGAGATGACAACCTTGTGATTAATTGTGTGGAACATACCCTGACAGCATGTCGGATGCACTTGAGATGTCGCGAGCTACTTAGTAACTATGTAAGGCTGTAACTCCACCACCCGATTTTTATTTATTTAAACTTTTTAAACGTAATTGGGCATCCAACATGGGTGACATTGAGTAAGAAAATAAAATAACCATGGTACACAAAATAGAACATATATAAGATAACATATAACACGCCCTTACAACTATAGCGCACCACAGCATGCACAATAATTAATTTATAATGCTAGTTTACAGTAAAGTAAAGAATATGAAATGAAATGAAAAAGTATTTATTTCGCCACAAATATACAAAAAAACAAACAGAAATTTAAATGTAGCAATACAAACAACACACAATAACAAAAGAAAATACAAAACATATAAACATGGCGAAAATGGGCCCTTCATCAGCCTAAAGGCACAGAGGAAGTCTGCCGCGCTGATTTTCGTGATGGGACCCGGTCGTCGGTATCCTAATGAAATTCCAAAAA
Source organism: Automeris io (assembly GCA_036320925.1). Classification (NCBI taxonomy): domain Eukaryota; kingdom Metazoa; phylum Arthropoda; class Insecta; order Lepidoptera; family Saturniidae; genus Automeris; species Automeris io. The sequence goes on along the minus strand of JAUDJH010000029.1, from coordinate 5,243,231 downwards.
AAAAAATGACTCGTAATTCGATGATTTGGACCTAAAGGTTTCTCTCTCGAAATTTAGAACAGCATGTGCAAAATGGCTGTATTTAATTGTGTTTTCTTCGATATAATTTACATAATTTCATTTATTAGTTATTACTTGTGTATTATACAATATCGTCTTTTAATTATGTTTTTTTTGGTGTCTCGGGAGAAAATCCTGCATAGGACCATCAGGGCTGTTGTGAGGGCATCAACCACGGTGTGTCAGACTCCTACTGACTAAAAACCCCCGGGGTGTCCCTCTAACCGCTCCACCCGAGCCTGGGAAACCAATTCCATCCAGACGCCCGGAGAGCGAAATGCCTTGTCGAGGCTACCTCACTGGGAGGGGTAGGGGTTTATCTTTTAATATTGACTCCTGTGTATGTATGTATGTATGTATATTCTTTTTCTATTTTTTTTTTCAATTATGTAACATAAAACAAATAGTTTATCGTTAATTCTTTATTTATTTATTAAAAGGAAAACAAATGATTATTACAATATACTTGAAACACACTAAAGATACACCTAAATCAGTCAAGTATTTACAGAACTTTGTTGTCCAGTGGTACGTGTCGGATACCATCTGTATGTGGTGGATGTTCCTTATATTCGCACGAAAAGATTTGCTTCTACATTCATCAACGGTTAAGGAGTGGAATATACTTCCAGCGGCCATATTTCCGCGATCTTATGACCTGGGAGTCTTTAAGAGAAGAGTGAATAGGCATTTGCTGGGCGAACGCGTTTCATCATCGAACTCATCTTCACCTTCCACCAGGTGTGATTGAGGTCAAGCGTTCGCCTATAAGTAATAAAAAAAAAGTTATATGGTGACTTATAAGTGTCAGTGTGAATTTCTTTTTTTGTTCTAATTGACTATTGTTTGATGGTTTCATTTTGGCTTGTTTATGTTTCTGATGCACGATGTGTGGCCTTAAATGGCGCTGCACATTAACGCACGTATATTTATATTTTGGCTGGCGGTCCAAATCGAGGTTCGTATCCACAGGGGTGCTCTTGCATTGCCACCCAACCCATAAATTGCCGGTTGAGCACCCTCAGTGATCGCCCACCCGCCCGGTTCAGTTGTGAAGACCTTTCTCGGTCAATAACGCGCGTCATTTCGAAAAAAAAGCACGTATCCTTGTATCCTTGTTTCATATTGTGTGCTGTTGGCCACTGGCCGCCCTCATTGGTATAAAAAAAAAAACAAGAATGATATCAATCAATGAAACACTTATATCCTATAGCTTACTAACATTATCGCTATAGCCAAGCTATGGAGCGGTGTCCTTAAAAGCACAGTGCAGACAGACCATCATTTGGCATTCGACGCTCGATGTTGATCTACATTGAAAACGAGTCGATATTATCGTAAACGAGTACCGCATCAATGATTTACGACATTGTTTCTCAGTATACTTCTATATTTAAACATCATGACTTTGCTAACCTATATTTTTTACTCGAACAGCCAATAAATAAGTACAAAAAATTATCTACAAAATACATATTGTGAATAATATCGCTGTTCATAAAAACTTATTATGTATCTATAATATGTATATCTTTTATAATAATAACAGTAATAATGAAATCCTGGCAGACTTCGGCCTTGATGACGTCTCCAATTTTTTTGTTGCCCGGGGCTAAATTCTGCATAGCACTATCAGGGACGCTGTGAGGGCAGCGAGCTCAGTGTGTCAGGCTCCTACTGACTGAAAACCCCTGGGCTGTCTCTCTAATCGCTCCACCTGGATCTGGGAAACCAAATCCAGACGCCCGGGAAGCAAAAAGCCTTGTTGAGGCTACCTATCTGGAAGAGTTTGGAGTAAAGAGCTCACCCCTCCAAAATCTCTCCCTCAAGCGGTGCGCCGTACACTGCGTACCACCTCCCTCTCATTCAACGTCGTGCCCAATGTAACCAGTAGTGCAACTTATCGCCGCTCTCAGGGTACAAACTGGACACAGGGGCTGCCAAAATCACCAAATTTAGTATCTTTTTTCTTCTTTAATTTTTTTTTATTGGTATAGTATGTTCCTACATGAATATGCCAAGCCAAAATTTCTGTTCCCTATTATCAAAATCAAGCAATTTTTCGTTGACTCCAATATACAACTTGTGAAACTCCATCTTTTTACGCCAAAGTAGACTCTTCTAGAGTCTTAAGTGGACTTCTGGGAGTACGCCTGAACCGCTTTGGGAATCGCTGATATAGACCAATAAGCATTATTCAGAGAGCTTCGTAAAGTCTGTTGAGAAAGTTCTGAATTTATTTTTATCATATTTCCTCTTTCTTTGTTCCAACTCGGCGCAGTGACTATGACGTAGAGTTGCCTGCCTCTCGGTCTTTCACCGATTGCACGGTGGAGAGTGTTCTCAGGAACTACATTCTTTGATTCCACCAGCCCCATTCCACCACAAAACCACTAGACATCGTCTCGGATACCATCCGTATGTGGTGGATGTTCCTTATATTCGCACGAAAAGATTCGCTTCTACATTCATCATGCGAACGGCTAAGGAGTGGAATATGCTTCCAGCGGCCATATTTCCGCGATCTTATGACCTGGGAGTCTTTAAGAGAAGAGTGAATAGGCATTTGCTAGGCGATCGCGTCTCATCATCGAACTCATCTTCACCTTCCACCAGGTGTGTTTGAGGTCAAGCGTTCGTCTATAAATAATAATAAAAAAAAACGTACCTGATTGAAAGTACAATGCAATCCAAAAACGGAGGACGATTATCAGGAGTAAGCCTGCCGATCATGCCGACCTGCACAAATATCTCTTCACGCTTCACTTGACCATTGCGGCCGCACATAGAGAGGGTGGCAGTTGAGATGTTGAGATGCAGCAGATTTACACCGATAAAAACCTCAAAGTGTTCACTTATGCACATCGGAAGGAGCTCAGGGACCTATAATGAATTCTTCACAGCCCTGCCGTACCGTCCCCTCCTAGCACGATCTTGGAGGGAGACGCTGCCTCTCTCGACACTGCTGTGAATTTCCTCTGACATCTCGGGAGTCGCCAACTGGTTGCTCAAGGTCCCGAAGGCATCAAAGTAAAAAAAAACCTAATGGTTTAAAAATACAAAAATATATTTAAACATTATTTTGTGCATTTGATATTCTGCCGTCGATTCAAACATAGCTTATTGTTTCGAGAGGCGGCATTGCATTTCACTATTTCAACAACGATTTTCCCACAAGCAGCCATTTTTTGTCCTCACAATAGGCTGTACAACAATTGTTTGCAACGTCACTACATAGATATGTGTGTAATTATGTTTACAGTTTAATTATAATGTCTTCTTTTTGGTGTTTTGTTTTCGATTTATAGATATTGTGCGTTATATGATTACTCGATTTATTGATTGAACATGCGGTACAATGTGGGAGAATATATTTTTTATTTTCGTAAGCACATTCATGCTAATCTTGTTCTATTATATTTATTGATAGAAGTATGACATAGAACGGTATTGATTAAATTCCAATTCGGAGATCAACTAGCGAAAGACAAGCCTGAGAAATGAGGTAGGCCCCGTGAGCCAAATTCTAGAGCTTGTAGACGAGCACGTCACCCTGCGTACTATCTGTATAATCCGCAATATATTCACTAAATAAACATATCTAAAAAATAGGATAACAAATACATAACAAGCCTGAAAAATTTATACAAGCTTTGCTTAGACGTTTTAAAAATGAATCCAAAAGTCTCATATGGGTTAGCTGTGTTTATTGATAACTAGCTGTCCCGGCAGACCTTGTTCTGCCCTATTCCTCTAAAACAAAGTCACATTGTTTTTTTTTTAATGTTAATAGCTTCCCCGTCAGAGTTTTTAAAAAATTGTTTGAAGGAACCTTACCTTAATGCTATATGTATAAAAATTGACATATATTGACATTAATATTTATACGTCACTCAAGTGTTTTGCCTTCCCGGAACTCGTCCGCTAGCATTTAAACTTTATGGTATGGTGTTAAAGTTCAAATTGACTTTTAAATATTATTACGAATTTTTTGTATCAGAATATAGAAAAGTGTTGTTTTTAGACTTTTTCAGACAATTTTTTTAAATTTTTCTCTCTGTAATAACATTCCACAGACTTCAATAAACACAACAAAAAAGAAATCAGCCAAATCGGTTCAGCCGTTCTCGAGTTTCGCGCTTATACACATTTAACGATTCATTTTTATATTATAGATGGTAAATTACAGGAGTAATTTTCTTAATTTGGATATTCTATCATCACGTTGTATCCCTTTCGGGGTAAGAAAAGTTATATTAGCGACTATATCCACATTGCGCTTATTTGTCGTATATGTCGTGCTCAACATGACCAGTAGCGAAGCGGATCGCCGTTCTTGCAACACTGGTACACGTGACATTTTTTTAGATGCTATGCGGGTTTCCTCACGATGTTTTCTTCACCGGTGAATATGTGATGCTTAAATCTGTACTTGATCCGGAAAAACACAGAAGTACGTGCCGGAATTCAAACCATTCGCGCTTCCACGCATAGATACCGGTCCCTTATCCGCTAAGCCACTACAGCCAATAAAAAAACAATTTAAATGTTGTATTCACCTTAAAAGAAATATTATTAGCATACTAGACATGACTTTTGGAGGCCCTGACCTCTACCTTAATACAGCTCCGAGTCCATCACATGATCGTTCGTTTGCGTCCGATGCATTTTCCTTCACAACAATATATTTCGTAGTCATGTAGTATTCACAGTTTATTTATTTTATACTCGTATACAGACTTAGCGTTGCATACAGCTGAATGTATCTTTTTCGAGCCATATTCGGTGTTTCTATGAAGAATCGAATTCAGAAATGAGGTGATTCATCAGAAAAGTAAAGTCATCGATATAGCTCTGAGGATTAGCAAACTGAAGTGGCGGTGGGCTGGTCATATTTGCCGAAAAACTGGTAACTGCTGGGGTAGACGTGTTCTTAAATGAAGACCAGGCCTCGGCAAGCGTAGTGTAAGATGCCCTATGGCAAGGTGGAGCGACGCTTTGCGCAAAGTAGCAAGAAATTATTAGATGAGAAAAGCCTAAGATCGGGCTTAGTGGCAAACCTAGGGAGAGATCCAGAGGGCGAGACGATATATTATTATTACAAAGGAGCAAACCCTTGTGACCATGGACATCGACATAGACATGTATTGTACTCGTGAGTATACGAAACATGTGATCAAACGCACCTTTAGAATCGACGTATCGTTAGGAAAACAGTGGTGATACAATATCATACAAAAAAAGTGAAGCCAACGATATCATGAGAATGCGATATAATAGCGTATTGTCTCTCTAAATATTTATAGAGACATTTGAACAACCGGGTCGATTCTGATGAATTTATCACGGAATTCTCATGCATTATGCAATACTACTTTGTAATACAGGGGGACTAGATCAAAGGTTGCCAAACCTTTTTTTCTTGACTCCTTTCAAAATTATACTGGTTTCCGTGGGCCCCCGGTTGCTGCATTTCTACCATAATCGCAAAAGTCATCAAAAAAGTAAGAAGCTCCGAAAAAATTTTAGCCGAAAAACCTGAAATTTAGAATATTGAAGCTTCAAAATGCTTTTTTTCTCGTAGTGTTTTATCTGCTTACATTGATATATAGCCAAGTCAATATTTTTGTTCCTTATTACCGAAACTATGTAAATTATCGTCGATCCCACATACAACTTGTGTATTCTCATTTTTTGCACCAACGTAGACCCCCGTCAAGTTTCCCGTGGATCTGGGGGTCCACCTGGATACCTTGGCAATCACTGGTCTAGATTGAAGTGGTAGGATGTTTGACTGAAACTGAGTAGTGGCCACGGTATACGAGTGCAAAGACCGTCATAGTGATTCGTTTCATCTTGTCACGTTTCGGAATTAGCTTACATACGTCCAATGACTCATACACCTAAAAACCGATCGTGGTATATGTGGGTTGAGCTAACGACGGCGACAGTCAATGGATTCTCGTCCCTTTGTAATCGTTGCCGCTCTTCGACTATACTGTACTTACCATCAGGTGCGCTAGTCACTTTGTCGAGCCAGTGTCTGAACTTAAAAAAAGGGTTGTCTATTATCTATACAATTCGTTTTGAAAACCCTGTCCGACCCAAAATGGGCCTAATGGTGACACGATAACATTTACCCGCCCGGTTCAGTTGTAGCTACCCAGGTACCTTTCCCGGTCAATCAACGCGCGGCATTTCGAAAAAAAAAACGATAACATTACTAAAAAATATCAGAATTATATTATTCGTGAACATTAAAAAGCAATTGGCATATACAATTAAATTACTTTATAGCATGTAGACGCCGCCCTATACGTGCTTGTGTTAAACGCTCCAAGGGTCGTTAGGGTGTTACGGGACGTACAGGGTAAGGGGTGCGCACGCGCAAGGGATGTTTGCTAAAAGCAGTTGACTACCGGGACCCAAAGCTAGAGTACGTACGTGTGCGTCGCAGTTCTGTGTGTCATAAAGTGTGCAATAAACACTAAAACGCCAAAATCCGTGTCTTTCTACCAACTCACCCACGACCACCGGTCATATCTGGCGTCCCACGTTACCACCAGATATAACTTACAAAAATCAGTTCCACGGATAATGAAACCAATTGATTGATATACAGTGCTTAGCATCTACGAGGATAACGATCCTTTTGATGTCATCACCTACTAGCACGCTCCTTTGCTTTCCCTTTTTCCTTTGTTCACAAGCTACGCACGCTCCCGTGTTGGTATGAAATTTTTCTATTTAATTTTGGTCGGATTTTTTCACTCCTTAACTAAAATGGATGAACTAAATAAAACCTTTTTTGTGGAAAATTTACTGGTTTATGTACCTTTTTTGTGTATTTTTATTGTTTATATATTGCTTTATATTTCCCTCTAAATAAAATAAAATAAATTAATAAGCCTTATATCAATATTGAGTAGCTTCTTTACAGGTTGGACAGGTTTTTGTTAACATACTGTATCGCTTCTACTGACGGACATATCATCATAAAACCTGAAGCTAGAAAGATAGAAACATGAAGTTTTATATTCAGCTCTTTTTGTGACCTAGTTACCCACTAAGAGAATATTTCTTAATATTTTACTACTAAGAAGTTGACAAAGACGGTGAAAGTTTGTTGGAAAATTAGCCAGAGTATATATAAATCACACGCCGGTCCGCTAGTAATTTTATCACGGTAAAGAAGTTGATCACACGCAATTCTAAGGACCAAACATGGCAATAACGCTTCTTAGAGAAACCGGAGATCCGCAAAGCGGTTCCATCATTAAACAATCTCGAGGTCTATGTCAAGAACGCAAATAAAACCGTTTAATCGTAAAAACTTCTTTGGAAACACGTCTATTAAACATATTTAATTTGAGTAATCGATCTGACGTAACTGAATCTTCTGGGAATTAATTTTAATCGAAGTTTTATTAATGTATGAAATGATATTTTCGTAAATATTTCACTCTCCTTCAAAATGTAACATTTTTTTTTATTAGTCAATGCTTTTAAGGTATTTTGAATTTTTTTTTTTTACATTTGCTCGACATAGTGTCTACAGAGTACCTGATGGTAAGTAGAGTGTAGTCCAAAAACGAAAGCGACTATCAATGGATTCTCATCCTTTGATAGTCTACATCGTCATGTCAGCTCATATATACCACGACTGAATGTCTCGAGATATATGAGCTACTGGATATACACAAGCTGATCCCGAAACACGACAAGCCGAAACTGGTCACTATGACGGGCTTTACACCCATGTACTGTGGTCGCGATCCAGACGGGCACCGACGCCCTACCACCTCGCTGCTGCTCGTTTAGCACCACTCAGGAGTCACGTGTAAGGAAACTAGGGTAAAGCCTACGGACGCGAGCAACTTCGACTCCCAAAAATAGTATGATTATATGTAACTAGTATCTATTGACGATATATAACTCGTGAACCTACACGATTATATTCGTAATCTCTCCATCGATAATTTTGAAGACTTCTTACCAAAATTACCAAAAAGCAAGGCATTGGAAATACTGAGAGTCACGTAAAGGTAAATTTTGTGTGTTAATATTTGTGTTTTTCATTTTGATTTTACTGTGGTTTTGGTTATTATATGCGCGTATACTGTTCTTTCCTTTATTTTGTCATTGATTTGTAAATTATTTGGTTTTGATGTGAATTTTGTTTTCTTTTGTTGTTATTATTGATATTATTTGTTTAATGTTGGTGCATTCTGCGGTAGACTTTACCAGTTAATGCATTTAAATATTTGTTCTCAATAATTGTCATTGTTATATTTTTATATAATGTGTTAGCTACTGGCTGTCCTCTAAATAAATAAAATGTATAATAGTGCCGCTGATAGCCCATAAATAAATAAATAGATGTTTCCAAAACGTGAGTGTTTCAAAAATACATCGACACATTAATTCATCAAAATTATATTTAAATTTACATTTTTTTTTTTACAAACAGTTTTGTGCTTGACCTCAATCTTACCTGATTGGGAGTAATGATGAGGCCGAAAATGGAGCGCGCGCCCAGCAAATACAAATTCATTCGTTGTTAGAAAATTCCCGTGATATTGAGTTCAATACATTATTATGACATAGTTAGTCATAATAGTTAAACTAGTAAGATATCGTCAAGCTACTATCTCTTTCAGGGTAAGCAGGTACACAGTACTGGATGTATCTAATTTGCACTTATATGTCGTACTAAACGGGTTTCACCAGAATTAAAAAAAAAACTGACTTACACGTAACCACAATCTCACCTGATGAAAAATGATGATCAGGTTAATAGTGGAACACATAGTACAAAAAAAACCATGCATTAATTGCTTGCACATTTCTGTTTCTTATGATGCCAAACTATAGCTTTGGGAGTTATGAATCAGTTTTGGTGTCCCTTAACTCAAGATCTCATTTCTACCTATCTAACTATCATTACGCCGAATTCATATTGAGGTAGGCAGAGATAATGGAACGCCACTACTCTTTATTCTTGAAAATCTCTTTCGCATCGTTAATATTAATTCCGCGTACTTGTGATATTACTCTTCACCAGAACTCTTTTTATTTGGTCAGTGTAGACGAGTCTCGGTCAGCTCCGTGTCATACTCCCAGTCACATTCATATTGTGCACCTTTTTTTGTCAACCTTTAACCATTCCTCCTCTCCACGTATCGGAACCATCGAACTATGCTTTTGTGCATCCTATCAAAGCTACTATCTGTCAAACAATCCATTCTTCGTATTTCTTTATTCCTATTACGAACCGAAAGCGTTACTCCGTATATAGAAGGAACAGATCACATCTCCACTGCATTAAGAGCTTAAGTAATCTGTAATAAAATTTTACGGAAAGATATTATTATTTTATGAATAACGAAATAAAAATGGTAAAGAGGCGGCAAAATAGTGATCGAACTTCCTTGAACTTAGCAACAATCTCTTCCTAGAATTCAAAGGTTGAAGATGTCCGGTTACAATATGGATAAAAATATAACTTTTACGGTATCTTTACGCTATACAAGTGAACGGCGAGCAGTAATGTGGGCCAAAATAGTCATGGCGTTGCGAAACATAAACTATTTTGGATACCACTGACCTTAAATCAAGGTCAATGTGGAACAAATTTATTTTTTATATAAAGCCTCCGGTGGCCAGTATATTACACAACCATTAGAATTATATATATTTGTAGAAAACATTAAAAAATATAGTTGATGTCAATGAAAAAAAGGCTTAGTAGCAATGAAGATTCTTAAAAAAAAGTTATATACTCGTATCTACAAACAAGGATACACTCCGAGGCACAATATCTCAACCATAGAAAACGTACAGCATCTACCTTCAATCTTTGTAAAACCTATAGTATTGTACTTTAGTCACGTTTCACATTAAAAGAACCGGTAGCCTGAAACGGCTAATAGTAACCGTGAAGATAGAGGAGAAAATCTAGAGACCAGAGTCCTAAGTGGTTGTCAGATGAAGTCTCCAATTGACTGGAGCTTCTCATCAGCCCCGCGTTCTAACAGGTGGCAGAACAGAACTTATGGAGGCAGTAGCGATTCCCAAAGGAATTGAAGTCATGACCCTCAGTAGCAACGGAGCAATGAGGAAGAGAAAAACAAATAAGGGTGAAGACCAGCACGTGGCCTAGAAATCCTTTTGTAATGTCAAATAGAACATAACATAATAATGATAAAGTTTAAAATCCACGACGACATTTAAATAAGAAATCGAAACGGGTCGACCTTTTTCGGCTCTGTACTGGTAGATATTGGCAGCACCCGTTGTAATTATTGGTACGGCGCGCTGTCCCGGATTTTACAATAGGCGAGGTTTGACATTTAGAAATTAAACGGTAGTGAAACGGAACTACCAAACGATTGTTATTATAAGTAAATAAAATATATTTTTCAAAATTGTCGTGCAACTCTGCACTGGGACCGATTTATCACTGATAGAACTATTTTTGCTAATAGGACTAACATTGTGTTAGTAGATTGGTTAGTGCGTCGGGCATTACGCGTTGATATCACCATACCACATAATGATAATAGAAAAAGAATAATCATCAAAATATTTAGACCTCACACACGAGATTACCAGTATATGGGATATGGATTCAACGATTATTCTTCCGATAGTCGTACCGACTAATGGGATGATCGCAAAGTGTCTCGATAACCATTTTTAGAGGCTCTCGGTTGGTTATTGGATCAAGGACCTGAGACAGACGGCAGTATTTTACGATACGGCGTTGTTAAGAAGTTCTTCGCTCTAAGCTACTGACTACCAGTGGCTCGAGCCTCAGGCATCACTCGGCATTTTTTAATGTAAAAAAACGTGTATTGTAACACACATCAAGTAACATGTATTCTTCGGTAGCAGGACAAAAAGATTGTTGTTATAATTATTTAGACTCTATAAGAGTAAAGAATATATCGTATTTTGAATAACCGTAACCCTTACTTAACACTTCGTCTGTAAACGTTTTTTCCGAACTTTCTGTCTGTAAACATGGGCTTTTCGCGTCCTGCCGTCTTTTAATCTTTAACCCCAGAATATGAAAAACAATAAAATGTAAACGCACCTAAACGTAAACGCCACCTGGCGTACAAATTCACTTTCTTTCTTAACCGTTGTCGCTTAAGACTCAAACATCGCATCACATTCTTTTTTCCGTATAATCGCATCTAATTATTTTCAAACTCGCTATACATATTGCAAATCCTCACAAACATCATACTCCACATCATATGCCATCAAGTACATACAGTGAGTATGTAAAGTGCCTGACTGCCACTGCCAACCGGTAAGTACTTTTTAACTGTCTCAAATATTGCAACTCTTATAAAATCATCCCGCCTACGAGGGTGCATTTGTGCAACAGCATAGGTACATTACTTATCCCGGTCCGCGTAGCACTCAAGAATTATGAAAAACTTTCATGCTACTGTTGAAACAAATTTTGGTGGGGTGCCGGCCACTCTTCTATTTAGCAGTTATAAAAGGGTCCCTTTACAGACGAGTTAAACTAAGTAGCCAGGTACAATGACACCAGATGGATCATAAGATCAATAAAATTATTCTTTTAAATTTTATTACCATGTTTACTGGCGACGGCGGCAGATAGTGACTAGCCGTGGTTGAAAAAACTCAAACAATGCTTTAGAGAAGTCTTTCACCCGATAACCCCGTCCCCAGTTTATTCGCCCCGTATTTTGTACTACATTATTCTTCTCTACATTTCTTAATTCCATTCATAAAACTTTTAAAGGACACGAATGTGGATACATCACTGCAACACGAATAAGGACGAACCTACGACACGTGATCCGCGGTGAAGGGAAAAATCGTTACTTCGTGAGTTAATAACGACCCGATACATACTAAAATATTAATAATGCCCTGAGGTTTATGACTTCGTTTGCTTCGATGACAGAACTGTGTTAACAATGTTTATATCGGCGCTAAGCCGAGTTTCGTATCCAGTGCCCAATTAAAAATAGGTGGTCGATGAATTCACACTCGGTTTATTGTAAAAACACGAAAACTAGTACAGAATGTGATAAGTTTTCAAACACGGAATGAATCAACAGAAATATTTAATTGAGTAATCTCATATCTACTGAACAAACGGCGAAACTAAAGTCAAGAGTGAGTCATTTGTAGTAAGTAAATATCACTTTAGTTCAAATCATGATTTTTTTTAAGAATTAAAATTCAAAATAATAGATTGTTAACGATAAACTTTCAACACGGCATCAAAAAGTGTATTTTCAATATATTAGACTTCAACGCGCGTCGCAATGTTAGCAAGCAAAGATTAATGCTGGATTGATGAAAAATAAAAAAAAATGCTAGTATATTAATAATCAAAACTATTAGAGGTTTGGCTGCGATGATATGATTTTTATAGTTTATAACTATTTCTGTGATTTCTAGATTCGAATACGTGTATATAGAAGAATTAGAAAGACAATTCGTTCAAATCTTGTCGACTATTAATTATAGTTTTTAATGTTTTTTTTAACAATAATTATATATCACGCCATAATCGAATCGAGTATGTGTTCATCAATAGTTGTATCTATTTGGGCTTATATGTCGTGATCAACGTATCCAGTATCACAGCTGATCGCTGTTCTCAGGGCATTTACACATGACATTTCTATTAGATGCCTTGCGGGCTTCTTCTCGGTATTTTCCTTCACCGGTGGGTATGTGGTGCCTAAATCCACACTTAAACTGGAAAATACAAAGAAACGTGCCGAGATACGAAACTACGACAACGCACGTGGCGTATAAATGCCGGTCCATTATCCACTAAGTTCCACCGACCGATCAAACAGTGAGGTACACACACACACTACTTTCACACCACGACACCGGCGTCGCCGAAGAAGGATAGTTCAGTCAACTGCTGCCAACCGGTGCGTTCTCGCACCGAGGCGCAGTTCTACTCCGACGCAGCCTTGAGTTTCTTTCGGCGTTTCTTCTTAAGGTAGTCACTTCCGAAACGCTGATAGATCACCCGTAGGGATAGTACTATTTGGCTGGCGGTCCAAATTGAGGTTCGTACCCACAGGGGTGCCCTTGCATTGCCACCCAACCCATAAACTCGCTGGCTGAGCACCTTCTGTGCTCGCCCCCTAAGCCCGGTTGAACTGTAAATGCCTTTCCCGGCAATCAGTAGTTAGTTCGGTTCAAAAAAAAAATCCACTAAGCTACCACAGACACATAATTATATATCTATATGTTAAAATAAAATTAATGTATATGGTATGTATGTGATAGATATACTTACTTACATGTGTGTATGCATGTACATATAATTAACTATAACACTTTGAAATAGTCTCTAGAGCTTTGTACGTATACAGTATTAATGCCTTCCTCGCTCTTTTCTGCGCGTTGACACAACAAATGGAAGCCAGCTTAAAGTCAGCGCTGGGCGGCTCGTACTGGTCACCTAGCATTTTCTCTACTGACTTACCTTTGGTGCATCATCTCAACCCAGGATATTTACTTGTGTAGTTATGTATCTTTATTAACCTATCTTTTTATGTGTATGTTACGTGTCAAATAAATGGTTCTTTAATTAGAAGTAATTAAAATAATAACCATAATGGTGTTCTTAATGAGACAAATATCTCCCTTGAAGGATGAGCAGAGTGATAAAAAAGGTTTCAGAGGTCAACTCTTTGCAGTACTTGATCAGTCATGTGTTTATTATGCGTCCTTTACACGTTGGCCAATACTTGTAATAAAACGCTTGCTGACGTTGGCTTCTAATGTTAGCGGTAGGCTCGATATGAAAATGACTTAAATCCAGGGCGTATGAGTTTAACTGTTTCTTTATACTGGCTTGATAAATTGTCTAAACCGCCACCTGATGAAAAGTACAGTTTAAATCCGAAAATGCAACGACCGCAGAAAAAATCCATTTACAGTCCATTAACGGCGATCAATTGCGCTGCTGGTCACGTTGGGCTCAACATATAACCATAAAGTGAATGTATATATGTGTAATAACACAATAATATGTCGTCACGCTATATCCCTTACGAGGTGAGCAGAGATACATCCACTTCTAGTTGTATCCACTTTTCGTTTAAATGTCGCCGATATTTCAATTCGATATCATACAAGTTTTCCCACTAAGGTTTTCTTCACCGATATGAATATGGTGCCTAAGGCCGTGCGCAATTTGGAAAAATCGAGAGGTACGTACTGGAATTCGAGCCTAAAACCATCTACGTTGCCGCGCATAAACTTAAGTCCATTATAACCAGAGCCACCAAAGCTACAAAAAAAATTGATAGAATATCGCATATAATAAAAATAAGTAAAGTATGTAAAGGTCAAACATGCTATTTTCTTAATAGATTTTGAAAACTGACAATTCTAGTTGGCAATTATTTAAAATACATCAAACTCGGTTAAGAGTAATGCTGTTCTGTGCATCAAACCTACAATAAAAAGGGATTATCCGAAAATTGATTAACTTGCTAACGTGAGGCCATAATAAGCACCTCTGAATGCGTTGGCCAACGTGTAAAGGAGCTATAAACAGCGGCCCCACACGCGCGGGCGCATCCCCGCTACAACTGCTATAAAAGTCATCGCCCATACATACCGCGCGCTATTACAACTGTGTCTGTGATTATACCCGCCGCGTTATTTATTTAAAAAGGTAAGTCAACCGCTCAAGGATCGGGATGATTCAGGATGGATATTATAAAAGGATAAACACAAATATGTTTAAAAATTATCCAGAATCAACCCTTTCATAGTTTTTAATTAAAAATATTACGGTTTATCCCTGACTTATTTTGATGACATGTAAAATTGCGTCTGTCAAATGACAGAATAATTATTAATCGTTGTAAAACATGCTTAACTCGAATCTATAATAAAACAACAACATTTGCGAGTTAATTGTTGTTCAGAGAATATATTCCTAAAACGATATAGCTAAATAATTTAAAATATTTATTAAAAACAAATTCTAATATACGGGCTAACGCATTATTGGCAAAAATTTATGAATGATTTAATGAAGGTTCTATAGGCGAAAGAGATTTAAAAAAAGTGCCGTTTCATTCTTATTGACTACCTCAATAGGGAATCTGCGTGATAATTAAGAAAAAATGGTGAAAAAAAATTCAGCTTAATTTTTTTTTTGTTGGATTTATTTTTCTTTACATACTTACTTAATTTTCTGTTATTGTTTTGTTTATCTTGGATCTTTTTTTTTGTGGAAATTTTTCTTGCTTATGTATCTTTTTGCAACAGTGCTCTATCTTTCGCTGAAAACATAAAAAATAAAATAAATAATACATATTCAAACAAAAATAAATGTGTTCGTTTTTATAAAAGTAAACAAAAATTACTAATAAACAATTTATAATTATTGCAAAAAAATCTAGACAAAACTATATAAAACACATTTAAATGATAAACACTATAAAGGTTACGTTTGATAATATTTTGCAACGAATCAATGAAAAGCTTTCGCAAAGAATTCACAGAATTGAATTCACACATTAGTAATAAATGACTCTGTGGGAGACATATCTTAAAACAAAAACTAGTTCTAATTAACTTCGGATTTTATTTTTGTTAATTAACTAAAATGTCCATGTAAACAGGTCTCGAACATTAAAATTTTTAGATTTTAAACAGTAACAGATATTAACGTATTTCTGCTAACCTGAAATAGATATAGCGTCAAGATATTCTGTTATAACTACTACAGACGAATGATACGCACTGTTAAGGGTTAATTTTCATGACAGAATGACTTACAGAGCTTTCAACAGCAGCTAGTTTTCCGACAGTAGCTCTCGTTCTTCGACTATCTTAGGCTAAGATTTATATAGATACTTATTTTTTATAGACGCTATAAACTTTGTTTAGAAATTGGTTCATCTTTAACAAACAACTGAATATATAATCTTGAGTACGGCCTTAAGTATTGACAGAGTCAAGTCCGGGTAGTGAAATGGTTTAAGTTCGTAACTACAGTACATAAGTGCAATTTTTTTTTTTTTTTACACTGGCTCGACATAGTGACTACAGAGTACCTTATGGTAAGTACAGTGTAGTCCAAAAACGAAAGCGTCTATCAAAGGATAAAAATCCATTGATAGTCTACATCGTCATGTCGGCCCACATATACCACGACTGAAGGTCTCTAGGTATATCAGCTACTGGATATGCACAAGCTGATCCCGAAACGCGACAAGCCGAAACTGGTCACTATGACGGGCTTTACACCCATATACTGTGGTCGCGATCCAGACGGGCACCGACGCCCTACCACCTCGCTGCTGCTCGTTTAGCACCACCCAGGAGTCACGTGTAGGGAAACTAGAGTAAAGCCTACGGACGCGACCAGCTTCGACTCCCAAGATTATGGCGTTTCGGGATCTGCCTGAGAACGTCCTCTCTTTTTTATACCTAGAGACCTTCAGTCGTGGTATATGTGAGCCGATATGACGACGGCGACTGTAAATGCCCCGCCCGGTTTAGTTACGAAGGCCGTTCCCGGTCATCAATACTCTGTCAATTCGAAAAAAAAAAGTTTACTGTTAATGGATTCTCGTCCCTTGACGCTGTCGTTTTTGTACTACACTGTACTTACCATCAGATGCACTGTAGCCACTTTGCTGACCCAGTGTATAATAAGGTTAGCAAATTCGGTTATTTACCACATACATTGAGATCATAGATGGGCAAAATGTAATTAGATTAATGAAAAACGATTCCGATTGCATTTTGCGTTTTTTATAATTAATATGACTGCATTTTGCTCATCTATGTTCTAAACACGACGGAATCCTCAATTGCATACACATTTATGACACTTTAATGTTTTGAAGGGATTTAATTATAATTACAGAATAACGAAATTAAAATTTTGACTACATTTTTAGTTATTAATCAGATTACATTTTTACCCATCTCTGATTGACAATAATCATTACATTAACATATAATAAACCAGTTTTACAACAACCTATTTATTATTACAAATCATTTGAAAGCTTTTGTATATACAGCTTTACAGAAAAAGTTCACTAGCGCGATGTAGGTTAATAAATTTGTATCGGAATCGTTAATCAATACACATATCTGTACGCGTTTGTGCCCGCTAATCTCAGAAACTGCTTAGATTTATATGCGGTTTTCACTAATGTATTGTGGAAAGTTGCTTTTAACATTTAGTATTCATTTTATCTTAATCCAATCATAAATAAAAAAGTTGTGTAAATTTAAAAATTACATTAATTATTTCTTAAAAAAAATGGTATGTGATAGTTATCCAGGTGATTTAACTAAAATACATATACTATTATATACTTTCGGGCAGTAGACTTGAGGGATTCTGCTGCCCGGATGAGAGGGAGGCGGTGCACGGTGTCCGGCGCGCCGCCTGAGAGAGAGGTTTTGGAGAGGTGGATTTTTACTCCCACCCTTTCTCCAGATAGATAGATTCAACAAGGCCTTTTGTTCCCTGGGCGTCTGGCCGAATTTGGCTTCCCAGGCCCGGGTGGAGCGATTAGAGGGACACCCCGAAGGTTTTTAGTCAGTAGGAGTCTGACACACCGGGGTCGCTGCCCTCACAGCGTCCCTGATGGTCCTATGCAGGATTTTCCCCCCGGGATACAAAAAAAAACGATTATATACTTTTAATAAAATTGTAACTGCTCGCTGTCACTGTGTAGATGGAAGATATATGAGAAACTATATTATCATAACAAAATTACTTATCCACGCAATCAAAGTCGCCGGCAGAGCTAGTTAAATAGCATACATTTTGTTTTTAACCCGGTGGAAATCCCTACGGACCGTTAGGGGAAGTGGTGAGGGCCACTCCCCCTGGTGTGTTGAACCAGCCCCGACTAAAACCACCGGGGTGCCAGCACTGCCCTCTCTTCGCTTTCGTCGAGCCTGGGAATCCGGATACAACCGACGGCTCGGCGAGCAAAAATCCCTTTTTCTCATGATTTGCGTGCGAACTCAGAGTCACGAACATGGATGTGTATCGACCGCGGCACACACCACTTGCGCTGGCGTAATCACAAATAGCACACACAATGATTTTTTTTTTATTCTTGAAAAAAAAAGCTTTTTACTACACAGTCATGTCAGCCCCGTAAACATACAAATTTAAGATCTTAATTCTAAAAATGTTTTTACCATATGTAATATGTTAGGTATTTCTGTATTAGGGTACGATGGGGCTGACATACGTACACACGTAAAAGTCCCTTAAATAAATAGAATAAAAAAAAAATGTTTTTATAAATGTGTAAATTAATAGTGCCTGGGTACTCCCGGGCTCGGTTAAGTATTGATGCAATGCACCGAGATGATACATATTTATACATAATGTATAGTGTTTGAGTAATGGCTATGCAAAGTAATAAGGCTGTAGATCTTACGTCTCTGTGAAATTTAATAATTAAGTTGATATAAAGTGAAATTTAATTTGAAATTAAGTAAGGCAAGGAGCATGTATGGGCACAGCTTTAAAGACTTAAATGATTCGCGTGCGATTTCAAATGAGTTAAATGTAATTTATCATTGTTTGTAAGGACAAGCTGAAATCGCTCGCAGTACGTCCGGATTACGTCGGGTCGTTATGTATGTGTGTCAGGTTGCGAGTTGCGACACGGACATCGAATCTGAGGTTTTGTGAGCCCTTTTAAACACTTTCGTCACATGTTCTGACTACTTAACCGGTATCCATACCTTCCTATTTCAAATTTGTTTTAAGTTGAAAAATTAATTTTCTTTTAATTCCCTAAGTTTAAGGCTTTTAACTGCAGCATACAGTCCTGCTTGCCCTATTCTGGCCTCACAATAAATATTGACACTAAGACTATATTATTATTTTTTTTACACTGGCTCGACATAGTGACTACAGAGTTCCTGATGGTAAGTACAGTGTAGTCCAAAAACGAAAGCGACTATCAAAGGATGAAAATCCATTGATAATCTCCATCGCCATGTCGACCCACATATACCACGACTGAAGGTCTCTAGATATATGAGCTACTGGATATACACAAGCTGATCCCGACGCGACAAGCCGAAACTGGTCACTATGACGGGCTTTACACCCATGTACTGTGGTCGCGATCCAGACGGGCACCGACGCCCTACCACCTCGCTGTTCCTCGTTTAGCACCACCCAGGAGTCAGGTGTAGGGTAAATAAATAAAATTAACATCTATACAGGAGAAACCTTAGGGTTCCACTAGACTATCAATATCGTCAATATATATAATTAATCTGTTCCTCAGCCACATCTCCATCATTCACTAGATACGATGATTTGCAAGAACTTGTATATTATATACGAGTGGCCAGAAAAATCACTTGCGCGATTTAGTTTAGTGAAAATGTATGGGAATCCTTAATCAATAAGTACATATCTGTACGCGTTTAAGACTGATAATCTTAGAAACGGTTGAACAGATTTTGATACGGAGATGCATTAGTGGCTGTATCCACTTTGCGCTTATATGTCGTGCCCAACGTGACCAGTAGCGCAGCTGATCGCCGTTCTCACAGTACTAGTACATATATTACTATTAAATGCCATGAGAGTTGCCTCACGATGTTTTCCTTCAGCGGTAAATATGTGCTGTTTGTATCCATACTCAATCTGGAGAAACCCAGAGGTAACTGCAGGGATTCCAACTTATGACCAGTAGCGTTCATTCCATAGATGCCTGAAAGCGTTGCATGCCCTTACAATAAATAAGTCCGGAATAAATTACTGAAAGCTAAAGAAAAAAAAGGAAATAATTATATGCATACCTATGCTATTTTAACGCCATGTTTCTTTCCTATAAGTACAATATAATGTTGACTATAATAATATAACATTTAAATTAATTACGCGAACACTGCCTACCTTGTTCAAACAACCTATGAACGTCACTGCTTATGACCAATTCACGTTAGCGGTCTCTAATCAAATAAACAATCACAGTTTTAAAGTTTTTAATTAACAAGCATTTCGTTAGTTCTTAGCAATAATTAAATCCAGTTTTAGATTAGTTTTAAGATATAAATAAATACAACAAAAAGTTATAGTTAATCGTAATTCCGAATAATAATATTATATATGCATTAATTTAAATGAATGTTTGTCATAATACAATGTTTCAAAACTTAGTTACGAAGGTCACCGAGCTGAAAACGAACTTTCGAACGCATGTTTCGGTGACATATTGAGTTATTGCACCCACCTGACTTGTTTGCGAACTTAGCCTCTGCCTCGGGCGTCCACAGTGTCAGGTTCGACGTATTCTTTCATTTATTAACCATGACGCCCAGTAGCGTGCATTGCATTAGGCAAAAAAAAATACTTACTCGTTAGTTACATATTTATAAATTACTTGACTGAATCAAGTTCTGGCAGGGGTTGTGATGGCTCGACATAGTGACTACAGAGTACCTGATGGTAAGTACAGTGTAGTCCAAAAACGAAAGCGACTATCAAAGGATGGTAATCCATTGATTGTCTCCGTTGTCATGCCGGCCCACATATACCACGACTGAAGGTCTCTAGGTATATGAACTACTGGATGTACACAAGCTGATGCCGAAACGTGACATGCCAAAGAGGGTCTCTATGACGGTCTTTACACTTGTGTGCTGTGGTCATGACCCAGTTCGGGCAATCGCCCTGCTACCAAAAATGTTTGTTCAAATGTTTCATGCTCTACAACCTTGTTAAAATGTAATTATCAATTTTCGCATAGGAAGCGATATACTCATGAAAACCGACCTTTAAACTTACACAACTTAAGACGTGGTTACACTATCTTATGAGACTTATGAGGTCACTTTTAAGGCATCAAAAAAACCTTGTGCAAATTTTAATAGCCTACATTTTACGGAGAAGTTGGCCTACTTTTTTAAATATATTATTCAGTGGATACGCTGCGTGATGTGCTTGTCTGCCGCCATTGAAAGTTGGCACCCGGGGTGTGGGCCCCAGCTTGCCCCTCTCCCCACTCTACAACCGGGCCTGGTTAGTAGACAAAGAAATTGATACTTAAATAATAAAGTGCAGTGTAGAGCAATGTATAGGGACGAATTTATCTGTTCATTATAGAAAAGTTTGTCAGTACCGGAATCCAAACCGATGATCTTCAAAGTCATTACCAACAATTCTATCAAGCTGCCTATATGAACTTTATACGGTTTTTTAAACAAAATAAACGCTCAAATTGAATTTTATAAAAACAGTTGCTCAAGTGACGATTAACTATAATTTATATATAAAGCTAATATACTTAATTGTGATTATTATATGTATTACAGACCATAAAAATCTATAAAAAAATCCCAAGGTAATGAAAATTATTAAAATAATTGCTAAGAAATCAAATTTACTAAAATATTAACAGAGACTTCAATGCTCTCGTGAATCGAACTGTTTAAACCGTTTGCAAAAATTATTTAACTGTAATGACTCTAAAGTAACTATTGTTAAGGAGCTTTTCTGTCTCAATGATACCCTTTTTTACTTCCAACCCAATAAGCGCTATTAATCGATCGCCGAGCTCGGCGAAACATTGTCGATGAGGCTCTTAAGCTCGTAAACTACTCCGTTTGGAACACTGATGTAGAGCGGCCTGCCTTTTGGTATTCTATACACTATTCTCTAGAGAGTGTGCGGTTGAGTTGTATAATTTAGCTTCTCCCTCTCTCTCCTTCTACCATAAATTGAGTGTAAGCTGTGTGGGTTTGAACCCTTATGTAGTTCGCGTTCCAGCAGCTCGCACGAGGTTATTCGCCTTATTTTGCAGCGAACCGCCAAGTAATGTAATTTGTGAGTCGAAGCTGCTCGCGTCCGTAGGCTTTACCCTAGTTTCCCTACACGTGACTCCTGGGTGGTGCTAAACGAGCTGCAGCGAGGTGGTAGGGCGCCGGTGCCCGCCTGGATCGCGACCACAGTACATGGGTGTAAAGCCCGCCATAGTGACCAGTTTTGGCTTGTCGCGTTTCGGGATCAGCTTGTGTATATCCAGTAGCTCATATACCTAGAGACCTTCAGTCGTGGTATATGTGGGCCGACATGACGATGTAGACTATCAACGGATTTTCATCCTTTGATAGTCGCTTTCGTTTTTGGACTACACTGTACTTACCATCAGGTACTCTGTAGTCACTATGTCGAGCCAGTGTTAAAAAAAATTGCGTCCTGAGTCTTTTCCAACATCTTATAACATGGGAATCTTCAAAAGATGAGTTAATCTGTATTTTTGGTTAAGCACGCTTGATCATCACTTTCCATCTGATGAGATTGAGGTCAAGCGTAAGCTAATCTGTAATAATAAAAAAAAATGTTATGCAAGCAGGTGCAGTGCGACTGTGCTGTGTCAAATTAATTACAGGTCCCGCGGTCCCCGCCAATGCGCAGAAGAAGTCACCTTGAGGTTTTAGTCGGTACAAATCCGACACACCTCGGTCGCGTAACCCCCCTGTGCGGCTGAGACGGACTTATGAGTATTCTCCCCAAATAAAAAATACTAGTTAATAATATGTACATTCTAGAAAAGGATTATATTTAAAACAGTATATAACAGAAACCTATCTGATATAAGGTTTTTAATGCTGACATTTATTTAGATGTTTTCGAAGAAATAAATAATGTTTTTAATATGTTAATCATCCACGTTACAATACTTCATTGGTAATAATTTATCGTAGATCTGTTTCTATCGGAATTTGATTTTAATTATCTATTAATAGATTTTATTGAAGGCAGAAGTAATTTATTGTATGTTTTTTAAAACTTTGTGAAAACATAGCATTGTAAATTCTAATTTATACTTAAGAAATAGTTTCACAAATCTTAATTATATATAAAAGCTGCTCTTACCTTCAGTTTCACAAACGGTCCTTTAATTTTAAAAACGCTATTAAACACTAATGAATCTTAAATTTGAATTAATTAATCATTAGTGTTCAAAAGTGAGAAAATGAGTATGGCCACTAATGTATCTCAGATATGCAGGGTGATTTTAAAGACGCGGAATATATTTAGAGAGGATTCGATTCCAATTCCAAATATGTAATAATAGTGATATCTTATATAATATTTCCTTTAAAACAAAGTAAATTGTAGTGAACATATTTAGGGAAATATAAGACATAAATGAATAAATAACTATTAATTATTAAGTAGATATTTCGCCTGTCTTAAGTCAGGATAAAGTGCAAAGGTAAAACGAGTCAATATCTGTTAATATTGTATAAACTAATTAATAATTGTACCGGCGGCACGCTTGAGGGATTGTGACGTCCAACAAGGGTGGAGCGGCGCGTGACGTGTTCTATACACCACCCCTCCCCAAACGAGTGGAGGCCTACTTACGGCCGCACGCCCAGCCGGTCATTGAGGATGAGACTCCAGTCGTGCCCTCGATGTCGATAGGCGGAAGGTGGAACACCTCGTGGGTTTTAGTCGGTGCAAGCCCGACACACCGGGGAGCGGCCCTCAACTCTCCCCGAGGTCCGTTAGGGATTTCCCCCGGGTTACAAAAAAAAACTAATTAATTGTGCGCCACACGCGCTACGCTGTCCAAACTTTTTACGGATCAACTCTCATTTGTTCATGAGTTGTTCTGTGTATTTTGTTAGGGAATATATTTAGTTATTTCCATTATGATCTGTTACAAGAAGGTACACATTATTGTTACCTGAAACATCTCCCTCGTCTATAAAATCACTCTGTATAAATTATGCTAATTGATCTCCGTTTTTGGTCATGATGCGAATCAATATCGAACATAGGTCATTGTGGATTTTTAAGCAAATAAATATTATAAAAAATGTTTCACTTAACACTTTTAGTTGTAAGGTCGTAGTCAAGACTGCACAAAGCGCTAATGTAAATTCATATCAATATTACCTTACTGCGCTCGCACTATCGAAATATTGTTATAAAAAATTAAGTTCGCGGTCAGTATGTCACTGCAGTAGAAAATCATGATTATGACCGGTGGTCGTGGGTGTGGTGATAGAAAGACGCGGATTTTGACGTTTTACTGTTTATTTGCACTTTAAGGCACATCGAACTGCGACGCACACGCATGTACTCTAGCCTTGGGTCTTGGTAGTCGACTGCTCGCAAGCATCCCGTGCGCGCGCGCATCCTCTTACCCCGCACGTCTTGTAACACCCTAACGACCCTTAAGACGACAACTGCGTATCGGGTTACGTCTACATGCTATATGATATAATTACTCTAAGAATCATGAGATAAATGTATGCAGCATTGAGATCAAAATAATAAAATACCTAAAAGTAATTGGATAAAGAAATTTGACTATTCCAATTTTTTGATAGAAAATAATACGTGGATATAGTGTGTAGTGGATGATTATATATGTGTGTGTATGCAAGAGCGTAGTCCATTTAATTCAGTTTAGTTTTTGTCTAAGAAATAATGTTTTGAAAATAGCGACTAACTTTGCTACCGACTCTTTTCGATAGATCCTACTTGCCGAATCGGTGGTAGATTAATTTTATGTAGTTTTTTATACTACTTCGATAAAGATATTACATTGCACCTGGTGAAATTTTCATTGTAGTTAAAGAAACGCAAGGACAGCGGGCAACGAAAATCCATTTAGTCGCCATCGCTGTCTGCTTACATATACCACGATGGCAAGTTTGTAGGTACATAAGCGTCTTCAGTATTTGTGGCAACGATATCTTATGGGACTTTTGAGTTCACGTTTGAAACGACAAAACAAAGGCTTGTACATTTTAGACTATTTCGTGTGGAAAACTTGGCTCAATTTTTTAGATATATTAATCAGTGGGTACGCTGGGTGATGTGCTCGTCTTCAGCTCCTAGAATGTGGTGCCCGGAGCGAGGGTGTCGACTTGCCTCCCCCCCCACCAGTGTAAACCGGGCCTGATATGTAATAGGAATATTCACAAAGCAAAGTCTAAATAAACAAAATCGGTTATTTATATACTTCGATATTAATTAAATAATGTAATGTGTAAAATAAATAATTCATTTTCATGCTATATTCCTTTCGGTGTGAGCAGAGATATATTAGTGGCTGTATCCACTTGGCGCTTATATGTCGTGCCCAACGTGACCAGAAGTACAATTGATCGCTGTTCACTGGGCACTTAAACTTGACATTTCTATTGTATCCCATGCGGGTTTCCTTTTCTGCAGTAGTGTTGAATTCCATACTTAATCTGGAGAATTCCAGAGGTATGTATCGGAATTTGAACCTACGGGCATTCGTATCCGCACATGCATACCGGTCCCTTATCCATTAGCCTCCACAGCCATATTTTAATGGTTGTATCCACTTAGCGCTTATTTGTCGCGTCCATCATGACCAGAAGGGGAGCTGATCACCGTTTTCACAGCACTAGTATAAATGACATTTCCGTTGCATGCTATACGAGTTTCGTTAATTTGTAATGTATGTGTATAATCTTAGCAAAGTCAAAGTATCGTAAATCTTAACGTAAATGCCTGTATCGGAATTCTAAGATCTATTGTAAATACAACTGACATTCCAGCTGCAATATTTCGCATTGATAGTTGTCATGGGACACAATAGCTGCGCAAATTGCTAACACATTGCAAATATCTTGAAACTTGCATACATTAACCTACAAAATCTTAGAATATCGATAGATACTACACAACTCTATAATAAGTTACCCTCCTACATATGAAATGTGGGCTCGCTTGATATATATAGCACTATATTACTTACCAACAAATATATGTAGTTTTGATTATGACACTTACTTACTGCAGCACTTACTGATTTACTGTTCCAGATAGGTTTTAAAACAAATTATTCTCATGTAAGTGATTTGTACCTTTATGATATAAACCTTTAATAAGCTATAAATTCTTTGGACTGACTTCAAGGTATTCAGAGTAACACGTTCATCGGCCAACGTCAATAATTTGTTTCTTTTTTTTTTTTGTATCCCGGGGTATAATCCTGCATAGGACTATCAGGGGCGCTGTGAAGGTAGTGACCACGGTGCGTTGGACTCCTACTGACTAAAAACCCCCGGGGTGTCCCTCTGATTGCTCCACCCGGGTCTGGGAAGCCAAATTCATCCAGACGCCCAGGGAACAAGAAGCCTTGTTAAGGCTACCTCTCTGGGAGGGCAGGAGTAAAGCCCACCCCTCCAAAACCTCTCTCCTCTCTCACATAGGCATAGTGAAGCGATGACCCGCGTAAAGTCACCAGAAAGGATATGCGAATCAATGACGCTTGTTACAAGAAACTATGTCCAGCTACGGGCTAGGATGAGCTGATGATGACGATAAACTAAGCTAAATAGATAAAGCCTCAATTCCTATTACGTAATATACTTCACAAGATCTCACAATCGCGCATTGATTAAACAAATTCCTTTTTTATAACAAAAGAATGTTGAATGCGCGCACAATGCGGCAACTGTACCTGTGACTAGGTCTCATGATTGCCGTTTGTGCAATAGAATTAATTCTACGATACTATCGTTTAGCGTACGTTTTATCTGTCTTGCACTGTCGCAATGCCCGGTTCCGATGTAGATTTTGAAAGCCTCCGTTCGTCTACAATTGACGTCCAAGTTAGGACAAATGTCAATCCGTTGCGCAACGGTTCAAGGCTACGAGATCTTTGATAATTCTGATGAACATTCATTAGCGTTATTATATATTTTAAGGTTCATTATTTCAGAAGTAAAAAAGAAATCCTTAGCAGGGGCTCTCGATCGGCCGATCGTGAACGACTGGTTGATTTGTTGAGTCAATCTCGAGAAATATTAACCGATATCGTTCGATTCCCAATTTTTGTTTTATATACAAGATCCACATTTGATAACATTATTATATCCTCACGCTATATCTCTTTCAGGGTGAGCTGAGATATAGTATTGGTTATACCGACTTTGCGCTTATATGTCGTGCCTAACTTAAACAGCAGCGCAGCTTTTTTTTTACACTGGCTCGACCTAATGAGTACAAAGTGCAGCGTAGTCCAAAAACGAAAGTGACTATCAAAGGATAAAAATCCATTGTTGTCTTCATAGTCATGTCGGCCCACATATACCACGACTGAAGGTCTCTCGGTATATGAGCTACTGGATATACACAAGCTGATCCCGAAACGCGACAAGCAGAAACTGGTCACTATGACAGGCTTTACACCCATGTACTGTGGTCGCGATCCAGACGGGCACCGACGCCCTCCCACCTCGCTGCTGCTCGTTTAGCACCACCCAGGAGTCACGTGTAGGGAAACTAAGGTAAAGCCTATGGACGTGAGCAGCTTCGACACCCAAGCTCGAAGCTTCGAGCTGATCTCCATTCTCGCAGCACTAGTACACATGACGTGTCTATTAGACGCCATGCAGGTTTCCTCAGGATGTTTTTCTTTACCGTTGAACAAGTACTGTCTTAATATGGAAAAACCCAGTTCAAATGATCTTTATTACTTTTTAAAAATCGAAATAACACCTTCTCCAGACGAGACATTAGAACAGGATCGAGGATAGTGGCGCAGTACGAGATAAGCCTGCACATTTAATGGTCTTAATCGAATTATGAATGACCTTCAGATTTTACGGAACCCTAGCATGTAAGTTCGATTCACACATACGCGGTTTTTTTGTTGTTTTCGTTGGTGAAACAGGAACCGCGCTTACGAAGTGGATAGCAACGTGTACGCCGTGTATTGTCCTTTATAATTAGCATTGTATTATATGATTATTATAATTTCCTTATTTGCTAATGAGTTCACAAGCACTTAACAAGTTTGTGTATTTGCAAACCTGCGGATGGAATTTCTACGTCATGCGTAGTGCGTTAAAGAATTTTATGCAAAAGTGTCCTTTCATTTAAATTAATAGGATGCGGTGTCGTGCATTATATTTTAACACAAAACCATTGCTTATCTTACATATTCTTATTTATTATTATCATTGTCCGGTTAAAGGTCAATTACTGGTCGGAGCCTAAGACAAAGGTTTAGAAATCATAAAAAAATATTCAAGATTGACTAAATGTGACTGATATAGTAAATTTATATATTAAAGATAATCTCGTGTCTGAGGTCTGAATAAATTTGTTATTTTTGTCTATTTTCTGCTTTTACGGGGTTCTTATCGTGTGGCATAGTGATATCAACGAATACTTATTTTTATGCGTTCAATTAATTGAACATAATAAATAAATAAACACATTGTTTACATTTTATAATAAATAGTCATAAAAAAAAAAAATGTAGACCTACGGGGGCGAGGCCTAAACTATCGGTAGCTAGAAGTTAAGGGTGAGAAACCTCCTAACAATGCGTGCCGTATCGAGTAATACTGCCTGCTGTATCCGGCCCTTGATCCAACAACAATCGAGCGAGAACCTTTACAGATGGTAATCGAGGCTCTTTGCGATCAGCCCATTAGTCGATATCGGGACAATAATATTTGAATCAACATCCCACATACTGGTATTCTCTTGTGCGAGGTATTATAATTTTACTTTGCGTCTGTCTACACCAGTCTATATAAGCTTTCCTTCAAGCCTCATCAAATACGTCAATGTTATACAAGAAAATTGATTAATATTGTTATTTTTCCAAACAAACACTTAAGACGAAGAATCTCATATCAAAGGGTGAAAAGCTATTTGGTTTAAGCGACATTTTTTGGTGATATAGTAATATATATATGGAATCGATAAAAAACACTGATTCTGAAAATATATACATATTACTATATCACCAAAAAATGTCGTTTAAACCAAATAGCCTTTCACCCCTCGATGTAAAGATAGCGATATGCAAGTTCCTTGCACTCGACGTGGTTAGTTACGCAATGGAAAACTTGCAATACCGTTGACAGTATGTACACTTAAGTACATTATGTAACAAGATGATCCGTTCGCTGTTTTAAGAAATATCATGTCAACTGCATCCCACGTGCGTTTTTCAATATCTCTCGAAATATTTTACGTAAATTCTTTGGCCTACATAAATTCCATGTACGAAAACAGCAGATATGGACACAGATTTATATAATTTTTATTTATCTATTACTACGCTGAATCCCTATTGGGGTAGACAAAGATAATGGCTTGCCACTTATCTCTATCCTTGCAAATCTCTTTCATTTTCTTAAAATTCAATAGTCCCTTCATGCACTCTCAGAACTCTTTTTATTTGGTCTGCGTATGTAATTCTCGGTTCAAGACGGAACAAATCTACTGACTAACGCGCCGCCACATTGTTATTCCGTCCTTACCTTTGTTTCTCAATAATATAGATTAATCCAATGAAAAATGTCTACATCATAATTCATGTCGATTTTGTTTAATTAATTATAATTATATAACATTAATACATTGAGGCTGTGGTGGTATAGTACATAACGAACGGGTTTCCAAGCGCGGCTACAAGTATAGTTGTTGGTTTTAATCCCGACACATATCTCTAAATTTTTCCAGATTACGTTCGAATTTAGGCACCGCAAGTTCATTGGTCAAGGAAAAACATAGTGAGGAGACCTGTATGGCATCTAACAAAAATGGCACGTGTACTCGTGCTATCGGCACGGTGATCAGCTGGACACGACATAAGCGCAAACTGGATATAGCAGTAGCGTTCATTCCATAGATATATGAAAGCAGTGCATGCCTTTACGATAAATAACTCTGGAATAAATTGCTTTAATTTCAACACAAAAAGAAACCCTTTATATTTATATCTACTCTATTTTCACGCCATCTATCGTCCCTATGAAAGTAATATAATATTAATTATCATTATATAATATTTACATTAATTATGTGAATTTGCCTACTTTGTCCAAATACCCTATGCCCGTCACTGGGATATTACCAGAGATGGGCAAAATGTAATCTGATTAATGATGAACGATTACAAAATGTAGTCGTAAGTTTAATTTTCTTGCTCTGTAATCATGATTACATCCATTTAAAACATTAAGAAATCATAAATGTGTATACAATCTGGGATGTTGTAGTGTTTAAAACACAAATGAGCAAAATGCAGTCATAATAATGGTAAAAAACGTAAAATGTAATCCTTAATCATTTTCATTAATCTGATTACATTTTGCCCATCTATGGATATTACCCACTAATGTATCTATGCTCACCCCGTAAGGGTTACAGCACGACGATGTATTATAATTTCTTAATACATATTTTGTGTGTTTATAAACTAAAAGCATCTCTAAGTTAGAGCATCAGTATTTAGCAAGCTTGGCGAAGAGACCACTCACGATCGGCCAAATCGTGCCTGAATGATGGCCGGCCTCGGAGCGCTTGCGAAACAAAATATACATTGTGGTATACCAGCGGATTTGCTATCGGCACAGTAAAGGAATACCATTCAACTGGTGTATTGAAACAAACGTATTGTTTACATGTTGAAACAATATCTTGAAGTTTCTCTGTGCTATTGTTTTATGCCATCATGTATTAGCTTGGCTAACAAAGCTGTGCTTATCTGAGGAGATAGATTTTGAATTACAAAATATGTATATCTGTGGCGAGCATAGTAAATATACCCCGGGCATGCAAAATTTTATTTACTAACACTGCAAAATAAAATGCACATATTTTTACTACTTTATATTATTACGACACTTTAGTATTCTCTGTGAGCAAACGAAGAATCATATTTTTTTATTATAGTAACAAATTAAATGCAAATTATTTGTTCACTAAACATAATTATTTAAGTTGTTGTTGCCTATTATTTAAGTGAAATAAATAATTAATAGAAATATATACCCTTTGTATACATTAAAAAAAACATTCTGTTTCTAATTAATTTGACATATTTAATTAAATTTACATAATCGAATACATAAGCGTACTGAATTGTAGTAGTATTGTAGTAGTTCTAAGTGATCGATAATATTTTCTAACTTATAAAAATGATTTCTTTCAAGAGAACTGTGGATTAGGTAAATGTTTGTTTTATTCTTTTTTCTTGTCCTCTGTTTTATGTTTTATAATTTTTCTTTTTACAAATTAGATTTAGTGTTTTTCTATTTGTTACCATTCCTGTTCGTATATTGCTCGTATTTTCATTTTATTTTCTTCTTTGCAAGTAGTTTACACATTAAAATATAATCGCAATTATTATCTTTCTTGTTCGTGTTTTATATATGTGTTAATGTAGACTATATAAGTGTTCTAATAAATAAATAAATGAAATTCGGTGATAGACTCATTTGCAAAATCCATGTTTTTTGATATTTTAACCTCTAAAAGCCGAAATAGGGGTTGACTGTTTGAAAAATCATCCATTGTAGAGTGTAAATCGCACATAAACGAAGTTAAATCCGCTAGTATGATATAAAGGCAAAGGTTCAGACCTCATAATTATGTCAAAGTCACATCCCACGCGATCACAAAGTATGGAGACGCGACGAGACCGTCGTAAGGTTTTCATTTCCGGGTATACATTATTCAAAGTAATTTGACGGTTTCATCACGTTGTTTTTTGTTAGCATATTCACGTGTATGGTTAACACGAATTAGTGATTACGATGATTTCTGCCTCTGTTTGGTGCAAAAAATCAACATCGTATGACCTTTATGTGAATTGACATAATTCAAGAGTCAATATCAATCCAAGGTTACAGAAGTCGTTTAAGCCTAGACTAAAATAAAGCGGGGCAAATCCTGTCATTTTTTTTACACAGGCTCGACATAGTGACTACAGAGTTCCTGATGGTAAGTACAGTGTAGTCCAAAAACGAAAGCGACTATAAAAGGATGAAATTCCATTGATAGTCTCCATCGCCATGTCGGCCCACATATACCACGACTGAAGGTCTCTAGGTATATGAGTGACTGGATATACACAAGCTGATCCCGAAACGCGACAAGCCGAAACTGGTCACTATGACGGCCTTTACACCCATGTACTGTGGTCGCGATCCAGACGGGCACCGACGCCCTGCCACCTCGCTGCTGCTCGTTTAGCACCACCCAGGAGTCACGTGTAGGGAACCTAGGGTAAAGCCTACGGACGCGAGCAGCTTCGACTCCCAAAAACTCTGCCCCCCTTGCAGTTTTTTTAACTTTATTTCTCAATTATATAGAATAATTCAATAAAAAATATTTACAGCACAGTTTGTAGAGATTTTGTGCGCTACAACTTTGTGAACTATGAGCGAAATATTTATAAAAACCTTGCCTAACTTAAACGTGGTAACTATATTTTATGAGGCTTGAGTTAACGTTGAAAACGTCTAAACCAAATGCTTGTACTTTTCAGCCTTTTTTTATAGAAAGATTAGCTCATTTGTTTAACTATATTATTTAGTGGATACGCTGGATTATCTGCTCGTTTGCCGGTCGTGGAGTTTGGAATCTAGGGGCATGGGTCACGACTTACCCCTCCCTCCCCTTAAATCAAGGCCTGATATGTGTGCAGAAGTTAGAGGTGTAAAACGCGCTGTCTACTGCGTTAAGATGTATCATTAACTCGATCCGATCACCGCATTTGTATCACCGTATCATTAGCAACCTATGCAAAATAGGATTAAAGTTTATCATGTGGAGCTATGTATTTAATGTCTGTCTGTGAATAGAAATAAAAAAGGACACACACAACAAACATATTTAATTTGTAGTTAGGGCGATTGCCTGAACTGGGTCATGACCACAGTATACAAGTGTTAAGACTGTCATAGTGACTCGCTTTGACCAGTCGCGTTTCGGGATCAGCTTGTGTATATCCAGTAACTCATATACCTAGAGACCTTCAGTCGCGGTATATGTGGGTCGACATGACGATGTAGACTATCAATGGATTTTCATCCTTTGATAGTCGCTTTCGTTTTTGGACTACACTGTACTTATCATCAGGTGCATTGTAGTCACTATGTCGAGCCAGTGTAAAAAAATATATAAAAAACAATGGCCGCGTATGGTTACCAGTCTCTAATGCACAAGCCACCACTATCACAGAGCAAATTGCAAGCAAAATCAAAGCAACGTCTATAAATCTTGGCCTTAGTTTCTGTCTATCATATCTGTAATATTATATATACGCCGGGAAGGAATATAGAACTGAGTTCGAGTTAATGAATGCCGGAGGCGCGACAAGTTGTCGCAAAGTGTCGGCCAACTTTAACTTACGTAACAAAGGTTGACCAAGAATGTGTCGAGCTAACTTACAGCAACGGCGCGGCGGCCTAAAAACCATCGAGTTTATTCTCGTCCGCCGGTGACATCACATCGCGTCAATATTTGCATATTACCTACATATATTGCTGTAGTCGCCTAGTGGATAAGGGACCAGTATTCATGTGACCCGAATGTTTGTAGCTTCGAATCCAGACAGGTACCTCTGGGATTTTCTACATTTAGTGCGAAATAGGAAGTGAAATGTCATGTGTACTAAGGCTCTGAGATCGGCGATCAGTTTCGCTACTGGTCACTTTAGTCATCTATACTAATATTATAAAGCTGAAGAGTTTGTTTGTTTGTTTGTTTGTTTGTTTGTTTGTTTGTTTGTTTGTTTGTTTGTTTGTTTGAACGCGCTAATCTCAGGAACTACTGGTTCGAATTGAAAAATTCTTTTTGAGTGGAATAGACCATTTATCGAGGAAGGCTTTAGGCTATATGACATCACGATGCAATTATTAGGAGCGAACAAATAATGGAAAATGTGAAAAAAACGGGCAAAATTATTCATCCTTGAGGGCTTCCATTGCGTGCGCTGCAAAAACGGTTCAAGATTCCAAAGATATATGTATGAAAGAATTATTCTCTTGAAATGATCTAAAAAAATGTCCGCGACAGTATATGTCTATCTTTTAAGATTAAGTCACTAGAACCGTTTTTATGGTAAACAAATTTGGTCGAAATTAATGCATTATTTGTTAAGAGTTGTATCAACGTAATAATATTAATCTTTATCCAAATAAATGTGTTGTTGATTAAGAGTATTTAATTGTGAACAAAATTGTCTTTGACATCACTTAATTTCAATGAACATCTTAGAAGATATTACAAAACCTTATATAGCAAAACAACGTTTGCCGGAGCAGCTAGTTTAAAATATAAATAAACACATATATTGTTTATATTTCGACAAAAAAAAATAGTACAATAGAAACCTAATTACGGTACGGTAGGTATTTTTAAGATCCAGAGTAAATCATACGTAGGACTATCAGGTTCGCTGTGAAGGTAGCGACCCTGGTGTGTTCTACTGACTAAAAGCCCCGGGGTATCCCTCTAATTGATCCACCCAAGCCTGGGAAATCAAATTCGTCCATACAACCCGGGGCGCAAAAAGCTTTGTTGAGGCTACCTCTCTGCGAGGGATCAGTGTAAAGAGCCCACCCCTCTAAAATATCTCCCTCGTCTATAAAATCACTAGGTATAACAATCGATGCGTAAAATGACCCATGCCTACTTATCACACATTAATTAATGATTAAATAATTTAAATTCTAAGTTTGAGTAAAACCTAAGCAAATTCTCATTAGTGTTTATCGAAATCCTTAAACATCATGTCCGCAATGAATAACGTTTAAAAACAATCAAGAAATTTATTATTAATCATTTTAAATAATTACTTATTAGCGAATAAGATTTATTTATGCAATAAATTAGAAGTAGTTTAACCAAACCGGTTTGTATCACCTGAGCAAGGCGCCACTGAATGTATGACGACAGATTTGAATGCTTAAACGATGTTCAATTATCAATTACGCAATCTTATAATTAGCTGGAAACATTAACTGTAGATATAAGATAACGTGTAGGTTTCTAGATTAAATATAGCCTTAGACATCACATGCTTGCCGCTGGAGGAAAAATCCTGAAGAAACCCAAGTGGCATCTAATAGAAGCCGTATAATAGAACTCGTGTCAAGTTCATCTAGTTGGAGCGTTTACGCACTGCGAATCGAATCCGCGTTACATCCGAAAAACGCAATGGACATTGACGTAGAACTAATAATGTTCACCGGCTCATTGGAGGAATACAATATCCCAGTTCTGACTAGCAAAGATTTAATAATAATAATAATAAAACATTTATTTGGCACACAACATAACAAACAACACAGCAAAATAGGTTATTAAAGACAGAAAACAGAAAAATAAACACCCTGTGTTGTGATGATGCGCCAAAATGAAGTCAGCTCAGCAAATGCTAAGTTATCAGCCGAGCCACCCAGCGCTGATTTTCAGCTGACACCCATTTATTGAAAACAGCAAGGAAGGGATCAATGGAGTACAGATTCACAGCATTAGAGAATAATTTTAAAGTATCATAGATAATAACATGAAAATACACATATACAAGAACAGAAATATAAGACCAACGGATAAAATATTTAACACCCATTAAAGAATTATAATATAAAATATTAGTAAACACTGTATAATAAAGCCTCTATAATAGAATTTTAAATTAACAAAGATTTTAAATATTATTGCAGAACAGAGTGATTTGTTTTTTTATCTCCGAGTGTTTTAGTCAGTAGGAGTATAACACTCCGGGGCGGACACCCTCACAGTGGCTCTGATGATCCTAGCTAGAATTTTCACCCAGGTTACCAAAACAGGGGGAAATAATAATGTGTTTCGACACGTTGTCTACATTAAATTTAAAAGATTTCAAATTATTTTTATTACTTATATGTATAGGCAAATTAATTTATTTCTAAGCAACTTACACCGCTCCAGCTCCGCTGAGATATTGCCTCACTAAGCGTTTTCTACATTCTCTATCACGGCGAGAGTCCTAAAGGATTATTTAACCTTATTTCGCCCTCTCCCTTCCTTAATAGAACCGCGCTTAGTTTACGGAGTCACAGCTATACGGTAACTCACATCCCGGCTAGGAATAAAATGATCTCTTACTCTTGCCGTATTATTAGGTTGTGGAATAGTCTTCCTACAAGCGCGTTCCCACCATCCTATGATATGGGGTTATTTTTTTTTACCCTGGCTCGACATAGTGACTACAGAGCACCTGATGGTAAGTACAGTGTAGTCCAAAAACGAAAGCGACTATCAAAGGATGAAAATCCATTGATAGTCTACATCGTCATGTCGGCCCACATATACCACGACTGAAGGTCTCTAAGTATATGAGCCACTGGATATACACAAGCTGATCCCGAAACGCGACAAGCCAAAACTGGTCACTATGACGGACTTTACACCCATGCACTGTGGTCGCGATCCAGACGGGCACCGACGCCCTACCACCTAGCAAAACACCTTCCTTAGTCCTAAAACGGGGTCCTTTAAACGTAGCCTGAAGAGATATTTGTACAGGGTGACATGATCGCTCCGACTGACATGATAGACGTTATCGTTTTTAGGACTACACCATGCTCAAAGTCAGGCTTGGAGTTCTATGTATACCGAATTAGGACAAAAAAAAAATGTTTTTCAATAACATGCTTTCGTCAATCCGTATTTTAAAGGATTGAAATCGAACGTAGTGCGTAAAAAATCATCCCAATTCCGTATTGTCACAACTTCAGATCGGACGCTCTGACACTCGCAAATTTAATCATATCGTCCACCAATCTTACAGTCGGGAATCGCACGCTTCGTTTTTCTCATCTGAGTCTCCACACAGTAAATTCAAAGCTTCAATTGCCATCACCTCGTCTTGCTAGATGTCCTGTCCACTTAAGAGCCGTCATTCGACATTGTTAAGAACACAACTTCTATTATTAATATCGAATGTTTTATTGTCTTCAGATGCAGACGTGGCTGGTGGTCAGTTGCCTGATCGCTTTGGCGATCCTCACGTCAGCCCAGAAGCCTGAGAGACCTGGAAGGTTTCTCTCACTACCCGTGCCACAGAAGTGTGCAAACAGTAAGTTTATTTTATTATTATATCGTCACGCTATATCCTTTTGGGGTGAATAGAGATACGTTAGTGGTTGTATCCACTTTTCACTTGTATGTCGTACCCAACGTGACTAGTAGTGCAGTTGACGCCTTCTGGGTGGCTCCCCAGAAGTGCTTCCCACAGCTCAACGATTCACCAAAAGAGATATAGTATAGAATAGTTATTTTTCCGCCTCGAGAAAATTCAATATCTGGAGCTGTATATAAATTAATTTCCTGTCTAAAATAAATTATATCCTTTTGATTTATTTCATAAATAAGCTCATACCTGCGCATTTTCTTGATACGACGAAAGAGGGTAATGGAAGTCCCTTAAGTGAGAAATAAAATACAAGCTTAATTTTAAATTAAATCTTTAACGTAACCTTCTAAGCATTAAATTCTAAAATTAGCTATCAAATGAGATTAGTTTTAATCAATTATAAAAATTATAACAGTCATAAAAGTAACAATTTTGACTCCCATTGTACCGACGCTGCGACAATGGTTTAATCGGAGTCAAAGTGACGAGGAGTACATATCGCAAATATAACCTGCAGCCGAGTCTGACCCAATGGCTTAACCATACGCTTATTATTTTATTTTATTTTACATAATAGGGTGCCCAACATGGGTAACATTAGACAAGAAAACAAAAGGATCATGGTACCAAAATAGAACATATAAATGCCCCCACAATTATAGGGCACCACAGCATGCACAGTGATTAATATATAATGCTAGTTTACATTAAAGAATAATAATAAAATTCCAAAAAAAGAAAAAAGATATACATAATAATAATAATAATACAATATACTTGTAATCTATCTATAATATAAAAATGAATCGCAAAATGTCTTGATAAGCGCGAAACTCGAGAACGGCTGAACCGATTTGGCTGATTTATTTTTTGTTGTGTTTGTTGAAGTTTGGGGAAGGTTATTACGCAGAGAAAAATTAAAAATATTGTCTGAAAAAGTCTAAAAACACCACTTTTCTGTATTGTCATACAAAAAATTCGTTATAAGTCATTTTGAACTTTAACACCATACCATAAAGTTTAAATGTTAGTGGACGGGTTCCGGGAAGGCAAAACAATTGAGTGACGTATAAATATTAATGTCAATATTTGTCAATTTTTATACATATAGCATTAAGGCCAGGTTCCTACAAACAATTTTCAAAAAACAGCCGACAGGCCAATAGCTATTAACATTAAAAAAAACAATGTGACTTTGTTTTAAAGAAATAGGGCAGAACAAGGTCTGCCGGGACAGCTAGTATACTTATATATTTGTGTTCTTGTATATGTGTATTTTCATCTATGATATATATCCATCTATGATACTTTGAATTTTAGCCTCTAATGCTGTGTATGATGTGTTATATTGATCCCTTCCTTGCTGTTTTCTGCGCGTCGACGCAATAAATGGGTGTCAGCTGAAAATCAGCGCTGGGTGGCTCTGCTGGTCACTTAGCATTTACTGAGCTGACTTCTCTTTGGCGCATCATCACAACACAGGGCATATGCTTTTGTTGTTTTATGTTTTTATTTACCTATTCTGATGTGTTGTATGTTGTGGGCCAAATAAATGTTTTTATTATTATTATTTTACATATATAGACACAACACAAAAGGATAATATTGTAGATTGTATAAGTAAGAAATAACTGTACTGTGATTGTATAATTCACATGAAGTATTTCTGTATCACTCCTCCTTATTTCTTCTAAAATCGTTGCATATTCGGCAGCTGCTCTACGCATCTTCTTTGTCGTCGTTCATCATCATCCTGGCATAAGTCCTTAGTACAACATCTGGTAGTACCTACAAGTATATGAGAGGGAGACGGTGCACGGTGTCCGGCGCGCCGCCTGAGAGAGAGGTTTTAGAGAGGTGGATTTTTACTCCCACCCCCCAGAGAGATAGCTTCGACAAGGCCTTTTGTTCCCTGGGCATCTGGACGAATGTGGCTTCCCAGGCCCGGGTGGAGCAATCGGAAGGACACCCCGGGGGTTTTTAGTCAGTAGGAGTCTGACACACCGGGGTCGCTACCCTCAAAGCGTCCCTGATGGTTCTATGCAGGATTTTCCCCCGGGATACTAAAAAAGTACCTACAAGTATGAATGCAATGCAGTAGCGTTCATCCCATAGATGCATGAAAGTATTGCATGCCCTTACGATAAAAAGTCTGGAAGAAATTGCTTTCATTTAAACAAAAAAAAAACGAACCGTTTATATTCATTCCTAATGAAAGTAATATAATATTTATTATCGTTATATAAACGCCGTCGCCGTCGTCGTTCGTTATCGTCATATTCACATTAATTATATGAATCTGCCTACCCTGTCTAAATACTCTATGCACGTCACTGATGCAATGCCTCAACGCGCAACAAATCGCTGAAATTTCGTGTATTTAAAAACATTGCTAGCTTCACTTTTGACACGTGTATGTGATTTCGATATGTTTTATAATGCTATATATTCGGATATTACGCCTCTGGTATACTAACAATGAAATCACGTTTCTGGCATCATTAGCATGAATAATAGATTAGATTAAATTCCACAATAGCGTTAAAACAAGATTCGACCTACCGAATGTGGAACAGGTCTATCGGATCCAATATTTTATTATTCTAACAAACACCCACACGAAACACATTGTGATATTTTAAAACAACATTTTATTTTCTAAGAGTTCATAATTATGTTTAGTACATATACAGGTTACATATATACGATTTTGTAGACGAGGGAGATATTCAGCATTCGATTCTAATATGTAAAAATAGTGATTCCTTTAAACAAAGTAAATTATAGTCAACATATTTAGAGACTATTATACACATTAATAAATAAATAACAATTAATTATTAAATAGGTATTTTCCCCGTCCTAGGCCAAGATATAGTGCCAAGGGGAATTGAGTCAAAACATGTTTATCTAAAATTACATAAAAGATCTTTATTTAGTTATTAAAATTCTTATTACTTGTGAGAATATAGATATTATTGTATACATAGATGGGCAAAATGTAATCAGATTAATAATAATGATTAACGATTACATTTTACGTTTTTTACCATTAATATGACTGCATTTTGCTCATCTATATTTTAAATACTACAGAATCCCAGATTGTATACACATTTATCATTTCTTAGTGTTTTAAATGGATTTAATCATGATTACAGAGCAAGAAAATTAAAATTACGACTACATTTTGTAATCGTTCATCATTATTCAGATTACATTTTGCCCATCTCTGATTGTATACTGAAATATCTCCCTCGTCTATAAAATCACCTGTATATATCTATTTACATAAATGTTTCCAAGATAATGACCGATTTAAAGAACTTATATCTTAAGACGGTGGGGACATGCTCGCCGGAAGATCATTCCTCAGTCCGACGACACGGCTGCAGAAAGAGTTAGAGAACTTAGTCCAAGCCGGGATGTGAGTTACCGTATAGCTGTGACTCCGTAAACCCGTGTGTGTGGTTTTATTAAGGGAGGGAGAAGGTGGAACAAGGTTACATAGCTCTTTAGAATAGTCACCGTGTTACAGACGGTGGAAAACACTTAGTGAGTTAATGTCTGCACAACTGGATAATTTTAATAATTTCTAGTTATCGTGTACGAGTATACCTTTATAATAGAGTCAATATAAACTTTAAATAGCCTTAAAAGTTTTGGTATTCGTTGTATTCACTTTTTGTCAATCATAAACTGATTTTTTTAGATATTTAAAAGCTGATTTTAAGGAAATTAAAGTTAATTTAAACATCACAATCAGACACCCGCCCGGTTTAGTTGTGAAGACCTTTCCCGATCAATCAACGCGCGCCATTTCGAAAAAAAAAATCAAAATCAGATCAAACAGTCTTAGTTTGACGCTCACTAGAAACTTTAAATTTTGACCTATTTGAAAGTTTTTCCGAATGTGTTTTCGGCGAGGTCTTCGATATGGGTACCACACTAACCCAAAAATATATCGTGACTGCAAATAAATTCCACGATTACAAAATCATTAGTCGAATACAATACTAAATAAATTGCCCAGTTCGCTTAAATCCGGTTTGTAAGTGGTTAATTATAATAATTTTGCGAGCATATACCTTTTGCATATAGTGGATGCATCTCGTGATGTAAAATCATTTCGTTAATGGTAATCATGTTCGCAACTAACCTTCTAGGTCACGGGTACATCTAGTCAAGGTCGATATTTATTTCTCTCTCTGTTTTTTACCCTATTGTATTGCAGTCCTCTCTGTTTTATTTCTCCATCTTCCTTCCGGAACAGTAATATTGAAGCGGGTTTTGGAAGAAATGATTTCGTGAATACAATAGTGACGCAAATTAAGTGAAATGGTCTAGGAATCTATACTAATATTATAAAGCTGAAGAGTTTGTTTGTTTGTTTAAACGCGCTAATCTCAGGAACTACTGGTTCGAATTGAAAAATTCTTTTTTTAGTTATTGACCATTTATCGAGGAACGCTTTAGGCTATATAACATCACGATTAAGAGCGAAGAAATAATGGAAAATGTGAAAAAAAAAAGGGAAAATTATTCATC
The DNA here is from genome assembly GCA_036320925.1 of Automeris io. Taxonomy (NCBI): domain Eukaryota; kingdom Metazoa; phylum Arthropoda; class Insecta; order Lepidoptera; family Saturniidae; genus Automeris; species Automeris io. The sequence goes on along the minus strand of JAUDJH010000029.1, from coordinate 5,201,643 downwards.
CTTGAGGGCTTCCATTGCGTGAGCTGCAAAAACAGTTCAAGATACCAAAAATATATGTATGAAAGAATGATTCCTCTTGAAATGATCTAAAAAATGTCCGCAACAGTATATGTCTATCTTTTAAGATTAAGTCACTAGAACCGTTTTTATGGTAAACAAATTTGGTCGAAATTAATGCATTATTTGTTAAGAGTTGTGTCAACGTAATAATATTAATCTTTATTCAAATAAATGTGTTGTTGATTAAGAGTATTTAATTGTGAACAAAATCACTTAATTTCAATGAACATCTTAGAAGATATTACAAAACCTTATATAGCAAAACAACGTTTGCCGGATCAGCTAGTCATTCATAAAATTGTGATGTATTTTTATTTATTTATCAGTTTTAAATTACAAAGAGAATAAGACACAGATTAAAGATTGCGAAGCTATATGTAAGATTTACGAGAGCCAGTAAATTCAGAGCTATCAATTTTACAAACATAGCCTAGTTAATTAATAAAATTAACATAACTAGCTTAAATCAATCATATACTATGTTATAATATGTATAAATGGTAATATTATTTTAAATAGTATTGTTTTATTTAAAGAATGGTTGTAAAATAATATGAACGACAAAACTTTAACTTTAAATTAGTTAACCAACTCAATTGTGTATATATTTGTAACTTATTTATTGATACCATTTTAAGCTCAGAGACACTTCTGCTGTAAATCAGTGAAGAGTTGAGTATCATGTTGCTTCCAGATGATGCCGCACCATCAGGTCCAAGTTACTATGTTATTCTAATCTAATTGAAATCTCAGGAAACTAAATTTCGCATCAATATAATCAGTGAAAGTGATTAACATTCCTTCAACAGTTAGAAATGGTCTGATTATCTTCCAGCAGCTGATCAGATTTTCTTCAATTATATCCAAAAACACTCTATATTAAATCGCCTTTCGAACAGAGAAAATTAAATCAAAATAGGTTCATTTTTTAGGCGCTACGATGCGACAGGCTTACATACTGAGATCCACAGATACAGAAAACCACAAATCTATAGAGTTACAGACGCTCAGGTCTACAGACCCGCAGATTCCAAAGCCACAGACCCACAGATCCATAAACGCACAGACCCACACACCCACAGGCCACAAGGCTACAAATCTATAGTGTTATATATCCACAAAGTCTCAGATTCAAAAGCTATAGATCTAGAGATTCATATATCAAACTACATCGCTCAATCGCAATATATCGCTTCAGATCTACAAAGCCATAGATTCATAGAGTAACATATTTACAGATCCACAGATCCATAGCCCCACAGATCCATATACCCATAGATCCACAGACCCACATATTCACAAAGCCACAAACCCATAGATACACGTGTTAAGCTTATAACAAACCTATTTTTGTGTGGGAATTAAATTAGACGTATACACTATATCAGACAGGCTTTAATTCACGATATTTTTTCTTTTTTTTAATGCAAATATGTTTAAAAAAACAACAGCTTTATGTATGTAAGTTGAGTAACAAGTCGAAGATGCCTAATAATCTAGCTATTTTGAAATAAAATATTACTTCTTTCATCTTAGAACAAACAAATAACTACGAATTCATTAAAAATTTCCTACGATTTAAACGTTTTTTTAATAGCAATAAAAGCTGTTTACATTAACAATGATCCATATTACACAACTTTTATGAATTTACAATGTTCTTATAAATCATAAAATAATGATTCAAGTTTCAACAAAGGTTATAAAAATGAAATAATTATAAAGTTGTGTTTGGCAAGGCAACCTTCATTTGAATTACTCAACGAATTTCAACATAAATTCAATAGCTTATTTCATCTCGAATTTAGTTCTTATCTTCAATTTTAACTTTAAGTATGTTGATACAGGTTGACCACATTTAAAAGAATTGTTATATCCAATCGAAGCTTCGATAATGTCTTTAGCCACCTTTTGACAAGTTGTGGGGTAATTTTAATAGTCCCTAGACCTTGAATAGATATTAAAGCCGTGATGATCTAGTATATAAGGGGCCGATATCCATGTACGGAAATGCAAATGGTTTTAAGTCAGAATCTCGGCACACACCTCTTGACAAAGTTGGGCAAAATGTAATCTGATTAATGCTTAACGATTACAAAATGTAGTCGTAATTTTAATTTTCTTGCTCTGTAATCATGGTTAAACCCATTTAAAACATTAAGAAATGATAAATGTGTATAACAAGCTAAACCAACCAAAACCGAGTGATATCGACGCTTTAGGGAGATTGTCGTTAAATCGAGTGACGTTATATAGAGGTTACACTGTATTATAATTATAGGTTCTCATAAACATGGTTCAATGAACCCGCAACAAAGAATAATTGCATTGATCGTAAATAATTCTTCAACAATATTTACGGATCTTGATGAATGTGTAAACTGCATAACTTCTAAATGGCATTGTTCACTGACCCAGATATGGAGTGAATGAAATGAAAATATTTAACGTAAAATTCGCAACAATGCGTCTATTTTAGCAAGAAGCTGAGACTTTTAGACAGTTCATTCAAAGCAACAATGTATTTTACTAGAGATGTACGGAATATGAATGAATGAATAAAATATAAATTTATATAAACAGGCTTACTTCCAAGCACTTCTGAATCGCAAAAAAAAAGGTAAATGAATCTGCCACCATAAATTTTAAACGTTCTGTTTTGAATTTCATTGGTATTATCTGTGTAATATCTTTAGGTATTGTTTTGTATAGGCGATATGATTTGCGCTGACTAATCAATTATTCGATTGAAAAAGGCCGACAAAACGACCGATTAGTGGGCCTAGCCCATCACTGTCTCGGGGATATTTTGTAATTTCCGCAACAAAAAAAGCGACACCAAAAAACATATGTATTAAAAAAAAAATCAACGGACTTTTAAAAGTAAACATACAGGTACAGTAGTATACAGGAATATTGTAATTAATACCATAGTATTAATAGTAATAATCTGCCAGAGCTGTGTAAGTTATTGTGTATCTAGACACTGACGTCAAATTGACTCCAATTGGTAATTATTCGAAAATCGACCCGGATCTTAAAATTTTTAGAAGCGGGGCAAAAACTACTGTATCTCCTCCCCTCTCTTCAACTTTGTAAAAATGTAAATATAGTTTATCGCATAACAAGCGATAAATTCAGGAAAAATTACCCTTGCATAACTTTGGTAACGATATCTTATGAGACTTTTGAGTTAACTTTTAAAACATCACAACAAAGGTTTGTTTTAACTTTCAGCCTGTTTTTTACGGAGAAGTTTTTAGATATATGAATCAGTGGCTACGCTGGGGGATATATTCGTCTGCAAGCCCTGGAATTTGGCGACCAACGCATGGGCTCCGGCTTGCCCTTTTTTTTTTGTTAACCCAGTGGAAATCCCTAGGGACCGTCAGGTGCCGCTCCCCCGGTGTGTCGGACCTGCCCTGACTAAAACCACCGGGGTGTTCCTTCTCCCGTCTGCCGGATGCTAAGGGCAAAGCCGAGCCATCTTCCTCGGCATCCGGCGAAATAGGCTCCGGCTTGCCCTCCACTATATCCCACTCTGTCAAAAATATTGACTTTATGACCATAGACAACATAATTAACTATACCAACTAGAACTAAATAATACACAGCCTAGAATAAACACACAGCGTGTTTTTTGCTAAAAAAAACTTTACCGCAGTGTCATATTTCTTTTTAAATTGCTCTTTTGTCTCGGTAAAAATAATTGCAGGTATAAGTTGTAAGAAAGATCAAAGATATCAACTTCGGGGTTCGATTGTGTTGTATGTGCCAACGTTCGCATGAATGCTGCAATTACATTGCCGAGGACCTTGCGACTGACAGACGGACGCACAATAGTCTTTCGACGTCTTGATGACCTGATACGTCGCTAATAAGAGAACTTATCGTGAATATTTTCTATTTAAACTTTATTACTTATAAGTGCAGTGGCCTAGTGGAAAAGAGACCGGTATTCATGCGTGGCAATGTGAAAAATCGTAAGTTCAAGTCCCGGCACGTATCTCTGGATTTTTTTAGATTAAGTACAAATTTCGACACCGTAGAGTCACCGGATAGGAAAACATCATGAGAAAATCTACATGGCATGAAATAAAAATGTCATGTCTAAGAACCCTGAGGCGGCCATCAACTGCGTCACTGGTCATGTTGGGCACGACATATAAGCGTAAAGTGGATACAGTTACTAATGTATACCTACTCATCTTGAAAGGGATATAATGTAATTATATTATGATGAAAATAATTAAATAGTAAAAATTACTTGGTGACCATGGGAGCGGGCGTAGACCGTAAACAAAGACAAAAAGGAAAGCAAAGGATTGTGCTAGTAGGTCATGGCCACACAATTAATTCTGATATTTATTTTATTCGTTTTCTTTTCGTTGTTTAACTAAATTAGATACCGTAAATCTAAATATATATAACTCAAAGATGACTGACTGACATAGTGATCTATCAACGCACAGCCCAAACCACTGGACGGATCGGGCTGAAATTTGGCATGCAGTTAGGTGAAGTCTGCTTTGCCATGACAATAAACAAGTCTCAGAGGCAAACTCTCAAATTTGCGGGTATCGACTTGAGAGAACATTGCTTCTCTTAGGGACAGTTTTATGTTGTTTGTTCACGAGTAAGTTCACCCAATAGCTTGATAGTTTTAGCGCCTAATGACAGATTAGTTAATTATATCGTGTACAAAGAAGTTTTGTAGGCCCTAATTTTTACACACGCTAAACAAAAGTAAAGCCGCTAAAACTATACCTAATTAATAATAGTAATACTTCTTAACGCGAGCGAAGCCGCGGGCAAAAGCTAGTAGAATACTAGCGGTACCGAATAAAGCCTTCACTGGTCGGACAGTGTTTTTATTACACACTGTATATAATAATTAATTAACACAACGCTAACTCACTTAGATATGCATTAGAAGCATCAATAAAGTCTAGTTTACGTGTTAAATAAGTCACAAAATCCAATCGATGCTGAACATTCTCCTTGGCCCAGTTGGCGGCTGCGTGACCGACGCGGCCGTGTGTCCGTCGTTGCGACACACTGCGCCAAAATCATCCGACACGTAACACAGCACCTGAGAAGGCATGCAGAAGATCCATTGCATGCTAATTTAGTTCGTTGTTAGTCTTGCAGTATTGCTGATTCCAATTTAATCTTACTACTTTACATTTTTTATGGTTTACAGGCGGTCGCTTGACCTTTGTCACACCTTTGGGAGTCTTTGGGAGTTTTGACTTTTTTTCTGAGAGTCGAAGCTGCTCGCGTCCGTAGGCTTTACCCTAGTTTCCCTACACTTGACTCCTGGGTGGTGCTAAACGAGCAGCAGCGAGGTGGTAGGGCGTCGTTGCCCGTCTGAATCGCGACCACAGTAAATTGGTGTAAAGCAGTAGCGTTCATTCCATAAATGCACGCAAGCATTGCATGCCCTCATAATATATAATTCAGAAATAAACTGCTTAAAATTAAACAAAAAAAGGACTATTTATATTCATATCTATTCTATATTCACGCCGTTTATCTTTCCTATGAAAGCAATATAATATTTACTGTCATAATATAATATTCAAATGAATTACGCGAATTCTGCCTACCCTGTCCAAATACCCTATGCACGTCACTGGTGTAAAGCCCGTCATAGTGACTAGTTTCGTCTTGTCGCGTTTCGGGATCAGCTTGTGTATATCCAGTAGCTCATATACCTAGAGACCTTCAGTCGTGGTATATGTGGGCCGACATGACGATGTAGACTATCAATGGATTTTCATCCTGTGATAGTCGCTTTCGTTTTTGGACTACATTGCACTTACCATCAGGTACTCTGTAGTCACTAGGTCGAGCCAGTGTGTAGGCACCGACGCGCTATCACCTCGCTGCTGCTCGTTTAGCACCACCCAGGAGTCACGCGTAGAGAAACTAGGGTAAAGCCTACGGACGCGAGCAACTTCGACTCCCAATAACTTATAACAATTACTGATAATATAATAATAATAATCACTGCGACTATAGATTGTGTTTCTTCACTTTTGATAGCGGTAGTCGTTTTTTGACATATCATGGAAAGCCAAAATTAGTCATGATCCACAAATTAGATCCACTATCGTAGTCCCCGGCTTACATTTCAATTTTCTTTTCGCTCACGTGAACTCCTAGTAAGTCATCAACGTCCCCTGGGGGTCAATATAGACCACTTTGTGAATCAGTGGTCTAGATCATCCAACTCAGTGATAATAAACGACCAAAATTCAGCTCACGATTTTCACCGTGAAATATTCATTGCTAGAGTTAGCGTTATATAACATTAAACTATAGTTGCGTAAGTAGCTAAAAGTAGTCAATTTAGGCATAATCCTATCAATGTCACGACCGTGGCTGGTCATATGACGGTGCATGACCGAAGAATGGGGGCCATCGGTTGATAATTGACATTTAACACATCTCTTTGTACGGTTACTGTGAATTATTTATTGATTCACGCCTCGCGACAGTTAAACAAGGTCGCAGAACGATAAACCAAACAATGCTTGCGTTTGTTTATCGATAAATATTAGTGTCCAACCGAAAGCGTTCGGTAAATATATAAACTATACTTAATCTTTTAGAAACTCATCTAAAAAAAATGTTTCGTTTCTTTGCAGGACCAAAGGAGTTCTTCTACAATGGCCACTATTATTTCTACAGCGGTCACGTGCCCGCGTTAGCCAACAGGAAAGTGGATTGGCTGGACGGCCGTAATATATGCCGAGAATACTGTATGGACCTTGTATCCATGGAAACGCAGGAAGAGAACAATCTGATCTTCAAACTCATCCAAACTAGTAAGTTTTTTTTTTTAATATTCAATGGTATGTGGTTTATGTGCTTTTAGTAGCTTATTTTCGAGTCTCGAAAGCCACCCTCTGAGATCAGGTTTCAGCGCCAAAAAGATGATGGCGCGTATATATAAAATGGTTGGTCTTGATACAGCGCGAATAGTGCCTAAATTTCTGCCTTTGGGGGCCTGGTCTCTTACCGTTTGTGCCTATGCTGGAAGTGTACCATCCTTCGCTTAGTGCTAGAGTTAGGTAGTTTGGTGAGGAGTTTGTAATAGTAGCATGTCGTCCCTTTCCGGGTGACAAATACGTTAATGACTGTAACCAATTTACTCCTTTGTCGTGCCCAATAGAGTACGCAGCTGATTGCCATTCTCGGATCACTTACACTTGACATTTCTATAAGATGCCATGCCATATTTTTTTGCGATATTAAACAATATAATTTGTAAAGTTTGAGTAAAGTATTAGCAAAATAATATCAACAAAAGATTCGATATTTTATACATAACGAATTAATTAATTTCTTATATTTAAACGTGATTAATTGTAAAATGAATCGCTATTTAATTAAAGGTAATGAGATTCGAGCTTTAAATTAATTTTAGGATATATTATAAATATTGATGCTCTTTACAGATGATGTGCCGTATATCTGGACTTCTGGACGTCTCTGCGACTTCAAGGGTTGCGAATCCCGAAGAGATCTCGAACCCAAAAATCTTCTTGGATGGTTCTGGTCCGCGAACCGTGAAAAGATCCAACCTACCAACCGGGTAAATTTATTTTCTTATCCTATATGTATATATATCCTGCCTCAGCTTTGTGAAATTACCACGCCTGATGGTAAGCATAATATAATCCAAAAAACAACAACGACAATCAACAGTAAAGAAATACCTATAGAAATAAAGTACCAGTGAGAAATGCCGTCCCAAACGCGACCTAGCCAAGTTCGATTCGAAGTTTGATATATTTCGAATGGCAATACATGTATATTATAATTATTATTAATTAGTATGTAATATTTATGATTTGGATTTTCTTTTACGCTTCTATACAATAACCGTAGCTTTGGTAGCCTAGGTAAGTGACTAGCATCCATGCGCGGAGTAATTGATCTTAGGTTCGTATCCCAGCACGTACAGCTGCGTTTATCCAGATTAAATAAGGATTTAGGCAAACCACATGCCCACCGGTAAAGGCAAACATCGTGAGGAAACCCGCATGGCGTCTAATAGAAATGTCATGTGTACCAGTGCTGCGAAAACGGCGATCAGCTGCGCTACTGGTCACGTTGGGCACGACATATAAGCGAAATGTTAATACAACTAATAATGTATCTTTACTTACCCCGAAAGGGATATAGATAGACGATATATTATTATTATAATAACCGTTATTGGTGCGCGCTGTTTCGCAGAACTCTCGCAGCTTACATAAACAATGAAATTGAGTTGCGGAGGTGTTGCAGTGTATTCGTAAAGGAAATTTGTGAAAGTCGATGTCGCTTGTACTTATTATCGCTTATTTACAAGAATAAAAATCACGAATTAAGTTATACCTATAATTTTGTAAAAGCTCTGAGTATTTATTTAAAACCTGTACACTACTGACTTTAAAGATGTCAATAGGTACCGTGTGTTTTTATCTTAAACTTGGTTTAAAGCCTTTTATGTAATAGTTTAACACTAGTACTTTAAAATGTCTCCATTGAGTGTTAGGCGAAAAGTTGCGGACATTGTCTTTTAGTACAAATTAATAAATAATCTAATTGACTGTCCTGAACTGTTATGCAAGGTAAACGTTTCAGTCCCTCGTTAAGGCAATAGACTTTCTATACATAGACCTTTTTCTGTACCATTTTATAAAACTAATATTGACAAGCACTCTCCTTTCAGTAGCATGTTCTCTGGTTATAATGGCATCTGTAAATCTTTCGATATCTTTCACTCTTCCTAACCTTCAGCCAAACGTAAGATTTTGCAGTGCGTGCAAATGTAGCGCGTTTTTTCGTTTCCCGATGATCCTATGTGTCTGATTTATTTATCATAGCATTATTTATTTTGTTTGTTGTGTTCACTTGTTAAGGACACACCTTTTGTATTATTTTCGTAAGATTCGTTTTCATTTTGTATGTATTTGTGTGATGTCCGGTATGTGACCAAATAAAAAAAATAGTTATGTAAAAAAAATTCCAGGCTATACAGCATGCATACTATTGCCTTATACTAGAACTTCTGACATTGATATAATTCTTCCAATGTATTATTAATATATTAGGTCCTTACATATGAAATTGGCGTTTTGTATGGGAGGAACAAAAAGTCGAATATTTTTTAATATAATATATTTAATTAATCAAAGTATGAACCATTATTTTCTATGCACTTTTGCCATCTCATAGGTAGTTCATTGATCCCTTTACTAAAAAAACCAGTCGGACGGGAATCAATAAAATCTTTGAAGGCGATTTGGACTGCCCCATCGGAGTTGAATTTTTTCCCTTGCAAGAAGTTATCCAAATTTCGAAAAAAATGGTAATCTGTTGGAGCAAGGTCCGGGGAGTACGGAGGATGTCTTAGACTTTCCAATTGAAGCTCTTCTAATTTAGTAGCCGTCTGTTGCGCAGTGTGTGGTCTAGCGTTGTCGTGAAGCAGCAGTGGCGTGGAGCGATTGACCAGCCTAGGTTGTTTAGCCGCTAGCTTTTCCATCATGGTTTGCATTTGCTGACAATAGACATCAGCCGTAATAGTCTGGCCAGATTTGAGAAAACTGTAATGAACAATACCGGCACTAGTCCACCAAACGCTTACAAGTAACTTTTTTGGGGTTAATTTTCGCTTGGGGCAGGATTTGGCTGGCTGGCCAGGATCCAACCATTGCGCTGAGCGCTTCCGATTATCGTAAAGAACCCATTTTTCATCACAGGTAATGATTCGGTTTAAAATACCTTCATTATTGTGCCGGTTTAGTAATGTAACGCAGCAGTCGACGCGCGTTTGCCGGTTTGCTTCAGTCAATTCGTGAGGTACCCACCTTTCAAGCTTTTTAATCTTCCCAATTTGCTTCAAGTGAATTAAAACAGTTTTATCACTAACATCGCAGCCTGCAGCTAACTCGGCCGTGGTTTGCGATGAATCCGCTTCCACAATAGCCTTCAACTCTTCATTATCAACTTGAGTCTCAGGCCGTCCACGGGGCTTGTTCTGCAGGTCGAAATTTCCAGAACAAGAACGTTGGAACCAAAAACGAACTGTGTTTTCTTTTGCAACACGACCGCCATACACATCATTCACCCTTCGAGTTGTTTCCGCAGCACTAGTGCCACGGCGGAACTCGTACTCGTAAATAATGCGATATTTTAAGTTTTCCATTTTGTAAAATGAGTGACGCAAACAGAAAAAAACAGAAGAAAAAAACAAATGAATGACGATCATCGAAGCACAAATACGTGAGTCTATAGCTGTACAAATTTGAATTTGGAATTCCTTACCAAACAGGAGAAATTTGTGATTAAAGTGGCCAGTACGAAAAACGCCAATTTCATATGTAAGGACCTAATATTTGTGTAGACCGGTATGATCACGGCAACTGTCAGCACACAGCTCAGCCAGATATGCAATGCACACATACATACCAATCAGTGACGTGCTTAGGATATTTGGACAGGGTAGGCAGAATTCGCGTAATTAATTTGAATATTATATTATGATAATAAATATTATATTGCTTTCATAGAAAAGATAGACAACGTGAATATAGAATAGATATGAATATAAATGGTTCCTTTTTTGTAAAACTTTAAGCAAATTATTCTAGACTTATCATAAGGGCATGCAATGCTTGCATGCATGTATGGAATGAACGCTACTGCATCCAAACCATAAATTTGCTGGCTGAGCACCTGTGCTCATACCCTAAGCTCAGTTGAGTTATAAAAGGCCTAGCCATTCCAATTCACAAATTCCACTAGAATTATGATAGCAAATATTATATTACTTACATAGGAAAGATAGACGGCATGAATATGGAATAGATATCAGTAGCGGTCATTCCATAGATACATTAAAGCATTGCATGACCTTACAATATAAAAGTCGGGAATAAGTTGTTTAAAGTTAAACAAAACAAGAATACATTTATATTCATATCTATTCTATTTTTACACCGTGTATCTTTCCCATGAGCGCAATATAATATTTACTATAATAATATAATATTATAATAATTAGGTGAATTCTGCCTACCTTGCCAAAATACCCTATGCACGTCACTGTTAGATATGAATATAAATGGCTCTTTTTTGTATAACTTTAAGCACTTTATCCCAGACTTATTTATCGTAAGGGCATGCAATGCTTTCATGCATCTATGGATTGCACACTTCTGATACCAATCATTACTACTCACCTCTACAAACTTAAAATCAGAATTTACTTGACGCCGCTTGATTATTCACAAACTGGAGATCTTTTAAATACTTATATATAATCTATACTCAACACACATATACACAACTCGTCTGTATGTTTAGTCAATATCAGTAGCTTTCATTCCAAGAAATGCATAAAAGCATTGCATACCCTGACGATAAATAAGTCTGGAATAAATTCCTTTAATTTAAACAAAAAAAGGAACCCTTTATATTCATATCTATTCTATTTTCACGACATCTATCTTCCCTATAAAAGTAATATAATATTTATTATCATTATATAATATCATTATTCAAATTTATTATGTGAAACTGCCTACCCTGTCTAAATACCCTATGCACGTCACTGGTAAATATATGTATGTTTTGTAATGGTGGGCGCTGATGCCTGTGATACAGCCTCACGACTAATGCAGGCGTAAACGTAACTTAAATTGTGTAAAATTTAAAATTTCAATCAATAAATTATTATTATTATATTATTACCTTAACAGGAATACAGCTTGATTATATATGTTCTAGATCCCCAACGGTTGGGGCTACAACCCCTGGTCGCAGACAGGTCACAAAAAGCAACGTCAGCCAGACAATGCGGAATTCGACATCAACAAGACCTCTGAATCATGCCTCAGCATTCTAAATAACGTTTACAACGACGGCATCGCCTGGCACGACGTAGCTTGCTACCACGAGAAGCCTATCGTCTGCGAAGACTCTGAAGAGCTGCTCCAATACGTCGCTAGCACCAACGCTGGCCTCCGTCTGTGATTTTAAAATCTCGCCCATGTACTCTAGGCTGATATTTATAGACGCTACTTTGACATTGCTTAGCCAAGTACACAGAAAATAAAATTGTCTTTGGATAGAACTTGAGTATAGCGTAAGTATTCGAGGAACCAGCTTTAATTTTACGAAATCTTACTTACCGTATTCTTTGATATTCACTAAGTAATTTGAACGGTTTGAGTGAATTGTAAGCAAAGACAAAGAAGGGTCTATAAATCTAAGCCTTAACACTTACAGCGGTTCCGTATTGCATCCGATTGCAATCTGTGAAAATACGTTCCGAAGCAACTGTAGAACTCTTTACTAACTACACCCACCATCCGACTTTTATCTGTCATCCGTTAATCTTTAATTATGATCCGCGTATTACCAGACCGAAATAGGCATAATATTATTATATGAATATCCGTGTAATGGGTCTGAACCGTGTAGAATTTCCTGTGGTATTAGCACAACGCTTTACGGTTATTATAATGAGCTTCTTAATTAATATTTTCATAAATTTGAATCGAAGACATTGTAAAATGCAATATCCAAGCTCAGTCCGAGTTTTCTGGGCCCATATGTTCACGAATTGTAACGCAGTGCGTAGCCGCTCTTATTAACAGGTTTCCAAGATTAATAAGAGGTAATACTAAACAATGCAGCAGCAGAATTGTACTAGGATAATATCCAACCAGACTGTCCAATTAGACCACGCATTTCTTTATACTTTAGGAAAAAACATCACGTTACTTACGGGGTTGGCTAAAAACCCCAAGGTGACCTCATTTTCACTAAGGCGGAGTAGAGGACCCTTAAATAAGTAGGTCCACAGCCTCGTCGTACCACGCCCACTAGGCACTATCTCAAGGGAAGGTACTTAACTACTTTCCGATTCGTCCTACGGAAATGACTTGGGAGCGTGGTCACCTCGCTCCAATGAGGTCTAAAATTCCGCAAACTGGAGGCTCATGGCCCCTATCTTGAGAGCTGGTCGGATCTAGCTGCAATTAGACTAGGTTCTAAGTAAGCCTAGCTCATCTTTATGTAATTGTGATAATGTAGGATGCGGTTTTATCCAAACACGTTAGAAATCTCAATTCGGTTTGGTCGGAATAAAATCTCATATTCGATAAATTATCTTTCAGCAGATATATCAGATTTTTCTTCTTTCTTTATCATAGCATATGTTTAGAGCAAGCTAATATCAGCTCATGTTTAGTGTTCAGTCCATCTTAAGTGGGTCCAAATAAAAGTTAACATTTACTCATCCGTATATTTAACATTACACATTATTCGTAATTAAGTTGAATTTATCTACTCTTATTAAAAAACGAGGTTTATTTTTAAAATAGCATTAAATTGTACTATAACGTAATTACTAAAGGTAGTGAGTTTCTACCAGCCTGTTAAAAGTAAACTTTGTTTTCTAATAATTGTGTTTGCAAATATTTAGACTACCCTCATTACTGTGAAAAAAAAAATGTTTACAACAATCCTTTGTACCTTCAAGTTACAAATGATTTGTGTAACGTTGCCTAAATCTACGTACAAATTAATGTACATAATTTAATAATTAAGATTATTTACTTAATTAAGGGATATATTATTTTTTATTTGTATATAAAATAAAATAAGACAAAAATCATTTGAACTGTTTTATTTCAACGTAAATACTTGTATAATAGCATTCACACTTACTATGTTAAACGCCAAGCGGTATGTTTCTCACGGGGCCCAAATCGGCCTCTCGTTGCACTTTAACGTAAACAAAAAATACATAAAAAATGTAACTTCGAAAATTCGCCTTTGTATAGCGCCTTAAGAAAAGGTTTATGTAAAGTTAAGAAGACAAAAACTGCATTTTTTTTTTGCTTGGGAAAAATCATTTACTTATAAAAACTCTTAATAAACCAAAAACATCCTTAAAGAGGTTATTCGTTGATTACCAGTAATTCTGTATATACACAGGCTGATTTTATAAACAAGCGAGATACTTCAGGAGATAATTTATACTTTCTTGATATTGTTCTTGTTGTTCAAGCTTGTTAATCATGTTGACTTTGTTTTATTTATTTATTTATTTACTTTTACAGGGTTGCCAGTGGCCCGGTACAATGACTAATTCACACAATACATACATAAAGTTACAATAAAAAAAATGTACAGTTCCTATTAAGGCATCCACAACATACGTCAGAGTGGCCTGTTTAATTATACTAAATCATACTATACTATATTATATTATATCACACTATATCATATTACATTATATTATATTATATCTTATCACATTATACTATACTATACCATGTCATATGAATGGTAATTGATGTCAATTGATGTCAAGATTATTCGTTTGTGCATCTCTCAACAACCCGAAGACCTTTCTTCTGAATCCCGGCATGGAGTCCGCAAACAAATCAACCGAATCTCCAAGAAGATTCTAGGCCCGAGACATTCTACATAAAGCACTGTTGACTCCGAGGTTTGTTCGCTTAAAAGGTGGGTGAAGAAGAGACACGGCTCGTCTGGAATTTATCGAGGGGGCTCTGAATGAAATTTTTTGTAGCAGTTGGGGGCAGTCAATTTTAATGGAAATATTAATATATCACATTATTTTTACATAAATTGGGAATTAGAATCGAATGCCGAATATCCTCTCTGAATATCTCCCTCGTCTATAAAATCACTCTGTATATATAATATAGATTTAATCGGCAAAATAATAATGTTTTACCTCATCCCGTTAAACTTACAAAAATAATTTTATTTTAAAACTTTTTATGGTAACTGCAAACTTTTTCAATTTACTAATTCTGAAATACATGATTTTTTAGTTACAAAAATTTATGTAAGTTTGATTTTGAGGAAACAATAAATTCTCAAAAATATTTTAAATGTTATAGAATTTAGCTATAGCATATCGTATAATATAAAAAAAAATCGCAATTCTTAAATAAATTTTAATTACATGTACGAGTATACTAAAGATAATTAATCAAAAATCAACCTTAATAAAACGAATATATGGTATATTATGCATGAATATTGCATCAAAAACACGAGTTTTTTTATTATCGGTCTTAGAGTCACTGTATCACACTTGTTGAAAAGTATGGGGCAGTCCATATATAGCTACTTTCAAAAGATGGAAATATATTGACAGTCGCCATCATGCCAGTCTATATATAACACGAGTAAAGGTCTCTAAATAAGTAAAAACTGCGTATATAAGCTGATCCCAAATAACGATAGGCTGACGCGAATCCCTGCGGCAGGCTTTATTAAAACTTCTTTAAAACATTTTAATGTAAGACTCTCACAGTAACTCGTGATAATCAATTAGGGAACCAATCGATCCTTAGAAACAAAGAAAATATATATTATGCATAAACATTCCTCGAAACAACAAATTAATTACATGACCCCATATCAATCTTGAGCTAGCTTTTTTTGGACAAGATAAATTTTATTCTAGTGGAATTTGTGACTTGGAATGGCTAGGCCTTTTATAACTCAACTGAGCTTAGAGTATGAGCACAGGTGCTCAGCCAGCAAATTTATGGTTTGGATGCAGTAGCGTTCATTCCATAGATGCATGCAAGCATTGCATGCCCTTATGATAAATAAGTCTAGAATAAATTGCTTAAAGTTATACAAAAAAGGAACCATTTATATTCATATCTATTCTATATTCACGTTGTCTATCTTTTCTATGAAAGCAATATACTATTTACTATCATAATATTATATTCAAATTAATTACGAGAATTCTGCCTTCCCTGTCCAAATATCCTATGCACGTCACTGGTTGGATGGCAACGCAAGCTCACCTCTGTGTGGGTACGGACTTCGACTTGGGCAGCTAGCCAAGGAAAGAACTTAACGGTGATCTACTGGCGTTTCGGAAGCAACTACCTTGAGTTGAGTTGACTACGCCGAAAGAAACTCAAAGCTGCGTAAAAGTACTTGAGCTAGAGGAAAATCAGTCATATTTATAGCAATACTTTTCAAAAAAAAACATTTTTTGTTTATAAAGGCACTTCAATACTAGATAATACTACAACGCAATACAAAAACTTCGTTTTTTTTATTATCAAAGGCAATGTCTAAATTTTATTCAATATACCTAACAATTTTACTTTTTATAAACGTATATATATTTTCTTTTACTAACGCCCAGTTTTAAAACCCCCTCTTAAATTCAAAAACACTAACTAATAAATCATCAATTGCATACAAATTTAGTATTATGACCGGAGGTCGTGGGTGTGGTGGTAGTAAGACACGGATTTTGGCGTTTTACTGTTTATTTGCACTTTAACCGAACTGCGACGCACGTACTCTAGCCTCGGGTCTCGGGAGTCGACCACCAAGATCGACGGCTAGTTCTCGGGAGTCACCTACCGAGACCCGAGGCTAGAGTACGTGCGTGTGCGTCGCAGTTCGGTGTGTCGTAAAGTGCAAATAAACAGTGAAACGCCAAAATCCGTGTCTTACTACCACCACACCCACGACCTCCGGTCATAGTATTCATTGGCGTGTAAAGCACTTTGATATTTAAATTGCGTTTCTGAAACTGGCTGGTGGGTAGTAGGCACCAACTAACAATATAAGTAACACTTCAAAATTTTTTTTCTAAACAATATTAAACTATGAAAAAGTCACAACTATCACAATACAGTATATTTTAAAAACCCTGTCCAACCCGAAAAGGGGATATTGGTGTCACCAAAGCATTATCAAAATACAAACACAAAATTAATTTTTTCATGAAAATTAAAAAGAAATGTCATATAAAATTGAACGAATTTAATTATTTTACATGCGATCTCAACTCGGATTATTTTCAAAAACCAGTTTAACCATTAATCAAGCAATGTAATTGATATACAGTGCTTCGGATCTACGGGAGTTATGACCCTCATGATGACATGATCCTCATAACAACATGATCCTCATGACATGATCCTTATGACATGATCCTTTGCTTTCCTTTTCCCTTTCCTCACAAGCTACGCATGCCCCCAGTGTTGCCATGTAAGTTTCCCCCATTTAAATATTTTTATTTTCATTTTATCGGTTTTATTTTTGCTCTTTAACTAAAAAGGATAACGTTTATAGAATCTAATATCTATACCGAGTAACACCTTCAGGGGTCGGACAGGGTTTTCAATATATACTGTAGAAAAAAAAAAAACCTCTCAAAATAAAGAAAACACTATAAATTATTACAATAAAGTTAGGAACTTTGAGGGTTTTGTCTTATTACGAGCCACTCATCATTAAACAAACAAAAAACTTAAAAAAAAAACTCTCTCTACTCTTAAAAAAAGGAACTTTTCATATTGTACTACTTATAAACGTATATAAGCTTTGTCAAATATCCCTTGCGGGGTGAGCAGAGGTACATTAGTGGCTGTATCCATATTGCGCTTATATGTCGTGCCCAACGTGACCAGTAGCGCAGCTGATCGCCGTTCTCACAGCTATCACAGCGACAGTAATGTACCAGGACAATACAAAAAAAAATGTCTATGTGAGTTGTTATTGTATGGGTATTATTTATTTATTATCAGGCAAGCAATTGAATCAACTTATAAACGCCTGTATCCTGCTATTTCATTTTTTTTTTATTATTATTTTTTTTGTGATTGAGATAGTGTTTATCGAGGGGATAAATTGTTTGTTTGTATTGTGTGGGTGTATTATTGTCGTATGGGTGTTGTTAGTGTGTGTGTATTGATAGATTATGTTTCCCAAACAACCCAGTAGAGGGACGACTAAAAGCAATATCAAATTTGAAAGTATAATGTTATTTGTAAAGTAAATTTAAATATCAAGACTCCGATCTGTGGTCAAGTCTTCAATTATAGCTTCCTTCTTATTCTAGACGTAGCCCGGCCCACGGACTTGCAATTTTTATACTGCTCACACATTTTAAAATCTTTAATCTTATTTAGCAATACTTGCAACGCATTTCGTTCTTCCCCGCCCACCATGACTGTCATATTAGCATACTTTTCCACATCCGCAGCGGACAGTTCATATGTTTTCTTGCTTACGTTCATGCTAAGAGCGACGATAGAGTCGCCATCTTCTAGAACTTTCTCGAAGCCCGTCCATTCGGGTGCGTTGAAAATTGAGTTGTACTGCTCTATTGTGACATCGCACGTTATGTTAGACAATGGGATTTCTGGAAAGTCAGGTTTCTGTAAACACGCGCGATGTCGCCTGCGACTAGTGTAAAATGCTTGCAAATCTAAAATAAAATAACAATATATCGTAAAACTGATCACTTTCGTGGTGAGCAGACACATTATATAATAATAATATATAATTTATAGACGAACGCTTGACCTCAATCACTCTTGGTGGAAGGTGAAGATGAGTTCGATGATGAAACGTGTCCGCCCAGCAAATGCCTATTCCCTCTTCTCTTAAAGACTCCCAGGTCATAAGATCGCGGAAATATGGCCGCTGGAAGCATATTCCACTCCTTAGCCGTTCGCATGATAAATGTAGAAGCGAATCTTTTCGTGCGAATATAAGGAACATCCACCACATACGGATGGTATCCGACACGATGCCTAGTGGTTTTGTGGTGGAATGGGGCTGGTGGAATCAAAGAATGTAGTTCCTGAGAACACTCTCCACCGTGAAACCGGTGAAAGACCGAGAGGCAGGCAACTCTACGTCGATGCTCGATGCTCTGCATTTTAATTTCTGTCAAAGAGTCGTCACCAATAAGTCCACGAGCTCTACGATCAATCGAATCCAAAGTAGAGATGCCACGAATATTCGGCAACTATTCGGTATTCGGCCTAATCGGCCACTTTTCTTGCTATTCGGTATTCGGCCGAATAGTACATATTATTATACCAAATCATGTAAAAAAGACACGTTATATTACTCAAAATTGTGTATTTATATCCTAATTACAACACTTTAGCAATTAAAATTGATATGTGGTAAGTTGTGATGGATAAAAACAAGCTTTTCAGCATTCTTTTGGTAGCAAACGATTACGCTTTTCAACGTAAATATTACCAGCCTCAGAAAATAACCTCTCACTAAACACACTACTTCCTGGAATATTCGGCGGCCGAATATTCGGCGCTTCGGCCGACAGCGTTGCCGAATATTCGGTATTCGGTATTCGTGGCATCACTAATCCAAAGCCGCCAACTGATAAATTTATGTATCCAATTTGCACTTATATGTCGTGCCCAACATGCCCAGTAGCGCAACAGATAGCCGTTCTCATGGCACTAGTACATGACATATCAATTAGATGTCACGCGGGTTTTCTAACGATGTTTTCCTTAGCCGGTAAGCATGTGTTGTCTAAATCCGTACTTCATCTGGAAAAACCAGAAGTACGTGCCGGGATATTACCCTACGATCATTCGCATTGCCGCACATGGATACCAGTTCCTTATCCACAAAGCCACCACAACTACTATTACAAACAATTTAAATAATAACATTTACAATACATATTAAAAAGATACAGTTCAATTATTTTTGTTATTTTTTCGGACTGCATCACTTTACCATTTACTCACTAAATCTTGCTTTCTATAAGTTATGCTAACTCATTTATTCTATAATCAATTTACTCTACTTTTTAACACACTCTGTATATAACAATGAGTTTTTTTTATCAAAGAGCATTTTTTTTTACTCTGACTCAACATAGTGACCACAGAGTACCTGATGGTAAGTACAGTGTAGTCCAAAAACGAAAGCGACTATCAAAGGATGAAAATCCATTGATAGTCTACATCGTCATGTCGGCCCACATATACCACGACTGAAGATATCTAGGTATATGAGCTACTGGATATGCACAAGCTGATCCCGAAACGCGACAAGCCGAAACTGGTTACTATGACGAGCTTTACACCCATGTACTGTGGTCGCGATCCAGACGGGCACCGACGCCCTACCACCTCGCTGCTGCTCGTTTAGCACCGCCCAGGAGTCACGTGTAGGGAAACTAGGGTAAAGCCTACGGACGCGAGCAGCTTCGACTCCCAAAAGCATTCAAAAGATGGCCGAAATTGTATATTAAAATATTGCTCAAAACTTTTACCTTCTATGTAATTAAAAAACGGCAACTTTAATTAAAAAAAATAATAGAAAAGGTTTATAATTAATTTTAATTTAAATTCAACTTACTCTGTATATAACCATCTGCATTTTTCTGAGCAAACACAGGCCACGACTCTAGTTTATCAATCACATTGATATGTCTTCCATTAATCTCAAAATATAAGTCCCCAATAACCTGAAATAATGTTATTGATTTGAACAAACAAATAGAAATCAACTGACAATTTTAGTAGTATTTTATTTCAGGTTGTAGCTTGTCGTGGTAGCTGCGGTGGAGAATACGAGCCCCTCTTTTACCTCACCTCTCTTTCTTCTTCTTTTTTTTGTCATAAGAGGCATCTAATGAAAAACATAGAACAGAGGATGAGCAGTAGCCATCTTCTTAAGAGCTGTCATCAATTCTGCGATCTCCAGCACACCTGCCCATTGTGGAGATTATGGACAATAACCTACATGGTAGGTGCAGCACAACAATGGTCTCTAGAGCCCAGTCACTCTGCTATTCAGGTGTACTGGCTCAATGGCATTTGTTGGGAATCTCCCAACAATATAGGCATCTGCCTATGTCCAAAAGCGGCCTAGAGTGGGCTGATGATGATATCACTTAATATCTTCAAACTTTGTTGCTTAACATGCATTTTTCCTTAAAAATTCCCAAAATATGGTGGGATTTGGTGAAAGATCTCTCCAATGGTTTCGATTTTAATTCTCTGTGGAAAAGTGTAGGTATGGCACCTGAATCTAAGAGTAAAATTAATACACTAAGCCTTAATCATATTTATTAAGGATACTGTTAAGGTTGGAAGACTAAGAGTAGAGTTAGTAAAGGTTAGAGTGGATGAGAGAGTACCAAATGATTAAGTAAACTGGATCTTTCACCTGTTTGTCACAATCACAGCGCTAATGGAAGTGGGCATTTTTCCAAATTTCGACTTTTCCTATGTTGAATATGAAAAAACTGTACTCGTTGTCGTAAAAAAATGTATGCCATCCTTGGCTAAACTTCCAATTGTTCATTTATGACTAAACTCAGAAAATTATAAATACTTAAATGGGTCTTATGCGTGAATCAATTACTTATAATTATGGCTTGACGCTTCAATCTGGTCATAATTATTGTATGCTGATACTGTGAGTTGTTTTTCCTGACTATTCAAAATATCAAAAATAAAAGAGGGTAGTGGAAGTAACTTTCCCGTCTCCGACGAAAATTCCGCAGCGCGTCAGTCTGCTCGTAATCATGATCAGTGTAACCAAGTCGTAATGTCGGGCCATAATTAAACGTAAGCTAATTCTCGCATAAGACCTGTTAAAGTATTTATAAGTAGATACGTACAATATCATTCCACTTAGTTGACAATACAGCTAATGGTACAAATACTGTTTTGTCACCATTGTTAATCAGGTCTTTAACTCTTTCTATAGCCCCTGGAGGCCAAATGGTTGATACATCATTCACAATTTCACACGTAGAATCGAGTACCTGAAATTTATAAACAGTGAATTTGATTTTAAAATTATTTTCACTGTTGTTAATATTGTTTTACAGCTCTAGATACCAAGTGCTTTTGAATCTGTCCTTAATATTTTTAAATATTCAAAATAGTATCTGAATTATGTCAAAACCCAACTGATACATACTCCATCCCCCAAAATCAGAAAATCACTGATTCTCTACTTTGTCATCTGGGCTTTTATCCATCTTGTTGCTGTCTCAACCCAACACAAACCCTAAGAACAAGAACAACACATTCAGAAGGCCACAACAATGACAAATTAGCAACTCTCTGATGATTGAAACAAAGAACACAACCACTCATGTTCAAAGCTAGGACATCAATCCAAGTACTTCATGTAACTCTGTATTTTCAAGATACTGATTATAACCAATTTCATCAACATCAACTGGTCATAGTTGAGCACTGACCTCCCTCATATTGTGCCATCATCCTCTATTGTGAGCATTTTTCTTATTGTACACAGTTTTGCACTTGAATTCAATCCAACTAGATGGAAAGTGATAATGAAACCGATGTTTAGGTGTACTCACCCAATAAATTCCGATTCACTTATACTTTGAAAATTACCACATGTTCTATTGGTGGCCTGTAGCAAAAAAAGAAGAGGGAAATTGTCTCATGAGAGCAACTGGAATGTTAACCACATGAGGGTACAAGCATACATGGCATCTGGTCAATTTATGGTAGAATTTCATCCAGACATCAACCCCCTACAGCCTTCTCAGTATTGTTAACCAATGTTGCTATTAGATATCTTGTTTGGCTTACTTGGTATGTGCCACCACTTGCTTATTACATAAGTTTACAAGCCATCACTACCAAATATCCTACACTAGACTGTCAATAATCTGAGATAGACTATTTTGAGGCTTCAGGGTCCAAACCAAAACATCTATTAATATTAGAGATTAATACAACTCTTGAAGAATTTATATGCTCTATATTATTAAAATTTTGATTAAACTAATTGGAATAAAAGAAGAAATATAATGTAATTTGACATCTATACTAGTAGGATGAAGTGAAATGGTTTTTGTCAGTAACTATAAATAAATCAGCTATAATAACAAAATAAGTGCATCAATATATCAGATAGGAGTAAATTTGGATCAAATCTGTTCTGTTATATGTTAAAATGTTTGAAAAACATATAATTCAACTCAAACGGATGTTTCGATATTGTTACTGTAGACATGTGAAAAGATTCACTTCTACATTCATCACATAAACAGGGAAGGAGTGGAATATGCTTTCAACAACCACACATCCACATTTTTATGATTTGGGAGCATTTAAGAGAAGAGTGATCAGGCGTTTGTTGTGTGAATGCGGTCCATTGTCAGACTTATCTTCACCTACCATCAGGAGTGAGTGAGATCAAGCATATTCCTGTAAATTATAAAAAAAGACAAAGTGAAAAATTTAATAAAGCTTATAACAAACTTATAAGCTGAATTTTAAATTATTAAAAATTAACAGTTAATATTTTATAAACTTGGTCTTCTTTTTGCCTCTTCTCACACTATAACGGTGTCCTGAGCCTGATGAATGATTTGGTCTAAAGGCCAAAAGCTTTATTGAGATCTCAATAAAGACCTTTTATATTTGAAGAGGTTTATTCCTGTTTACCTATATAACAGGCTGGAGACATTTATGTATCACCTATTTGTGGCAACTAGCAAATACGTGGTTTGGAATCATTACCTTATCCACAGGCACTACGCCATAAATACTGGCTTCAAAAACATGACTAGGAAGTATCTTTATGTTTCCAGGTAGTTCCATATAAAATGTGTTCTCATTTGGGCGTAAATATATACCATAGTCAATCAGCCAAATAACAAATTGTGATTCCATGTTTACTATACCACGAACCCATTTATGATTCCAAAATACTGAGATGTACTACAAAACAAAATGAACACATTGAGTTATTTTCGTTAAAGCAGGTATGGTTTAATCTTAGCCATTTGTATAAATAATTAATTTCCCTGAATATGATATAATATATTAGAAAACATGTTTGTACTCAAAACAACAATAAGATATTTTTTTTATAAAAATTAGCACTAACTTGACCGTGATTAACATCGGTTATAATAATTTTTTTCGTTCGAAGATCTTGTACTTTTTCTTCGTTTTTGAAACAATCATATTCACTGTTTTCTTCAGGTTTACAAAAAAAACAAAACGGATTGGAAAAATCTGTTATCGTAACATTCATTTTTATCAACTTTTACGGCGACGGGTACCTGATTCATCAAACTTTCGAAAACTTTACGATTTCGCGGTACCCACATTTAGGGATGCGATCAAAAGCAATCAGATGATTACACATTTACGTCTATAATATTGAAATTTGAATCGATTTGCAGTACGGACTGAATTCAGAGATTCAATACTTTATCCTAGAAAATCGACTTTAGACTTTTTTTATGTTTTTATTAAAACTATAAAAATATTCACAGTTGCAGTACATTTAATACTCAAATACATGAATTAAATAACAGTTTCTACTTAATGTTTGCCTTAAACCTGATACTTTGAAGTAAACTAATTCCCTGTTTCTAATGAAAAATTATTATGGTGAATTTCTTATTTTCTATAAAATGGATTTATATTTGCATTATAAATACGAATTCAAAAGAATCGAATTTTGATAAATTAACTTGTTAGACGCGGATACTTATTTTTATTGACTTATCTGATTGTAATTCGTTTGTATTTCCAAATAGATATTTCTTAGAAGAATCGACATTTTTGTCTATATATGTACATAAATGGCGGACCACAACCAAAGACCAAAAAGAAGTAAGTAATACAAAAAGTGCATATTAGAAATTATAATTCGGAGAAAATCTCTTTAATAAATTAAAAATAATAATAAAAATACTAAGGTATTTATCAATCAACCGTTAATATATTGTTCTACATCTATAGATCTTTCTTTTTCTCAAGTATTTGTACTAATTGTAATTATTTTTCTCTTTCTCGTACACCATTACATTTTTTTTTGCTTGTATAGTACGCAAAATGTGAGAAAAAGGAAAGTAATCGTAAATACACGAAAACGAAAAAGACAAACATAAACATTAAACATTTTCTATGGACGCACCATACAGACCTATTTATATAAAAAAGTTACCTACATGAAAGCAAAAATACCAATACAATATACCATTGTATAAAAATGCATTTATTATATTTTTATGATATATTTTAAACACTTATCTACCGTTATAAAAAAAAAACTGTAATAGTTATGTGCCAAAGGAGGCTGACTGATAAGTTTTATTTACTGTATGTCTTAGACTTTTTCAAATAACAGCAATATTCAATCACATCATATACATCATAACTCTTTACATAAAATATTATAAAGGGTAAAACATACCCTAAGGTAAGGGTAAGAATAGACACACGTCTATTCCTTCTTGACGTTAGAACTGCTGGGCAACACCGAATAACCAAATCTAGTATTATATAATGATTAAATAGTCTCTTTATTGGTTTGAATATTTATGTTTCTGATTAAAAACTAAATTCATGTCTTCTACCTGAATGAAAACCTCGTTTTTCTTTTATGTTTTTTACTTCATGATATATAATTTTACAAAGCTTATACTTTTAAATTTTATTTACAACATTTACGTTGCGTTCCACACCAATAATCATTATAGAATTGATCTCTCAATTCCAATCTCCGATCTATCATTATTCTTTCTATATTATCCATTTACTTTTTTTAATTGTGACCGGCCTTAACAATATCTATACAAGCGGATCCAGAGAGCTATATTTAGTTATTAGTAAAAAAAAATGATATCATTTGATTATTTTAAAAGATTACCATAACTCTTATATTCAAATATATAAACTTCAAATATTATGCAACCTCTATTTTTATAAGAATATCATAGATTTAACATTCTCATAAAGTTAAGGAAATGAACATTATTGAAAAATAATTACTGTTAAACCTAACTGTTTACTTCTGCCAGCCATCTTGAGAATGTCGCAAGTACTTTACCATTGCGAGTTTGGAAACTGGCACAAGGACGTCCTTGAGAGGCCGGAGATAGGTTTAAGCTGCCTCGTAGAGAGGGAGGAGAGATCTTATGTACTATATAAATACTACATACCTACATGTATGCCATCATATCACCTTTGTAATCTATAATGATGTATACCAAGTGTTAAGTCAAAATATTTGTTTCTGCAGTATTTAAAGCCTTTATTGTGCAAATAAAGACTAAAAGCTATTAATAACATTATATTGTCACGCTGTAGCGGTTTTGATGTGAGCAAAGATTCGTCATACTTCTAAGTTTTATAAATAAATGTGCTTGGTTTCTTAGGGTAAAACAGAATTCGTACCAATTCTATTGAAATGTGTATGAACAATAATAGTCATATATTTAAGAGGGTATAATTAAATTAGTGAATTGGATATAATAATAAATAACGCGTATCTCTTCCAACATATACAACTATATTTAGAGAATACATATAACGATAAATAAATATAGTTATGCGCCTTGAATAATAGTTTAGCAAAATTTAATAATTACAACATTGCTCTTTTTTTGTTGTCGCTGTTTATTAAATGTAATAATCAGTAAAGGGAAAAATATATCTTATTATAAAAACTTCTATATATGTAGCATAAGAAAATGTATACAATCAGTTTAATATAGTTTTATTTAAGATTTAGTAACGTTTCAAATTAGCTTATGTTTTTAATATTTTGGAAGTAGATGATGTTCCCGTTTGTAGTCTTTACCTTCGGTATGAGCATCCTGGGTGGTGCTAAACAATCAATGAGGCAGTTTGGCGTCAGTGCTCCACTAGATCGCAACCACATTATAAAAGTAGCTAACGGATTCTGTCAATCGCGAACCGATAGTGGCTACCAGATCGCCACGTACCATATGTATTTAGGCCTCAGCTGCAATCCCAAGGTCGTGAGTTTGTCACGTGGCATGCCAGCGCCGCGTAGTCGACTATATCATACTAAGAGCTACATCGTGACCCAGCAGCTACTGGTAAATTCCGACGCAGACTTCAATCAATCAAAGACTTTTGCGTGTATAAAAGACGATTACATTTTTGCACATAAGTATACAATAGCTGCCGTGTCGAGAGCTCCAGGTCTTTAACTTTTTCGAGACGGGGCAAATTTACTGTCTGTAGCCCCTTTTTTGTAACTCGGGGGAAATCCTTAATGGACCGTCAGGGGGCGGTGAGACGGTGTGTCGGACTCGCAACGACTAAAGCCCTCGGGGTGTTCCTCTTCCCGTATGCCGGGGCCAAGGCAAGAACAGTCAAAATAATGTTTTTTATCATAGCTCGGGATAGTGACCGCATCACGCTTAATAATAAGTATGGTACAGTCCAAAAAACGACTACAGCTATCAACAGTAAAGAAAAACAATCGATAGTTGCAGCTATCTCTACATGTTTAAAGGAACCAATATCATAGTACGGTGGAAACATACCACACGCTAGGATAATATACAACAGCTCAAAAACTCACCTGCAGCAAGAGTTAGAGAACTTTCAGTCCTAGCCGGGATGTGAGTTGCCGTGTAGCTATGACTCCGCAAACCCACGCACGTGTTTTATATGAAAGGGAGAGAAATATTTATAAATTTCCGACTTATCATTTTTTTTATATCGGAATAACCCTCTGCTAAGTTTGAATGGCGGCTCAAGTGACTAAGAATGAACTTCGTAATGGAAAAACCAATAAAGACGTATTTTTACTAACCTCTAGAGCAGCCTACATTACACTTGTGACCTACCTACACTATGATAGGGTTATCATAGTGTAGGTAGTTACAAACCTACACAACAATCTTATATCACAAATACTTGTAGCATCTATCTACCTAATCGACATATTCGATCGTAGATGCCAGGGATGTTACGGAGCTTCGACTGCGACTCCGATAAGTGGAACTTCCGATCGTTATTACACGTTCGGTTCCGACTTGGGTTCCGAAAATTTTTAATCGGAGGTATTCATCGGAGGTCACCACCACTGTTGTAGTCAATTCATTTGATTTTACTTTATATGTTGTTGAAACATAATATCAATTAATCAAAGAATCAGTGCTACTTAATTTGTAGAAGACATTTTTTAAAATTTAGATTAAAAAAATATGATTAAATTATTATATTTAAAACTAAATGTACATTTAAATTTATTACTAAAAGGTTTTTTTTTATTTTACATTTAAATTAAATTAAGTAAAATAGAAATTAACACAAAAACAACCCTGCAGCAAATTTGATTTAATTTGTTCACTGGACAATGTTCACTGGAGGATAACGGTTTCTGATATGTCCAACACTTTGTGAACAACAGCTTTTATTTGCCCAAGTTAGGCTGTGTTGGGTCGTGTTGGGTCGTGTTGGCTCGTGTTGGGTAGTGTTGGCTCGTGTTGGGTCGTGTTGGGTCGTGTTGGGTCGTTTTGGGTCATGTTGGGTCGTGTTGGGTCGTGTTGGGTCGTGTTGGGTCGTGTTGGGTCATGTTGGGTCGTGTTGTGTCGTGTTGGCTCGTGTTGGCTCGTGTTGGGTCGTGTTGGGTCGTGTTGGGTCGTGTTGGGTCGTGTTGGGTCGTGTTGGGTCGTGTTGGGTCGTGTTGGGTCGTGTTGGGTCGTGTTGGGTCGTGTTGGGTCGTGTTGGGTCGTTTTGGGTCGTGTTGGGTCGTGTTGGCTCGTGTTGGGTCATGTTGGGTCGTGTTGAGTCGTGTTGGGTCGTGTTGGGTCGTGTTGGCTCGTGTTGGCTCGTGTTGGGTCGTGTTGGGTCGTGTCGAGTCGTGTTGGGTCGTGTCGGGTCGTGTTGGGTCGTGTTGGGTCGTGTTGGGTCGTGTTGTGTGACCCAACTTGATATACGCCGGCGATGCGCTTGAGGGAGCGTGCCGCCCAACTTATCCAGGCGAGAGCGCTGTGTGACCCCGGGGGTTTTAGTCGTTGCAAGTCCGACAACCAAAAAGCTCCCTGAGGTCCGTCAACAATATCCCCCGGGCTATCAAAAAAAAAACCTGATATACGCTTGGAAACAGTCTCGATCCTCAACATCTGTCTACACACGAGGGAGATGTAGAGGGAAATATTTATGCTGTTGTCAATTCAAAAGTTCTGGCTAATACTTTCGAATACATGTATCAATCCTGCACCATATTAAAATGGGATCAAATTTAAGATATAATAAATAACATATCTTCACGCTATCACGCTAAGTGAGCAGACATACAATAGTGGTTTTATCCACTTTGCGCTTAAATGTCGTGGACTACGCGTCCAGTAGCTCAGGTAATCGCTTTCTCACAGTACTATGAAAATGTTAATAAGAAACAGCAATTTTTATTGTCTGTGTATTTGTAAATTTATCACTTTCTAATTAAAAAGGTTCACTGAATAATGTTTTTATTTGTCCCTTAATAAAACTATTTTATTCTGCCGTCACTTGTGACCGACATTGCCTCCGACTCCGATAAATCAAATTTAAAAACTCCGACTCCGACTTCGGTTCCGATAAAACTGCATCCGTTACATCCCTAGTAGATGCTATATTGAGTTAGATCGCTCCATCTACTCCTTCAGAGTCAAACGCTTTTAGGCTAAAACTCTCGAGGTCGATCACCAGAAATTCGAGTATGCCCACCCTGGTCTAGGAGCAGTATTATAGGCGCTGGCTAGAACTTGGGTATACAAATTTATTATTTATTCTGCTTTTTTTTATATCATGTATTCATAATGCTGTTTTGGTTGATTAACGATTACTAAAATAAAGTTTTCACCACCCTAAACGTTTGCTCACCCTAAAAGGGATATAGTGTGATGATATAATATGATTAAGCAAAGTTGATTTTTTGTGATAGCGGATAGTTTTAGTAAAGTTTTTTTATAGCTCTTTTGTTAATTATTATCTATTTAAAATTAAGTATTAATATATAGTTACGCTACATCCGCTTCATCGGGAGTAGATATACATTAGAGGTTTTTTTTAAGCGGACTAACTACTGATTGCCGGGAAAGGCATTTACAGTTCAACCGGGCTTAGTGGGCGAGCACAGAAGGAGCTCAGCCAGCGAGTTTATGGGTTGAGTGGCAATGCAAGGACACCCCTGTGGCTACGAACCTCGATTTGGACCGCCAGCCAAATAAATTACTATCCCTACGGGTCATCTACTGGCGTTTCGGAAATAACTACCTTGAGAAGAAACGCCGAAAGAAACTCAAGGCTGCGTCGGAGTGGAACATTAGATGTTGTATCCACATTACGCTTATTTGTCGTGGCCAACGTGATCGGTAGCACAGCTGATGGCTCTTCTCAGAAGACTTGGACTTGACATCTCTATTACATGCCACATAGGCTTATTCACTATGTTTTCCTTTATCGGTGAATATTGGGTCTAAATCCGTACGAAATCTAGAAAAACCCAGAGAGGTACGAGCCGGGATTCAAACCTACGATTGTTCGCGTCGCCGCGCACAGATACCGGTCCATTATCTGCTAGCCCACCACAGCCACAATTATTTATTTGAAATTAATAGTAATACATCATGACGCAGTAGCCCTTTCGAGGTGAGTTGAGATAAATATTGATTGTATCCACTTTGCGCTTATATGTCGGTCCTCAACGTGACCAGTAGTAGTATAAAAGGTAGATCGTTACGTTTGGACACAAAGAGCAAACACGGATGACAAACACAAACTATATTCCGATTAGCTAGACACTAATTACAAGAGCAATAAGATAATAAGGAATACGGAATCAAGCTCTAAGGCGCTGTCATATCTCGTATTCTTAAACTGCAGCACATTGAAGTCCAATACATCGTGATACGTGTGTCAAATCCTAATGATTAATCCCTATTACTCCTTACAAACTATTAAAGGTCTATAGAGAAGTTAACACAACGATTGTGTGATTTACTAAAATGCTCACGCCATCTATTGGTGTAGAAGTGCATTGCTCCTATACAATGATTGAAATATTGTTTGTTACGAAATTAATATTTAAAATATCGGCGTTTGTTATTTTGTTCTACTAAGAAATGCTTTTGTCTATCCTGCCAAGCTAAATCCTAGGTTAGACTTCGAATCTCGCTAAAAACGAGGTTTTGGCTAAATTTGGTCACATTGTTCCTTGGGCCCCTAGGCAAGTCGAGTCAGGTCAAGTAATGACCTGAAAAACAATCAACATTTAACTCGGCATCGATTAATGTGAATGCTGATGCCTGATATTGAAACAATGTAAATATTCACAATAACTCTAGTGTTATTGTACAATAGTATACACAGCAATGTAGGTTCGAATCTCGGCATGTACACCCGTGGTTTTCTAGACTAAGTGGGGATTTAGACATCACATGCTCACCAGTAAAGGAAAACATCATGAGGAAACTCGCATGACATCTAATAGGAATGTCATGTGTACTAGTGCTGTGAAAACGGCTATCTGTTACGCTACTGGTCATGTTGGGCACAACACAAAAAATACAACCACTAATATATCTCTTATCTGGAAATGGGCATAGCGTGACGATATATTATTGTTATAACTCTAATGGGTACGGAGTTCGATTTGTGCAGCCACCAGGAGAACTATGACCTTAGAAAAAGTAACAATCGTTTATTGAAATTGTTTGGAATGAATATAAGATGTAAACGTGATATTTCGAAAACTTATGTGTATCCCTATTGTACTTCTACTAGCGATGTCGTTGATCGAATGTACTTTGTCTAAGCCAGCCACGTCCAACCGTAGATGGGCAAAACGTAATCAGATTAACGAAAAATTATTACGATTACATTTTGCGTTTTCCATCGTTAGTATAATATTTTGCTCATCTATATTTTAAATACTACGGAATCCTCAATTGCATACATATTTATGATTTCTTAATGTTTTGAGGGGATTTAATCATAATTACAGAGCAACAAAACTAAAATTAGGACTACATTTTGTAATCGTTAATCATTATTCAGATTACATTTTGCCCCTCTCTGTGTGTATTCCTTTTGCACTTCTACTAGCGATGTCGCTGATTGAATGTACTTTGCCTAAGACAGCCATGTCCAACATACAGCCCACTGAGCATTAAGCGGATGAAATCAATTTTGAAAACAGTCAGATTATGTAGCCCGCGAGTGTTATAAACCGTTTTAAAAAACGCATGCAATGCAAAGTCAGTATACGATCTGCTGATGAATTCACTCCACAAATAGACCATTAAAGATAAAAGATGTCAAATATTTGGCAAAATAAATTATTGTTTGTGCTTTTTTGTAATGTCCTCTTCATTGTATGTTGTAGATGTTTTAATGAAATCGGTATTTTTATAGTTCCATCGCAATATTTACGCCTGTATTATGTACATACGACAAAATCTGCTTCTATTTTTGACGAGTAATGATGTTCATACTGTTAATACTAGAAATAAACACAAATTAGTGCTTCCTAATTACTGACTTAAAAAAGTTCACGCTTCTTACATGAGGCTCGGTAAATTTAAAAAACCTATTAAAACTAACTTGTTATCAAAAGGGGTGTGATTCCAAAAATGTCTGTTTTGATGATAAAATGTATACAATTTTATCTCACGGGATATTCATTATTTTTTTGTTTATATTTGTATCTCATTATATTGAAAAGAGCAACTACCAGAGTTTCTTGCCGGCTCTTCTCGGTAGATTCTGCTTTCCGAACCGGTGATAGATTCATCTTTGAAGATTCAAAAGTGTTTTGAATTGGGTCTACTCGATTAAAGTTATATTTCATTAATTCATTGCAAATTTAATAAATTTACTTGTTCTGAAAAAATATTTTTCCATTGAGATTTTCAGTAGTTTTTTTGAAGGTTTTGAGGTCTACCAAGTGTACGGTCTTCAACCTTTTGGCCCACACGTGCCTACAACACTGTTCTGGGGCGTGGGTCTTAAGAGTGATCTATTTGCGCTTTCGAAACGACTACCTTTAGGCTTGAACAACGCAGAAAGATTCAAGGCCACGCCCGAGTACGACAAAACTGAACTCTCGATGTTTCTATAGCTGCTGATATGAACACAAAGATATGTTGCGTTCCGCGCTGCGTTCGCTAGACTCGTATCTCCTATACATATGTACATATAGAGAGCACACGGTACGTATGTAGCACGACGGCGTCTGCTATACATTCATCAAGGCCACACTCGGTTGGAAACAGCCCGGCGTTCTTGTTACGTACGTGTTGTTCCGTGCAACTTTCGTAGTAGTGCTTGTCGGTTGAATGTTGGCTGCACGCAGTGACGTGCATGAGATATTTGGACAGGGTAGGCAGAATTCGCGTAATTAATTTGAATATTATGATAGTAAATATTATATCGCTAAAGATGGTGTGAATATAGAATAAAAATGAATATAAAAAGTTCCTTTTTTGTTTAACTTTTAGCAATTTATACCAGACTTATTTATCATGCTTGCTTGCAATGCTTTCATGCATCTATGGAATGAACGCTACTGGCTGCACGATAGGCCCCGCATTACGTTGTCGATATTTCTAACGCTCCTTCGACAATATTACCCAGAAAATATTAGCTTGGCAATGTAATTTCGGGTTTAAAGAGTGAAATAAAACTAGATTTTTTCTCTACAAAACATGCACTTTAATTAGTCAAATGTCAGTTAACCACGACAATGCGACGCCTCACTCATCTTTGTCAACACGTACGAAACTATTGGAATAACTTACTAATACTCGGGCAGTAGACTTGAGACAGTCTACTGCCCGGCTGAGAGGGAGGCGGTGCACGGTGTCCGGCGCATCGCCTGGGAGAGGGGTTTTAGAGGGGTGGGCTTTACTCCTTCCCCTCCCAGGCTTCTTGTTCCCTGGGCGTCTGGAAGAATTATGCTTCCCAGGCCCGGGTGGAGCAATCAGAGGGATACTTCGGAGGTTTTTAATCAGTAGGAATCTGACACACCGGGGTCGCTACCCTCACAGCGGCCCCGATGGTCCTATGCAGGATTTTCTCCCGGGATACAAAAAAAAAAAAACTAACTACTACTACTAACTTACAACTTTACTTTCAAAAATACAATTAAAATGATATTTATTTAATAATCTATTAGTTACACGTAGTCTATTTCATTTATTTTCAATTATACTTTTGCTCTTTTTTTTAGATATACATATATTTTTACTATAGTATCTATCACTAATACATTTTGTAGTCGATTTATTTATTGTATGTAATAGTTTATTTTAGTATCACTTGTTTTTATTATATAAGCTATAAGTATTTTGTTGTTTATCGATAATTCTAATAAGATATAACACGACCGGGGCCGTTCACGAAAATCAGCGCTGCAGACTTCCTCTGTGGCTTTAGGCTGATGAAGGGCCCATTTTCGCCATGTTTATATGTTTTGTATTTTCTTTTGTTTGTTTTTGTGTGTTGTTTGTATTGCTACATTTAAATTTCTGGTTTTTTTGTATATTTGTGGCGAAATAAACAGTTTTTCATTTTTTTTTATTTTAACTATTGGTTCAGAAGTGGTGTCGCATCCATCATACAGTCCCGAATATATCGACCTGCGTGAATATTTCCACACGCTACGCTTAAAAGGCCCCATATGACGGACACATATGTACATGAATTGTTGGACATACACAAGCTAATCACGAAATGCTACGGGCCGAAGTGATTCATGGTCTTTACACTAATGCAGTAGCGTTCATTCCATAGATGCACGAAAGCATTGCATACCCAGACGATAAATCAATTTAGAATAAATTGCTTAAAGTGAAATAAAAAAGAAACCATTTTCATTCACATCTTTTCTATATTCACGCCATCTATCTTTCCTGTGATAGCAATATAATAATTATTATCATAATATAATATGCAAATTAATTATGTGAATTTTGCCTACCCCGTTCAAATATCCTATGCACGTCACTGCACTTATGTACTGTGGCAATGAGCAAGTTCGGACAGTTGCCCAACTACCATTAAAAATCGTGACATAAAGAATCTAAAATGAAAATTTCATGTTTCAAATGTACAATGTTTTCAAAAGTGACAACATCACAATTGAGGAAAAGTACAGTGTAATTTAAATACATAAAAAAGTTTGAAGTCATGAAAAACTTATCGCGATCCTATGCTTACACTCTTCAAAACTGGAAGCGCAGTTCTGTTCACTGACTTCATGTAGCCGTTTCTATCTTTGACGATCTGGACTTCTCTTACGCGGATCCGTCTAGGAATTATATTGAGATCTTCTCTCTACCTATATGTCCGAAGAAGTCCTTTGTATATTATACCTGTTATTTTACCTCATTCTGTTAAAAAGAGCAACTACCAGAGTTTCTTGTCGGCTCTTCTCGGTAGATTCTGCTTTCGGAACCGATGGTAGATTTACTTTACTTTTTTTGACATTTCAAAGTGCTTGGAAGTAGGTCTATTTGAATACACCAACCATGACTATACATCGTGTCGGATACCGTCCGTATGTGGTGGATGTTCCTTGTATCCGCACAAAAAGATTCGCTTCTACATTCATCATGCGAACGGCTAAGGAGTGGAATATGCTACCAGCGGCCATATTTCCGCGATCTTATGACCTGGGAGTCTTTAAGAGAAGAGTGAATAGGCATTTGCTGGGCGATCGCGTTTCATCATCGAACTCATCTTCACCTTCCACCAGGTGTGATTGAGGTCAAGCGTTCACCTATAAATAATTTAAAAAAAAGTTATTTTTCATTTCATTTCGAAGGTTACTTTCCGTCTTCGGACTTTCAACATCACTTCTCTCTTGAATTGAAGTATAGTATTCTTGATTTAAATACCATTAGTTAATAAATTTCGTTCTTGCAACATTTGATAAGGAAGTTTAAAATTAAGTATCAGAATCTTGCTAATTCTGGTCACGTTTCAACCGCCGTCGTCATGCCGGTCTACATATAGTCTGAAGGTCTCTTGGTATATGAACTGGACGTACATAAGCTGATCTCGAAACGCGACAAGTAAAATTAGGTCTAATGGTCTTAGTATCCGTGCGTGTGTGCGTATAGTCACGCTATATTCGTTTCGAGATGGGCAGAGATATGTTAACTGTAGTTTTGCTGTGTCATGGTTAACATAACCAGTAGTATTGTTAATTGCGGTTGTATTAAATATGACTTTTATGAGAGGAAGGCGGTACACGGTGTCCGGCACGCCGCCTGAGAGACAGATGTTGGAAGGGTGGGCTTTTACTCCTACCCTCCCAGAGAGGTAACCTCAACAAGGGCTTTTGTTCCCTGGGCGTTTGGACGAATTTGCCCAAGCCCGGGTGGAGCAATCAGAGGGACACCCCGGGGGTTTTTAGTCAGTAAGAGTCTGACACACCGGGGTCGCTGCCCTCACAGCGTCCCTGATGGTCCTATTCAGGATTTTCCCTTGGCATACAAAAAAAAACATGAAATTTATGTTTAATTAAATGCTGTGCAGGGTCTCATCACCATCCCTTCATCGGTGAACATGTGTAGTGCTTAAATCCATATTTAAATTGTAAAACCTAGATGTATTTATCAGGATTGAAACCTACTAGTATTCGCTAGAAAATAAAAGGAAAAATTAATTTAAAACTTCTTCTTCTTGGGTGCCTCTCCACTACCGGAGGTTGGCCGTCAGCTCAGCAAACTTCCCTCTATCTTGAGCCAAACGAAACAGATGTTCGACGCTGGCAATACTGGTCCACTCCCCGAATATTGCGCAGCCACGACTTCTTTCTCCTTCCAGCGCGTCGCTTTCCGTCTATTTTGCCCATCATTATTAAATGGAGGAGTCGATATTTTTCATGTCGTAAGAGGTGACCAAGATACGCGATCTTCCTCCTCTTGACGGTTTGCAATAATTCACGGTTCCTGCCAACGCGCTGGAGTATCCTAACGTTGGAAACCTTGAAATTTAAAACTATAATTAACATTTACGGACACAGATTTATACGCATTGAACTTTTTATATCCTGACACGTCACAGTGACCACACAACGCCTGATATCTTCACGCCTGATAACTTTTACATTTAAAATTGTAATTCTAGAAGTAACTGTGTTGAAAATTTACACTCAGTCATTATCGGTTTTATTTACAATAGTATTCGTTATAATAGAGTTCATTCTTAGCTAATCTTGAGCTTATTTCTTTTATAAAGTGATTTGTATGATATATACATATATATCCGATAAATATAATATATATAATAAATAAAATTTATAATAATAATATAATATATTGTTCATATGTTATATATGATTATTATTAATGTGGGTGTGGTGGACTAGTGGATAATGGACCGGTTTCAATGCGTGGCAATGTGGACGGTCGTAAGTTCGAATCCCGGCACGTACCTCTGGCGTTTTCCTGATTACGAAAAGACTAAGGCACCACATGCTCACCGGTGAAGGAAAATATCGTGAGGAAACCCGCATGGCATTAATAGAAATGTCATGTGTACTAGTGCTGTGAGAACGGCGATCAGCTGCGCCACTGGTCAGGTTGGGCACGACATATAAGCGCAAAGTAGATACAGCCACTAATGTTTCGCTGCTTACGCTATCAGGGATATAGCGTGACGATATATTGTTATTATTATTTAATTTTTTTTTGGATATTAAAACCTTCGGCTTCGTCATTTGCTGAAGGTCATGACAATAATCGATTATTCGGTTTGAGGTTCGATTTCGATCAGATATCGACTTACTATCGAAATAATTATAATCGGATCAATCAGTCTTAGCTGCAACCTTACTAGAAACCTTAGGCTTTAGTTAAAATTTCGGCAACAGTTTTGCCGATGCCGAAATCTTAGGTCAGAAAGTAAACATACATTTTATTTAGTGGTAGGGCGATTGCCCGAACAAGGTCATGACCACAGTAAATAAGTATCAAGTATAAGTATGCCGTGGTGGCTGTCGGCAGAATAGAATAGCACTCCCCTCTTCTTGCCGAGGTGTCATAAAAGGCGACTAAGGTATCTCTTTAACACCGCAATTCAACCAGGAGTTCAGAGAAGGAAAACTCGACCAAACCTGAATCCCGCTGCCTCCCGATCGTAATGGTTCTCTATTCCATCGGGCCTGAGGGAGCTCGGACGAGAGAGTGCTTTTCTGGCAGCGCGTCCAGCTATGCACTTAAATATCTCCTGCGCAATTGGCTGTTTCCGAAAACTGGCCCTAGATTTTCTTAATCGGTGTTGAAACACTCGCCGTGGCCGAATCCGGCTAGGACATCATCAAATAAGAATAAAGACCGTTACAGTGACTCGCTTTGGTCTGTCGCGTTCCGGGATCAGCTTGTGTATGTACAGTAACTCATATACCTGGAGACCTTCAGTCGTGGTATACCATATGTGGGTTGACATGAGGACGGAGGCTTTTTTTTTCTATTACTGATAGACTTGCGCTTGACCTCAGTCTCACCTGATGGAAAGCGATGATGAGGCCGACGATGGTGCGCGCTCGCCTAGTAAATACCGATTCACTCGACGTTTGAAGATTCCCATGTCATAAGGAGATGGAAACACCGACGCAGGAAGTGAATTCCACTCCTTGGCGGTTCGCAGCAAAAAGGAGGAGGCGAATCGCTTCGTGCGAGCAGCTGGAATGTCAACCACATAAGAGTGCAAACCCGCACGGCGTCTAGTCAATTTATGGTAGAAGGGGGAGGAGGGAACCAAATCATACAACTCAGCCGCACACTCTCCAGACACTAACTATCCACTATCAATGGATTTTCATCTTTTCACAGTCGCTTTCGTTTTTGGACTACACTGTACTTACCATCAGGAGCACTTTGGACACTTTGTCGAGCCAGAATAATTTTTTATTATTATTAACATGGATGCTCTTGACTTTAATCCCACCTTGTGGAAGATGAAGAAGAGGCCGATGATGGAACCTGCCTGCCTATCAAATGCCTATTTACTCTTCTTTTAAAGGCTCTTAAATAGTAAAAAGGTGGAAAAAAGACGCAGGGAGTACATTCCACTATTTCACTATTCGCATTATGAGTAAAAAGGTGAATTGCAATGTATGTTGTGCTAAAACATCTACGAACTACATATTTGTATCGTCTTTGGCTGTACACCGCTCGTAATTGTCACTGGTGAGCTGGCGGATGGGGGCGTACGTGCGGGTTGCGAGGCAAAGCGATGAATTGATGACGGACATGTCTGGGACGCTGGGAGCGGTTGAGGACGGGTGAGGACGGGTCGCACGGCCGTCGCCGGTGGAAGCGGCTGCAGCGGTCGCGGGGGCCGCGGGGGGCGCGGGCGGAAGCCGGTGCTGGCGTCGCTTGCAGGCGCCAGTCCGCCAGTCGGCAGTCAGCCGCGAGCCACCGCTACGGACGTCGTTCGAGCGGCCGCCGACGTCCCCGCAGCCCGCGCCTCGCAGGTCAGTACCCACTGCTTTATTATAGCACCAACGCCCGCCGCCTGCCAAGCAGTCCCTAAATACCTACTCGCCGGCGGCGGTCACTGCTTTATCAATACGCATGGAACTTTTCACCCGTCACGTTATTTAACAGTGACAAAATATAATCACATGCTCCAACAGTAGCAAGAATTTATAACTTCGGTTTAGGCGCGAAACTTTTCACAAATCACTCGTTATTTAACAGTGAAATAATAAAGTTACGCGCCCTGTCGTTTCCAAGAGTTTATAACTATGTTTAGGCACGAAACTTCATAAATCAACCATTATTTAACAGTGATAAAATTCAATCACGTGTCGACCAGTTACAAAAATTTCGAACTTCTATTTAGGCGTGAAACTTTTACAAATCACTTGATATATAATAAGTGATAAAATAAAACCATATGCTTTGCTATTTGCAAGGTTTTTTCTTAGCTGGAAAATTCTTATAAGCATAAGCAGTTTTAGAAAAAAACATATAAAATATAATGTTAAATAACAAATTATTGTTCCGTGATTTTTAACAGAGATTATATTTATAACTAAAAAATACATGTATAAAGAAGTTACGATAGCGGAATTTCATCAAGCGATGGCACAATAACAAGAGCATGAGTGCGAAGTAATAAAACTAATAGTACAATAACACGTTCCAGCAACTATAAACAATAACGTTTGAATGAAATTGAATCTTATTACAAGAAACTTTAGGTTTTGTTTTAATTGTAGTAAATTATAACGCCGTGATGAATAAATTATGCGAAATCAAATTGATTGAGTGCGACGGACTAATAAATCATCGTGATTTTTCACATCTGATAATACAGTGATAAAAAATAATTTCACGACGTTATAGTTTAAACGCAGCGATAATTCCCGAGCCTATCAGTGCTACATACATTCGCCGGGTCAGGCGCGCGGTTGTGCGCCTTATCGCGTAGGCAGTAGGGTCGCCTTGCCGTGCGCCAAACACCGGTCTTTGCTCTAGCATTACGCGAATTGACGCCAGCGAGGCCGGCTGATACATCGTACATTGTTATTGGACAGTTGTGCTCGTGTCCCACGCGTGGGTTGTCAACCGTGTTGACGCCACAGTCGGTGGGGTAGAACGCGGCGTCGAGATTTCAAACATTTCGCTTTGCAGCAACGCGCGCTCCACGCAGGTATAAAACAGTGTCTCACCTTTAAAGGGCTTAAAGCATTGACGTTAAGCCGTATTCATTACTTTTATGACTACTTTTCTTCAAGATTATGTTGTAAAAATGTCAGAAATAAAATAATACATACCTATAACCGACAAATCATACATAAATAGACGCTACTCAAAGAGAGAAAGAAAAAGCACACGACATACAACACTGAGGGATATGTTAATCAAGATAAAAAAACAATAAAAGCAAATGTCCGGTGTTGTCATGATGCGCCAAAGGGAAGTCAACTCAGCAAATGCTAAGTGACCTGCTTAGCCTCCTAGCGCTGATTTTCAGCTGACACTCAAAGCTAGGCTAGGGTATACTCAAGTTCCTATTTTATATTCAGTTTTTTTGTTAATCAAAGACGAACGCATTTTCGGAGCAAAGTATAAATAAATTCAAAGTAGTGTATATAAAACTCAGCCTATTGACTTTGCTTATAAAATAAGGTTGTCTTTCACAAAAAATCTGAATACATAATAACTTAATTTACGTAGAGTCAAGTCCAAGTTAAAAAATCTGTGACTTATACTTTTATATTAATTTAATAATATAATTTGTAATGTTAGAGTAAAGTGTAAAGAAAAATCAAAGGACCTAGAGACTATAAATCTCAGCTTAAGTTTCTAGGTACACCGAATGTGGTTAGTCTATAAACGTGAAGATCGTAGATTCGAATCCCGCAATAAAGTTATAACGCTATAAAGTTACGCGATGATGTACATTGTATTCTAAATTAATTACGCAACAAAATATTCATTAATCTTTAAAAGCGTCTTTATTTAAACAGCGTTCTTGCAACAAAGTGACAAAGAAACTAAGCAAAATATTTATCTCTGAATATTTATTTTAACGCCATCTATCGTCGCTGTAATTAACCAACAATGTTTCATTTATACACTAGCCTTGCCCGTGACTCCGGCCATATGCTAATGAGAACAAATCTGTTCGACTGATATAACTTTAGTAAACCGCTCCAGTTGCGCAGGGATATTGTCTCACTAAACGTTTTCTACCGTCTGCATCATGGCGAGTGTTCTGAAGAGTTATTTAACCTTGTTCCACCTTCTCCCATCCATAAATAACATAACAACGCCCGCGGATAAGCCAAATCCCGGCTAGGACTAAGAAGTTCTCTAACTCTTACCGAGTTGCTGTTCTATGGTCTTCTGGCGAATGTGTTCCCGCCGTTCGATGATATTGGCTCCTTTAAACGAAGCGTGAAGAGATAATTGTGCAGGCTGGCAGGATCACAGCGGCTATCAATTGCTTATCTTTACTGTTGATAGTTGCAGCCGTTTTTTGGACTGCCCCATGCTTACCATTAGATTTTTTTTTTACACTGGCTCGACATCGTGACTACAGAGTACCTGATGGTAAGTACAGTGTAGTCCAAAAACGAAAGCGACTATCAAAGGATGAAAATCCATTGATAGTCTAAATCGTCATGTCGGCCCACATATACCACGACTGAAGGTCTCTAGGTATATGAGCTACTGGATATACACAAGCTGATCCCGAAACGCTACAAGCCGAAACTGGTCACTAAGACGGGCTTTACACCCATGCACTGTGGTCGCGATCCAGACGGGCACCGACGCCCTACCACCTCGCTGCTGCTCGTTTAGCACCACCCAGGAGTCACGTGTAGGGAAACTAGGGTAAAGCCTACGGACGCGAGCAGCTTCGACTCCTATAAGATACGTTATGGATACTATATCAAGTCAGAATAAAAAAGCTTGCAACAACTGTTTTAAACTATGGTTTATTTATATTTTTTAATAAAATCTTGCTCTTCGATTTAAATACATTTTAATTTCTGTAGCTGGTTAATGCTCCCATCGTAGCTTGCAGTTTTATTTATATTTTATTGAATTATACATAGATTTACATTTTTGTGGTAGTGGTGTGATGATGCGGTTGCCCAAACTGGATCTTGACCACAGTATACGAGTGTAAAAACCGTCATAGTGATTCGCTTTGGCTAGTCGCGTTTCGGGATTAGCTTGTGTATATCCAGTAGCTCATATACTTAGAGATCTTCAGTCGTGGTATATATGGGCCGACATGTCGGCGACGACCACATAAGGGTCCAAACCCGCACAGCGTCTCGTCAATTTATGGTAGAAGGGGGAGGGTGGAACTAAATCATACAACTCAGCCGCACACTCTATAGAGTATAGTCTATAGAAAACCGAAGGGCAAGCTACTTTACGCCGGAGTTCCAATCTGAGTAGTTTACGCGATGCAAGAGCCTCATCGGCAATGAGCCGCCGAGCTCGGCGATCAATTGAGTGCAAAGCTGCCAAATGGTATTTGGCGGAGCCGTCCTAGAGGTGGCTTCTATGTATTTCTTTATTCCATGGGTATATTATACTCAGAGATGGGCAAAATGTAATCTGATTAATGATAAACGATTACAAAATGTAGTCGTAATTTTAATTTTCTTGCTCTGTAATCATGATTAAATCCATTGAAAACATTAAGAAATAAATGTGTATACAGTCTGGGATTTTGTAGTATTTAAAACATAAATGAGCAAAATACAGTCATATTAATGGTAAAAAACGTAAAATGTAATCTTTAATAATTTTTATTAATCTGATTACATTTTGCCCATCTATGGTTATAGTCAAAGTGGTACAAACAGAAATGTGGTAGAAAGATTATGCGGCTGGGTCCCAAGGATAATGACCTCACTGCGTGCTGTGATGATGTGAGTATTTATCACTGTTTTGGCGTGCTTTAAACTCGTAGTTAGCGAGG
Organism: Automeris io; assembly: GCA_036320925.1. Classification (NCBI taxonomy): domain Eukaryota; kingdom Metazoa; phylum Arthropoda; class Insecta; order Lepidoptera; family Saturniidae; genus Automeris; species Automeris io. Next base: position 5,158,498 of record JAUDJH010000029.1, on the reverse strand, counting down.
TTACAGCACCGTAGCATAATACAGTATGTTTTAAAAACCCTGTCCGACCCGTAAGGACTTACCCGGCTTGTATATATATATATATGTTGTGTTCTTGTCTATGTATGTACATACGCATATACATATACACTTTGGAATAATCTCTAGAGATGTGTATCTAAACTCTAATATTCCCTTTCTCACTATTTTTTTTGCGTTCACACAATAAATGAGTGCGAGAGAGATGAGCGCTGGGTGGCTCAGTTGGTCACATAGCATTTGCTGAGCCTACTTTCTTTTGGTGCATCATCACAGCATAAGGTATTTGCTTTTGTTGTTTTCTATCTTCATTAACATATACTTCTGTGTTGTATTGTGTGTGAAGTAAATGTTTTTTCTTACTTTCTAAGATGCACATTGGTGACACGATAGCATTACCAAAATACATAAATATATATATATATATTTAGGAACATTCAAAAGTTGATGTCATATAAATTTAAAAAAATATATATTTAAATACTTACAAAAGTCAGTTTAAAGACTAATGAAACGATTTAATTGAATAAAGATGCATAGGATCAACGCGGGTCATGACCTTTACTCGTGCCCCTCCCAGAGAGGCAGCCTCAACAAGGCATTTCGCTCCCCAGGCGTCTGGATGAATTTGGTGGGGAATTAGAGGGACACCCCAGGGGTTTTTAGTTAGTAGGAGTCTGACACACCGGGGTCGCTGCCCTCACAACGGCCCTCATGGTCCTTTGTAGGATTTTTCCCGGAACACAAAAAAAGGGTCATGACCCTACTTACTAGCATGATCCTTTGCTCTCCTTTTTTCTTTTGTTCATGAGCTACGCACGCTTATTTTTTAGTTTTATTGTATTCGAATTTGTTTTCTACTCTATAGCTAGAAAGAATTACTTGAATCTAATATGGATACTAAGTAACGCTTTCACGGGTCGGACAGGGCTTTTATAGCATACTGTACGTATGAGTAATATAGCCGCTGCTATAGAAATTGTCGCAATGCACAATCTGTGTGCATGCAAGCATTTCGTAACAAATAACAATTGACAGCATCTTCATTCTTTGTCCACATCATTACGGTAAGGTTAGTCAATACGAAAGACAACTGTGTAAGGCACAAAATTTTTAAACGAACAAAATAACTTGTTATCAATAAGAAGATGAAATGAATTAGTCATTACTCTGTAATATGACATTTCAATTAATTTGTCTGAGGTCTAGTTGTTTAATCGATAATTAAGTTGACCAATAGTTAAAAATATATAGTTGAAATTACAATTATTTGGCTATACAATTGTAAACAGTGAAATTAAATGTACATTACTGTGATTAGGCGTAATCTTAACAAATAATCATACTAATAATATATCGTGCGCTATGTCCCTTTCGGGGTAAGCAGAGATACATTAGAGCCTGTACGCACTTTGCGCTTATGTCGTCCCCAATGTGACCAGTAGCGCAGCTGATCACCGTTCACAGGGCCCTAAACGTGGCATTCTTATTAACAAATAGTACAAATGTTATGAGGCTTTTGGTTGAATAGTATGTTGATTTAACAGATCATTTATTGCTAGTTATTTCTGAAATTATTTGTCAAAATGTATCTACAATGTAGCTATACATGAGCAAAAGTCTCATTTAACCATGTGTCACTTTAATTACACATTTTTTTACTATTAGTCCGCTTAGGGCTTGATAAACCAACAGAACCGTAATATTTAGGGCGGCTTGCACAGAAAATTGAATCTAGTTTAAACTTATATAAAACTCTATTTATCGTTAAACTACACTTATTGTCTTCTTGGAAACATTAGCTAGATTTAATTTGTTGTGCAAGTCGCCCTTTGTTATTTCCCTAATCAAAGAACCGGGCCTTTATTAGTGATAGTTCATTTGCGTACAATACTCAAATATTACAGATTATAATATATTTTTAAATTAATGTCATAGTATATTTAAGTCACCTATTTCGTCAACTTAGACTCGGTTCTGTGAATACTTACTCTATACTCAAGTTCTAATCATATATTCAATTTTTGTGAAACACGAACATTTTTTCTCATCAAATTAGAAGCACAATAGTAGAAGCGTATTTAAATCTCTGCGTAAGTGCAGACGAAGTCGCTGGCCCAAGTTAGTATCATCAGAATACAGAAATGGTAACGGCAGACAGATTATCGGATATTTTGTAGGTACTCTCTGAGTACTTCGTTAGAGCATTCCAAAAAGGTGCGCACGGCCGAGGCCGCTGTGCGAGGGATCCTATGTTGTCTTCAGCAGCACGACACACCACGTTCCACACCAAACCTAGCACGCGATTCTAGCCCTTATACCTTAGACACACAGGCTTAAATCTCGTGATAATTCATGAGCACTTACTACGCCCTCGGCACCATTGAAATGTTCTCGACCTCGAAACAACGTGCGTGGGAATCTCGCACTTCAGTGTGAGGGAATAAAGGGCAAAACTCTGTGGATGAGGGCCCCTAATGTGGCAGCCTGGGTTGAGATGGGGTGGCACTGCGACCCAGCTGGAGCGACAAGGGACTGCCGGTTGGGATTTGCTAAATCTGCTGCTTTTAACGTTGTCGAAAAAGTTGTACCTAAACCAAAGATAACACAAGTATAACCAGCTGACTTGGTCTCGCTTTGTACATAAGAGTTTTCTAGATTATTTTTATATTTAAAACGCATAAAAACATAACCTTTCTAAAATACATTCGCCATATAGTGAAAACCACAATAAGATCCATTGCGTAGCTTACGCGATATAATTAAACACAATGGCAGACAGGAGTTCCTGCTACAATGTGGTCTTCATATTTTAATACACCTTTTATAATATTTACAAAGGGCCTGAAAAAACTTTTTTTTATTTGGTTAAAATCCTCATAAGACCGTCTCAGCATGATTTCGCGGTGTGCAAGGCTGGGACCGCCTAAAAACCCCAAGACTACCTCCCAAGACTGACTACCTCTACCCATAAACGAGGACTGTGGGTCCTGTAATAGATTTAGCATATTCTCACCGCGTCGAGCAGGTATAACACAAACCCTGGATGAAACGCTGACTCCTCCAACACTGCTCAATGTATTTTGGCAGAGCGTGTCATAATAATTTATCACAGTCATATGAAGACGAGACTACTAAGACGAGACGTAGACACTAACGGTTAGGCTAGTCGACCAGTTTAAGGGTGGGGGCCCTTTTTTTTTGGTAACCCGGGAGAAAATCCTACATTGGACCATCAGGGTCACTGTGAGGGCAGCGACCCCGGTGTGTCAGACTTCTACTGACTAAAAACCCCCGGGGTGTCCCTCTAATCACTCCACCCAGGTCTGGGAAACCAAATTCGTCCAGTAAGGGTGGGGGCCTAGAGCGACTGGTTAGCGACCCTCGAGAAGTAGGTAGAGCATTGTGACGTGCTCTGCCTAAATACAATGAGCAGTGTCGGGGAAGATATCTTCCTTCGAGTTTATGCCCAGCGGGCGTGGCGCGACGTGGCTGTAGCGAATTGATTACAGGACCCGCAGTCCCCGCCAATGCTCAGAAGTAGTCACCTTGGGGTTTTTAGTCGGTACAAGTCCGACACATCTCGGCTGCGCTACCCCCCTGTGCGGCTGATACGGCCCTATGAGGATTTTCCCCAAGTAAAATAAAAGTCTACCAGTTTAACACGTTCCCGCCAGCATATACCATTAATGGTACATTGAGGGCTGTTCCATTGGTCGGTGTGTACCAATAATGGTACAATGAAAGAAATCAATTTAATTTGTATTTTTTGCTAATAAAAAGGAAAAACAGTTAGCAAATGAACGCAGGCATAGTCGGCAGAAGCACTTAATCTATACTAATATTATAAAGCTGAAGAGTTTGTTTGTTTGAACGCGCTAATCTCAGGAACTACTGGTTCGAATTGAAAAATTCTTTGTATGTTGAATAGACCATTTATCGAGGAAGGCTTTGGGCTATATAACATAGCGATGCAACTATTAAGAGCGAAGAAATAATAGAAAATGTGAAAAAACAGGGAAAATTATTCATCCTTGAGGGCTTCCATTGCGTGCGCTGTGAAAACGGTTCAAGATACGAAAAATATATGCATGAAAGAATTATTCCTCTTGAAATGATCTAAAAAAATGTACTGGACAGTATATGTCTATCTTTTAAGATTAAGTCACTAGATCCGTTTTTATAGTAATAAAATTTGGTCGAAATTAATGCATTATTTGTTAAGAATTGTATCAACGTAATAATATTCATCTTTATCCAAATAAATGTGTTGTTGATTAAAAGTATTTAATTATGAACAAAATTGTCTTTGACATCAATTAATTTCAATGAACATCTTAGAAGATATTACAAAACCTTATATAGCAAAACAACGTTTGCCGGATCAGCTAGTGAAAGATATGCGACTAAGTGCAAACGGCGCCGCCCGATGAGACAAATTTGATTTTACAGTAGCCGTCAGATGCCGAAGACAGCGAATTCAGCCGCTGCCTGCGGGAACGTGTTACGGTCGCTCGGTGTGCGATAGAGTGAGGAATGTTGGGCATCTCTTTGAAGGAGTTTATCAGAGAGGGAACCAAAATTGTCGACAACGCCCTCTATGTTACAAGTTGAAGTGGCAGTGAGCAGGACATATATGCCGAAGAAACGATGATCGTTAAAGCAACCGCGTTCTTGAGTGGAGACCACGAATCGCAGTAGTGTGGGACACTTCCCTGCAAGATAGAGTGACGACCTGCGGAAGGTGGCCGGAAAGATTAGATGAGAAAAGCCGAAGACCTGACTTAATGGCATTTGTTGGGAAAGGCATATACCCAGCAGTGGACTAGGGCAGGTTGATGATGATTTTGATGTTAGTTTGCTCTGCCGACATCTCATGGGTCGTTCTTTTACCCTGAACGTTTCGAAAGCTTATGTCAATCCGATAAATTTTTGATTTTCATACTAGCATTTCACACTTACTGCAAGGAGTGGTGTGGGCACTGTGGCTAGTCAGAATATAAAAAATGCATTATCGGTGATGGAATGATACACTGTCCAGGTAATATTCTGAAATTACATTCAATAATTTGTTGAATTGTGATGATGCGCCAAAGGGAAGTTAGCATAGCAAAGACTAAGTGACCATCAGAGCCACCCAGCGCTGATATTAACCTGACACCCATTTATAGTGTCACCGTGCAGTAAATAGCATGTAAAGGATTAATAGAGTATAGATACACAGCTCTATAGACTATTTAAAAGTCAGTAACGTGCATACGCTATTTGGATAAGGTAGGCAGATTCACATAATTAATGTTTATATTATATAATGATAATAAATATTATATTACTTTCAAAGGGAAGATTTATGGCGTGAAAATAGAATAGATATGAATATAAAGGGTTCCTTTTTTTGTTTAAATTAAAGCAATTTATTCTACACTTATTTATCGTAAGGATATGCAATGCTTTTATGCATCTATGGGATGAACGCTACTGTTCAAAGTATCATAGATAATTATATCTACATACATACAAATACGCATGCAAATATGCCTGTATGAAAGGTTTGAAATTACTTTGAATTTAGTGACGATTTTAAGCTAACATGCTATGTTTATCTAAGAGAGAACGTTAATAATTAAAAATGAATCCATTTAAAAAGGCTCGTGTTACTTTAGCATTATTCAATGCCAGAGTGTGTTATGTTCTCGCTATCTTTATAGTCGGATGGATTGAAGTCTCTCGCATCTCACTAATGTCGTCTGATAACCACCGACGTACAAACTGGACAAAAAGGGCTGTGCGCTATTCTAAAAACAGCATTAATTTTCTTCACACTAATGGCAACAAATTTCACGGTTTGCTCATTGATTTACTGCGTTAAATTTTGAAAAACTAAATGCTGCTTTTGTATATTCGGTATTCAATTCAGAAATCAACCTTTTTTACGCTTTCCAAAGGGACTAGACCATTGATTCTCAAAGTGGTCTACATCAACCCACAGGGGACGGCGTGAGCGAAAAAAATTGGGGTTCGATGAGATACAAAGGAGGTCCACGCTAGTGCATCTCGTTTAAGTAAGTAATTACTTTTATTTTGGCTTTCCATGAATGGAATAATCTACTTACAAGGACGATTATTGTTTAGTTTTTACCTGAAAACGTTGCAAATAGATCGATTTTCACAAATTTTTAGCATATACTATTTATTAACCTAACTAAATTAATGTCAAATATTGAAAATATATTATCTAATCAGCAGGTTTATATCTGTTCCTAAAAGCAATTAAATAATACATGTACAATACCTTTTAATTATGTCAATTTGAATTTCATTAATAAATGAATAAAACTTCACGTGTATTTTTTTTAAACTCTACGCTTGTGAAAGAAATCAGTCGAAAACACATTTGTAGGTGATGGATTTGCAAAATACAATATTCGCCTAGTAGGGTGTCTACTATAAACCTAAAAAAATGTCAAGGGGTCTACGAGACAAAAAGTTTGGGGATCTATGGTCATTCGATTAGCGTTGAAACACGCTTACGAAATAGCATTGGCTTCCCCATACGTTTGCACTTGAAACGTGAAGAGATATTAATGCAGGCCGGCATGATCGCTGCGTCTATCTATTTCTTACTGTTGATAGTCATTTTTGGACTGCGCCAAGCTTTCCATCAAGCGTGGACTGGTCACTGTTCCGTGTTGTTATAAAAAAAAAAATTCGACTAGTATTATCAATGATTATGTGTTAATTTTCTAAACACTGAGGAGCTTAGTAATTTTGAATTTTATTACGTAATTATAGCAAAGGCTTATACAGAATTTAATTGATGATTTGATTTGTAAAAACATCTGCATAATCAAGGCAATCAATCAATCTCAAAATAAATATGGCATTTTTAAAGCGACATTCTTAGCGTCCAAAGTTAGTACATTCGTAGAATCAATAATTTCGTGGAAGGTTACTCTAGCATAAAACACGCGGATCAAAATGAAGCAATATATTTTCTGTTTTCGTAAGTAATTAAACAAAATATAGCTTTATTTGCACAGACATACTTGCCAAGCACTTTTGAATCGTCACAAAAAAAAATCTACCACAGGTTCAGAAAGCATTGTCTACCGAGAAGAGCCGGCAAGAAATTCCAGTAATTAGTAGCTCTTTAAAACATAATGAGATACAGTAGCGATCATTCCACAGATGCATTAAAGCATTACATGCCCTTACAATAAATAAGTCTGGAATAAATTGTTTAAAGTTAAACAAAACAAGGAAGCATATACATTCATATCTATTCTATTTTACGTCGTCTATCTTTCTCACGAACTCAATATAATATTTACTATAATAATAAAATAACTAATAACACTATAATAATATAATATTAAAATAATTACGAGAATTCTGCCTACCTTGTTCAAATATCCTATGCACGTCACTGATGAGATACAAATATAAATACACTCATTCATGCTCATACAGTCCTATCGTACTTTTTCTTTAATTCTGCAGTATTTTTTAATATAAGTTTGTCACAGAAACTCCATAATTACAAATAGGATAACACAAGGCATCCACTTGCCCATTTTGTTCTATTAAAGAACATTTGGCGCGTGGGTGTGGTGCCTTTATATTCATATTTTTTAAAGACATCTGACGTTCCATCTTTTTAAAATTTAAATGTGGTATAGACATCATACCCCTGGACCCTTTAAGATTTATCAATAAACTTTATTTTACACTGAATCCACTTTATGTACACCTAAGACTTTTAAAAACATCAAAAACTACTTGTGCCATTTTTGCCCCGCATTGGCGCGATTTCGGGTCCACCTTCCAGGTATAATTACGCTTGTGGTCATCTGCTCCATCAATAACTGACTGCTCCATGTTATAATGTATAGCAAGTTCGATTAAAACTGATTTTTATTTTGAACCCACATTACGATATTTTAATGGATATTCAAACTCTATGGTCCGAGTATATAAAACCGTTGATTTACAAAAACGTAGTCCTTCTTTGTACGGCAATGTTGGCAGACGTTGGCTTCCACGGCGGCAGCTGCGCCGCAGCTGGCATTGCTTTTGCTCGTTTTATTGAACGGGCATGTTGGCACCCGTCTCACGAAACAGCACACAAGTTACAACCATCCTGTACTCAGCCTCGGATCTAGGGGGGCAACTCAGGGCCCGCGTCCCGGGCGTCAAATTCTAGACAGTGGCTAACAAGTACACCACCCTGCTTACATACAGAATATTATATCTATAAAAAGTTAATAAGGAACCGGTATACATGCGCGACGATGCGAATGGTCATAGATTCGAATCACGGGACAGAAATCCGGGTTTTTCCAGCTTATAAATGGATTTAGGCGCCTTATGCTCACCGGTAAGGAAAACATCGCGAGGTAGCCCGCGTCTAATAGAAATGTCATGTGTACTAGTGCTCTGAGAACGGCGCTCAGCTGGGTTACTGGTCACGTTGGGCAAGATATATAAGTGTAGTATGAATACAGCCACTAATGTATCACTGCTCACCTCGGAAGAGAAACGACGCGACAGTATATTATTATAAGTGGATCAACCTCTCCATGCCAAATATAGTCTGAAAATGTGCATAAGTTTTGTTTTGAAGTTCTAAAAGTTAATTCAAAACTCTCATAAGATAATGTCACGTGTAAATTATTCAAGGTGAATGTTCATTAGATTTGTTTATCGTTAATAAGCTTTCTGTGTAATAAAAGATATTTAAATTATTTATAAAAGTTTTAGAACAGAAAATACTCCACAAATAGTGATGTTAACATGTTTTATAGGATTAATCGATAGAATTGAAAAATGAAGACAAAAGGACAGGCTGGGCACGGCAGAGAGAGTAGCTTTTGCCCCGCTTCAAAAAAAGTCAAGATCCGATACTGCCTATACTGTTAACTGACTTGTGTAAGCAGCGCAATTAACACGAATTACGTACATATACCCATGTCAAAACATTTGCATCGACTGTGCCTAACTAAAAATGATAACTTATCCTATCTCACATTTATTGTTATAGATAGGATAGTGCATCTCTTTTTACACGTATTTTTAACCCATTTGCATCATTTGACGGAATAATCCGCAAAAAAAGGACCATTATCACCGGGAGCGGATATATCCGCACACAATAATTTTTGTTTTCAACATTACATGATAGTTTTAATGTAATATTGTTTTGAAAACTGTACAGTTGTTGAAATAAATATATTTTTGTTAAAATACAAAGAACATTAAATAATTTGAATAACCCTGTAACCAGAGATGGGCAAAATGTAATCAGATTAATGATTAATGATTACGATTACATTCTGTAATCATTAATCATGATTAATGATTAACGAAATTAATCAAAAAAAGTAATCATTTTTCGGTGATTAAGGATTATTAATCTTTAATCAGATTACAATTAATCATGATTACTTTTATGATTACTTTTCTGTTTGATACGTAAAATGTGCTGCCGACAGCAGAGCGGCGCTCGCCTTTTTTTTATTTATAGTGTACGACTACTACTAGCTAAACTGGCGAACTGAGTACCACCACATAGTTAGGTGTTAGGGCGATTACCCGAACTGGGTCGTGACCTCAGTACAATAGTGCAAATACCGGCATAGTGACTCGCTTCGACCTGACTACTTTCAGGATCAGTTAGTGCTCGGTGGACATTAAGTAAATCCAACGAAATCTAGCTAATCATTGATGCTTTTACCATTGTTCTGGATGATCTGGATTATCAATCTACCGCCCATATTTTACTGAAATACCGTCTCCAACCCGATAATCCACGCCCGCCTTCGGGATGGAGGTAGAGAGACAGAGCAAGATAGCGCAAAATTTTAAACAACAACAACAACAACAACAGAACAAGACATCATTTTCTCAAATTTACACAAGCTTCTATAGCGCAGAGCGCAACATCACCTTTCTTGGTCATCCGTCTCTCTCTTCTGACTCGGTTTCGTCTTTGATGTAAACCGAGCCGCCGCGCCGCACACGTTCGTATCGTATTTTGAATTTTAATTCATAACTAAAGTTGAGATATCGATCTGTTTTTATTTCCGGATAACTGACGTTCTACCTAATAACTTTGATTCTTACAATAAATCAGCGGGACACATACATAGTTTTTTTTTCAATTCGCTTAATTTTTTTTTCACGTTTGACTTCTAGTTTTTTAAAGACTAAAGAATATAGTACTCAGAAAATAAGAAGCAAATCGACATACGGGCACGCGCCATTTTTATCTCACTAAAAACGCTTTTTTGTTTAACAAATTATATATATATATATATATATTGTTTAATGAGTAATAAAAGTAAAAAAATTGTAATTACATTTTTCTGTTTTGAAAATTTAACTTTAACTTAAAGCATTGCACACAAAGTCTTTGGCCATTATTAGAAGTATTCTCCATCTCGAAGGTGGGCGTGGATTATCGGGTAGGAGCCGGTATTTCAGTAAAATATGGGCGGTACTTTGATAATAACTTCTAATAGTCCAGGAATCACTCAGAACAATAGTAAAAACATCTATGATTAGCTAGATTTCGTTGGATTTACTTAATGGCCACCGAGCACGAACTGATCCTGAAAGTAGTCAGGTCGAAGCAAGTCACTATGCCAGTTTTTTCACTAGTGTACTATGGTCACGACCCAATTCCGGCAATTAACCTACCAACTCAAACGGCTGAAAGCACAAAAAATTGTCCTGAACGTACTCAGGTCGAAGCGAGTTACTACACAGTACACAATTGCAAAGACCCTTATAGTGATTATGATTCGCTCAACGAGACGGATATTCGGGGTCGGACTTGCACCGGCTAAAACCACCGGGTGCCAGCACTGCCTAATCTTCGCCGGGCCTGGGAATCCAGATACTTCCTAGGGGCCCAGCGAGCGATTGGTCTTAGACAGGCCTCCTCCCTGGGAGAGGAAAAACTACCCAAACAATACCTCCCATTGGGGTGGCGTGTGAGCATACACACGACGACACCACCCCACCCTCCGCTGGACGTCACCCCTCCCTCTCTGCTGGACGAAACCCCAACTCTCCGCTGGACGCCACCCCCCCCACTCTCCGCTGGACGCCACCCCCCCCACTCTCTGCTGGACGCCACCCCCCCACTCTCCGCTGGATCCCCCCAATTTCCACTGGACGCCACCCCCCACTCTCAGCTAGACGCTACCCCACTGTCTACTGGACGCCACCCCCCCCCTCTCCACTGGACGCCACCCCCCACTCTCTGCTGAAAGCCACCCCCCTCTCCCCTGGACGCCACCCCCCTCTCTCCGCTGGACACCACCCCTCTATTAGACGGAAGTTTGGGGTCATATATAATTCGAAATAAAATAACTTGAAAAATTAAATAAACGAGTATTTAAATCGGTCTCTCTCTCAGCCAGAACTCAAAAGTAAATATTAAAATAATCATGATTAATTGAATGATTACTGTAATCAAGATTAATGATTACCCATGTAATCATGATTAAAAGTAATCAGAATACAAGTAATCATGATTACATTCGTCATGATTACTTGTAATCTGATTATTAATCTGATTAAAAGTAATCATGATTACGCCCATCTATGCCTGTAACACTGTTTCTAATGAGAATAAACACTAAAAGTGTTCCTAATTCCTTACGCAAGCTGGTATCGCCAAAGTTTAGCTGCGGATTTTTGAATAAGATTGCTGATTTAGAGCGATGATGCAAATGGTTAAGAGAGAGGTATCGACAGCTCAATAAATCAAAGACAGTAAGTTTCTTCATGTATAAGACCCGTTAAAATATTTATAATGAGTAAAAAACGAAAACGTTTAAAATGTGAAATTAATGATAGGTTGTGTGTTTTAAATTAAGAAATATATGCAAAGATAATCTAGTAAATTGATTCCTAAAGTGGCTTTTATCGACCCTAAGGGGGTCGACGACGACCAACCATAGGGCCCACATGAGCAAAAAAAGGGTGTTGATGAGTTGCAAACGGGCTCCACAATAGTGTATCTCATTTACGTATGTAGGTCATTGATTTTAAATGGAATAATTTACTTACATATCTAATTAATATTAAATTTATACCTGAAAACGTTGCAAATAGACCGATTTTCTGAGAATAAGATACATAGAGAAATAGATGCATAATATTGAAAATGTACTATCAAAGCACCAGGTTCATCCCTCCCTCTAAAAAACAATTAAATAACAGATAAATGTATAAAGCTTAATGTGTGTTTTTTAACGTGTTTCCGCTCTACACTTGTATAGTCAGAAATCAATCAAAAACATATTTGAAGGTGATGAATTCGCAAAATACAAGCTTAGCTGGGCGTCTGTCCGGAACCAAAAAACACGACAAGGGGTCACGAAACAAAAAATTTTGCTGGCCTGTGGACTAATACAAAACGCGTGAAAAAAAAAAAGCAAAGCAATATATTTTCTATTTTCGTAAGCTTATTCATGCTTATTATGTTATGTCGTGTTTTATTTTGACTTTGTAGCATTTCTTAAAGTTACTAAAGACGGATGGCTGTTCTTCTTTTGATCGAATGAAAGAGTTTTACAACAAAGCTAGTCTCATTTACATCTTTCATTGCTCTTTGTCAAGGTTTCCGTCATCATTGATAAAATTGTACTCTTCTTCATCCTCTTGATTATTACAAAAGTAACTGATAATTTGTAATACATGTGTTTTGAGAATCTAGACATGCCTGTCAGGATATGGCACGCCGTCTAAGAATACATGTATTGATGAATAAAATAAATTAATTTATTTATTGATACAAGAAGCAACACAGTAACGGTATAAAGTAATGAAAATCATGAAAACGGCCAATTCGCAACAGATTGTGGAACTTTAAAGGTACTCGTTTTAAGAATATATTTATAACATCACTGTTGGCGCCTGTATATGGTTTCTTTATATTTCGCAATTTTATGGTTGTTAATCATTATCGGCGGTTAAACCTTATTGTTTAAGCAAATTATTAAATAAATAGGAAATGTTGTATGCAGAGATGGGCAAAATGTAATCTGATTAATGATTAACGATTACAAAATGAAGTCGTAACTTTAATTTTCTTGCTCTGTAATCATGATTAAATCCATTTAAAACATTAACAAACATAAATGTGTATACAATCTGGGATTTTGTAGTGTTTAAAACATAAGTGAGCAAAATGCAGTCATATTAATGGTAAAAAACGTAAAATGTAATCGTTAATTATTTTCAATAATCTGATTACATTTTGCCCATCTATGGTTGTATGTAATTACTTTCCTTTCTTCGATAGATTTAACATAAGCATATTTTTCCACTATGAGGCAGCCTTGAGTTTCTTTCGGCGTTTCTTTACAAGGTAGTCGCTTACGAAACGCTGGTAGATCACCGTTAGGTTAATTTTTTCTAGCTAGCCTCCCAAGTCAAGGTCCGTGTGGGCACAAGGGTGTTCTTGCGTGCCACCCAACCTATAAATCGCTGGCTGAGCACTCATAAGTGCTCGCCTTCTTTGCCCGATGTAGTTGTGAGGGCCTCTCCCGACCACCAACACATTGTTCTGTCGAAAAAAGAAATAAAAAATTGCGTGGAAAACTTGGAGTTGTATAAATTCGAAACTAATTATTACAAATAATTGTAAAATTTTACCTATACAAAAATATTAAGCGATTAAAGACGACTTTTTTTTTTACTCTGGCTCGACATAGTGACTACAGAGTACCTGATGGTAAGTACAGTATAGTCCAAAAACGAAAGCGACTATCCAAGGAAAATCCATTGATAGTCTACATCGTCATGTTGGCCCACATATACCACGACTGAAGGTCTCTAGGTATATGAGCTACTGGATATACACAAGCTGATCCCAAAACGCGACAAGCCTAAACTGGTCACTATGACGGGCTTTACACCCATGTACTGCGGTCGCGATCCAGACGGGCACCGGCGCCCTACCACCTCGCTGCTGCTCGTTTAGCACCACCCAGAAGTCAAGTGTAGGGATACTACTTATTCTGTAGTGTTTAAAAATTAACTAGCAAATGGTTGCATTTTAGTTTATGGCATTATGTTGTTAAATCTTGAGCTAATAAAAAAAATTGTAACAAATTATTGGTATTGCCACATAGAAAATACCCAGTCATTAAATAATACTGCAATACGAAATAAAAACCATGTATTACGTTCCATAGAGCGACGTAAAAGTCCCCTAACAACTTCTTGCACGCCATAACAATTACCGTTGAAAGAAACTGGCAACATTCGGCACGGCATCACGAAGATCGTGCCATTCCAAACCGGCCAAGAGCACTGGCAAAGTGGCAGCCTATGCAGAAACAAGTTTCAGTCATAAACGACATCTAGTTATGGAAAATAATTCATAATTTATTGATCATGTAAAGATAATCTAATTCATTTTAATGTACCATGTTACCAGTAATCAAAATATTTTTAACTGTCTTTTTTTTAAACAGTTATACACGTATTTGTACGGCGTAGGGTAATAGCCGTTCAGAATATAAGGACCTTCAGTCCTGATATACAGGCTGATTTTATAGACGCGGGAGAAATTCAAGGTGATATTCAGCGTTCGATTCTAATTCCAAATATATAGGAATAGTGATATCTTAATATTTCCATTAAACAAATTAATTTATAGACATCATATTAAAGGGGCAGTTACACACATGATAGAATAAATAACAATTAATTATTAAGTAGGTATTTTGTCTCTCCTAAGCCAGGATAAAGTACGAAAGGGTAACAAGTCAATTACCTGTTTACCTAAAATTACATAAAAGGAATTTTATGTACTTACCATTCAATCATAAGTCATACGCGCTGCGGTGTCTAAACTTTTTACGGATCAATTCTCATTTGTTGATAAACGTTTCTTTATGATTTGTTAGGGAATATTGTTATTTACATTTTTATTAGTTATAAGAAGCTACAAATTATTGTATTCTGAAATATCTTCCTCGTCTATAAAATCACCGTATGGGCCGACCACGACAACTGTCAATGGATACTTGTCTATTTGGGGTCGTCGTTGTTCTTGGACTACTATGTACTCTCAATCAGGTGGGCTTTACTCACTTTGTTGAGACAATATTAAAAAGTTCGCGACGTAGCCCACATTATTACAAGTCTAAGCAAGGTGCGGATTGCCCAGTTTAGATACTCTGTAGGTCTTTGTACGCGAGAAAGTTTATTTTTGATCCTATAATCCGTACTCACAGGGGTGCCCTTCCATTGCTAACGCAACCATAAATTCCCTGGCTGAGGGCCTCAGGCACTCGCCCACTCGCATTGAACTTGTAAAGGTCTTGGCGAACACTGTATTTTCAACCGAAAAAAGGTACGGTATTACACTGGAGTCTAATTTCGTTATTAGGAAAGATAGCTAGATATATCTACATTTGTATATATAAAAATCAATTGCTGTTCGTTAGTCTCGCTAAAACTAGAGATCGGCTGAACCGATTTGGCTAATTTTGGTTTTGAATTAATTGTTGAAGTCCAGGGAAGGTTTAAAAGGTGAGTAAATATGAAAAAAAATGCTAGTAATATAGTAAAAACAACAATTTCGTTTTCTCATACAAACCACTCTGTCCCCAGCTGTCAAACATACGATGTCAATCAAAACAAAACAAATGTATGCCTTCAAGTTGATTAGAGGTTGCATGTCATTAATGAAAATTATAATTTATATACCAAGTAATCAAACAAAAAATAAGCCAAAAATGTCCCATTAGCCATTATAGTAAAAATATCATTACCTTAGATATGAATTAAGTCTTTCAATGCAGTTTTATTTCTATTAGACTGCGACAGGCCAATAAGTTTAGGCAGAATGAAATCTGACGGGACAGTTATTAACATAAAAAAAAACAACGTAACTTTGTTTAAGAGAAATAGAGCAGAACTAAGTCTGCCCGGACATCTGGTATATAAATATAAAAAGACTTGTTCTTACTAACAAATCATCGTAAAGACTTAATTATGGAGGCTAGAAACATAAAATTGGTACATTGGGTTCTTTGTATGATGTAGGCATCCACTAAGGGCAGATTTTTCTATATTCCATCCTTAATAGGGTGAAAAAGAGGTTCACAGTTTGTTAGAAATTCATCATAATAACAAAATCGTTGTTGGTTATCCGACAGAGAACTAAAGCTGATGACATAGCTCTCTGAATTAGCAAGCTGAAGTGACAGTTGGCAGCCCATATATGCGAAGATTCGATGGTCCTTGGGACAAGCAGGTTTTTGAGAGGAGACCGCGAATCGGTAGACGTAGCGCGCCCTCCCTGGCAAGTTGTAGCAACGACCTTGCATATGATGGCCGAAAAGGATTGGATGGGAGAAGCTTACGACCGCTTCTTTTACCGTAACCCGGGAGAAAGTCCTACATAGGACCAGCAAGGTTGCTGTGAAGGCAGCTTTCTCGGTGAGTCAGATTTACTGACTAAATACCCACGGGTTGACCTTCTAAACACTCTACCCAGGCGCGGGAAACCAAATTCGTTCAAAAATGAAATGTATTTATTTCGACACAAACTAAAAAAAAACTAGAAATTTAAATGCAGTAACACAAACAACATACAGAAACAAAAGAAAATACAAATACATATAAACATTGCGAAAATGGGTCCTCCATCAGCTTAAAGCCACAGAGGAAGTCTGCAGCGCTGGTTTTAGTGAAAGGCTCCGGTCGTGTTACATCTTATTAGAAATACCTATAAGTAATAAAAAACACAATAAATAAAATAACATATAGCAAAATATATACATAATAGAATAACATAATGGACAAATGAGAATTGATTTGTAAAAAGTGTGGAATCACAGAATTACGTGTTATATCATCTTCACTTGAGATAAAGTTGATTGTTATTATGTAATTGATATTGATAGCAGATATCAATTAATTCAGAAAATTATCATTAAGATATTATAATATATGTGTAAATATGACAGTAATTATACAGTGCTATATAAGAAATGCTTGATGTTTCACTTATTACTGATTTCGAAACATAAAAAATATATTTCTTTATCAACGCGTTTATTTCTACAAATATTTTATGAAGGAAATGTCTGTAGGGTGATATATTTCTTTTTAATCCAAAAAATATCTAAAAAAATTATAACGGTATATATCCGTCGAGCTAAAAAAAAACAATTCAAAAGATTCTTTTTTGGAAAACTGTAGTCCAATCTAGGTCCACCTTCTCCGAAAATCTCTTCTCAACCGTTTATTCTTGACAGAGCAGCCAAGCTCAGACATAACGAAGGCACGCAGCACTACATCGCTCCATTATCCCGGACTGATGCTTGGCGGGCGTTTTCATTAACTGACGCCTTGGTCAGAGTTCAGATTTAATTTGGAAGGTCCAACGTCGATCGATATATTTAAAAAAATCTAACTCAGTAAATAACTTTTAATAACATAACCCATCTAGAACTATACCAACTCTTCTATTTGCTGAGTAGTTAAGCTACGTGTTCCAGCGAGCGCATTCTCATCGTCTATTATTGGGTCCTTTAATGCGTTAAGAGATCTTTGTGGAGACCGGTGACTGTCTATAGGTTTTTCTTTCCTGTTGAAAATCGTAGTCGTTTTTTGGACTCCACCATGCTTAACGTCAGGTGAGATGTAATTACTATGCCAATTAAAGGATAAAAAAACATAATTTGAGCCCAACCAGTAATAGCAGAGACACTCGACAGTACACCTACGTATGTATATATATGTTGTTTGCGTGTCTGTACAGAATCCCCAGCAAGGCTATCTGATAACGTTATCTAGCGATGTCAGCTGAGTGTCGGACGGACGGCTCTCCACCATATCTCCTTAAAACCCGGTTCGTAACAAAAGTTAATGCCATATATTCTGTGGCAGTGAGGTATCTATTGCATCTAAATCAAGTTAAATGATATTAATTTTGTCGCAGTGATCATAGAAATGTAAAGAAATTACACTCACGCGACGTGAGATCTTTGCGCAAGCAGATTTGGGCAAGCCGGTACCCTGGGAGTCAAACTCTAGCAGCGACTGGCAAGGGCATCACCTAGCGTACCGAATGAATAACAGCAAAAACAATCCAAATTCTCTTTAAAAAAATATACGGAAAGTCTTTTGACGATTTGAAAGTTAACTTTAAAATCTCATAATATAGCATTACAACGTCTTAAGTTATGCAAGGTTAAATGCTTTTTTTCCAGAATATTTCGCTTGGATTCAATTTTTACAAAGTTGTAGACCTTTATATCTTTAAAAACACTACTATAAACAATTTTCCTAGGATTAATCCAAATAATTGTGAAGCAAAGGTGGCGGGGGAGGGGAAGATAGTAGTTTTTGCCCTGCCTCGAAAAATTTCAAGATTCGGAGCTGCGTAAATGAAGGCAATAATACAGCCGGGAGCGGCTGAAAATAAACGGGACGTTAGATGAGAAAAGACCTGGAGGCCGAAGCCCTAAGCAGTGGCCAGATCAGGTCTCCAAATAACTGGAACTTTCCGTCAGAGACGCGCTCCACCAGGCGACAGGACAGAACCGATAGAGCTAGCTAGTTTCCCAGAGGATTTGGAGTCACGATCTTCAGTAGCGAGGGAGCTACGAGAAAGAGAGAGAGAAATAATACAATTTGAAATTTCAATGATCTGTAGCGAGTTGCTGCGTGGTGATCTCTAAGCCGTCGCTGTTCCATATATGCATCAAGAAATGTAAATGAAAAGGAAATGTAAATGAAGCCAAAATGAGTATGAAAGAGCTGAGAAAACAGACAAAATGATGCTTCAATTCCATCCGTGCAGCATATCTTTCTAAACATTGCTTCATTCTATGGCTTTTTATACCTATATCTCTGAATTCGATATTATTAAGTACATTTTTCAGCCACTATTGTGTTATAAAGCTCTGCTACATTCGAAACGCAAATAGCGTTGTGATATATCAATTTAATAATTACAATATATCGTTACGCTATGTCCCTTTTGGAGTCGACAGAGATGATGATGTCCTAGCCGGTTTCGGCCACGGCGACTGTTTCAAAACCAATTAAGAAATTCAAAGTCCAGTTTTGGGAAACAGTCAATTGCGCAGGAGATATTTAAGTGCATAACTGGACGCGCAGCCAGAAAAGCACTCTCTCGTCCGAGCTCCCTCAGGCCCGATGGAAAGGAGAACCAGTACGATCGGGAGGGAGCGGGATGCAGGTTTGGTCGAGTTTTCCTTCTCTGAACACCTGGTTGAATTGCGGTGTTAAAGAGATACCTTAGTCGCCTCTTACGACACCTCAGCAAGAAGAGGGGGGTGCTATTCTAATCTGCCGGCAGCCACCACGGCTTGTATGTCGTGCCCTACATGACCAGTAGCACACATGAAAAGTTTATTATTGCCATGCGGGTTTCGTCACGCTGTTTTCCTCCACCGGTGACCATTTGATGCCTAAATCCGTACGTAATCTGGAAAAAACCAGAGGAACTTGCTGCGATACGAACTTGCGACCACGCGCGTTACCGCACTGGGATACCGGTCTCTTATCCACTCGGCCACCACAGCTACAAACAAATTTAGATTCGAATGCTCCTATAACAGTTTTCGTAACATCTAAATTATAAATATTCATTGTTAATTAATTAACATAATTATCAAATTCATTATCGCGATATTTGCATTTACTAAGATAGGCGGTAATAATGACTTATAGATATTTGATATAGTATATTTCTATAATAAAGTCGTTAAGTAAGTTATCGCCCAGCACATGCTGAGCCGAGTGGTCTTTGAGATTGGTTATAGAACACGGGTTACATGATGTGATGTTATGTATTATCCTTTCATTGTTGTTTTTTATATGAACGTGCTTCTTGTTTGTTATTCTTTTGTCTCAACTTTTCTTTCTTTCTTTTTTGTGCTTAGTTTATGAAGTAAAAACTTCTTTAGGTACGTTACAAAGGGAGAAAAAGCGTTAAACTCGCGTGATAGAGGAACACAAATGAGTTTCCTAGTCCTCGAAGACAAGACTACGGGGAATAGAAGAGTCGAAAAGGTGTACTATATTAAGCATTCCTATTTTGAAGGGCACAGCATAGGATCGCAAGAAGTTTTGTCCATAGCTTGTCTATAACTATCAAAATTCACTGTGTAGAAGTCACCTTATGGTAATGAAGTTAAATTGTAGACTTAGCTACAGATTTCAAAACATGCGATGGACTTTACACCGACGACATGGTTGATGGTATAGGAAAACATAAGGACAATAACATTTGATAAAAATAATGACGCGTGTAACAGTCAATGGACGACATTCAAATGAATCATTGGCGATGCCAAGAAATGGATGCGACAAATACATTTATCAATTTCCACAGAGATTTACCTTCATAGACCAAATAAAGAAAAATCTGATGCAAGTTAACATCTGAAGTATGCGAAATCAGTGAGAGCGTATGAAGGGTTTGATGAATGTTGATGAAGCGAAAGCAGATTGCAAAAATGCCCTCTGCCGACCCTAATAGGGAATAGCGTGATGATAGGTAGATAGAATTAGTTTTATTAATACTGGCGCAATAAAGTGACTAAACCACACCAAATGGAAAGCACAGTGTAGTCCAAAAAGGGAACATTAACTATCGTCGTCTTCATGTCAGCCCATATACCACGTTAGAAGGTCTATAGGTATGTAAACAACAGTACCCCGCGATTTTGCCTGGAGGGCACGACGTGCCAGGACTGTGGAGAACTGATTACAGGTCCCTCGTCTCCCACCAATGCGCAGAAGTAGCAGTATCTTGGAGTTTTAACCGGTATAATTCGGGCACATCTCAATTGCCATCCCCGATGTGCGGCCGGGACTGTCCAATGAGGATTTTAGCCAAGCAAAAAAAAAGTATTTGATCAAGTATTATGTACAAGCTTTACTCTGCTCACTGCAAACGGATATAGCTTGCTAGAGATCAGAAAATTATTTCAAAATACAATTTCACAATGATCCAAAGTATTCCTTGCAAGATAATGTACTTTTCCATTAATATTATTTTATTGTAATGTTCATGGGTTACCAGATCGCAATAACCTATTACATCTGGTCCATTGACATTGGGTCTGTCTTCATGTTGCGGGAGAGGATTAGTTGATAGTGATAGTCTTAAAATAATTGTATCTAATATAAATATGATGCTGTTACCGGAAAAATAACATACCTCATCCACAACCACATTATTATATTAGGACTCCAAAGACTAAACCTCCGAATTGTTCGCATGATGTGCAGCAAGACCACCTTCTACATCTGCACTATGAGCAATTTACCACTAATCCCAAGTTTTTCAAAATGATTCAGGAAATCAGGAAACTGGTACGAATCAAACCATTGACTGAAATTACTGTCGGGATGATTTCACTGAACTCCATCTGCCATACGTATTGACGTACCCTGAGAGCCAGGTCGAGGTACTTCTTTTCCTTCAGTTTCGGCATGAGATTCTTCTTATGCGGTATTATAATGTCCATTAAACACAACCTTGACTGCGAACGATCCACCAAAATAACGTCCTGCTCATTTGCCAAAATAGTCCAAATCGTGATGTCGCTGCCGCTTTCGAGCATTGGTTTTATTATTATAGTTATTATTTCACTGGAGAACTTCAGTATTATAACTTTGACGTTAATTTTGTGTCACTCTAGTCCTTAACGTTTGATTCCTAAAGTTTATAATGGTAAGCTTCTCTTTTTCTTTTTCTTTTCCTCTCAAATCATTTGGGGTTAACCCTTCTCGTAAATATTATAATATTAGGTCCTTACATATGAAATTGGCGTTTTGTATGGGAGGAATAAAAAGTCGAATATTTTTTAATATAATATATTTAATTAATCAAAGTATGAACCATTATTTTCTATGCACTTTTGCCATCTCATAGGTAGTTCATTGATCCCTTTACTAAAAAAAGCAGTCGGACGGGAATCAATAAAATCTTTGAAGGCGATTTGGACTGCCCCATCGGAGTCGAATTTTTTCCCTTGCAAGAAGTTATCCAAATTTCGAAAAAAATGGTAATCTGTTGGAGCAAGGTCCGGGGAGTACGGAGGATGTCTTAGACTTTCCAATTGAAGCTCTTCTAATTTAGTAGCCGTCTGTTGCGCAGTGTGTGGTCTAGCGTTGTCGTGAAGCAGCAGTGGCGTGGAGCGATTGACCAGCCTAGGTTGTTTAGCCGCTAGCTTTTCCATCATGGTTTGCAATTGCTGACAATAGACATCAGCCGTAATAGTCTGGCCAGATTTGAGAAAACTGTAATGAACAATACCGCCACTAGTCCACCAAACGCTTACAAGTAACTTTTTTGGGGTTAATTTTCGCTTGGGGCAGGATTTGGCTGGCTGGCCAGGATCCAACCATTGCGCTGAGCGCTTCCGATTATCGTAAAGAACCCATTTTTCATCACAGGTAATGATTCGGTTTAAAATACCTTCATTATTGTGCCGGTTTAGTAATGTAACGCAGCAGTCGACGCGCGTTTGCCGGTTTGCTTCAGTCAATTCGTGAGGTACCCACCTTTCAAGCTTTTTAATCTTCCCAATTTGCTTCAAGTGAATTAAAACAGTTTTATCACTAACATCGCACCCTGCAGCTAACTCGGACGTGGTTTGCGATGGATCCGCTTCCACAATAGCCTTCAACTCTTCATTATCAACTTGAGTCTCAGGCCGTCCACGGGGCTTGTTCTGCAGGTCGAAATTTCCAGAACGAAAACGTTGGAACCAAAAACGAACTGTGTTTTCTTTTGCAACACGACCGCCATACACATCATTTACCCTTCGAGTTGTTTCCGCAGCACTAGTGCCACGGCGGAACTCGTACTCGTAAATAATGCGATATTTTAAGTTTTCCATTTTGTAAAATGAGTGACGCAAACAGAAAAAAACAGAAGAAAAAAACAAATGAATGACGATCATCGAAGCACAAATACATGAGTCTATAGCTGTACAAATTTGAATTTGTAATTCCTTACCAAAGAGGAGAAATTTGTGATTAAAGTGGCCAGTACGAAAAACGCCAATTTCATATGTAAGGACCTAATAGTAAGTGTTTATATATTATTATAACACTAATGATTAGAATTGTTGGTCAGTGTCAGGTTTTTCTCCTTTACCAAATTAGATAACTTACTCAATGACCGTCATCCTTAATTGGTAAAGGTCGGAAAGTCGATGAACTCCAGAAGTTCGACTTTACAATTTTAGAAGTTTTATTATGTCTTAGCATGAGGATCCTTACATACTAAACTTATGTTTCCAATTTATTTTACAATATCGGCCCCTTACATTATATAATGTTATTCAAAGTGGCCTGATTACGAAGATACAATTTTACTGTCTTCCCAAATTCAACTAAAAAGTTTTCTAATTCGTATTTCAGTCACGTCATCAGTATGTGTGTGTCTGAAGGCTTCTTTTGCTATTATTTCCTTCAAAGATGTGTTTGTCTGTGCGCGCTGATCTTAGAAACGGTTTAACCGATTTTGATACTGTTGTTCCTAATGTTTTATGGTAAGCTTCTCATCATTTAGCGTTCGTGTTATTTCTGTTGGTTCTTTTTTTGTATCGCTTTAAAGAATAACGTCGAATATTTATTATAAAAAGGTCTATAAATAATTGTTCAGTTGGTTTGGCTGAAACTTAACTATCATGTAGTTAGGTTAGGTTTTTTTGTGTTACATTGCTAAGCCGCACATTGGCTGTTCGCTGTGATGAATATTCTTACATCGACGGAACATCGTCCCTCGGGTATGAAGCGTTGGCCGTCATATGGCTGAAACAGGTCATCCACCCGCCACGTCCGCGTCATGCATTGCGCAAAATGCCAGTGAGAATAGAACAATGTTGCCAGACACGATCATGCCAATTAAAAAAGCAAATTAAGTGGATGTAGGTGCATAAATAAAACAGTAATACATGTGTATGCTTGTGTTATTGTCTGTGAAAACGCTGTGAAATCATTTTTACGCTAGTGTTTAATTTTAGACAAATTTAATGGCTGTGCGGGAAATACGAGATCGGTTTTCATGCGCGGCTACGCGAATGAACGTAACTTCGAATCCCAGCACATACCTTTTTTTATTCAAATTCTGCTCATTGACTGCACCATACCAAACGGAAAGTTCAATGCAATGAAAAAATAGAGAGATACCTATCGATAGTCTCCGCGGTCATATCAGCCTACACAGACATCTCTTTACGCTTTAAAGAACTCAATATTTGTTTATAAAATCTCTGGATTTTTCCAGTTTAAGTATTGATTTGGGAACCAGATGCTCATCGGCAAAGGAAATCATCGTGAAAAAACCCGTTTGGCATCTAAAATAAATGTCATGGGCAAGTGCCCTGAGAACGGTGAACACTGGCGCTATTGGAGCGTTGGGTACGAGATATAAGCGCAAAGTGAATACAGCCCCCAATGCATATCTGCTGACAGATTTCAGAAAACCTCGTAGCTGCTTTATCATACGAATACATTATCACAAATATCCTAGGATCTCAGAGGGCTTAAACAAAATAACATTCCATCAACAATAGCGCTAGAAGAAAGCGGCGAGGTAGATGGGTATTCGCCTACCTACTTTAAAAGCCGAAAGCCGAAACCTTTTTTTGGGAGTCGAAGCTGCTCGCGTCCGTAGGTTTTACCCTAGTTTCTCTACACTTGACTCCTGAGTGGTGCTAAACGAGCAGCAGCGAGGTGGTAGGGCGCCGGTGCCCGTCTGGATCGCGACCACAGTACATGGGTGTAAAGCCCGTCATAGTGACCAGTTTCGGCTTGTCGCGTTTCGGGATCAGCTTGTGTATATCCAGTAGCTCATATACCTAGAGACCTTCAGTCGTGGTATATGTGGGCCGACATGACGATGTAGACTATCAATGGATTTTCATCCTTTGATAGTCGCTTTCGTTTTTGGACTACACTGTACTTACCATCAGGTACTCTGTAGTCACTATGTCGAGTCAATGTAAAAAAAGCCTAAAAAGGCCCTCAAGTTAGCGTGAACGCCACCGCATCCAGCCGTGCTCTCCGCGTCTCCAAATGAGCGCGTAGGTGTCACGTTTCGAGTGCGTGTTCCGCCAGCAGTCGGCGCTCCGTATCAGCGTTGCGAAGCTGCCGGTGACCTCACTGGCGCGGCGCCGGACACGCCACCCAGTATCGCCCAACCGCGGCCCATTGTTTCTGAATCCGTCTCAACTCTAATTGAATTCCGTCGACACGACGCGGCGCTCGCCGATGCATTTGTTAAACGCAAAGTAGAACTAACCTCGATAAAAATGTAAAAACTCCCCTAACTGAACTATTTATATAACGTATTCCTTACAACCTGTCCCATTAGCTCAAAAACGCTGTTTGTTTTTATTAATTGATAGGTTAACGCTTGACCTCCATCACACCTGGTGGAAGGTGAAGATGAGTCCAATGATGAACCGCGTCCGCCTAACAAATGCCTATTCACTCTTCTCTTAAAGACTCCCAGGTCATATGATCGCGGAAATATGACCGCTGGAAGCATATTCCATTCCTTAGCCGTTCGCATGATGAATGTAGAAGCGAATCTTTTCATGCGGATATAAGGAACATTCACCACATACGGACGGTATCCGTCACGAAGTTGGTAAATACCATTGCTTGCAGATGATGTTTCAGGATCAAGTGCAGGTAACTATGTTATCTTAATGTCTCGTGTTGCCTAATTACCCCCTTAAAACTTTCATGGTTTTTATATGGGGCTCGGTGTTCGCCTATACAATACAAGACGTCTTAGAGTTATCACCATTGAAATAGAAAAAACTGTTATAACTATATGACCAAATAGGGGGCACCAATGGCTGTTTAAATGATAAAAGTGTGTGGTCTTTATATATACAATTTTCCTCTCAGTACATTAATTCCTTTGTGCATCTTTATGTTTAAAACAGCATCTACCGCAGTTTCCTGCCGGTTGTACCCGGTAAATTCTGCTTTCCGAAACGGCGGTAGAATCATTTTCCTTTTTTTGACGATTCAAAAGTGTTTATAAGTATGCCTGTTTGAATAGTTATATTTTATTTCATTATAAAAAAAAAATCAGGATACGAAATTTCTCTTCTTCGAACAAAGTAACTCCAGTTCACCTGATGTAGTACAATGGAGTTCAAAATCGACAATGACTATCAAAGCACGAGTAAGTTACGAGCATAGTCTACTGTTATATAGTTTTTAAAAACAAAATATTAACAACACATTGGTGAGGAGCAAATCCCATATGGCATTTCTGATTTATTATTATTCTCTTGAATATTCTCCATTCTACGAGTTCACATACTTGACTTTTACTGGCTTCCCTTATGAATATTCATCGCACGGCACTGATATTAAATTTGTTTTCTTTTATTTGTCGATGTAACACGTAGAAAAAGAGCAAAGAGATATTTACGTAGGCCGGCATGATCGCGACAACTTTTGGCAGACGGTTATCTCTCAATTTATATATTTAATTTCTAGATTGTACTTTCTATAAGGTACGTGCAGTCACTGTGAAGGGCATACAGTGCTTTCGTGCCGATACGCGCTGCACGCTACTGCGTATATTGTTAAAACGTGGCTCTTGCGTCGGCCGAGCGAGGCCATACAACACCTGACACCGTCAGCTGGCGTCGGAACGCAAACTCGTTCCAAGCACCCAAGATGGCCGCCACCGCAGTGGTCGCCAGCGGCCATACCACCGCCGCTTTCGGCGCTATGTCGCACCAACATAGTTATATTGTTGCATTTATTATACATTTCACGTTTCGCGTGGGAACGGGATAATATAGCATATTATCCCGAGTAGTAAGGCTGCGGCGAATTGATTACAGGAGCCGCAGTCGCCACTAATTCGCAGAAGTAGATACCTTGGGGTTTTAAGCTGGTAAAAGTCCGGCTCACCCCGGCTGCCACCCCCTTCGCGGCCGGGGCGGTCCTATGAGGATTTTCCCCAAGTAAAACAAATCATATTATCAGAGATATTGCCTCACTGAGCGTTTTCTACCGTCTGTATCATGACCAGTGCTCTAAAGAGTTATTTAACCATGTTCCACTCTCTCCCTTCCATAGTAGAACAATGCGCGCTTACGGGGTCACAGCTATACGGTAACTCACATCCCGGCTAGGACTAAGAAGTTCTCTAACTCTTACTTTTGGGCTTTGGAATGGTCTTCCGGCGTGCGTGTTCCCACCATCCTATGATATGGGGTTCTTTAAACGAAGCGTTAAGAGATATTTGTACAGTCTGGCATTATTTTTTCGACTATCGTTTGCGTTTCTTTACTGATGATAATTTCAGTCGGTTTTCGGTCTGTACCATACTTACTATCAAGTGGGGTGGTCATTATACCAAGTCAGGATAAAAAAATGCTTCTATAAAATGTTATTTAATTGAAGAGGTTTAAATTGAATTCAATGGTGATTTAATTGTGATAGTTAAAACTAGATAATGTTTCCGTGCAAGACAAAAAATACAGTTTAACGCTAAATAGTATTTTACATGCGTCTATACATTGAATTTGTTGGTGCTAAACGCCATTAGCGCTTGAGAGTTATGACCAACAATTTCCTAATCGTTTTAATAGTTCTATTTTGTTAAAGGTTTTTTTTGGAACCTGGACAATCATGCCCACTGTAAACGCAGCAAATGTCGACCTCGATGTATCAGACTCCTACTGACTAAAAACCCATGAAGAGTCCCTTTAATCACTTCACCCAGGCCTTGGAAACCAAATTCACCCAGATGCCCGTGGAGCGAGAAACCTTATTTAGGCTACCTTTCTGGGAAGATGAATGCAAAGATACCACCCCAATAAAACTTCTTTCCTATCCGTAGATTATTTCTAGACTTAAGGGAGTCTGCGGCCCGGATTTTGTAAAAGACAAGTCAACAAAACTTAACAATTTGTTTATTTACGAGTCATTAATATGCTAATTGGCATAAGAGCTTTATCGTAATATGAAAACAAATGAGTTATCAGAACATATATATCAAAAATGTATACGATTTAATTACTATATCACCGTTTAACCTTTATTAGAGACAAGCTGTCATTAGCCATATAATTTTGTGTTGATTTTCTAATAGCGGCTGTCCGGGGAGTAAACTTGAGGGTATGTGCTGTCCGGATGAGAGGGAGGCGATACGCAGTGTCCACCGCGCCGCCTGAGGGACAGGTTTTGGACGGATAGGCTCTTTACACTCACCCCTTCCAGGGAGGTAGCCTTAACAAGACTTTCGGCTCTCTGGGCGTCTGGATAAATTTGGTTTCCCAGGTTCGGCTGTGGCGAATTGATTACAGGACACGCAGCCCCCGCCAATGCGCAGAAGTAGTCACCTTGGGGTTTTTAGTACAAGTCCGACACACCTCGGCAACGCAACCCCCCTGTGCATCTGAGACGGTCCTATGAGGATTATCCCCAAGTAAAAAAAAATGGTGTCCCAGGTTCGAGCGGAGCAATTAGAGGAAAATCCCAGAGGTTTTCAGTCA
The DNA here is from genome assembly GCA_036320925.1 of Automeris io. NCBI lineage: Eukaryota > Metazoa > Arthropoda > Insecta > Lepidoptera > Saturniidae > Automeris > Automeris io. The sequence goes on along the minus strand of JAUDJH010000029.1, from coordinate 5,129,921 downwards.
CCAGGAGTGCGATACCGGGTTCGCTGCCCACACAGCGACCCTGATTGTCTTTTGCAAGATTTTCTTCCGGGCTACCAAAAAAAAAAAACAACTAATAGAGTCTGTGGTGGCCTAGTAAATAATAGACCAGTATTCCTACGCGGCCACGCGTATGATCGTAACTTCAAATCTTAGCACGTACCTTTTTTATTCAGACTAGACTCAGTGACTGTGCCACACCTGACGGAAAGTAAAATCAGTTCAAAGAGTTTATTCTCATTAAGATACATGATACATAATCATGATGATGATTATGTGATGATTGTGTTGTTGTCTTTTAACAGAAATGTTGCTTTTGAATTTTTAGTATTTTGTTAGTTTGTGGTGAAAATAAATATATTTCATTTCATTTTTCATTTCACATGAGAACATTTTGTTTAAAAACTATCTGGAACAGTAAAATACTAAGAGCTCACTTGGCAAATACAGAACTATATTTGTTAGTATTTATCTTTAATATATTGTAGTAATTTAGTTCTGTATATGCCAAGCGAGCTCGCGTTTCTAATGCAGGAGGGTGACGCGTTGTAGAGTTGTGCTCCCTCAAAAGTGATATTCCGTTTTTCATAATTGGTCCGTGGTTAAGGAAGCACAAGCAAACTTGCTCGCCGAGTACTGCGCGCTGTATCCAGAGAGAGTCTTCTTGTAAAAAAAATTTAGATTTTTTTATCAATATTTTTTTTAATAATGATACATGTTCTACCTTCTTATAATATAAAAATGAATCGCAAAATGTCTTGATAAGCGCGAAACTCGAGAACGGCTGAACTGATTTGGCTGTTTTTTTTTTTTTTGTTGTGTTTGATGAAGTCTGAGGAAGGTTATTACGGAGAGAAAATTTTTAAAAATTCCCTGCAACTGTCTAAAAATAACACTTTTCTGTATTCTCATACAAAATATTCGTTATAAGTCATTTTGAACTTTAATACCATATCATAAAGTTTAAATGTTAGTGGACGGGTTCCGGGAAGACAAAACAATTGTTGAATGACGTATAAATATTTATGTCAATACTTGACAATTTTTATACATATAGCATTAAGGCCAGGTTCCTTCAAACAATTTTCAAAAAAATCTGACGGGGAAGCTATTAACATTAAAAAAAACAATGTGACTTTCTTTTAGAGAAATAGGGCAGAACAAGGTCTGGCGGGACAGCTAGTGTATTATAAATATATAGTTGTTGTATATGCAAATGCAATCTAAAAATCGAGAGATACCTGATCAAGCCGGTCTACGCAAATATCTTTTCACGCTTTATCAGAACCCAATATTTGGTTATAAAACCTTTGGGTTTTCCATGTTAAGTACGTATTTAGAAGTCGCAAATGGTCATAGCTATAAATCCGGGCACGTATCTCTTTGTTATCCCAGTTTAAGTGCGAACTCAGGCACCACGTGCTCACCGATGAAAAAAACATCTGAGGAAACCCGCATGGCATCTAATAGAAATGTCATGTGTACCAGTGCTGCGAGAATGGAGATCGGCTGCGCTACTGGTCACGTTGGGAACGACATATAAACGCAGTGATTACAGCCACTAATAAATCTCTACTTACCCCGAAAGAGATATAGCTTGACGATATTATTATTTAGATAACGAATAGTTTAAAAGTTACTTTGTTTACAGTTTAATCATTACTAATTATATTATTGAATTAATGGCAATCATAGATGGGCACAATGTAATCAGATTAATGAAAATGATTAACGATTACATTTTACGTTTTTTACCATTAATATGACTGCATTTTGCTCATCTATGTTTTAAACACTACAGAATCCCAGATTGCATACACATTTATGATTTCTTAATGTTTTAAATGGATTTAATCGTGATTACAGAGCAAGAAAATTAAAATTACGACTACATTTTGTAATCGTTAAGCATTAATCAGATTACATTTTGCCCATCTCTGCTATTAACTAATATAATCAGTATTTTTTATCAAAGACAGCTATTTTCTGAACAAAGTGCGTCAATGTCAAACTAGCATCAATAAAACTCAGCCTTCAATGATTTTAAAGATGTTAAAGCCATATGGAGGGTAAAGTTCTTCGTCTAATACAAGACCGGTGACTGTTGGGTATGCAGTGTTGGATTTCTGAGAATAGCCAGCGGGGCCGCCTCGCTTTGTTATAAGAATGCATTGTGGATTGTGGAACGGTTGTCCTTTGCGGACTCGATCGTAACATGGCGGACTTGCCGGCACGTTGCGACGAGCTTGTCCTTAAACTGACTTATGCCACAGTCAAAAAATTATACAGTCATTCAACGATGGCGTCTTGACAGAGATATCGTGCAGGGTGTCAGGGGCGAGACGAGGGAAGTTCAAACCCAGACTGCATACGGCCGCTGCGTTCGGAATACAACTTTCATGGCTAACGCAATTTAATTGCAATTATATTTTTGGTTTTTAAATTAAATTGATACATACGACGTGCGTTGTTAAGTGATTGACTTTTAAAAAATATACATGCTCATCTACCATTTAACATTATGAATGATTCTGCAAATGTAATTTATAACTTAGAAAATCATGACACTTGTGACAACCCTAACAATCGTGGCACTGTATAGACCATGATGGCGTCGCCCTACTACAAGTTTTTATACTGTATTTATACTATCTATGTATAGCTGTAGCCGACGTAGGCAGAGCCGACTGCCGACGGCGTTCATACCACAGCGTTTATTTCAACGGCTTCTTGCGACACGACCGCTTCCCCCGTACCGCTTACGTCGTCGCATGATTATACGTCTTCCATATTATACGTAGTTGCTGGAAACGTACTTAGGTTTCATATGCGTTCAAAGTGCCGTATTTTTTGTAAGATCTCTGGTATCTTTTTAAAAAACGATTTCACAAAATTACGCTGTCGCTGATGCGTTTACAGGCACCCAGACCATAATCAACAGAGTTGATTAATTTCGGAAACGGCCTTCTGTTACTCAAGCAGAATTATATCGTAGTGAAGGTGTAATGATTGAATAAAGACTTATGTTAATTAAACCTAAACAATATGTTTTTATTGATTTAAAATAATGTCCTCAAAACTTTGATGCAGTCTTTGAAACTATTCAAATCAACTCTCTGTAAGCTATGTGATATTTAAATAAGTGATATTTGCTTTTCTCATACTGTAGTAGATTGTACTTATCACGTAGTAAGGCGTACTCTGTTATGCTACTCCAAAAAATTGTTTTGAAGTTTTTTCTATGATCTGCAGACAAAATTAAATCGCACCGGATGGAAAGTTAAGATTAAGACGATGATGGGATAGGTTTGCCCAATAAATGCCGATTCGCTCTTCATTTCAATGCTCTGAGCTGCAGAATGTGGACAAATGGACACAGAAAGTTATTCCTCTCCTCCGCTGATGATATTATCTTTGAAGAAGTGTTTTGGTCATCATCATCAATGCCAAGGTTCGCCATTGAACCCGTTTTCCGGCTGTTTTCATCTATCGATTATCTGCTATCTTGCGCCAGAGGGCGTCCTATATTACGCTTACCGAGGCGTGGTCTCCAGTCAAAATCGCGTCTGCCAAAACGGTTATCGGTTGTTCGGCAAATATGACATGCTTTTGTAGATGCTATCGATGACAACTTTCAAACCAACCATTCTGCGTATCTGTGTGGGTTTCTAATGTTTAAACGCAATTGTTATAAGTTCGTGAATAGAACAAGGTATAGATTTAATTTATTAATACAAGCAGCCCTTAATGTTAAAAACATGAATATCTCTCACTTTTAACAAATATAGAACTGATTTTGTTTGTGGCAACATCCGATTAATCGGCTTCGAACAGATATCGGCCTATAATCGGATAAGAATTAAAAGTTACTTAACAATCACAATCAAATTAATCGGTCTCAGTTTTAGGCTTTACCTAACATTTCGACCTATTTGAAAAATTTACCGATTATTGTTTTTTTTGGCCGAAGGTGACTGATTGAATAGCCTCCGGTCAGACATCGAATTCTCATGTAGATATATATATATATTTTTTAAGAACGTGGCAACTTATCTACTTCTGTGGAATCCACAGCGTCATTAATAACAGTACGGTTTGTTTATGCGATGATGCACTTTGTCGAGCACGTGATGATTATATAAAATCATTAATGAGGCGTACGAACACGATTAGATCTTCCACACAGTTTATAAGATACAAAAGAAGCCACGAATAAAAGTTGCCCGTTGATTTATAAAATACTTATCATCAGAGCTGGGTTTAAGATGTGTAAAGACTATACTGTAAGGAGTGTAAGTCGTAGACTTGTTGGCGAAGACTCTTTGTGACTGATGTTAAAATGCAGATCATTGAGCAACGAGTTAAAGTCACTTGCCTGGCAGTCTTTTACCGGTTGCACAATGGAGAGTGTTTTTAAGAGAAATATTTTCTGATTACATCAGCCCCATTTCTTCCTAAAACTCTAAACGTCGTGTCAGTACGAAAAGATCTATCTTGCCAATAGGTAAGAAGTGGAATATGCTTCCAGCTACTGTATTCCACGTTTTTATGACTTGGAAGCTTTTAAGAGAAGAGTGAATATGCATTTATAGGGCATTTATTATCGGACTCATCTTTATCTTACACCAGGTATGACTGGAATCAAGTCGGCGTTCGTAAATCCTAAAAAAAACAAACTCATTTAATGAAATATTGGAACCTTTACAATTATTAATACGATGCTCTAAATTACCTATTAACACTGAAGGTCTTTATAAGAAGAACTGGATACACAAAAGCTGATCAATATGATGGTATTTGCACGTGTGTACTGTGATTACGACCCAGTATGGGCAAGCATCCCCCTTCAAAACAATCAATCTCAATTTAGAGACATTTCACTTTCGTCGTCGATAATAATATTCTGCTTTAAACTGTAATGTTACAATTTGCAGCCAGTTGTTCTCTGAATTGTTAGTTCCATCATCGGTGACTTATGCTCGAGGCATGCAAGCCGCTTGCCGTATGTACCTACCTACGTACGTAGAGATCGCTTTTGTTACATCTGACTGAACGGCTGTTGAATTTGACCAAAGAACGCTAACGAAACATGGAAGTATTTTAAGCCGTTATTATTGCTTCACCGATGCTTTGGTTTTGACTAACTTTGAAACTTTACGACAAACTTTAACGAAAAATCACCGTCAATAAAATGATTATCTTCGACAAAAAATGGGCTATAGTTTTGGACAAAACAGAAATTTTTGTGTAGAACACTTGAGGGAGTGTGTCGTCCAACAAGGGTGCGAGCGGCGCGCGATGTGTTCCCGCGTGCCGCTCTACAACAAAGATGTATGAGAGGGGTGGTTCTTTACACCACTCCTCCTCAAACGAGTAGAGGCCTACTTAAGGCCGCACACCTTGCCGGTCATCGAGGATGAGACTCCAGTCGTGCCCTCACCGCCCCCCGAGGTCCGTTAGGGATTTCCCCCTGGTTACAAAAAAAAGGAGGTTTTGTGTAAGTGCCTTTTTATAAACCAGTACACTGTACAATTCTGCCACTATTGTTGTCGCACTTACGGCCTTGGAAAAGATAAAGAATCTTTATGTCTTCTATATTTTATTCGCACTCATTGGTGTTGACTCACGGATCGGCAAAACAGCGTCCGTGGTATGTTAAGACAGCACCTCCACTATCAGTCCGTGATAAGCGGCATTATCAACAGTGGTCGCCGCGGCTGTAGCCTGCACATGTTGTGGAACGTGCGATCCTCTAGCGACGCGCCGTCTTCCATCAATTGATTTAATTGTTCAAACATCGATACCTACAATCGATTTCAATTTCCATCGATGGTTGATGATCGAGGCGGACTCGTAACGATATTCAATGAACATTAACCAATGCATTGCGACTTACAGCATTAGTCAAGACCAAATGAGTATTTATCGAGCAAAGACCATCCATGACCGCATTTTCAAAAATCGAAAATCATCACTACTAGTTGTTTGAATCAAAAATAATCGATTGAAAAATTTAAAGATCTATATTTTATATTAATAATACGTAGTCAATTCAATGACATGAGTGTAATTATTTAATTAATAATATTTAATATATACTGGCACCTTGCATTGCATTTTCGTGTTTTGTACTCATTATAAATGCTTTAACGGGTTTTATGCGCGAATTAACTTACTTTGAATAATGGCTTGACGTTTCGACCTGTTAACACAGGTCATTGACTCTAGCAGCCAGATGTATGCACAATCATGACACATGAAAAATAAAAATCACATTTGCTTATCCTAGAAATTTTTGTCGCTACCGGGACTCAAACATAGGATCTTAGCATGCCAAGTAGAATCACTAAAAATTACGCTGTTAAGCGATCAAGTAGCCGTAAATGACGTAATGATGTTATTTAATAAGTGTAACAAAATTACTACTTCCCGTGTAAACAATAATAAATTGGATTTATAAATGACTTAAATATCCAAGTTCTATAAATAAATTGATTGGTCAGATAATTGACTGGAAACGATTTAAAACTTTTCTATAGCTCCGTCATCAGCTGTTGACTGAATCGAATATAAATACAATTGCAATTCTTCCGATTGTTGAAACATCTCGGGAACGGCCATCGCTTCGGCCGCGGCGCCATGTACTCGTGTAGTGCGGAGAGCGTGCCAGGCGTCTGCACGCACACAGGCGCGTGTTATCGCAGCCATCTTGGATCGGGCACGAACGAGAGCGTCGCTGCAGACCCGGCCGCTGCTTTTCTTTGTCGCCGCGCATCATTTAGAGCCAAGGTCGTGCCCATTACGGCTTCGACACTAGCCAACGCAAAGCCCAACTAGGGTTGCCAAAGGCGATTGTTCTATATTCATATTATTTTATTTGTGGATCATTACACGTATTGACACCCAAGGCCATATCCATTACGTCTTTTATACTAATCAATGCAAAGCCCAACTAGGGTTGCCAAAAGAGATTACAAGTATTTATTATTTGTAGTGCCATCTCCATTTTCTACACTTATCGTCTTTTGTCTTCTTTCTAGTTCAAGACCTCATTGTATTATTATTATTTTTTACAATGATGATATATAAGTTATTATTTTCACAGATTAAAGTTAAGTGTTTTGTTGATGCGAGAGATTACTGTGTTACTTATCGGTTCATGTGTTTTGAAGTCCGTATAACGCCATCCTACGCTCTTTTGCAGGTGCTACGCCTATGGTTTTACTCTTTAGCATCAACAGATTCAGTTGTATGCATACAAAACAGCAATATTTGTTGACAATCACACGTGTGGACACACAAAGGACACATACATACCGGCTTTCTACACTGATCAATGTAAAAGTTAACCAGGGTTGCCAAAAGGGCTTGATGTATATGGAAGCTTAATTTCTGCAGAAATTAAGAGCACAGTGTGAGATCGCAGGGAGTTTTGTCTGATGACCTTCATACTTAATTATGAAGTTGGCATCTAATGATAATAATTAATAAATATTTTCCAACTAGCTGGTGACCACAGTATATAATTGTAAAAAAAAAACATAGCTACTCACTTTGGCCTGTCGAGTGTCGGTATCAGGTTGTGCATATCCAGTAACTCAGAGACCTTCATTCGCGGTATATGAGGGTTGACATGACAACGGAGATTGACAATGGATTTTTGTCCTTTGCTAGTCGCTTTTGGACTACACAGTACTTACCTACCTACTTACCTGACGGAGGTACACAATAGTAACATTGTTGAACCAGTGTAAAAAAATATATTATGAAAGCGAATGAGCCGTTTTTTTTTCTGCGGACCCCAATAAGAAATAAACGCGATTATAGATAAATACTATTGAATTTCGGTCTAGGGAAAATTTCAATCACACGAATACGCAACGCATCGGGAAGTTTTAGACCAACGGCGTGAAGATATTATTCAATTTAATGACTTGATTTAAATTCCTATATAATACGGGGCTAAACGATTTTTTAAAGCTGTGGGGCAAAATGATATGATAAGAACATATGCAAAAATAGACAGAGGGAATCAATGATAATAGAAAGGTTGGAGGATCTCCAACAGCCCTCTCAATGTTGGTCAATGACGTAAGCAAGTGTTTGCCAATATATAGGCCAACGTATTTGACAAGCGTTCACGGCAGCCATTTTAGAAGTGACGATAGAATTGCTGCAGTCGAAGCTGCTTGTCTTTCGTCGCCGCGCATCATTTAGCCCCAAGGTTATGTCCATTACTGGCGTTGACACGCTCGTTAGCGATGTCTATTGAGACGACTTATTTAGGCTTCGATTGAAAGCCGTTTTTATGTATTTTTTGCACTGAAAAAACTATGCTGCACTCATTGTGGGAACAGTTTCAAGTCGCTCTGCCGTGCTAATTATCGGTAGCCTTTGATGACCCTAGACAACAATTCTTTGGAGATCTTTAAGCAAAGAAGGAATTCTTATTATGTGATATTTATTGTTGGCGGTAGCGCTGTTTGTATTGACTACCTGCGACGCTGAAAGTCCTAGGCGCTAATCCTGATAGCAGCAAACTTTTCTATGCTGAATAGATTATTTTATCGCGAGTCATATATATGTAGGAAATGTATTTAAGTATTTACGTCTTTATCTATATACTACCAATAACTCAAGCGCAAGCTTAATTTCATATACAAAAGACTTAAATTTTAAAATATAAAATCATATAGAACTTTTTTGCCCGAGTTGTGTCAGACTCCTAATGCCTAAAAGCATCTGAGTTTTCCTATCGCGTCGCGGAAATTAGCCGTTGGAGCGATTTACGCAATCTGCCACGGTATCGGCACGCGGGCGGTCTTCTAAGGCTTCCTCAAATTATGGAGGGTGAATTGACCACCTCAAGAAAATCGTCGTAATAGGTGCCGTGTAGGAACACTCATACCCTACCTTCCTCATTCATGGGCAGTGAATTCCTTAAATACCCGTGATATTAGGCGTAAAATCATATAGACCTTTGGTAGCGAGGTCTAAGATCCAAGCCATCAGTTGTTAGTTTAGAGTGAGGAACTTCTTAACTTAATTTTATATTAATTGGTTCATAAATAAAAAGTTGTGTCAATCTAAAAGGCATGTCGATAATTTATTAAAAAAATTATATAAAATAATCGTTCAGGAGATTTGGCTGAGATACATATAAAGTGAAATATGCTTCTAGCGGCCATATTTCCGCGATCTTATGACCTGGGAGTCTTTAAGAGAAGAGTGAATAGGCATTTGCTAGGCGATCGCGTTTCATCATCGAACTCATCTTCACCTTCCACCAGGTGTGATTGAGGTCAAGCGTTCGTCTATAAATTATAAAAGAAAAAACTTTTAATAAAATTGTAACTGATCGCTGCCGCCGTGTGTAGCTGGAAGACATACGATTTTTTTAATCATAATACAAGTGGTTATTACACGCAAACGAAGTCGCGGGCACATCTAGTATATAGTGACTTATTCCACTCATAAAAAAATAGTGTTTATGCGTGAAAGAATAACTTTGGCCACGCAAGAATATAAGTATGGATACCAACTGATAGGCATATAAACAAGCAGGGACGAGTTCTTGTAGCGGCGGCCGTATCGATCCCGAGGGCGCGGCGGTAGGGTCGCCGTCCCTTCTATGCCGAGGCTTATCCAGGGTCGGCCGGGTGATGGAGCGGCCCGTGTGTTCACGTTGTCGAAACACTTACATAAGGCTGTCACAGACAAAGCGGCACAAGTTAATTTATACCTCAACACTTTGCTAAAGAAAATTTTTCCTAAAAAGACTTTTTGGTTATACTGGCTCCTCAAAGTGACTACATTGCACTTGATGGTAAGTACAATATAGTCTCAGAACAGTAACGACCGCTAAGGGACGAAAATCCGTTGACAGCCGCCATCACTGTGTCAGTCCACATTTGTTTTTTTTTACGTGGTGAAAATCCTCATAGGACCGTCCCGAAGGGGGTAGCAGCCGGGGTGTGCCGAACTTTTACCAGCCAAAAACCCCAAGGTGACTACTTCTGCGAATTAGTGGGGACTGAGGGTCCTGTAATCAATTCGCCGCAGCACCACTACGCCGCGCCTGACAGGCACAATCACGGGGGGGAGACGCCGCCTCCCCCGATACCACCTAGTGTACTTCGGCAGAGGGCTCAGAGCCCCCACCCTGAACAGCCACAACCCCTAAGGCATCAGCTAGCCGGTCGGGGATCGACCGATCCGCTGGGACTGATACGCCGGGGCGGTTGCCAACAGCCCGGGTGTCAGTCCACACATATTATCACGACAGAAAACCTCTAGTTATATGAACAACTGGATATAAACAAACTGATCCCGAAATCCGATAGGCCAAAGCGAGCAACCATGACATTCTTTACTTGTGTGGCCTTTAGATTTTGCAGCTTTTTCATTTTGGTAATGTAACTTTATCTAAGGCTAGTATCCCTCTTCGGTATCAGCTTGTGTACGTCCAATGACTCGTATATTTAGAATCCTTCAGTCGTGTTTGTGTGCCGACATGATGACGGAGTCTATCAATGATTTTTCGTCATTTAATAGTCACTGTTGTTTTGGACTACTCTATACTATTTTTGGTGTCCCGGGAAATATCCTACATAGAATAGTTGCTGTGAGGGCAGCGACCCCGGTGTGTCAGACTCTAGTTGCTCCACCCGAGCCTGGGAAACCAAATTCATCCAGACGCCCGGGGAGCGAAATGCTTTATTGAGGCTGCCTCTCTAGGAGGGATAAGAGTAAAGAGCCCACCCCTCCAAAACCTATCGCTCTGGACTACACAGTACTTACCATAAGCTATATTATGGTGTCGAACCAGTGTAAAAAAGATATCGAAGCGAAATGTCAAAAGTTTATGCCAATCTCAAACATTTTGCAGTTTTTTACTAGTTTTATGTCAGATCGGTTGTTATTTTGGCTACGCCTTAAGAATAGCTCATTTAATATGGGTCGCCACCATTATGACGGCATTACTTGGGCCAGTCTGGTTCTGGCGGACAGATATATAAAGTGCTAGCCGACCGCGCCTCGTGCGACGAACCGGCGTCAGAAAGGTCAACCAGCGAATAATTTACGTCGCAAAACCCAACGTCGAGCTAAAGCAAAACGCGGTGTTCATCCGAAAAAGTCAGTGAAGTGAAGCCATTGCTAAACATGTCTAGATTTGTAAAGTCTATGTTTTTGACCTGATTTTTAGGGTTCTGTACCTCAAAAGGAAAATTATGATATTTTTTTTTTTTATCCTGGCTCGACACTTTGACCTCACCACGCTTGATAGTAACCATGGTCCGTCCAATAACGATAACATTAAAAAAAACGTATTTATAGTCGCAACTATCATGCCGACCTGCAGAAATATCTCTTCACGCTTTGTTTAAAAGACACCATATCATGGGTCGGTATACATAAAATCTTGTAAATGTGGCGGCAGCCTAGTGGATAATGGACCGGTTTTCATGCACGGCAATGCGAATGGTCGCAGGTTCGAATCCCAACACACGAACATCTGGATTTTCCCAATTACGTACGGATTTAGACACTATATGCTCACCGGTGAAGGAAATCATTGTGAGGAAACCCATCTGGCGTCTAATAGAAATGTCTAATGCTGTGAGAAAAGCGATCAGCTGCGCTACTGGTCACGTTGGGCACGACATATAAGCACAAAGTGGATACAGACACTACTGTATCTCTTCTCGCCCTGTAAAGGATATAGCGTGATGATTTATTATTAATATTTAAGTTTTGTTGCAATCTCAGCTTATAAATTTCTAGCGATTGTTGTACGAGTATTTTAGGGTTTTCAAGAAAGTGGGGAATATTTTTTTTTTTTGGTTTTTATTAATCTTAGTGATCAAATCTTCTCTGAATCTTTATTTGGCTAAACCGCGAACCAATGAAGGGATTCTATCAAATTTATTTTCTGCATTAGTTTTGTTACTTGTCGTTTCTTCTATTAGAACGACCACTAATTGATAAACGAATATACGAGTATATCTAAAAATTAAATAATTTAAAGATGTTTAAAATAGATTATAAATTAAAAACATATTTAGAGTTCTTATTATTTATTTAATATCAAAGTATATTGTAGGTTACTGGTTCTCTCAACTTACACTTGGCTTTGTGAATACTTAAGCTATACTTAAGCTCTTAAAATAGATATTCAGGTTTTTTTGTTTCCTGAGCAAAATCTAAGCGAATTCAAAGTAGCGTCTATAAATTACAGCCTTACTTCCCGTGGACCTAGAATCATGTTTGGCAAGAAGCAAGGTCTTATATCCATCACGCCTATGATACATTGTCTATATTTTTTATATTGATTGACTTTTTAAAAAAGTATAGACTACTGTCGTCAGCTTTCGTAGATTAGTACGGACATATCTTCAGCAAGGCAGCAAGGCAATGTCCCAATGTAGCTGCCACGTGGGATATCTCATGCAAACAAAGCTAAGACGTGTTAATATGTACGTGAGTGATAAACGATATTTTGCCAAGTTCGCTATTTCGCGCCGAGCGTCATATTACACGATTGCAACTAATTCCAAACGCCAATAATTACGTACCGTAGTTTGTAGTGCTAAATTGTGTTTTTATTTATTTACAAGCAATCGCTTGGCATCAATCACACCTGGTAGAAGGTGAGAATGAGACCGAGGATGGACTGCCGACTGTCAGACCATCAAATACTTAATAATTTTCTTTTAAAAGGCTTCCAAATCATAATGCAAAAACACGCTTGCTGGAAGCATAATCCACTCTTCGCATGATGAATCAAAAAGCGCTTTGCGTGGGGAGTATAAGGAATATCTACCACAAACAGATTGCATTGTGGTGGTTTTGTGGTTATTGAAAACACTCTCCATTGATTCTCTTTGATCTTTTATTTACGTTTTAGGATAACGTAGCTGTATGCTTTATAGGAAATATTCACAGTTATGAAATATAAATTTAAAGATGGCCGTCATAGTGCTTTACTTTGGCCTGTCGCCTTAGATCAATAACCAGTATGTTTGCCAAAGTCTTATTTGATCACTTGGAGATATAGTTTGTGTCGGTTCCAAACAGAAACTGACTCACGGTCGAATCCTCCCGGTATTTATATCAGTGGGTCAGGTTTCCAGCACTTTCGAGAAAGATCTAAAGCGAATTATGTTCCTTATGTATTTGCCCGGTTGTTCCAGAATCGCTTAAAGATCTTTCGCAGCTCGACACTCCACAGATAAACAGCTGTCTAATTAAAATACACGTCACGCACGCCTCGTTTCCAAATCCATCCAGGTTATAGCCGTGTGATACCTATAAGTCTACAAATCTAGGGTTCAAGTTTCACCTTAGTTCCGTAGTAATAATATTTTCTGTTTTTGTAAACTCATTCGTGCTAATTTTGTTCAGTCGCGTTTTATATTTCGTAATTGTACACGATTTCACTGCTGTTTAGGCAATTAATTCCGGGAAATTTAGAGCGATTCCTTTATTCACAGTATAACTAAGGCAGTCCCAGGCAAACAGATTCGTTCAAAGTGAATACAACCACACGTGTATCCAGTGTTTCTACTAATTAATCAAGAGATAAGGATTGATGATATATCACAAATAGATTTAGACGAAGGTCTAGTGAGGTTTTGAGGACAATCAGGTAAGGGATACGATTATCGATTGCAAGTTATTCGATTCTTTTAGCCTTCGACATTCCGTTGTGAGTAAGCAATCGGATACCAACCCACCGCGGCCTCGAAGCATACGTGTGCCATGGAAGTTAGCAACTACGGACCGTCAATATCGTTCATTTGTGTCTGTGTGTAGGGGATCGGTGCGTAGCTGTTAACGCTTCCATGCGGATGTAGAAGCTATACGTAGTTGCAACTATTTGTGTGTGTGACAGTTATATTATCAGTGTTTGTTTATCATTAACATTGTGCATACAGCCAGGCTAATAAGCTGTGTCATTGAAAATAAAAATGTGGTCGATGATGGATCTAGATAGCTTTACAAATGCCTATTAACCCCTCTTTTCAAAAGCCCTCAAATTACAAGGATGGGGAGAAATAAATACGGAGAAAGCATTCCACTCCTTCCGTGTTTATGTATTTATTTTCACGATGATAGTTGCACGCATAATCATGCTCATCGGTAAAGGCAAACATAGTTAAAAACCCGCATGACATGCAACAGAAATGTTGTGTACTAGTGCTGTCAAAACGGCGATCAGCCGCACTGCTGGTCACGTTGGGCACGACATATAAGCGCAATATGGATACAGCCACTAATTTATCTCTGCTCACCCTGTAAAGGATATAGCGTGATGATATAATATTTATAGAAAAACAGCATACATTTTCCGAGACCTCTCGCTAGTAAACGCGTCGTGATCTGATATCGAAAATGATTCATAATTAATGGAAAAAAACACAATAGAGCAATATAAGTATAAATGAGCTTATAAAAACAGAAAATCTGTTGTTTTACTCTTATACATGCATTTTATGCTAGACCATCTTTCGATACATTTCTTAATTCCATGTAAAAACTGCTATAAGATCCATTCTGTTTTTTTATTTATACTAGCTCGACAAAGTGGGTACATTTCACGTGATAAAAAACAAAGTGTAGTCCAAGAAAGGTCACGACCGCCAAGGGACGAAATTCCATTGAGAATCCCCGTGGCTATTTCATCTCACAAATACCACGACGGAAGAGCTCTAGGTATATGAAAAACTGGATATACACAAAACGCAATAGGCTGAAGGTACTCACTGTGACGATCTTAACACTTATTCACGGTCCACCTCAAAAGAAATACCTATTTTTTAATACAGGAACAAAAAAGCGATTATTTTCCACTATCTAATAATCAGAGATGGGCAAAATATAATCTGATTAATGATTAACGTTTACAAAATGTAGTCATAATTTTAATTTTCTTGCTCTGTAATCCGGATTAAATCCATTTAAATCATTAAGGGCGGCTTGCATTAACGAATTTGTCTAGTTTAAGCTTGTACGATAATAAAACGATGTATAAAACGCTTATTAATTGAATTGGTTTGATTCCATCTTAATGATGATTTCAGTTTAAGAGTTATAACTAGATTTTGATTTTGTGCAAGACAATAAGTACAGATCAGCGCTAAATAGCATTTTATATAACTCTAAACTAGATGTAAATTGTTAGTGCAAGCCGCCCTAAAAAATCATAAATGTGTATGTAATCTGGGATTCCGTAGTGTTTAAAACATAGATGAGCAAAATACAGTCATAACAATGATAAAAAACGTAAAATGTAATCGTAATAATTTTTATTAATCTGATTACATTTTGCCCGTCTATGTTAATAATTAAATTATATGATATGAATGAACCACTAAACAATATAAACAGAATTAATTTGTATTTAATTGTGAAGTAATCATGTATTCGTTACAAAGGCCGTTATGTTTGTAAATGTAGCGGGTTTTATGGGAGATTATTACGGTAGACGTTCGGCCATCAAACGAAAGGAAAACCGTCCTCGATAATTCCAAATGACTCGCCGGGAATCGAACGAGAGTGAAAGGGAATTCTTATTAACATAACATTTTATTATCACTCTTACTTGCGTTAGGCGGACTTAAATTATTTATTTTAGAATAATAACATATTTTTTTTTACACTGGCTCGACATAGTGACTACAGAGTACCTGATGGTAAGTACAGTGTAGTCCAAAAACGAAAGCGACTATCAAAGGATGAAAATCTATTGATAGTCAACATCGTCATGTCGGCCCACATATACCACGACTAAAGGTCTCTAGGTATATGAGCTACAGGATATACACAAGCTGATCCCGAAACGCGACAAGCCGAAACTAGTCACTATGACGGGCTTTACACCCATGTAGTGTGGTCGCGATCCAGACGGGCACCGACGCCCTACCACCTCGCTGCTGCTAGTTTAGCACCACCCAGGAGTCACGTGTAGGGAAACTAAGGTAAAGCCTATCGTCAATCTATATCCTTTACGGGGTGAGCAGAAATACATTAGCTGATGTATCCATTTTTAGCTTATATGTTGAGCCCAACGTGATTAGTGGCGCAACTAATCGCCGCTCTCAGGACATTTACATTTGACATTTCTATTAGATGTAATGCGGGTTAGCTTACGGGCATAGATGAACAAATATAATCAAATTAATAAAAATGATTTAAGATTACATTTTAAGTTTTTTATCATTCATATGACTGCATTTTGCTCATTTATATTTTAAACACTACAAAATCCAAGATCGTATACACATTTATCATTTCTTAATGTTTTAAATAGGTTTAATCAAGATTACAGAGCAAGAAAATTAAAATTACGACTACATTTTGTAATCATTAATTAGATTACATTTTGCCTGTCTCTGCTTACGGGTTATTTATTTATTATTAGGCAAACAGTCGAAACAATTGGTAAGTGGCTATATCCAGATATATAACTAAAAAAAACAATACTTTTTGTGACCGTGATAGAATTTTTTGTCAATTTTTAATTTACTCACATTGTCTCAGTTCGGGATCGGCTTGTGTACATTCAGTTACTCATATATCAAGAGACCTTCATTCAAGGTATATGTGGGCCAACATGACGATGGGGACAGTCAATGAATTTTCGATCTTTAATAGTCGCTTTCGTTTTTGGACTACACTGTACTTAGCATCAGGTGTTAAAAAAAATGTAGACATACATCAAGGGCAGGTCTCCGTTGATTTTACTTTCCGAAACTATGGTAGATTAATTTTATTTCTCTCTTTTACGATTAAATGTGCTTGGAAGTAGGGGTATATGAATTAAGTTATATTTCATTTATTCATTATGGAATTTTAAACGTGGAATAACACACATTACTCAATCTAAATGCTGTAGTATTTATTTATGAATCTTTAAATGTAAAATGAGATTCCTTGCAACTCTGCTCCTCGGTATGTTTCCGTGGTTTTCAATGGTAGTTATTGCAGTCTTGCTGGGGTCACGAGCGTAACAAACATGCTATTTTTAACAAAGAAAGACGTTGCATGCCTGCGTCGATAGTCGACGGCCGAGCCGGCGTCCCCGCGTCCCTAACTATAAATACAGGTGTGGCAGGGGGGTCTTTGCGACGTACGGTAAGCAGGGCGCGGGGGGTGGTACCGGATTAGTCACGCAGCGAGAGCACCAATTGCCACGGGCCCCGCGACCCCGGACCCCCTGCTTGAGCGTAAATCGAAGTTTTTTTTTACACTGGCTCGACAACTGACTACAGAGCACCTGATGGTAAGTACAGTGTAGTCCAAAAATGACAACGACTATCACAGGATGAAAATCCATTGATAGTCTCCGTTGTCATGTCGGCCCACATTACCACGACTGAAGGTCTCTAGGTATATGAGCTACTGGATATACACAAGCTGATCCAGAAACACGACAAGCCGTAACTGGTCACTATGACGGGGACTTACACCCATGTACTGTGGTTGCGATCCAGACGGGCACCGGCGCCCTACCACCTCGCTGCTGCTCGTTTAGCACCACCCAGGAGTCACGTGTATGGAAACTAGGGTAAAATCTACGGACGCAAGCATCTTCGACTCCCAAAAGTGAAACTTTTCGTGCTTAATGTCACAAAGAGTGAATCAATTTAACTTCTTCGATTTTTTTTTACTGGCTCCGTAAAGTCACTGCAGCGCACCTTATGGAAAGTTTAATATAGTCTAATAATGACAGCCACCGTTAAAAAATGACTGTCAATTAAGAATCAGCAATAGCAAGTTTCTACGATTTTGTTTATTTATTATTAGACAAGCAGTTGAAATAACCGATAAATGCCTGTCCTGCTATTTCTCTCCTTTTTTTAATTATTCCTTTTTGTGATGGGGATAGTGTCCAGACGATTTTTAAATTCATTCACATTTAGAGCTGAGATTACGTCTTCTAGATCATTCCACACTCTGACAATCCTGATGCTTAGAAAGTGTTTGATTAGGTTGTTGTTTGATCGACTGATACATTGCTTAATAGATTTCTATGACGGACATTATATATAGATTTTTCTCTTTTAAACGTAAGAATGATAGCAAATCAAGAGCCTCTTATAAAATTTCCTACGAGCTCCGCGATAGATGCTGGCGAGATCTCTTCAACGTTTGGTGCGGCAGGCCCAGCACGCGGGGGGTCTCTATTTGCTACGGGCCCCACGTTGGTTAAATCCAGCACTGGCGAGATCTCTTCAACGTTAGGTGCGGCAGGGCAGCGCGCGGGGGGTCTCTTCACGTTCGGCGTGGCAGGGCCGGTGCGCGGGGGGTCTGCAACGAGCCAGCGGACCTTAGCGGCATATCGATTGCAAGGGCTCCCCTGCCGCCTTGCTTCCTGCCAGGCCCCGCCCGTACCAAACACGGCCCGCAGCTGCCGGTGCGTCGGCCACGTTTATCCTTGTAGAACCAGAATGTTGTCTTTAATCGGATCCGATGCCAGCGCATCTGTTAGACTGCAATGTTTTTTTGTTGTTTTTCGATTCCCATCTGTATGTTAACCTTGAATTGTCTTTTCAACCCTTATTCAACTACAACTCTTATATAATTTTTGCTATGGTAGAGTGATTCCCCGAACTGGGTTATAACCACAGTACACGAGTGTAAACACCGTCGTAGTGACTCGCTTTGACTTGTCGCGTGTCGGAATCCGCTTACGTATGTCCAGTAACTCATATACTTTCAGTCCTGGTATATGAGGGCCGACATGACGACGGAGACTCAATAGATTATCGTCCTTTGACAGTCTTTGTTTTTGGACTACACTCTTCATACCATCATGCACACTGGAGTCACTTTATCGAGCTACTGTAAAAAAATGTAGAGCAATAAACTGCTTCAATACGGAGACAGTGCGTCTATTTTCTTGTAACGTCTATTTATTGTTTCTCTATAGCATTTAAAGATTGATCTTATGGCGCCTTTTCTATCCATTCAACACCAACTCTTATAAAATGTAGAGCATTACACGTGTTAGAATCCGGTATCAACAACGCATCTGTCCTGCAATGTTTTTTTTTCATCGCATCTGTATGTTAGCTTTACGTCGCCTATTCCAGTCATATTCAACAAAAACTTCGTACGAACAGACAGCAGCGTCAAATAATGCATTGTAAAATATATATATTAATAATTTGTATTACTACAATTACGTTCATAGACCGATATTATTGCGTGGAGGTATTGCAATGGCTTTAGTAAGTTGGTGCTGATGGCTAGGTTTACAATAATTATTCACAATTAACAATAGAATATAAATATATCGTCAAACTATACCCTTATCGGGATAAGCAGATCCGTCGCCGGTATGACAATAATTGTATTTTATTGTAATATCATAGAGTAGTAAATAATTGGGTAGTATTCAACCAAAGGTCGACTTTTAAACGAACAGTAAACCGAAGGGCTTAAAATCTTAAAAAATGTAGTTGAAAGTTTACTAAAAGTAGATAATTTGACTGTATAAAAACAAATTGTAGAGATGGCTAAAATCACATTGCAATTTTTTTAAACTATGTCGTTAAATTTTGGCCCAAACTAAAGATTTTATCTGACGCTAGTAGTTAATTAAAAACATCTCTAGAAAAAGTTAGAAAAAGCTTTTAGCTTTACTGTTTACTTTTACTAATCAGTTATAGAAACTCTCTTTTAAAACTCGGTTATGATTGTGATTGATGTCTACTATCTACTTTAAAATTTAACGACCATTTCTACCACTGCTCGGTCAGAATAATTTTACAGAGGATCTATATGAAGCAACATTCAATCACCGATTTACTAACGGTCACTTGACCTCCATCACACCTGGCAGAAGGTGAAGGAAAATGCCTGTTCACTCTTCTCTTAAAGGCTCTCAAGTCATAAGAACGTGGATTTATGGTCGCTGGATGCATATTTCACTCTCTAGCGTTAGCATTATGAATGTAGAGGAGATTTTTTTTGTGTAAATATAAGGAACTTCCACCACATACGGATATTATCCGATACGATGTCGGTATCGATGTAAATAAATGAAATTTACTTAAACTTTTTTTTTTATTCTGACTCGACACCTGATGGTAAGCATGATGCAGTCCAAATAACGCTAACGACTATCGATAGGTAAGAAAAACCCAACGGTAGTCGCAGCGATCATGCCGGCCTGCACAAATATCTCTTCCAAGTTACGCTTAAAGGATCCCATATCATAGGATGGTGGAAACACGCTCGTTGGAATACTTTCGAAATATCACGTCGTCACGTTATGTTAATTGCATAAATATAGCAATTTTCGACTGACGTTATTGCTGATCGAATGTTACTTCGTCTAAGATCGCAGAAAAGAAAGCGTCTTATTTTCTAAAGAAACGCATTGCCGTCAACCCGACACAGTAATACGCAGAGTCCGCAGTTTTGGCGTTGAGTTGCACTGCGGTAGAAAATTTTGGCAAGCGTACAAACATACCGATCTATATGAATCTCTGGTCGTTCGTTCTAGCGGAGACGTTACGCATTTCATAAAAAATCGGCCATGCGAGAGACGGATTTACGCACTGAGTGAGAATTCCGCACAAAATGCATTGCATCCCATAAGAGACAAAATCTTTACATATTTGGGCATTTAATAAATCTAAAGCATGTTATAAAAGTCCTGACCGACCTTTGAAGGCGTTATTAGGTATTGATACTGGATTCTAGATTATTATTTTTAGTTAAAGATCAAAAAACGAATAAAATAAAAATCTAAATTAATTAAATTCTATTTACTGATCTCGACACAGAATTGTACAGCCTTGTCATTCTACATAAGGGTTCGTTGTGGCCTAAATTTGTTGGATAATTTAAATTTGTTAAATCATGTAGTCTTAAAATAAAAATTATGAATCAAAAATCAGCCAATATTTCCTAAGATCGACTCGGAAAGTTCTCGCGATCCTATATTTGAGCACCCCTGCTTATAAGGATTTCTCTATGTGATCCCTAAAAATTGGAAAAAACAGCATTATTATTAGCAATTGTTCAGTTTTTGAGCACCGGCACGACTTGCAACGTACGGTGCTTAGCCTTATCGATATTTCAACATAATGATACGTTTCGAGTACATTTTTACTCGATGGACGGCGCGAAATCGATAAAAAATCTATGTAAATACACTCGGATTCGGGTCACTCGGTGAAACAAATAGACAACATCATAATGACGCAATTTTTTTATAACTTGAGGCTTGGGGCTAGTGCTTGTGGTGGCCAAGCGCATAATAAGCCGGTTTCCATGCGCACACCGCGAATGCTCGTGGTTCGATTTAAGCACCGGGATCCTTTACGAAAACTAACCCCGCAGACTTCCTCTGTAGCATTAAGCTGACGGAGGGAGGGTTTATATGTTTTTGTATTTTCTTATTTTCTGTATGTAGTTTATGTTTATGAATTAAAAATTTTAGTTTGAGGTGAAATAAATGTATTTATTAATAAATGTATAAATATATCATACATCCACATGCTGACCGGTGAAGGAAAACATGGAATCTAACAAAAATGTCACATTTAAGTGCCTTGAGTACGGCGATCAGCTGCGTCGCTGGTGACCGCGGGTGCACCATATAGTAGCAAAGTAGATAAAACACTAACAAACCATTAATGTAACTCTGCTCACCCTGTAAAGGATATAGTATGATGATATATTATTATTAACTTTAGGCTATTTTTATAGTGTCTGACCGAAGGTTAAGTTTGTAACTTCAACCAAAAAAAAAATTTGTAAAACTTTCAAATGAACCGAAATTTTTGCTAAAGGCTAAAGGTAGCCGTATGAATTTGACAGTCGCAACGCGGCCGCAGCGTACCAGCAGAGGCTGGCAGGCCGTGATGTTTTTTTTTTTTCGACGGGACGATACGTTGGTCAAACTTTACAACTCCACCGGCCTTAGGGGGCGAGCACAGAAGGTGCTCAACTAGTAAATTTATGAGTTGGGTATAACGCAAGAGGACCCCTGTGGGTACGGACCTCGATTTGGGTGGACGGCCAAGGAAAGAACCTATGGGTAAATCTACTAGCGTCTCGGATGCGACTACCTACTCTGTAGGTATTTATATGGACAGGGGGTCGATGTAGGTCACTGCACAGCGTTATCCTGTGCCGTGACAATCTCATGATCGTGACAGCCTGACAGCCGTTATTGGCTCACAATTGCCATAACCCGAATCGTGCTTTAAAAGCGTTCGATAAAAGCGATTGAGCAGAACTGTCAGGCGCGTCAAGCTTGCGACCGTGCGAGTTTCAGAGTTTCTACTCTTGTGGAAGACTTTTGTATTCTGTTCTCAAAAGATATCTCTATACGTCGAAATCTCTCCCCGATTTCTTTATACCTGTAAATGTGTTTCAACTAAGTATTATCTATACTAATATTATAAAGCTGAAGAGTTTGTTTGTTTGTTTGTTTGTTTGTTTGTTTGTTTGTTTGAACCCGCTAATCTCAGGAACTACTGGTATGAATTGAAAAATTCTTTTTGAGTGGAATAGACCATTTATCGAGGAAGGCTTTAGGCTATATAACATCACGATGCAATTATTAGGAGCGAAGAAATAATGGAAAATGTGAAAAAAACGGGCAAAATTATTCATCCTTGAGGGCTTCCATTGCGTGCGCTGCAAAAACGGTTCAAGATACCAAAGATATATGTATGAAAGAATTATTCCTCTTGAAATGATCTAAAAAAATGTCCACGACAGTATATGTCTATCTTTTAAGATTAAGTCACTAGAACCGTTTTTATGGTAAACAAATTTGGTCGAAATTAATGCATTATTTGTTAAGAGTTGTATCAACGTAATAATATTAATCTTTATCCAAATAAATGTGTTGTTGATTAAGAGTATTTAATTGTGAACAAAATTGTCTTTGACATTACTTAATTTCAATGAACATCTTAGAAGATATTACAAAACCTTACATAGCAAAACAACGTTTGCCGGATTAGCTATAGTGTCTTGATAACCGCGAAACTCGAGAACGGCTGAACCGATTTGACTGATTTCTTTTTTGTTGTGTTTGTTGAAGTCTGGGGAAGGTTATAACAGAGAGAAGATTTTAAAAAATTATCTGAAAAAGTCTAAAAACAACACTTTTCTATATTCTCATACAAAAGATTTGTTATAAGTCAATTTGAACTTTAACACCATAGCATAAAGTTTAAATGTTAGTGGACGGGTTCCGGGAAGGCAAAACAATTATTGAGTGACGTATAAATATTAATGTCAATATTTGTCAATTTTTATACATATAGCATTAAGGCCAGGTTCCTTCAAACAATTTTCAAAAAACAGCCGACAGGCCAATAGCTATTAACATAAAAAAAAAACAATGTGACTTTGTTTTAGAGAAATAGGGCAGAACAAGGTCTGCCGGGACAGCTAGTCGACTATAATTTATACAACTGTCGTTATGGGGAACTTTAGTTCAGATTAAATACCAAAATAAACTTTAAAATTTACTTTACTTAATACATCATTACTTACTTTTTCATCCTGTTTCCAACAACCCTCTCTCGTAAAAAAAATCATTTATTCTTTCTCTCTTTCTATCTTTATTTTCCCTACATACGTTCCGTTCTTTGCATTAACTACTTTACGCATTATAATATTTCGTACAGTTACATCATCCTACACAACTTACTGTCTGATGGGTCTTCTGCTTGTTTCCTGGTTGATACTTGTCAAACATTCTACCGATACATGCCCTACAAATAACATACGGTGTCATTTTTTTAATTTTATAATTAATACCAATAATATTTAGTAACGATAACACACATGATCTAGTCGCAAGCTAAGATTACACTTGTACTATGGTTAGTAGACCTAGATATACTCACTTAAGTATATATAGACATCCACGACTCGTTAAAAACGAATCTGCTCATCATAGAAAAGTTTGCCGCTACCGAGACTCGAACCCAGGACCGTAGCATTGTAAGTAGGGTCACTAAAAACTGCGCTATTATACCGTCAATTGTTTAGTTGATGTGAGATCGACTACGGCACTGCGGGTCGCTAGTTCGATACTGAATTCACGGAACAATGTTTGTACAGTTTTTTTTTGGCGATACGTGCAATGAACGTCCGAAAGAGGAGCTGATGTTATAAAACTTGTTATCTACTTTCGTAAAATCGATATTTTTATCTTTAATTAAATAAGTATTGTTTAACCGAAGCCATTGCCTCGGATTCGGCCGCCTTAGGCCAAAAAACCACTTTCAGCTGATGCTAGCTGTGAGTAATTACTGAAGAATACAGGTACAATAAATCTTTCTACGCAAGTTCATAGCTTTTTTTCAATAATTATTATTTTAAATGGCAATTTTTGCAAAATATTTATTATTTTACCAATGCCCTACCATAAACTCGGTAAAAATCTATCTTGCCGAGAAATTTTCGAATTCTCAAATTAGAGGTCTCTAGCAGTATCATCACGCTAACTTACTTCGAAATAGGTAGGCAGAGATATATTTCTGAGACAATGAAATCACTACACTGATTTTAATGGTGAGTTCAGTCAGTAACGATCGGGACACAGCTGCGTCGACAGTCACCACGATTACACCGGCTTACGTGTATCTTCACGCTCCATTCAAAGGTGTCAGCTGAGTTATAAATTGCTTCTGCCATGAGTTTTACGACTTGCGACATGTTTTATAGCTTAACCGACGCGGAAGAGCAATGTCTCTAGGTAGAATACAAACTGTTGAAGTTTACGTGCGGGCTGTTTGCACATCTCTTATATGCATTAACTAGAGTTTATTTCACTTTTATGTTTTTGATTATCGAGTGTACAATCAAACACGAATCGATACAACAGCTCTCACGTAGACGCTATACTCTAATACTCTAGCTAGATATGTGTCTCTACTATGTATACGTTGTAGCTATGTTTGTTATACTGGTGTTCATCGAGCTTTATAGAACATGTTTAGATTACTCGATGCCCTGTAGCACTGTCGCGGCCGTGGACGAAGCGCTGTAGATACCTACATGTAGGTACGTACAGCATGTGTCAGGATAATGTCGGTAGATAAAGGAGGTGACGCAATACCAGAGTAGAGAGTTTAATAATACGGCGGCGGTCGAGCGGAGGTTACGGCGGTGGCGGCGGTTAGCTCGGTCGTCGACGAGGAGGATGAAAAGATAGACCCTGATATCGGCGGCCGTCCCCCCGCGCCCGCAACAGCCACCGCCGCGGCCCTGCTGCCGGCATCCGTGCCTCATTTTCATTCAGCCGGCGACGGCCCCGCGCTCCGCACACGTCCGCAGCACCGCAACGCCGCCCGCCTCGCTCACACGCCACGATATTCTGTTGCAGCGGACTATGCTACAGCAGATGTCCTCCCCGCTCGGCGACGCGCGACCCGAAGTCCGCCACGCCGGCGACCTGTCCTCCGGCGCGTCCTCCGACGACTCTGAACTGCCGCACTGCAAGATACGGCGCAACTATAACTGCGCGAAGTGTACTTACTATACGCAGAATCCGCGCGCGTATCTGGTCCACACGCGGGACGTCCACTTCGTAAAGCTTAAGATCTTCGACTGCCCGCACTGCCTGTACGCGTCGCGGCACCACCAGAAACTGGTGCGGCACGTCAAAATGGTGCATGGGGGGTCGGCGAGCGACTGCCCCAAGATCGAAATGGAGGCGTCCGCGCAGATCGACGCCAGCGAAGATCGAATCGAGGACATGCTTGAGGAGATCGAGGAGATCGATGACGCGCAAATGGATTTGGAAGAAAACGCGGACGACGATAAGTCCGCGGCAGTCAAAGGGACATTTTTCTCTTGCGACAAATGCTATTATGTGACGCACATAAGAGCGAGGTACACGAAACATATCAAGTATCACACGATGCCGATGATAAAATGCACGATATGCGACTTCCGCACGCCGTACAAGTGGAACTTGGATCGGCACATGAAGAACCACGGCGGTGGGGGGAGCTTCAGCTGCTTTATGTGCAACTTCACAGCGGACATACAGCAAAGCATGACTGTGCATGAGATGAATCACCACGCGCGGCCCGCGGGCGAGACGCGGCCGGGCAAGCGCCGCAACCGCGTGGGAGCCAGCGACTCCCATGCGGACGCGCCTCAGCCCCTCGCCAAGGATGACGAAGGGAGCGGCGACTCTTCGGTGAGTATTCACTGTTTAATACCGAGGGGGCGCGGTCGGCGGCGTGTGACGTCACTGATCGTTCTGTATACAAACCTACAAGTACTGCACGGTTCACACGCGTTCGAGTCCACTGCGCCCCTTTATAACACGTTACTTTTATAACAGAATACATCGCGTTAATTTTAACACGTTAAAAACTATATCGTGCTAAATGCAGTCATTATATGGGTTGTTTCGCCGGAACGTATTAATTAACGATGTTTCCACAAAAATAAACTTTAATAAAAGAAATTTTCGCCTAATTAGGTATCATTTGTTTATATTTACATTATATTTAAGCATTTAAAGATTATTTAATGTTATTTAATACCCGTCTTACTGTAAACAAAATAGTATTGTGGAAGTAATGTAATGAATTAATATAACTTTATATGCCGGGATGGGATGTCTCTAAATAAACAGATTAGAACTGCCAATGATTTAACTTGTTGTGTTGTGTTAATTTATTGATTTCATTAATTATTTAAATACATGATTACTTTTTATAAACAGTTTTAGTAATTTAATTAAAGTTTTAATTATAAGCATCTCTTATAGCATTTTATGTATTCAGACTTTATATTTCATTGCACATTTAAAAAAAAAAAAGAAATAATATTTAAAAAGTCGGTATATTAGTTTGAACTCACGGCGTCTTTATACCGAGATTAATTGGCGATCTTTGACTTCGCTTAGTCTTTGCTCAAGAAATAAGTTCGTTATTGACAAGAAACTAGATGTATAATAGGAATTTGGATATAGCTCAAGTATTCATAGAGCCAAGTTGAGAAAATTGGTAACTACAATACTCTTTAATATTGATTAATTAAAATAATTTGTAAAGTTTGAGTAAAGGCTAAGAAAAATCTAAGTAGCGTTTATAAATCTCTGTAAAGATAAAAGCAAGATAAAGTTTCTTTGAATATTTATCAACGATAGTAGGTACCTATCAGTGACGTGCATAGGGTATTTAGACAGGGTAGGCAGAATTCGCGTAATTAATCTGAATACTATATACTATGTTAGTAAATATTATATTGCTTTCATAGAAAAGTTAGGTGGTGTGAATATAGAATAAATTTTAATATAAATGGTTCCTTTTTTTGTTTAACTTCAAGGAATTTAGTCAAGACTTATTTATCGTCAGGGCATGCAGTGTTTCCATGCATCTATGGAATGAACGCTACTGGTACCTATATCTTATAGTAGCCCGGTTTGTGACATGACAGAGGTTAGTGGAGCGGGGTGACCCTGCTCCATCTTAAATACCGTGAGAAGACAAAGGGAAGCAATGCATTCTTCCCACAGGGCTTAAAGAATGCAGTGCACGGCGGGGCTGTGAGGCGATTGATTACAGGACCCACAGTTGGGTCTCGAATTAGTGCAGATGAGTTCAACTTGGGGTTGCTAGCCCGTAAAAATCCGGCAGACCCCGGCTACAATTCCCATGTGTAGCTAGGATGATCCAATAAGAATTTTCCTCAAGTTAAAAATTAGATTTATAGTAGTGTTATTGCCAGAACATAATATTAAAATATCAGAATATTATAATAAAATAGATTTTATAACATCGCAGACTAATTTTACCGTGCTAGTCGTGTGTTAATTTTTTATTTTAACACTGGCTCGACATAGTGACTACAGAGTACCTGATGGTAAGTACAGTGTAGTCCAAAACCGAAAGCGACTATCAAAGGATGAAAATCCATTGATAGTCTACATCATCATGTCGGCCCACATATACCACGACTGAAGGTCTCTAGGTATATGAGCTACTGGATATGCACAAGCTAATCCCGAAACGCGACAAGCCGAAACTGGTCACTGTGACGGGCTTTACACCCATGTACTGTGGTCGCGATCCAGACGGGCACCGACGCCCTACCACCTCGCTGCTGCTCGTTTAGCACCACCCGGCGGTCACGGGGTCTACGGACGCGAGCAGCTTCGACTCCCAAAAACAATTTTGCACACGCATTCAATATGGTTTGCTTTTTTATCATAAATCGGTTTAGATACCACCAACGTCTGATAATAATCATGATGCAATTTAAAATGTGGCTACAACTATCAGTAGTAAATAAAAACCTATACATAGCCGCTGTGATGTGCTTGCAGAAATATCGGTGGGAAAACGTTCGCCGGAAGAGCATTCCACAGCTCAACGTGTCGGCAAAAGTTAGAATTAGAGTTTTTTTAGACTTAGCCCTGACTCAGTAAACCCGCGTTTATGGAAGAGTAGAACAGGGTTAAATAATTCTTCAGAACGCTCGTCAAACTTCATTTCACACTCTATTGTCAAGCGCGCAACT
Organism: Automeris io; assembly: GCA_036320925.1. Classification (NCBI taxonomy): domain Eukaryota; kingdom Metazoa; phylum Arthropoda; class Insecta; order Lepidoptera; family Saturniidae; genus Automeris; species Automeris io. Next base: position 5,101,376 of record JAUDJH010000029.1, on the reverse strand, counting down.
ACTAAACTCGCGTCGCTTAGGATGTTTTACCTGAAAAGGTCTAGTGGGTAGGTAGTTCGTGGGCGGTTTAGTCGGCCGGGTGCCTTCGTGTCCGCTCAGCTGAGTCAAATGAACAAAAATGTTCGATTCATTCACCGATTGAACAAAAGGCACTTCTTTTATATCATTAGCTTGAGTGCCCCGATGTTGCTTACTACAAATTTCTCATCTTACCCAATGGGGGGTTGATTTTCCAAAAATATCAAAGCATACACGCACACAGAATTTCAGCACTCAAGTGTAAAAACCGTCATAGTGATTCACTTGGCCTGACGCGCTTCGGAATTAGCTCGTGTATATCCAGTTGTTAATATACCCAGAGACCTTCCGTCGTGGTATATGTGGGCCGGCATAGCGACTTTTGTCCCTTGGCAGCCGTTGTCTTTTTTGGACTACATTGTACTTCTCATCAGGTGCAATGTAGTCACTTTACCGAGGCGAGAGTAAAAAAAAAATAAACTGATATAAAACGCTATATAGCGTTAAGCTGTACTTTTTTCTTGTTCGGAAGCATTATCCAGTTTGAACACCTGTCAAATTAAAATCACCATTAAGTCCAATTTTATTGCTTCAAGTAAATCGCGTTTTATACAAGCTTAAACTAGATTTCATTTGTTATTGCCAGCCCCCCCCCCCTTTAAGTTGTATTTTGAAAGTAAGATTTACTAGAATCAAATTTTTGAGATATACTCATATTTTCCTCCGTGTTTCCTCATCGAATTCAGTTCCAGTTGACTCAATATAAATATTTTGTACCACAATCATTGATGTAAAGACGTATTTCGAGAAACTGAGTTGATAACTACTTTTTATAGTTTACATCGTTTTTACCTAATTAATCAGGACATACAGGCTCATTTTATAAACGAGAGAGATATTCAGCATTCGGTTCTAATATGTATAAACAGTGATATTTTAATATTTCCATGAAAACAAAGTAAATTATAGTCAATATATTTAGGAACAATAACACACATGAATGAATGAATAATATTTATTTATTAAATAGCTATTTCGCCTGTCCTAAGCCAGGATAACGTGCGAAGGGAAAACAAATCAATACCTATTTACCTTAAATTACGTAAAAAGAACCTCATTTATGTACCAATTAATCGCGCGTCACACGCGCTGTGGTGTCCACACTTTTTACGGGTCAATTCTCATTTGTTCACCGATTTTTCTTTATGATTTATTGGGGAACATAGTTTTACCTTTACCATTATGAGAGTTTAGAGATAGGTATGGCTAAAATATTTTTTCTATGTTTGAGGGAAGAGAGTGACCATAAATTACGTACATTTTCTCATAAACCAGTCAGCTTTAATAAAAATTGATTGCACCAAGCGCTTATAACTATTTTTTAACTTAGAGAATTTGTATGTAATATTTTACATCTATCGCGTTTCTTTTTTAACACTACTGAATAGTTAGCGTTTTCAAGTTACACCTCTCTCCCACGAGGGTACAGCCATTCATCCAGAGACGTTCGCTGACGTCCTAAACTTTAGCTGATTCACTGAAGCATATAGTTGATACTTGTATCCATATCGTTGATTCCATTAATATAAATTTCGTTTTTTTTTTTAATATTGCTCACATTAAGTATTCTCAGCGTCTTGAGTAGTGATGAAAATGCCCGGGAATTTTCCCAAAGTGCCCAGCACTTTCGCGAACATTTCGTAAATTCCCGGGAATATTCCAAAACAAGTTTTGGGCACTTTGGGAAAATTCCCGGGCATTTTCATCACTAGTCTTGAGCTTAGGACTCCTACATTCTATCTCATTACCTCAACAACTGTAAATAGATCCGTATCTCTAAAGATCGACCAAAACTTTAGTCAATGTTTACTACCCACGCGAGGGTCGCTCCGATCTTGGCTTAGATTGCAATGAAACCTTCAGACATGTATACTGATAAAACGCTTATATACGAAATTGTTTAATTTTGTTAGAATGTTATCCCTAACTTTTGGCCACTCTTTTCATGATAGCAAAGAGTATCAAAACTGATTTAAAAAAACCAGTACAATGTCTTAATAAGTAACCAAGGATTATCCCAACGAAAATCCCAAAAATTCCTAGGTTTTTCTGAAAAAGCTATGTCTATCTAGACAAAGAGGTGCCAATTGCCAAAACAAAACATAAAGCATTTACGAAACGTTATATTTCTCGTAAATATACAATTTTTTTCTTTTTATCTCAACTTTTTTGCGCCTATACATAAAACATTTCCCTATGTTGTGCTAGAAAGAGAAAAAAAATCGTAAATGCACAAGAAGGAAAATGACAGATGAATGATGATGTTTTACACTCATGTTTTTTGTGTATAAACAACATGCATATGAAAGGAACAAGCCTTTAGCTGATGCATTTACTGGATATAAGAATATTTAATAAATGATTTATTTATCTTATTTCAGGATATGGGACTGTCGTATACAGAAAAGGATATTGTGAGTTGTACGAGTGATTCGAATGACGCAGTTTCGCAGTCCAATGAAGATGGACGTAGCCAATCACCTAACACAAGTACAGATGATACTAAATCACAAAAACAAAAGAAGACACCCAGACCTTTACCACAACTGATACCGCTGAATTGTTCCACGCCAAATCAAAAACCATCCACTGGTGAACCACCAGCCAAGAAATTCAAAGGATCACCAACTTCAGAAGCAATGGATGCACATTTCAGCAATAAAATGGAATATTTGCAAACTGAAGTCACGTCTTTACCCGCAAGCAATGGACCATTATATTTAAAAGACCCTGCGGTTCGTAAGAAAAATGAATCATTTTTCGACAAACTTAAAGAGAGATTATTAACAGAAACTGGTGAGGATGGATCGTTAATTTGCAAGAATTGCGGTTTTGAGAGTAAATGTTTATCTGAACATTCCGTTCATGAGAAAACTTGCGCTCCATTAGCGAATCGGACTGCTTTAAATACATTACTGCCTAGTTCAAGTTCGACACGGTGCCAAAACTGTAGACATCGGTGTAAATCTAGTGCCGATCTATACATTCATATGCAAACGTGTAAAAGAAGTGAAAAGATTGAAGACGAGAGGTATGGTGAAACTCAAAAACAAGTTAATGAAGAAGAAATAAAACTCGACACAGGAGTAGAGCCACATCCAATGGAAAATGTAGTGTTCGTTTGGAATAAAATACATCCTGAACAGAATAAGTTTGATACTCCATTAGACATAAGTATAAATGACGATTCAACTTTACCGGAGCATGTTAGAAATTACGAATGTGAAACTGTCGATGAAAACGAAAGCATGAACTTATCGCCAAGTCAAGCTGTTGGTAAAAACGTTTTCAAATGTCCACATTGTCAATTCTGGGCTTCGACTGCAAGCCGATTTCACGTTCATATTGTTGGCCATTTAAATAAGAAACCATTTGAATGTTCCTTATGTAAATATAAATCGAATTGGCGATGGGACATTACAAAACATATTAAACTGAAATCAGCAAGAGATCCAGAGCATAATGAAGCTAAAGTTTTAATGACTGACGAGACTGGTAGACGAAACTATAGCAAGTACAATAAATTTTTAGCAATGCCAGTGTTGAACGAAAATGGTGAAAGTGAATTTCATTATATAGATCCCAATACAGCTGTCGACGCTTCAATGGAAGTAGATGACCCCTTTAACGACATCATAGATGTATCAAACACATCTTATGAAAATCAGCCATTAAACCTTCAAACTCAACTTGAAATTAACTCGGAGGCAGTGGACTTAAGAGATCAAGATGGCAAAAAAATTAAAAAAACATTATGGAAATGCAAGAAATGCAATTACAAGTAAGTATATTATAAATGCTTTTGGTTATGTCGATCTGTATAATATTCAAAATCAGTTAAATTAATGACAAGATTTTGTCCCTGAACTTGTCACTACTTATTTAAGTAGTTTCTTTGTAATCTTGTTTCGTTATTCTATGCAATGTAAAAAATTAAATACAAAAAGGCCCTACATCGAGAAAATCACGCACGAAAGCTTTACAATCTTTAGTCCGCAATATTAAATTAAAATAATGTTCACTTGGTTGTTGATAACTTTCAGAGATTCATCAAAGGAAGCATTATTAGAACACGTACGTGAACACGCCAGGATTGAGAACGGCCATGAAGATCCAAAGAATCTTAGCAAAAAACCAGAGAATACATTAGATCCCTCAGACTTGGCTTACAGATGCGGCCACTGCAATCAACTGTCTAACTGGAAACATGTTATTCAGGTAACTGTTTTGAATTAGTTAACAAGATCCTAATTTTATTGGTCTTCAGCTAAACACAATTATTGATATATCAGTTGAAGTTACAAGATATCATAACAGATTCTATATAATAATTTTTTCAAAAGCATAATATTCAAGAACTAAAAATTTAAGAATCATTAATAATAAAAAAAAAATAAGTTTTAGTTGTAAATAACACAACATTTGGTAATATTTCAAAGTATGTAGTAACCTTTGTTAAACGTTTTAAACTCACCTTTTCCCCTTTTGTGTAACGTTTCTTTATGCTAATGTATCCAGTAAATTGAAATTCAAATTTCAACCTACTCTTATATTTCATTTCAGCGCCACTGCCGATTGAAGCACGACGGAATAATAAAGGTTATCACAACTGTCAAGCCAAAACCAGATATGACTACACTATCAATGAACGAGATATCTGGCGAAATGTGTACCAAATGCCCCTACAGAACAAACGACAAAAAGGCGCTTTCGATGCACCTCCTCCAGCATCAACCTTCAACCAATTCTATATTTAAATGCTTCTTTTGTCCCTTCTTCGTTAAAGATGAGAACGATTTGATACAACACCTCCAACTTCACGGAGTAAATGATCCAGAAGACTACATATGCAAATCCGTGTCCTGCGCACCCTCTTTGCCAGAGGTTCAACCAACTTTAAATCCAACCATTCCTTGTTCTACAAAACGCCATAAATGCACAGAGTGCCCGTATGAGACGAACAGTAAATCCCAATTTATGTATCATGAGCAGTTTCATAGAATCTCAGCAGATACGCCGTATAAATGTCCTGAATGCAATTACAGTGTTTCGAAGAGACATTTACTTCACCAACATCTGAGAGTGCATGGTATCATTCCAAAGAAATCTGAATCAGAGGCAGATTTAGAATCGATGTATTTGTATCCGAAGTCCGAAGGCGCAACGGAGATATCCAGTGTCAACCTTGATGAAACGCCATATGTTTGGGTGTCGGCGAAGAACGAATTTCATAAAATGTACAAATGCCGTTACTGTTCGTATGTAAATTCACAGAAATGTAAGTTACCAAATCACGAGAAAATTCATTTCTACTTATTCGAAAACGCTGATATAACTATTTACAAATGCTTGGAATGTAAATTTACCTGTGATACTGCTGTTAAGTTAGCCGAACACTCTAAAACTCATGGTGAAATATATGGGAGAATATACTGCCCAGTAGAAGAAGATGTCCCCGACGAAGAACAAATAGCCAAGTTACGAAAAGTGATTGAACTTGAGAAATCGGGTAATACAGATCCTTTACCAACCGGTGATGATGATATTAAAGTTGAAAGTAGGGAATTAAAAATATTACATTTTTGTCAGAAATGTCCAGCAAGGTACTTTACTGAAAGCGAATTAAAGGTTCATGAAAAATTCCACGATCTTACGTTATCGTATAAATGTAAAATTTGCCAATTTTCTGTTCCCGAGGAAGACGAGTTAGCAATACACATGGTTATTCATTCGGACGAATATCATACCAAAACGAAAATGCTAAAGTTCATACACAACGTGCACTCTATGTATAAGGAACCAAAGCTGGAATCATTTCATTGCCCTGATACCTCACTGGTTACGTGGATAGCAAAGCCAGTAAAAGTCAGTGAGAATATAGAAGCACCTGTTAAGAAAGCTAGTGATTCAAAGCAAGCTAATAAACAATTTCGATGTAAGGAATGTCCAGCAAAGTTTTTCAAAAGTTCTGCGCTTAACTATCACATGAGCTTACACGGAGGAGACGGTGATCATAAATGCAAGAAATGTACTTACGCGGTTAAAAATGTCGGAAATCTAGCAAAACACGAACTTTTACATGAAATTGAAAACAAACCGAGCAACTGTGATTATGAATCTAACGAAGACGTAGATTATAAAAACATCCCTCTATCGGGAACGGATTTATTTCAAAGAAAAACTGAAGCTCAAAAGAGGGTTTTGACTGACAAAGACAAACTGGTTAAGCCAAATGACCATTTCCCGCCTGTGCTCCAAGCTGATCCCCAATTCGGGTTCTTGATGCACGGAAACCCCGAGTTTATATACCCGACATATTTGAAAAATGGACGTCAAAAAGAAAAGCGATACAAATGCCATAAATGCCCATCTGCGTTTGAGAAACGGGAACAATACAAAATCCATCTATCATTACATGGATCCAAACAGAGATATAAGTGCGAACTTTGCGATTACTCTGTAAAATATTACGCGAACTACGTCCAGCATATGAGAAAGCATCAAATGAACGACGATGCTCAAGCTGAACGTAGAAAAAGTAATAGCGGTTTAATGGAGACTGACGGACAAGAAGACGTTAAACCAGAAGAATGTGGAGAGCGAGTAAAACTAGCTATAAAGACCATGCCAAAAGGTGTTCTGAAAACGGACTTCCAGCAATTTTCAATAAGGGATCAGCAAACCCTGAGGCTATTGCAGCGTAGACGGTCGATGGCAAATGCGGGAATGGATGTTACCAATAAGGAATCATCACCCACGAAGGAGAGAAAACTACATATGTGTATACTATGTCCCTATACGAACCAACGGCAAGATGCATTGGGCAACCATTACAAGAGGCACGACGATGGCGATACGCTAAGCAGCGGAAACCACAAGTGTTCGTACTGTGACTTAGTTGTAGTTCAATCACATTTCTTAAGGGAACATTTGAAAACTCATTTCAATTACCATAAAACTCATACCCCTGAATGTTTCGTTGCAAATGAAGAAGTCAGTTTCACTATAAAGCAACTTGACGATGAAGCAAATTGCACTGATCTCAAATTAGACTTCCTACACAATAACAAGTGCAATGACGACAAAGTATATGTTAAAATTAAAACAGGAGAATTGTTAGTAGAATAAGTTATTTACTCAAATATATGTAAGTATATATTATAGTGCAGTTCTAGTGTAAGCCAAAAAGCTAAATATATTGTTACTCACCAAAGCATAGCTTGCCATACTAGATTAGCAATATTGATTATTACAGACACGTCATTGATGATTCCATTTTAAAGTGGAGATACTAAGCTTCTAATGTTAGGTCTACAAGTTTGGCGCTTGCCGCAAACGCCAAATCTTCACAGACACTTGGCAAAACTTGGCGATCCATCCACACACTAGCGGATGCGTCAGTGGCTTTTAGAGGCGCAAGCGGGGGGGACGCCGTGATAGCGTCAGCACTAAACTATTAGTCTAACCTTTTTTTTTACCTCAACAAGTTCTCACAAATTAGAATGCGTTAATAAGACGTTTTGTTTTTGGTTTATATATTTTTGCCGGCATTTACGGCCAGTCCGAACTGTAGTCGATTTTTTGGCCCAAATCAAATATTTGTCGCAAGCGCTTGCGGAGCGTCTACATGATTGTGCGGACTCAGTATCGCTTGTGCACTGAAGGCAGTCAGAGACGTGGGTTGAAAATGAGTAACTACTTTTATTTTTTGACATTTTTCCTTATTTTTATAAAATAGATAAGTTAGAGCTGACACTATCGCGACGTTCGCCATGCTTGCGCCTCTGAAAGACTTTTTTTTGTTAACCCGGTGGAAATCCCTACGGACCGTCAGGGGAAGTGGTGAGAGCCACCTCCCCCAGTGGGGCGGACCTGCCCCGACTAAAACCAACGGGGTGCCAGCACTGCCCTCTCTTCGCCTTCGCCGAGCCTGGGAATCCGAATACTTCCGATGGCTCGGCGGGGCCTCTGAAAGACTCTGACACACTCGTTCCAGTCCGATGCAACCTTGAGTTTCTTTTCAAAGTAGTTGTTTCTGAAACGCTAGTAGATCACCATAAATTCGTTTCTCAGATTGGTCGCCCAAGTCGAGGTCGTGCCCATAGAAGCACCCTTATGCTGCCACCCAACCCATATATCGCTGTCTAAGCACCTTCAGTGTTCACCCTCTCAATCCCGGTGTAGTTATAGAGGTCTTTCCCGGTCATAAATAAAATGTCTCGCTAAAAAAATAATGACGCACTCGTATGCGTGTAGATGGTTCGCCTTTAGCCAAGCGTTTGTGAAGGTTTGGCGTTTGCGGCTAGCGCCAATCGTGTAGATCCAGCATAACACTTATAAACTAACAAGCAACTAATATTAATTTATTTACATTAACATTATAAAATGTATAGACGTTTAAAGAGCTGAAAGAGTTTCGAATTGCATGGATCAGCAAACTAATTATCGTACAACATGAAGGAATTACATATAAAATTATGTAACCATGTTATGATTTGAGTGAAATGCTTATGTTTCATATTTAAAAATCGCTATTCAAGCTATTATGCCGAATAAGTAATACCTTCAATATTTTTTTTTAATCTTCAATTTATTTTATAATGAGTAAGTTTATTAGCAATATTAGAGAAAATTAACAATCGCTATTTTTTCCGTTTTACAACAAATGCTGTTTCGAAAAGATATCTCAAGTTGACGCATTATACACCGAATACGGTACCCTGTTATTTCTAAATCAGAAAACTAGATCGACATCATGCAAATTCTTCGATATATGCACATACCAAATCAGGTATAGTCCTTTGACCTGAGATTTTAGATTCCTTAACGGTCGCCCAGTTGCATGATTCTGAATAATTTAAATGTTTAAATAATTTTACATTGGAAAAATAGCAAATAATCATGTGGAAACTTTTATGACAATACTAGAGATGTAAAAAGCGTAAAATCACTGGAGATTTAACAGTGAAAATGAAAATCACGCGGTACACAATCGAGATAGAACTATGACCACACTACGCCTGTGAAAAAAATAAAACTAACAACAGGTACGCCGTACGACCCTATTATAAATTATCACACTCGTAGATGATTCGTTTTCTCCTGAGAATATTATAAACCCAAAAAAATTACTTTGACCAAATTAACTAATATTGCCCTTTTGCGTTAAAGATGACGACAGATCTGTTAAACCTAGCATGACTCTAAAATCTCAAAGCTTTGGTTCTGTGACTGATATAGGATTTGTGTTGAGCTGGATTATGTATAATCGATAGTGTCCGACCGAAAGGTTTTGCTTTTTTTTTCGGCGAACTTTGGTCATAAAGACACATTCGCTAAAACTTTCAAATAGGCCGAAATTTTATTAAAAAGCCTAAAGGTGTCTGGCAAGCGTCAAACTAAGACTGGTTTTATTGTGATTGTTAAATTATTTTTATTAAGTATCCGATTATAGGTCGATATTCGAATCCGATTAATCGGCTGTTGTCACAAGCTTCAGCTAAAACTGAAGCCAGAACTTTGGAAATACTAAATAGTTCAGTTCATTATTGACTAAAATGAATAATATAACGATTTCTTTTTAAATGTTTAAATGTAAGGTTTATCTTGAGTATATAAACAATGTCAAGAGAATATTAAAATGGCCTCGCAACTGATCAAGAGTTAACTGCGATTGGACACTAATAATCGATTAAAATCGATGTTGCAATGAAAACACCGATTTTATTATGTACGTTATTCCTATTTTTTGCAATTGATTAATCAATTTTAAATTTATATAAATGTATCGAGAACACCTACACAGTGTTTTTGCTCTTCTCAGAATATAATTTAAGTTATTATAACAAAAATAAAAATTATGCTTAAGTATTTTCACCAATTTACTAGATAAAGTTCATTGAACTGATAAATCAGTCATATTATGGTCCAATATCCAATAAAGTTTCTATTCACAAATAGACAATAATTTGTATTTTTATATGCAAATATTATGTGTGTTAATATTTATATTACAGAAAATAATACTTCTAAATAGTAATATCTAGTTATTGTGTAAAGTATACGTGTAAAGTAATCCCGGATAAGGGAAGGCGAGTGCCAAATTCTAGGGGCGGCAGACTAGCTCATCACCCAGCGTACCTCTTGAATAACATATGAAACAAGTGGTTCAACCTCTCCATAAATAACTGGGTTTAAAGTACATTCTTTGTTAGGACGTTTCAAAGTCAAATCAAAAGTCCCATAAGATATTCAGTTATGCAAGATCAAAGATAGTTTTTTGTGAATATTACGCTTCCTTTGCGACAAATTATATTAACATTTTTACAAAGTTGTAGACTACAAAATATAAAAAAATTGCTGTGATTTTTTTTAATTGATTAATCCATATAATCGATAAACAAAGGTAACAGGGATGGCCTTTACTAGCTGCAGCCATAAGCTTTTGCTCCGCCTCAAAAAGTTTCACGACTTAGGTGACTGATGGTAAGCAATTCCGTTTACAGGCTTCACAAAAATGACCCTTTCGTAGCCTAAGGTGTCGTAACGATATCTTATGAGACTATACGAAGAGATATATACGAATTTTCAGCATAATATTTATGGAGAAGTTAGCCCATATTTTTATATATGTTATTCAGTGGCTACATAGGGTAACAAGCTGTTCTGACGCCCCTAGAACTTGACTCCTGGACATGGGCCTCGGTTTCCTCCCCCTAAAGGGTCTGAAAACTATATGATACATATTATTTTAACACAGCTTATCAGTCGAATTACAATTTTTTTTTAAGTACATTTTATCATTTTATTCGTTAAACTGTTTTATAATAAGACACATTAGATTTTATTTTTAAATTACAATATCGTCACCATTTTGACGACTACGTTAACGGCGAACGACACAAATGAGATAGCATTAAGACTAACTCTGCTTAGCTCAATTCAGTTTTTGTCAATATAAAATGAAAACACTTCAGAAATCATACTGAATTGAGCTGATTGAATGTGATTAGTACCTTACTCAGTGATAAGAACTACCTTTAATCACCTTACTCTTTCTCAATTCGTCATTTACGTAGACGAGATATGTATGGGCATGTTTGTAGAATTGATTATTTAAGCAAATAATGATTTGTTTAATATTTAATATTAAAGTCTTGTATTGCTGTAGTTTACAGCGTCTATATTCCAGAAAAATAAATCAAATTGGCAGCAAAATTGTATTATATTTTTGAAATAACTAAATATTTACCTATTTTGTAAGTGTACGTTATGTTAGTAAAATATATTAAGTAATTCTGTATGTGCATAAAAATGTCAAATATAGGTCAACGACCTCGTGTTATAGCCAAAATAAATTTAGACCCGCCAGATATATATTTAAGTATTTTTAAACAATTGTAATATTGTGCTAGTTTTCTAAAAAGCAATATTGTATAAAAGAGCACATTCCTGCTACGTATAACTTATTAATAAACGTGATATGAAATGAATTTAGTAGTTTTAATATTCGCTGTTTTTAAGTATTAACTGTTTAAAATAACACTGCCTCACACTGAAATGTATTCATGTCGTAGGTGGATTGCAATCCTAATTTCCATATACGTAAACATCCAGACACGGAATAATTTTAAATATATCTGACAACAAAAAAACAACTAACTATCTTACCACTACACAGAATAGGGATGGCAGTTATTTGCAAAAGTATTTATTTCTAAATTAATTATAACAAAAAAATCGAGTTTGTATTTACAATACACGTCCATTTTATAGAAAACAATAAAAGGCACTATCATAACCGATCTGTTATCATTATAAACCTGGTCAGGAGCAGGTCTCCAAACATCTGGAGCTTCACGGAAACGTTATGCTGTAGGCTGTACCAAGCGGAAGAGCAAAACCCGATAGATGGTGCTAGTTTCCCAAAAGAATTGGAGTCATAGAGAAGTAAAAACAGGAAATTACTTAGTTCAGAGAACTCAATTACCATCGTATTTACAATCATACCACATGCCTAAGTATCAGACATAAAAGAAGACAATAAGTGAAAAAAATATTTTTGTTGAGTATATTCAAGAAACTGTGATTAATTTAATAGCTTTTATCAAAACAAAAAACGAATGACAATTTGCAAAGGTGAAATCATTCACTGGATCGATTCAGCAGTACATATCGATTTAAAATATCGATATTTATAGCCTTAAAAATCTATTCTGGTATTAATAAATTGATGCGACGAAATACACTCAGCAAGGCAATATCACAGCGCAGTTTAAAAGACTCAAGTCATTTATTTATGCTTACCCCGAAAAATATACATAAAACGTGATATTTTATTTATTAAAATTAAATCCATTTCGAACTCCAATACATCAACATAAAAAAACATTATAAAACAATCGGCTTTGTAATGAATTGTAACAAAATCTTATTATAACTTGTAGTCTATTATTTATACTTGCAATGAAATACTATTTATTATAACTAAACACAGAACATAATTGTAAAGACCACCATAATAACTCGCTTCGGTCTGTCGCGTTTCGAGACTAGCTTCTGTAGATCTAGTTATTTCTATACCTATATATCTTCTGTCAAGGTATATGTGGGCCGCCATAGCAATTAAGACTATTAACGGATTTTCATTCCTTGTTGGTCTTTGCCGTTCTTGGACTAGACAGTACTTACCGTCAGGTGCAATGTAGCCACTTTGTCGACCCAGTATAAAAAAAAATCTGCCACCTTTTAAACTTTTAGATAGAATTCGTTTCCTAATAAGTTCAAATTTTTTTATATTAAATTTTATCTTCAGTCAAAAATTGACCCAGAAACCAAATTATTCGCTTCTACTATTATCAACATAACAAATTATTATCTTATCACTTCACTAAGTATTGCCTGTGGCTTTGTCGACATACTGTTCACTTTATAATTTCACTTGACCAGCTGTGTTAAACTGCGCACGCACGTTGGGCACGACGTATAAACACAAAGTGAATACTGCCACTAATGTATCTCTGCCTACTCCGAAAGGGGTTTAGCGTAAAGATATATTATCTTACATGACCTATAAAATTCTTAGCATATAATTCCTATTTTGGCATTCACTGCCAGAATCAAAATCGTATCTTGAACATCCAATGAAGTCATACTCTTCATCCTTTTCAATTGATTTTGTACATACGTGACGTACGGATTTGATAATAAAGGCTCGCGATAACCAATATACACAAGTGGAGAAACTTTTTTTTTTATAATTTATAGACGAACGCTTGACCTCAATCACACCTGGTGGAAGGTGAAGATGAATTCGATGATGAAACGCGATCGCTTAGCAAATGCTTATTCACTGTTCACTTAAAGACTCCCAGGTCATAAGATCGCGGAAATATGGCCTCTGGAAGCATATTCCACTCCTTAGCCTTTCGCATGATGAATGTCGAAGCGAATCTTTTCGTGCGAATATAAGGAACATCCACCACATACGGATGGTATCCGACACGATGCCTAGTGGTTTTGTGGTGGAATGGGGCTGGCGGAATCAAAGAATGTAGTTCTGAGAACACTCTCCACCGTGCCACCGGTAAAAGACCGAGAGGCAGGCAACTCTACGTCGATGCTCTGCATTTTAATTTTTGTCAAAGAGTACTATCACTAGGACCATATCAGGTTGGTACCCGACATAGGAATGGTTTCCTATATGGTGGCTGTTCGTTATATCCGCACAAAAAAAAAACTTCAACATTCATCATGAGAACAGCTAAGGAGTGGAATATGCTTCCAGTTACATTTCCACATTGTTATGACTTGGAAGCTTTACAGATAATAATTAATAGACATTTGTTGGAAGGATGCGGCACTTCGTCAAACTCATCTTCACCTTCTCCCAGGTGTGATTGTAGTCTATTTATTTAATTGTACATATACCTAGAAGCCTTCAGTCATAGTATATAAAAGATGGGATATTGACAACAATTATATAGTTATACCTTGATGGATTCCTGACTTTGTTCGACTAATATACACTTACCATCAGCTCTCTTGTGGTCACTTTATTATGCCAGTATAACAAATAGGCCTGGATAACATTTTGGTGTCTGCATGTCTTGTAAAAATTTATTTGCTTGGCACCGGCAGTGCTAATTTAGACTCTTTGGCTTGTCGCGGGCCATTCTTGATATTATCGGTAAATTATAAATTGTTACTGTGGTGCGGCTAGCAGTTGGCCGCTATTTTGTACACAGCCCCACTGTAGTGTCACCGGAAGGCATAGTGTTAATATAAAGCTACTATCAAAAACTGTAATTGACCAAACTGTAATAATTTAAGGAAAACAAAACTTATGTCCTATCAAATAAAATTCAGCAGTTTTAAAAATTATTATTTCATAAAATTTATCAGGGGTTGATTATAGATTTTTATCAAATATCTTTCACCTATTTCAAAATTAAACAGAATTCTAATTGAGTTCTAGTTTTCCATAATACATATCAGTTTTTTAAATAAAAAATAAGGTTAACTTAAGCATTAATTTATTAATGTTACACTAAAATCACTCCATTTTAGGACATGATTCAAAAGACATCAAATAATTAATGCATTTTTAAATAAAAACAAAATACCATATCATACTCGAGTTAAAATTACTGATACAATAATGTATGGTGCCCAATTGTAAGGAGCTCTATTACTATGAAGGATAAATGCAGTCTTAACAGAACTTCCAGCGGTTTCCGCATTCATTGCACAGGACAAAAGTTGTCATTGGCTCATCGGAACTTCTTGTTTGTAGTTGATTGTATGTGCAGTTCTTCTTTTTGCACTTGCCACATTTAAGCATCTCTGTCTTTGTGCCTTGTACTGTGGCAAGTTGAGCATCATCTATCGCTTCCTTAATGAATTTCTCCCTCAATTTCTTCATCTCATCACTGGCCATCTCATCTGGAGTCATCTTAGCGAGTTGAGAAGCAGAAATAACTCCATTTAAAAAATTTGTCCTCAGCGTGGGGTTTTTAGCATCTTTTAAATTTGCAACCCTTGATCGAACTCTGTTCTTGTATCTCATATCTGTGTTTTTAAACTCAGCATAGATGCACTCTTCAAGTTCCTCAGCCAGCTCTTCAAGGCTGCCGCAGGAGTTGGATGTTTCTCCTGTAACCATCAGAGCTTGGGTAAGGAGTTCCCGGCATTTCAGCCTAACAGCATTCGTGGTGTTTGAAGGAGGAAAGGATGCTGGTAATTTTTTATCTTTCTCCTTATCTCCTTTGCTTTCTTTATCTTTTCCTTCCTTTTTAGATTTGGACGAAGTGCCATTATCCTTTGAAGGCGTGTTAGGCGTCGATAGAAACTTTTTCCAATTCTTAATAAGTGTTTTACATAAAGATATAACTTCCTCATCTTTACTAGACTTTCTTAGGGCGTTTACAGTCATACCTATTCGCGTTTTGGTCAGAACGTCCAAATTGACAGCCATGGTTTGAAGACCTTTCAACAGCTCTAGAGCTTCTTCTTGCCCCTGAAATGAATAAATGCACCATTAATTATTTGGATTTTAAACCTAATTCCCCGGCTAAAATTGTTGCAGTTTATAAAATGAAAAAATATATTGCAGAATATAATTTTATAGACATACGTGTATATAAACAAACAATCTCAATGAAAATTTTCGACTAACGCGCGGATGGCGGGTAATCTTTCACATTTCTGTACGGAAACCTACCGTGCCGTCGTCCGATGTCATTTTAGTCAATTTTTTCTGTATTTTCATCACATCCTCCTCGACGTTCATTGTTGTTATGTTTTATTCCAAGATCAACTTCCCGCGTAGATTCAGACAACAATATTAGTGAAAAATTGATAAATCGACCACCACATTAAAAATAATACTGAGTTCCATAGATAAACAAGAAATATCATAGATAAAATGTTACATTTTGTGGATTTAACATTATGTGTGTTTATGAAGCTGCTAAAACGATGCTTTTAACATAACCACTTTTAATCATTTTCAAATTGTTTAAGGACCTGTAGTTGAATATGCCAAAACTTTTGAAAATATATCCTTCCCGAAAAGAGTAAAATTTAATGTCTGGTTTTTTTATTGAGTTATTCATTTTGTCACTTATTATCCTGTTATCCGGATCAATAAACTCATAAAATGTATTTTTGACTAAATGTGTTACTAAAATAAATACATATATACACTAAAATCTCACATTCATGACATTAAACATATTTCAAACCGACAAATCGGCATCAAACACCCATGCACTGAATTTGCAGTAAGATCTAAGAGTTAACCTTAGATTATAGAGTTAACATAAATTAGGTGTTTAACGATGTATTCAACGCGAGTTGGTAATGTACGTACACAGGCATGGCGTTCGACATGTGTTAATAGGACAAGTATATTGTTACAAAATATGTCAACCTTACATGAAAGCGCACGATTGAAGGTACGGCAATATGGCGATGCATACAAACCAAAGCGCGCGGCTGATGCACATGCAACGCGCGCTCGAACCATTATTTGAGAGTGCGCGTTTGCTAAGAGCGTCGAAATTCGCAGAAGAATGTTCAACAACATGCCAAAAATTTACCGTTATTTTTTTTAATAATCCTAGTTCAAACGATAGTTTATATTCCACAGATTGATATGCTGTTTGATTTTTTTGTTTCCGATAAGCAGAACGCCTGCAATCATGGTCACCACTTTTGCTTTTTTTTTTTAAATGGGCATTAAAGTAATTTATTTTTTTCTGAAATGGATGGAGATTCCTAACTGAAAAAAATCTAAACATGGTTTTGAAATGTATATTAATATATGGTGAAAATTTCAAAGTTGTATGTCGCCAATAAAAAAATCCCCAAAATAATCGCCGCAAAAGTGCTTTCATGATTGGATGACCCCCTTAAACACAAATGTGAGTTTGAGTGTGTACGGATTTATTTGAATCTTTGGATTGAGAAGCGCGCGTTAGCAACTCTCACACTTCAAAATACCCAATGTGTACTTACAATAATAGTGGCTTTATTTTCGACATTGTTAAAGCTCCATGAAAGGTTAGATGTTTGTCATTAATAGCAAAATTGCCAAGTTTCATGACGTGATAAAACTCCATAGGAGGTGCTATTTTCGCCGCTGGTAAAAATATCTGCCCCGTAAATGCACCTATATGAAAGACAATATTTTTTATTTTAATGATTTGATTTATTTTGGCAAGGAATTATTTATTTTAGCATGGGGTAATAATTGATATTTTACAATAGCTTGACGTGTTTTTATTTATGACGTGAAACAGTTTTTTATGCTGGCAGGAAATTAGTATGTATATCCGCTTTAAAAATTCTTACTTTCCGTAAGTTAGCAACAAATTATTAAATTTGGGATAGTAATAATGTGTATATTATTTCATACATCGAAGAAAATTGCAGAAATATAAAAATAAATTGATTTATTTCAAAAGGTCACATGAGGTTTTCCACACGTGTGGAAAAATAAATATGTATAGTCAAAATAGATGGCGCTTTATTTGTTTAAAGATCAACAGTTGAACTCTTTACAAAATATATCAGAATATTGGATCTTAGGACCTTAAATTAATATTTTATAATACTTAGTAACTAACGTAGAATTCAAAATTAAAACCTTATTATTTACTGAAAATATTTTATATATTATATTATATAAATATTATATGTATATAAATTACGTGTCACGTGGTTTGTCCGCCATGGACTCCTAAACTACTTAAACGATTTTAATCAAATTTACACACCACGTGCATTTTGATCTAACTTAAAAGATAGGATAGTTTTCCTCTCAATTCATAGTCGCATTATTATTTTATTGCAATTTACTTGTTTTATCATTTGACAGTCACAATTTTCAGTTAGCTCCAAGCTATTCTAATAGATGGCGATATCTGTTGCCTGGATTGAGTAATTATCTATACTAATATTATAAAGCTGAAGAGTTTGTTTGTTTGTTTGAACGCGCTAATCTCAGGAACTACTGGTTTGAATTGAAAAATTCTTTTTGTGTTGAATAGACCATTTATCGAGGAAGGCTTTAGGCTATATAACATCACGATGCAATTATTAGGAGCGAAGAAATAATGGAAAATGAGAAAAAAACGGGCAAAATTATTCATCCTTGAGGGCTTCCATTGCGTGCGCTGCAAAAACGGTTCAAGATATCAAAAATATATGTAAGAAAGAATTATTCCTCTTGAAATGATCTAAAAAAATGTCCGCAACAGTATATGTCTATCTTTTAAGATTAAGTCACTAGAACCGTTTTTATGGTAAACAAATTTGGTCGAAATTAATGCATTATTTGTTAAGAGTTGTATCAACGTAATAATATTAATCTTTATCCAAATAAATGTGTTGTTGATTAAGAGTATTAATTGTGAACAAAACTGTCTTTGACATCACTTAATTTCAATGAACACCTTAGAAGATATTACAAAACCTTATATAGCAAAACAACGTTTGCCGGATCAGCTATGTGTTGATAAGCGCGAAACTCGAGAACGGCTGAACCGATTTGGCTGATTTCTTTTTTGTTGTGTTTGTTGAAGTCTAGGGAAGGTTATTACGGAGAGAAAAATTAAAAAAAATGTCTGAAAACGTCTAAAAACAACACTTTTCTATATTCTCATACAATTTTTTTTTAATAATATTAAAAAGTCAATTTGAACTTTAACACCATAAAGTTTAAATGTTAGTGGACGGGTCCCGGGAAGGCAAAACAATTGAGTGACGTATAAATATGAATGTCAATATTTGTCAATTTTTATACATATAGCATTAAGGCCAGGTTCCTTCAAACTATTTTCAAAAAACAACTGACAGGCCAATAAGTTTTGGCAGAATGAAATCTGACGGGGAATCTATTAACATTAAAAAACAATGTGACTTTGTTTTAGAGAAATAGGGCAGAACAAGGTCTGCCGAGACAGCTAGTATGAAGTATAAACCTATTTTATAAACGATCACAAACTAAAAGTTGTTAACTCAGTGAAGGATTTAGGCATTACGATTGATTCAAAACTTAAATTTGATTTGCATATACTGGAAATAGTATCTAAAAGTTTTAAATTACTTGGGTTCATCACACGTATTTGCAAAAGCTTCAAGCTTCCGTATACTAAAATTAGGGTATTTGAGAGCCATGTACGTCCTGTTATGGAGTATGGCTCGGTTGTATGGAATCCCAATTACGAGGTCTACAATAAACGCTTGGAGAGTGTGCAACGACGTTTTGTTTACCATCTCTCCTACGGTGATAATGTGGCGCATAAAATCTTGAGCTATCATGATAGATTGGTTTTTTATAAAATGCAATCTTTAGCTACTCGCAGGAAAATATCTGACCTAATATTTTTATTTAAAATATTCAATGGATATCTAGATTGTGCAGAACCTATCAATAATCTAAAAATTAATGCTCCATCTCGTTTGCCCCGCAAAACAGCTTTCCATTTTTTTTCTATACCCTTCTTTAAAACTAATCTTGGACAGTTTTCTACCATGCCAAGGATCTGCAGGCAGTACAACGCACTCTCGCGACTCGGTGACTTGGACCTGACTGTTTCTCTTTCAAAGTTTAGAACAGCGTGTAGAGAGTGACTGTATTTATTTTTTCTTTTTTTTTTGTGTTACTTGGAATCAGTCACAGTTTCGTTTGAAGTTGTTATTTATACATTCTACAATATTATCCTTTTGTGTTGTGTCTATGTATGTATGTATATGTTTTTTATTTTTTTTTAATTTTATTATTATTCTTTAATGCAAACTAGCTTTATATATTAATCACTGTGCATGCTGTGGTGCCCTATAATTGTGGGGCATTTATATGTTCTATTTAAGTACCATGATCCTTTTGTTTTCTTGTCTAATGTTACCCATGTTGGGCACCCTAATATGTAAAATAAAATAAAATAAACGCTATAGAAGACTGGAAGTCAACCTAATCTATTATATAAAAATAAGTCCGGTTTTCCTTCCTGACGCTATAACTCCAGAACGCACGAACCGATTTCCACGGTTTTGCATTCGTTGGAAAGGTCTCGGGCTCCGTGAGGTTTATGGCAAACAAAAATCAGGAAAAATTTCAACAGAAAAGCAGGAAAACGGGGAAAATAATTTTTCACATACAGTACCATCTCTGATACATAGCATGTACTACAAACCAATATGGTTTTGCATGGTGGTGGAACAGATCGCAGCAGTATTTTAAGTAGATGGCGCCGATGCGTTATATATTGTTTGACAGCTACTCATTGTACTCTGCTCAGTTAATTTCATGTGACATTTATTATACCCACGTTCTTTCAAACGCTAACTAAAAATAAAACGAAGCTATCTGGTGGCGAAACGAAGTTCGCCGGGTTTGCTAGTTCGTTATATGATGCTATGTTAAGCGTACTGTGGGAGTTGTTACTACAATAAATGCGTATTCACATGTATTACTTCATTTTTATATATATGTATATTACTTTATTTATTAAACTTTATTTGAGTTGTAATTACGAGTCTCATAATCTATACTAATATTATAAAGCTGAAGAGTTTGTTTGTTTATTTGTTTGTTTGAACGCGCTAATCTCAGGAACTACTGGTTCGAATTGAAAAATTCTTTTTGAGTGGAATAGACCATTTATCGAGGAAGGCTTTAGGCTATATAACATCACGATGCAATTATTAGGAGCGAAGAAATAATGGAAAATGAGAAAAAAACGGGCAAAATTATTCATCCTTGAGGGCTTCCATTGCGTGCGCTGCAAAAACGGTTCAAGATACCAAAAATATATGTATGAAAGAATTATTCCTCTTGAAATGATCTAAAAAATGTCCGCAACAGTATATGTCTATCTTTTAAGATAAAGTCACTAGAACTGTTTTTATGGTAAACAAATTTGGTCGAAATTAATGCATTATTTGTTAAGAGTTGTATCAACGTAATAATATTAATCTTTATCCAAATAAATGTGTTGTTGATTAAGAGTATTTAATTGTGAACAAAATTGTCTTTGACATCACTTAATTTCAATGAACATCTTAGAAGATATTACAATAACTTATATAGCAAAACAACGTTTGCCGGATCAGCTATAGTGTCTTGATAACCGCGAAACTCGAGAACGGCTGAACCGATTTGACTGATTTCTTTTTTGTTGTGTTTGTTGAAGTCTGGGGAAGGTTATAACAGAGAGAAGATTTTAAAAAATTATCTGAAAAAGTCTAAAAACAACACTTTTCTATATTCTCATACAAAAGATTTGTTATAAGTCAATTTGAACTTTAACACCATAGCATAAAGTTTAAATGTTAGTGGACGGGTTCCGGGAAGGCAAAACAATTATTGAGTGACGTATAAATATTAATGTCAATATTTGTCAATTTTTATACATATAGCATTAAGGCCAGGTTCCTTCAAACAATTTTCAAAAAACAGCCGACAGGCCAATAGCTATTAACATAAAAAAAAACAATGTCTCTTTGTTTTAGAGAAATAGGGCAGAACAAGGTCTGCCGGGACAGCTAGTTATATATAAATATATATATATAAATATAATATAGTTATATATAATGAATAACTTTTCTTATCTTGAATAACTTTTGACTGATTTGATTTATCAAAAATTGACTTCAGACCTTTTTGTAGAGCGTTAAATTCTTTACAAAAATAATGAATGGGTATTGCAATACAATATATCGTTCATTAGCTATAAAAATCAAAAGAAAAAAAAAACTTTTGTTCTGTGTTATTTGTATGGGAAATCGTAAAGTGCGATGCGGACAACCTAAATATTAATATTAAGGGCTCATATTTTCAGAGGCCTATTTTGGCATTAAAACGAAACTTTTGAGCGTGGTTCCAAGGAATTTTTTTTTAAACGCTCTAATATATATATATATATATATATAACTTAATTATATTTTACAACCACACGATGGCTCTTGTTTCAATCAAAATAAAGAAATATAAAATTCTCTTCTTCTACGCTCCTGCCAAAAACTAATAGCAATTTTGACATATACGGTTATTGCAAATACCCACCGCCACCTAATAACAAAATATATCTCTCGCTTTATTCTTTTTAAAGTGAGCGGAGGAAAACTAATGGATGTATTCACTACCGTTGTGAAAACGAATTCTCAAAATACTTATATGAAGTGAAATTGTGTTTGTTTTCTGCTCAAGTAACTAAAATATAGGAAAACAGGATATTTCAGCTCACTCGTTTGGATGGAACATATTATGTATACAGTATGATCCTATTCAACATAGAACAGTTCTGCATATATTGTTTTCTAAAACAATACGCTCATTATCATAGGTTAATCTGTTTAAGGTCAAAAGTGTGATCTCTAGACCTCAACGGGAGATATGATATCTATACTAATATCATAAAGCTGAAGAGTTTGTTTGTTTGTTTGTTTGTTTGAACGCGCTAATCTCAAGAACTACTGGTTCGAATTGAAAAATTCTTTTTGTGTTGAATAGACCATTTGTCGAGGAAGGCTTTAGGCTATATAACATCACGATGCAACTATTAGGAGCGAAGAAATAATGGAAAATGCGAAAAAAACGGGGAAAATTATTCATCCTTGAGGGCTTCCATTGCGTGCGCTGCGAAAACGGTTCAAGATACGAAAAATATATGTATAAAAGAATTATTCCTCTTAAAATGATCTAAAAAAATGTATCCGACAGTATATGTCTATCTTTTAAGATTAAGCCACTAGAACCGTTTTTATAGCAATAAAATTTGGTCGAAATTAATACATTATTTGTTAAGAATTGTATCAACGTAATAATATTAATCTTTATCCAAATAAATGTGTTGTTGATTAAGAGTATTTAATTGTGAACAAACTTGTCTTTGACATCACTTAATTTCAATGAACATCTTAGAAGATATTACAAAACATTATATAGAAAAACAACGTTTGCCGGATCATGTAGTAATAAAAATTGACTTTTAGCTCTCCTGAAAAGTTCCAATTTTGCATATCCAACCTTTACTGCATAAAAAAAGTACTAGAATTAAACATTAATCCCGGATTTAGGATTCACATGCTCACCTGTGAAGCGAAACATCGTGAGGACACACGGATGACATCTAAATAAGAATGTCAAGTGTAAATGCCTTGATAACGGCGATCAGCTGCGCTATTGGTCACGACATATAAGCGCAAAGGAATAAAGCCATTAATATAACTCAGTTCACAACGTTAGACATACAGCGTATGGATATATTATTATAAGTATCAGCTGTGAGCGAAAGATCTTTTTATCGCACTTCAAAAGGTGAAGTGATTAACTTTTGATATAGTGGATATTTGCTCCAGTTTTCCTGATAGCGCACGGGAAATACCCGACGCCGATGTCATTATGTTAATATATTGATAACGCGCATATAGCCCTGAGGTACAGTCATAAAAATTTGCCCAAGAATATTTTTTTTTATTATTATTTATAGACGAACGCTTGACCTCAATCACGCCTGGTGGAAGGTGAAGATGAGTTCGATGATGAAACGCGATCGCCCAGCAAATGCCTATTCACTCTTCTCTTAAAGACTACCAGGTCATAAGATCGCGGAAATATGGCCGCTGGTAGCATATTCCACTCTTTAGCCGTTCGCATGATGAATGTAGACGCGAATCTTCTCGTGTGGATATAAGGAACATCCACCACATACGGATGGTATCCGACACGATGTCTAGTGGTTTTGTGATGGTATGGGGCTGGCGGAATCAAAGAATGTAGTTCCTGGGAACACTCTCCACCTTGCAATCGGTAAAAGACCGAGAGGCAGGCAACTCTACGTCGATGCTCGATGCTCTGCATTTTAATCTGTGTCAAAGAGTCGTCACCAATAAGTCTACGAGCTTAATGTTTAGAACTATGAAATGAAATATAACTTTTTTTTTTTACACTGGCTCGACATAGTGACTACAGAGTACCTGATGGTAAGTACAGTGTAGTCCAAATACGAAAGCGACTATCAAAGGATGAAAATCCATTGATAGTCTACATCGTCATGTCGGCCCACGTATACCACGACTGAAGGTCTCTAGGTATATGAGCTACTGGATATGCACAAGCTGATCCCGAAACGCGACAAGCCGAAACTGGTCACTATGACGGGCTTTACACCCATGTACTGTGGTCGCGATCTAGACGGGCACCGACGCCCTACCACCTAGCTGCTGCTTGTTTAACACCACGCAGGAGTCACGTGTAGGGAAACTAGGGTAAAGCCTACGGACGCGAGCAGCTTCGACTCCCAAAACTTTATTCAAATAGGCCTACTTCCAAACACTTTTATATCCAGCGATGTACCATCACGACTAGCCAACCGTTTTCGAATCGCTGTTACCGAGCAACGGCTGCAAGAATTCGATGCGCACCTTACGGAAATTTATTCTTCGTTTTTGTACCAAAGAATTGCGATTTAACAAGATGACTCATAAATGTGTCATTATTTGTTGCGTTTGTAACCAAGAACACTTCATTTCATAAGACGTAATAAGTGCCTCGACCAACTCTTACACAAAGAAAAACAACACCGATAACAATGTTATCGCGTTGCATTAGTCAGTGAAATTAGCTGAATTATGCGTATGGAAAGCGACCGTGTTTATATCTATAATATAAAAATGAATCGCAAAATGTCTTGATAAGCGCGAAACTCGAGAACGGCTGAACCGATTTGGCTGATTTTTTTTTGTTGTGTTTGATGAAGTCTGAGGAAGGTTATTACGGAGAGAAAAATTTTAAAAATTCCCTGAAACTGTCTAAAAATAACACATTTCTGTTTCTCATACAAAAATTTCGTAATAATATTTAAAAGTCAATTTGAACTTTAACACCATACCATAAAGTTTAAATGTTAGTGGACGGGTTTCGGGAAGGCAAAACAATTGAGTGACGTATAAATATTAATGTCAATGTTTGTCAATTTTTATACATATAGCATAAAAATCTGACGGGGAAGCTATTAACATTAAAAAAAACAATGGGACTTTGTTTTAGAGAAATAGGGCAGAACAAGGTCTGCCGGGACAGCTAGTCTTCTATAATATAAAAATGAATCGCTAAATGTCTTGATAAGCGCAAAACTCGAGAACGGCTGATCCGATTTGCCTGATTTCTTTTTTGTTGTGTTTGATGAAGTTTGAGGAAGGTTATTACGGAGATAATTTTTTTTAAATTGCTTGAAAAATGCAAAAAATTGAAATAAATGTAATAAAAAAATTATTTAAATCACAAATCTGCTTATTTATTGCCTCTTAGGTGGAACAAAGTTCGCCAGGTCAGCTATCTGACGGGGAAGCTATTAACATTAAAAAAAACAATGTGACTTTGTATTAGAGAAATAGGGCAGAACAAGGTCTGCCGGGACAGCGATCTGAAGGGGAAGCTGTTAACATTAAAAAAAAAACAATGTGACTTTGTATTAGAGAAATAGGGCAGAACAAGGTCTGCCGGGATAGCTAGTATATATATAATAACATATCTCTTTTGGTGTGAGCAGCGATACATTAGTGACTTGAAGATCCGGGTCTAGTATTGTCGTCGGTTTAATTCCATGTCATGATTTTTTAAAATGTAACTTCTTTAAGATAAAAGCGATACATAAGAGCAAATTGGATGCAGCCACTAATCTCAGCTTACTTCGAAAGGAATATAGCGTTATGATATCCTATTATAAAATAATTATGACTTGAAACTCGATGACGACTCGATGGGTCTGGAAGAATCTGGATTCCCAGACTCGAGTGGAGTGATTGGATGGATACCCCGGTGGTTTTTAGTCAATAAGAATCTGACACACAACGGTCGTTGCCCTCATTGTGACCTTGATAGTCCTATAAAAGATTTTGACCTGGGTTACAAAAAAAAAGGCAACGATAATTGTATTTTTAAATGAGAGTATACTTAATTACTTTAGAGGATCTAAAAGCAATCATATAGTGATGAATATTTAGAACAACAACCTTCCTGAGATACATTTGTCAATATTAAATATGAATATATTTGAATAAAACAGAGAAACAATTTTTCCTTGTAAAAATCATCGATGAGGAAAAAAGTAATTTTCCTCATACAAAATGCATAATTAGGTCGTTTTTTGATCAGCCGACACCGGTTACATTAATCGGTGAACTTTAATAGACCTCGGTTTTAACGGATAGGTTTACCTGCGCAGACAAGCCATTCAGTGAAACCGGAGAATGTATAGCGGAAACTATGAACCCTGTACTAGCAAACAACCGCAATATTATAATCAATTTTTCCTGTTCAAGTACCAATGATCTCAATCAGTCGCAGATTTAAGCTTCATTCGGATTTTCTTCTCAAGGAAGTCATATCCAAAACGCTAAAAGATCACTATCAGTAGTCATCATTAGTAGACCTTCAAGCCAAACCGCTGCCACTAACCCACGCTATCTGACTATCTTATGCTCTCGCCCCTTTCTCTCAACAAAGATGTAAAAGTCCATCCTGTCTAAACGCATTTGTCCTACCGGAAAAAAAAATTAGGTCATCCCTAGTATTTGGATCTAGACTGGAAACTAAAAATAATAACTTTTATATTCTGACTTTGACTTTGAAAAACCAACCAAAACTATCAAAGGACTGAATACTGTCAAGGTGACAGTGGCAACTGATACTCGAAGTAATCCTAGCCTGCTCGAAAGCCTTTTCACATTTATTTACAAGAACCTAATATAATAGACAGACCACACATGCTGGTCGATCATTCCATACGGCCTGATGACACAAAACTAGGTAAGAAACTGTGTCTCTCGTCATGTTAACAGAACCACGCGCTCTGGATTGCGGTGATTTCTATTTCAGCCAGAACTAAGAAGTTCTCTAACTCTTATATTTGTCGGGTCATTGGATTATGGAATGTTCTTCAGACAAGCATATTTCCTTCGTCCTACTATGTTGGGTTCTTTAAGCAAAGCGTGAAGCGATATTTGTGTAGGCTGACATGATTGCCGCGTCTATCAGCATTTGATTATCTTTTAATATCCGTACTTGGTGTTTGGATTGCACTATACTTTCCATCAGATATGGTGTGGATAAGCGGAAGACTTTAGTCAGCGATAAAAAATCGGTGTCGGCCAGTAAAAAAATTGTCGATTGGTTTGTATTCAGCGTTTATTAACTTATGTTTTAAATAATTATAGACATGTTTCTTTTTATCGTGATTGTTTTTGAAAGAATTTAATTGAGATCGTCTTTTTGTAACACGCCTCGACCCTTCGAAAAGGAATACAGAGAGGGAAAAGAATAGGCTACTCCAAGTATTAATACTATGCAGATAAAGTCGCGGACTAAATATAGTTACAAATCCTATTTTCATAAAATTAATAATTTTAAAGATATCACACAATAATTAATAATATATAGTCATGCTATATTTCTTTCTCCTTCTTCTTAAAGTTCTTCTTCTTAAAGTAGTGGTTGTTTGTGACCGCAGTAGCGCAGCTGATCGCCGTTCTCACAGCACTAGTACACAAGACATTTCTATAAGATTCTATGCCGGTTTCCTCACGATGTTTACCTTCAATGGTGAGCATGTGGTGACAAAATCCACGCAAAATCCGGAAAATCCCAGAGGTACGTGCCGGGATTCGAATCTACGACCGTTCGTGTTGCAGCGCATGGAAACCAATCCATTATCCACAAGGCAACCACAGCCAGAAATAATAATATACAATGTCTGTAATAAATAATATAAGAAAGTGTTTGTTTGTATTTAAATAATAAAATTATCTCTATAACTTCAATATATCATCATATTAAATATTATTATTAGAAATAAACATTAATAAACATACGATAGCCCTATAAGATAAAACTGCAAAGTCGTTTCTGAGGTTATAAATATTATTACTTCTTACTCACCGAGAGAATCCGTGTCCGAAAATACGGAACTATATCAGAACATTCATGGCTATGGGAGCCTAGTGGATAAGAGACCGATATCCAAGCGCAGAAACGCGAATAGCTGTTTGAATCCCGACATGAACCTCAGGGAAGGAAAGCATCGTGAGGAAACCCGCATTCCTCGAATCTCAGGTCTCGTGAGAATGACGATCATCGTGTATCCGCTTAATGTAGTTGTTCATATATGTTAGAGACCTTCCGTCGTGGTAAATTTAGACCGTGGTCCTAAAACTTAGATACATTTAAGATGTTTTTAGTATTATACCACAGAAATAAAAGATAAACGAGGAACCAAATCTAGTATTTCAGCAAACAAGATTATATTTATGGCACACGTTACATTTACATACATTTATTCATTTTATTTACATTTGCATTTCTCTTTTATTACATTTGTCTTTAAATAAAACACTTGTAATAATTAAGAGATCTTTCCGAGACAGTTCACAAATATTATTCGTATACGCTAGGGTTACCATACGTTCCGGTTTGAAAGGAACTATCACAGTTTGATTTTGCATATTGGTGTAACTATTTCGATCCTTTAGTTTCATAATAGTTGGTTAAACAACGACATGTATTTGAATTTTAATTTAAAATCGAATTTTTTTTATATAAAATATCTTACACATTATCTGTTTCAACGGTTTTTTGTTTTAGATGCCTTTTCTAAAATATATTTAAAAATATAAAATTGCTAGGTGGTTCCGAGTCGAATGAGTGAGTCCGCAGAATACAGAACAGCGCTATCTAGCGGTAGGCTTGCGGAAATGAAAATATATATGTATGGGAATGGCGCTTACATGTGCTATATACCTATAATTTCGTACGGAGCCCTAGTTACGCGAATTCGACTCGCACTTGACCGGTTTTTAATAATAAAACATTTTTGGTGCTATTCTATTATGTTCCTTTCGCTTAATTCTGTCTTCCAGTCTTGTCCCAGTTTAAGACTTCCAGATTATGGTCATCCTACATATACTGCAACATCCGCTGTTCATAATAGGCTTTGTTGTTTGATGCATCTGTATTGTCATTAATAAGTTATCAAAGATGCGGTTTCATTGTTTACCCTATAAACAATCCTTTATAAATTAATTAGAGCAACGTATAACATATATTAAATACACAATTGTTTTTATTTAATAAATTTCCTGTTTGTTGCTTTTTTTAAATTACGTTCCTCAAAAGGACAAAAAGAAACCCTTCGAAACACTTGGTTTTTCGTCCATTTGTCATTGCTCTTTTTCTAAGGAACATATGGAGCTATTAAGTTGAAATAATTATAATATTTTGGGCAATTTCCGCCTTGGCGACGTTTCCAAATCACATCAAGGAAGCTCGGGCTGCAGCCCCATTTGGCCAAGGTGAGTTCACCTATTAAAATATTCGGAAACAGTCAATTGCACAGGATATTTTTGTTACTGGAATGCAAGCGCTGGTACAAACATAGCCTCTCGTCCAAACCGCTCTTACTGCCAAAATTAATAACCTATCTATCTTTAATTCATAGATTGATAGCTAAACCTCTCCCTTTCTAACCTGTGTGTGCGAAAAGAGATGTACTATAGTTGCTATAGTAACAAATCTAAGATAGACGATAGGATAGGTTATTAATATCGTCCATTAATCTAATGGAAGGAGGAACCGACACAATTAGAGAGAGGTAGGATGCAGCGTCTGGATCTTAATATAACTGACTCCTATCAGTGCCCTAGGTCTTTCACAATGCGTATCTGCCTCGCTTCAATCGTCGGATAGACTAGGCTGCCATTAGCACCCTCGAGAAGTAGGCAGAGCATCGTGACGTGCTCTGCCTAAATACAATGAGCAGTGTCGGGGGAGATATCTTCCTCCGAGTTTGAGCCAAGCGGGCGCGGCGCGACGGGGCTGCGGCGAATTGATTACAGGTCCCGCGGTCCCCGTCAATGCGCAGAAGAAGTCACCTTGGGGTTTTAGTCGGTACAAGTCCGACACACCTCGGTCGCGCAACCCCCCAGTGCGACCGAGACGGTACCAAAGAATGTTCCCCAAGTAAAAAAAAAAGGCTTCTAATGGCAGACGAAGAATAATTGGGCAGGCTGACACCAGGCGAGGAGTCACCGCAACAACTTGAGTGATAAAATATCGTCCAAGCCCCCATCTTCAGGCTTCGCCCACAAGCCGTCGTGGTTATCAAGGTGTGAACGCCACTTGCTGCACAGCTACTAGAAGCCACTAGTGTGACCTAATGGAAACCTATATTATATATATTGCTATATTATAGGATAGTTTAACTAATTTCTGTCACCTTCAAATGGAAGCCAGCTGACGGAAATAGACGCTGAATTCCCACTACACCCTAAGCTGAAATAATAAAAATATTTGAAAGAATAATTGTTTGTAATCTAGCTATGTCAATCCAATGAAAAGATGCGTTCGTATATTTTGTTTTGCCTTTTTCCTAGGCACTTATATACACTAGGCACAATATAGGGCACTTCCCGTTAACCTAGAAATCTGAAATACAAAATCTAGTAATTACCAGATTTTGAATCAATATATATTTATTAACCCTTAACTTGACAGAATGTTCTTCTTTCAATATCAAAATAATATTCATACCGTTTAACCCTTATGTTCCAAGGATGTCTAATAAAAACTAACCGTGCCTTCAAAAACCAAGAAATTACCTAAATATTCAGATAAAAATATTAAGTTTGCGCTAAAAACTTATAGCAATAGGATTTGTAAATTCTGACGTATCTCCACGGATACACTATCAAGAAATGGGTTTTTTTTATTCTATTTATTTAAGGGACTTTTACGTGTGTACGTATGTCAGCCCCATCGTACCCTAATACAGAAATACCTAACATATTACATGTTACATATTATTTTTATTATTAAAGGGTTAAACGCGCAAATATAACAGGGTAATGGTTTTTATGCTTCGGTGGAATTTACGCCACTACACAAGTTCACCAACCATCATGATGCCTTGTTTTGGTTTGTTGCGTTTCGGGATCAGCTTTTGTATGTCTACTTGTCCATACGCTGAGTGACCTTCTGTCTTGGTATATTTGGCACTTTCAATGGCTTCTCGTCCCTTGATAACTTGGACTTGGACTGCTTTGTGTTTTACTTCAGTTGCGGTATAGTGATTTTGTGAAACCAGTTTAAAGAAATCCGAAGGCAGCTATTTTATCGATTACAGTCATATCTTGAGGATCCTACTACTTAACCACACTGACCATTAGATGCAATATAGGTTTTCAAACAGTAACTTATGTTTTAAGGAGAAAAGAAATCTTACTAAGAATAATTGAGCACTTTAAATATAAAAGTATGGTTTTGATGGTGTAATGGATAAGATATCTAAGGGATCTATGCGCGGAATCGCGAATGATCCTAGGTTCAAATCCCAGCACGTATCTCTGGATTTTTCCAGATCCAGTACGGATTTTAGTACCATATGCTTACCGGTGAAGAATAAATCATGAGAACCTGTATAGTATCTAAAAGTGCTGTCATGTGTAAGTGTCATTTTTATTTTTTGACCCAGAGGAAATCATCATGGACCGTCAGGGATGCCGTGAGGACAGCTGCTGTGTCGGACTCTTACCGGCTAAAACCACCGGGCCTTTACTCCTATCCGTCTGCCAGGGTTGGGGATACAGCCACGCCAACTTCCTAGACTTGCGGCGACTTCTGGCCTACTGCAGGCCATGGGTAACTGCCTTGAGACGGCCATCTACTGCGCTACTGGTCGCGACTGGCACAAAATTAAAGCACAAAGTGGATACAGCCCCCTTATACCTCTCTTCTCACACCGGAAGGGACATAGCGTGACGATATGTATATATAAAAGGATAAAAGTTTTGAAATATGTTTAAGGACGTGATGTCATGGACAAGTGATTGAAACTTAATTGTTTAGACCTTGAAGGAGTCAAAGATTATAGAAGAGGAAATGTCCCTATTTGGAAACTTGATAGAATTCAAATAATGCTTTATAACATTATTGTAGGTAGATGAGACAATAGATAAAAGTGGTAAGTACAGCATTAGAATCAAATAAATAAAGGAGGTTTACTTAAAGGAGTACTTCAATTTCTGATTACATTTCAAAACTATTTATTTACAGAAAAGCAAACAATTATGATAAAACATTTGATATAATATACTATTATAGTTACACTTAAATCGATTAAATATTAAAAAACCTTGTTAACAATATCTGAGCAGGCTTTTTTATATTAAGTTTTACGGCTTTGGACAAAAGTCCATTTGAGTCCGTCGTTGATATTTTTAAAATTTAGTAGTTTCTGATTGACGTCAAAACCAAAGACTAAAAAAGGACGCGCATTCCATCCCACGCCATCAGAAAAATCACCATTGCCTCGCTCCACTCTGCCATCCGGGCATCTTGTCGCAGTACAAACCCGTAACGTAGGTACAGACATTTAGAACAACGCATCCAGAGGATAACGACAAATCACCAATCTTCCGATAGATGAAAGAGAAACACGTGTACTTGCGTTTCAAGCTTTAACGACAATCTAACAAAAATGGTTTAATTTCAAAAAGTAAACCATTAACAAAAGCTATTGTATTTCATTATGTATTCAATGCTAGCTTTGTCCGCGACTAAGTTCGCATGGAAATAGTACATTTGTTATGTTGATAATAATTATTTCAAGCTGAAATATAATTATAAATGATATAAATGCCATCGATTAATTTTTATATAAAAACAACGATCAGTTACAATTTTATTAAAAAGATAATATTATGAGTATGTCCGCCAAAACACCTGAATCATTAATTATTAAACGATAATTTTTCTTCAATAAATAATCGACGTATTTTTTTAAAACTAACATAACTTTTTTATTTATAAACTGATTGAAAGAAAATTAACACTAAATGTTAAAGGCAACAATACAATTGTGAAAACGGCAACTAAATCGATTAAACCGTTTCTGAGATTAGCGGTCATAAACGCGTACAAATAAGTGTATATCGATTACCGATTCCAATACATTTTTTACCAACCTACATCGGGAAAGCAAAATTTTTCTAAAAAGCTGTATATATATATAGAAGCTCTCATATAATTTTTTATCCGTATAATATTATATAGGTGGCTGAGGAACGGATTTATTATATGTATTGATTTTCTGACAAAGGAATGAGGTAAAAATGCTTAGAATCAGCAAGACTGTATGAAGAGATTAATAAAAGTATAGGAACGAAAATAATTTATAAAAAAGAAAATATGATTTATTTTTTCTGCCTATCCCTTAGAACTCTGTATTATAATATTTGGAGGAATTTAGTAGAATTCTCTATTAAATTTTGATGTATCTTTACTCGTTATTTAAAGGTAAGTTTAAGGAAAATTAATTAATTAACTTTATTAATTTAATTTATTTTTACTGTAATCAAAAAAAGATCAATAAGCCAGCAAAATTTCCACAAATACCAAGCTAGAGAACACAAAATAATAAGAAAAAACGAAGTAATTATATACAGAAAAACATTAAAACTAAACTAAAAGATTTCCAAATTAAAACTAATAATTGCGTCATATATTCATGTAGCTTTAAAATCTAGCTTGAATTTGGGAATCCCTATAACTGAGAATAAGATTCAATTAGTAATTAGATATGACGTGTGTCAATCAACTCATTTACAGTTCTGCAAATAGTTTATTCTCTGATTTTCCTGCAGGGTGCATTTTCAATATAAAGCGAGCGCTAAGTTATGGCCGCATCATCCATCTCCGAGTGTTGTTAAGACAGGACGTGCGAAAACAAGGTAAATAAAAAAATAATATTATTTAAATTGGCTTTTTTGTATTTTTTATATTAAATATTCCCTGTTAGAAAATTTAAGAAATGTAAAAAATCTTTACGTTTATATGCAATAAATATTTTTCTAAAGCAATACGACTATACTTATCGTAAATGATAAAACAATGGCGACATACTGCGGAATTATTTACAGCCATTACGCAAATATTCTGAAATAAATATAATTCCTTACAATGTAATAGAAAATATTTCACATATTAAAATATCTTTATATTCTCATAAATTGTGTATAAATTAACTTTTGTACTTTTTTATAAATATAGTAAATACTTTATTTAATTAATTACAAATTAGACAGGAGTTATGCTCTTCGAACCTTCACAACTTAAATCTAATATATGTGTTAAAAAAATACGTGTTCTTTGATTTTTCAATCGTGTTTTTTTTAATGTTACTATGGAGTATTGTAATAAACATATCATTTAAATAATTAACATTAATGTACATTGTATTTATCGTTTAATGATAGTGTTGTTGTATACAAGATGATTTTATAGACAAGGGAGATATTCAGGGAGGATATTCAGCATTCGGTTCTAATACCCAATATGTAAAAATAGTGATATCTTAATATTTCCATTAAAACAAAGTAAATTATACTCGAAACATTTAGGGACAATTACACACATGAATGAATGAATAACAATGAAACAGCAAATAAGTATTTTGTCTGTCTTAAGCCAGGATAAAGTTCAAAGGGAAAATGAATCAATTCCTGTTTATCTAAAATTACATGAAAGGAACTTTACTTTTTAATCAATCGTGTGCAACATTCATTATGGTGTCCATACCTTTTACGATTTTTTTTTTTTGTTTCTTCATAAATTTTTCTTTATGATTTGTTAGGGAATATGGTTATTTACATTTTTAATAGTTGGAAAACTGTAAAAATAATTATATCCTGAAATATCTCCCTCGTCTATAAAATCACATGTATATTTCCTTTTTTTTTATAACTTATAGGCGAACGCTTGACCTCATAACATCCTGACATTCTATTCATTTTATTCATTCTTCTTCGCTTCCTAACATTTTAAAGTAATATTCCCTAAAAAATCGTCGCAGTAAACTAGATTTAAATTTGATAGAATTAAAAATTGAATTTTAATAGATGCATTACATAAAATGATATTCGCTCAGTTTTAGATACGCTCCATAAATTTTAAGACGTTTTTCCGAGTTTTTAAATACTAATGAATCATCAATGTGTATGCAATTGAAGATACAATTGTGTTTTGTTTTATATTCTTTCATTAACCGTTGCTATTATATTACAACGACATTTAGCTCTTTCTGTTTTATGTTCTTTTCCTCTTTTTCACTTATACTTTGCTACATTTTTGCCTAAACTCTAGTTGCAATTTCTCTAATGCCTTATTTTATTTACGTTATTTCTTAAACTACTTTACATTTTTGTTTATTCTCAGTATGTGTTATTAACATAACGAATACTATCTTCTTATGACTTATAATCAAAGGCTTCTTAAAGTGTTAGTACCTTCTTAACTTATAGCCCACACGACTTGGCACATTAGTGTTTAAAAGGGTTTTACAATTATGGTGCGTTATAGTTATGTGTACATTGATTAATGATTCCGATACATTTCTACAAGCTTACATCGCGCAATCGAAATTTTTCTGTATGGAGGTATACATAGAAGCTCTCAAATAACTTTTCATGTAAATAATATTATATAGGTAATTGATAACAAATTTATTATATATATATATATATATATATATTAATTAATTAATTAATATAAATTATTTGTAAACAAAATTACATAATCATTTTTTACATCCTATATATGTATTAGTTCATTAATGACAAACCGGAAATTTAATTGCTCGTATGAATCATTTACAGTAAGTTATTTACAAATAAAATGCTTCGAGGAAAATGATTATCCTTGGATTCATTCATTACAGTTTAAGATTTTTGATTATTCATAGTCTATATACTTCATTTGGTTTTTCCTAATAATACGGTAGGCATTGTATAAACAAATATAATAGGAAGAAAATATTTGTCTTGCAACCTTACGACGGAGTTAGTGATGAAAATGCCCGGGAATTTTCCCAAAGTGCCCAAAACTTCCTTGGTAATATTCCCGGGAATGCACGGAATGTTCTGGGAAATTTTGGCCACTTTGGGAAAAATTCCCGGGCATTTTCATCACTAGACGTAGTGCTAGGTTACAAGCTCATAGAAGTAAACACAAATTATTTTACATGTTTACATGTTCTATTTATTGATTAAATTTCTCTATAGTTAATTGCATCTATCATTAGCCGATTATACCCTTTATTTGATTACATTTTTATCTACCGATTATATTTAAAAAAACAAGGGAATTTGTGGTCATAGTTCTAGCCTAACTAATATAATTATGACATTTCTAATCTGCTTGATTTTATTTAATGTGTGTGTTGATAAAACAGCAATAATGCCTAAGTAACTATTTTCCTCAATATACCTTTATGGAATAAAGAGGGTGGGTTAAAGCCACCCCTTAACCCACCCTGGGTCAAGACTAGTGATGAAAATGCCCGGGAATTTTCCCAAAGTGCCCATAACTTCAGAGAACATTTCATAAATTCCCGGGAATATTCCCAAGGAAGTTTTTGGGCACTTTGGGAAAATTCCCGGGCATTTTCATCACTAGTCAAGACTATTTAATTTTACTATATTCTTTTTTTTTACGTGAATGGCGGTTACAAACATAAAACCCATCTGGCGATATGCGGTCATTCTCACATCATTGCGCTGCTGACCCGGAAGATCGTTTTGCACCATTTAATAATTTTTCGTCAACTTGATATCAACATTATATTCTTCGCAGGAATCCAAAATGTTTGTATACGTAGTTGCGTTGATATCTGCGGTGGCCCTCACCAGTGCCTACCCCACTGGAGCGCCGAAGCAGGCTTGCTACGACATGATACCAGGGCACGGCGCTAGCATCCAGCAAACCGAGGCTCCTTACACAATAACCACCGCCTTAGACGTAAGTACACTTTTTACTTGGAGAAATCTTCACAGATCAGCCCCATTTCACGACAAAAGCACTAGACGCCGTGTCGGATACCGTACGATGTAGTGGATATTCCTTATAACCGTATGACAAGATTCGCTACAACATTCACCCTGCGAACAGGATACGTTTTCAACGAGCGTGTTTCCTTGGTCTTATGATTTGGGAGCCTTTAAGAGAAGAGTAATTAGGTCTGAGTTGGTAGGACGCGGTCCATCATCGGACTCATCTACACCTGGCACCATATGTGACTGAGGTCAAGCGTTCGCTTGTAAATCATAAGAACGAGGCCGTCTCAACAGCATTCGGATATGTAGACCGAGGTGTATCAGGTTTTTACTGAAATTACATGATATACTTTTTTT
Source organism: Automeris io (assembly GCA_036320925.1). Lineage (NCBI taxonomy): Eukaryota > Metazoa > Arthropoda > Insecta > Lepidoptera > Saturniidae > Automeris > Automeris io. Next base: position 5,064,053 of record JAUDJH010000029.1, on the reverse strand, counting down.
TTCGACTGGATATTGGTTAATGGTCGGGATAAACTTTCACAACTAAACCAGGTGGAGGGCGAACACTGAGGTGCTCAACCAACAAATTTTTGGATTGGGTAGCAACGCAAGGGCAGCCCTCTGGGTACGGACCTCAACTTGGGCCGCGAGCCAAAATACGAAACCTAACGGTGATGTACTAGCGTTTCGGAAGCGACTATCTTAAGAAGAAAGACCGAAAGAAAATCGAGGCTGTGTCGAAGTGGATACCGTAAGTGGATATATCCGGTATCGTAATAATTAAGCCCCAACAAAATTACGAATGTACCTACCAATGTATTGAAGCTTAAGGTGCGGTTTGGATGCTGGCAGATATAAGTGTGGACAGAGCGGTACGTCATGAACTGACAGCCGCCATACTGTCACCGCTGCCGAGCAACGAATGTCAGAAACTAAATCTTTTAGATTTGACCCTAATTTCGGCCTATTTGATAGTCTCACTAAATATTTTTCTTCTTGGCCGAAAGAGGCAGAAGTAATCACAGCCTTAGCTCATTCTACCATAAATGAAATTACAAAGTTCTATGAAAAGCATACATTTTAGTCAGTGCAAGCGGGCAGTTCCATCGAGGTCGTGATCAGCGGTAATTCACCGAAGGACACGATGCGCGGAATCCTTCTGGAGGCTCGTCAGGGAGACAAGATCGTCGGTACCTGGACTGTTGATCCTAATGACCCCTTCGCTCAGCTCCTCGACTGCGATGCGCCTGGAGTAAGTACTTTTTTACTTTTTTTTAGAAAGAAAGACAACTGGCCAACATCACAATAAGTATCATTGTTGAGTTGCCGACCTAAAAAGGCATTTCTCACTTCTTTCAAGAGACCCATGTACTCGGAGGCCATTCCCAACTGTAAAATGTGCCCCAAAGAAGGTTGTGCAGAACCGTACTATTACAACTAAACGTTATTTTTTAGGGTTAAAAGAAAAAACGGGATCATTATATGACGTTATTGTCTGTATGTGTGAGTTTTTAGATCATTATTCTCAGGAATTTATGGATAGAGGTATCACGTTGAAAGTGATATGATATACTGAGATTCACGGTCTCTTGTTGCTCTATAAAATTATATTTTTTATTATTTTTGCCATTTTCATAGACCTTAAATTATAAAATTTAGCAAGAAGCCATTTTTATACCACAAATACAGAAAAAGTCACTAAATCGCGAATTTGCTGTGACATCACAACTAAAATTGTTTTTTGCAATTATAAATGTATTTGCAGTTGGTAAAAAGACCACGACCTATATTGTTGTATCAGGATAGCCAACGGCAAAGTCAAGTTTATCCCTGAATCTGGTTTATCTTTTCGTTAGAGCAATGCTACCACCTTTTATAGTTTATTTATACTGAACCCTTGATGCGAATGTCCGACTCGTACTTGCCCGTTTTTTTATACTGACTTGGCATAGTGACTGGAGTGTGTCTGATGGAAAGTGGACTAAAAAGAGCAACTACCAGAGTTTCTTGCCGGCTCTTCTCGGTAGATTCTTCTTTCCGAACTAGTAATAGATTCATGTTAATAATGACTCTATAGTGCTTGTAGCATGCCAATTTAAATAAAGATATTTTGGACTTGAATTTTATATTATAACTAGCTGACTCGGCAAACGTTGTTCTGCCATATAAATTATAGCAGACCAGCCACGCTTTGCTGTGACTGGTTTTTGAATAATTACTCAATCCAGTCAACGGATAGCGCCATCTTTTAGAATCGGTTGGAGGTAACAGTAAATTATAACTGCTAAATAATAAACAAATAATTTGCAATAAAATAATATTGCGACTATGAATTGAGATGAAAACTATCCTATCTTTGAAATTAGATCAAACTTCACGTGGTGTGTAAATTTCATTAAAATCGGTTTAGTAGTTTAGGAGTCCATCGCGGACAAACATCGTGACAGGAGATTTATATATAATTAATCTATTTATATATTTATAATTAATCTATTGCGTTTGTATTGTGGGTATAACAATCATAATATATCGTCACGGTGTATCCCTGACTGGGCGAGCAGAGTTACACTATTGGCTGTATCCACATGTTATGCTCAACTTGACCAGTAGCGCAGCTGGTAGCCGTTCTCACAGCACTAGTACACATGACATTTCCATTAATTCCTATCTGGATTTCCTTACAATGTTTTCCTTTACCAGTGAGCACGTGTTCACTACGGGAACTAAATATACACACCTAAATACATAAATCATGATGAACAAATCTCATCACGGAAAAGTTTGTCGCCCGGTAGCTCGAACTCAGGACCTAGGTTCTAGAGATGCCAGGAATATTCGGCAACTATTCGGTATTCGGCCTATTCGGCCACTTTTTTTGCTATTCGGTATTCGGCCGAATAATACGTACTATTCGGCCGAATACCGAATACCAAGTCATGTAAAAAAGACACTTTATATTACTCAAAGTTATGTATTTATTTCCAAATTACAACACTTTAGTAATTAAAATTGATCAGTGGTAAGTTGAGATGGATAAAAAAAAGCTTTTCAGCATTTTTTGGTAGCAAACGATTACGCTTTTCATCGTAAATGTTACCAGCCTCAGAAAATAACCTCTCACACACTCTCTCTCTCTCTCTCTCTCTCTCTCTCACACAAACACACACAAACTCTCTCTCTCGTTCACACACATTCTAATAAACTTATACCGTTAATATCCATATAAAAACACAAAACACCCTTGAATAACCTGAACGGAAGTGCGAGTCTCACCAGAGACAAGATATACTTAATTGGTGAGACTTATCACCCTGTGTATATGTATTATATAAGTTTTGTGTTGAAATAAAGATTATTATTATTATTATTACTAAACACGCTACTTCCTGGAATATTCGGCGCTTCGGCCGACAGCGTTGCCGAATATTCGGTATTCGGTATTCGGCCAATTCACTATTCGTGGCATCACTACTAGGTTCCTAGGGGGTTACTATAAACTACGCTATCAGCCTATTAAAAATGAAAACCAGTTTTCTTAAAAGACTGATAATATGTTCTTCTCGCAGGATGCCGTCACTCACAAGAAGCACCCTGCTGACTTGGACAAGCAAACTGTTTCCTACCGCTGGAACGCCCCTGAAGATTTAGTAGGAAAGGTCAAATTCCTGTAAGTACTAAAATATATTGTTTGATTTTTTCTTGTATTATCCAAAAAAATCGACACTGTTTTTTTATGTGACTCGGCACAATGACTGCTCCTGGTGGAAACTATGTACGACTATAGAGAAAACCACCAGCCGATGTTCAACGCGATCGTGCCGGTCCACACAAATTCTCATCACGCGTCCCTTAAAGAACCTAATATTGTGGGCCGGTATGGCAAGGCGAATGATTCCGACGCAGCCTTGAGTTTCTTTCGGCGTTTCTTCTCAAGGTAGTCGCTTCCGAAACGCTAGTAGATCACTATTTGGTTTCTTGTTTTGGCTGGAGGCCAAAGTCGAGTGCCGTACCCACAGGGATTCCCTTGCGTTGCCACCCGACCCATAAATCGCTGCCTGAGCACCTTCTGTGCTCCCCTTCTAGCCCGATTTAGTTGTGAAGGTCTCTTCCTACCAAAAAGACGGCGAATAACTACCAACATAATCTAGTTTCTAGTTGTTGTGATTGTCGTTTGGATAACGAACTGACCGTCATTCCTTTTTTATTGATGATACTTTTACTTTATTTCAGGGTCACAATTGTCAAGACCTACTCCGAGTTCTGGGTCAAAGTGGAATCAGCTGAGATACAAGTCACCCCTCATCATTAATTTATTAATATTTAAGTTTATAATGCCATTGTAAGATTGTATTCTATCGCAAATAAAATATAAACATATTTAATGCTATTTATGTGTAAAATAAATGCTATTTTTTATATTGTAGCGTTTCTTTTTTTTTTCACTATAATCTTTTTTATATTAACCCGACATAGTGACCCCACAACGCCTGATATAAGCCCGGTGAAGTTTAAAAAGCGACTAATAATATCAACAGCAAAGAAAAATCCTTTTCGATAGCCGCAGTGTACATGCCGATCTCATGAAATATAATATCCTCAATTGTATGTGACAATAGTTTCTTATGTTCACGAATAATTTTCTGATGTATTTTGGTAATGTTATTGTGTCCCCAATATCCCTCTTCCAGGTGGGACAGGGTTTTGAAAACATACTGCATTGTAATAAAGAAAACATATTGATTTGTGTAAACAGATAATATTTCATTACACGGTTAAAAACCCACTATCAGTCCTGGGTCAGTGTCTCAATGCAAGTATCAAGAATATACTGATAAAATGCGTTAAGATATGTTAAGTATTCTGCATTAAAGGCGGCTTGCAGCAATAAATTAAATCTAGTTTAATATTATATAAAACACTATTTAGCTTTAACTGTACTCTTCAGTTCATTTGACTGAAACTTAAGTTTATTTATTTATAAGAACACTTACATAGTTCACATTAACATATACATAAATATATAAGACATGAATAAGTCACATTACAAATGCGACTATATTTAAAAGTGTAGATTACATGCACAGAAGGAAATTAAATACAGAATAAAATTAAATAAAGGAAATTAAAATACGGGCAACACATGGATAGGAACAGTAACTAAAAGAAAAACGCTAATCTAATTTGCAAAAATACATAAAACAGAGAAAAAAAAATCAAACAAACAATAACCAAATCCACAATTCTCTCAAATAACATCCTTTTTTTGAGTTTCAAAATGGTATCATTGAATATATCGAGATAGGTAGATCTCGACATAGAATTGTACAGCCTTGCCATTCCGCATAAGGGTGCGTTGTGTGGCCTAAATTTGTTGAATAATTTGGAATTCAGAACAACTTTAATGTTAGTCGGCAATACAATGACGATTGCCAGCTTGTATAAAGAAAATAAAATTTTAAAAATTGAAAGTGGCGGACCTTTACATCTGTCCAATATAAGTTGAGCTCACATCTATATTGTAAAATATATAAAACAGGGTTTAACTTAAGTTAAACTGCGTACATAGCTCGGAGCTACGTCTGTATAAAGGGTGACGCATGCCGCGGGTATTACTTCCACGCGAACGAAGTTGCGGGCACATATAGTAAACAAATATTTGTCTGATCCAGAAATGGGCATAATGTAATCATATTAATGAAGCGGAATGTAATCGTAATTGTTTTTCATTAACCGTCTGTATCATGATGAATGTCCTGACGAGTTAATTAAGTTTGTGCCACCCTCTCACTTTCATAGTTGAGCCACCCACGCGGGTTTTCGGAGTCACGGTACCTCACATCCCGAATAGGACTAAGAAGTTTTTTTTTTACACTGGCACGACATAGTGACTACAGACTACCTGATGGTAAGTACAGTGTAGTCCAAAAACGAAAGCGTCTATCAAAGGATGAAAATCCATTGATAGTCTACATCGTCATGTCGGCCCATATATACCACGACTGAAGGTCTCTAGGTATATGAGCAGCTGGATATGCACAAGCTGATCCCGAAACGCGACAAGCCGAAACTGGTCACTATGACGGGCTTTACACCCATGCACTGTGGTCGCGATCCAGACGGGCACCGACGCCCTACCACCTCGCTGCTGCTCGTTTAGCACCACCCAGGAGTCATGTGTAGGGAAACTAGGGTAAAGCCTAGGGACGCTAGCAGCTTCGACTCACAAAAAAAGTTAAACAAGTTTTCAACTCTTGCTTTTGCTGAGTCGTTAGGTTGTGGATTGGTCTTCCATCGAGCGTGTTCTCACCCTGTGAGATGGGATCCTCTAAACGAAGCGTGAAGAGATGATTGTGCAGGCTGGCATGACCGTTGCGACCAATAATAAGCTTATTTCACTGTTGATAATCATTGTCGTTTTTAGACTGCACCATGCTTAGGATTAAGCGTGGCAAGATCTCTGTGTCGAGTCAGGATAAAAAGATCTGATTACATTTGATCCATCTGTAGTTTATAAATACAGTGTAAACTCCATATAACGTCACTCGATTTAACGACAAACTCCCTAAAGCATCGATATCAGTCGGCTTTGGTTGGTTTAACTTGTTTCCCATACAACGATACACTCTATATAGCATTACACCCACTCTCAATAACGACGGCAATTTAATAATATAAAGTACTTTTTAAGTTGCTAAAATTAGTAAAAACTGCGCAGCTGTGTACGTTCTTTTGTCGGTTTATTATTCTAGCCCGTAAAAAACTCGACTGTCGGCATTACACATACCGAACTTTCTAAGAAATCCCTTTTTTTGTTTACAAAATGGGATTGCTTGCACAAATAAATTTTGGATTCGGTGAGAAAAACCGAGTATCAAGAACAAGGAAATGAAGAAGATGAGACGGATGAGCCTGAGCCTCCGCCGAGAAGTAAAGAAGCTCTGGAAGCAGCTAAATTATTGGAAAATATTTTTTTTTATCACCAAGATGCCTCAATATCGCAAGATATGAATAAAATAATTTAAAAAATACAACAAAATCACTGGTGCAGCAAAAGACGTCAGACAAAAATTAGAGACTATACTCAATAGCGATCAAATAAGAATTGTTTATTATGAAATTACTAACACTAGTCTGAAATAAACTTTTTCTTTTTCTAATAAATATTTTTCTTCTCTCCATTTAACGACAACTCTCTATAACGTCAAAATATGCACAGTCCCTTGAGGGTCGTTATATAGAGTTCGCACTGTACATATATTCGAGTTTTTGGTGTTCATTGAAAATTGGACGTAAATATTTTGGCGACTTCGGGCTAGGAAAATAAAGTGAAAAAAGGAAAGTAAAGTAAACTCTTCCCACAATTATAATAGGAGTGAGTGACGGATGGCATTTTTACAACCTCCTGCACAGTAGGCAGGACCTGTAGAAGACCAGACGTCGTTGGGTGCCGAGGAAGTTGACTCCGCCGTACTGTTGGCCTCGACAGACGGGAGAAAGAAGATCCAGGGGAGTTAGCCGGTAAGAGTTCGATACACTGGTCGCCTTGACGGTCCGTGATAATTTCCCCCAGGTTACCTAAATAAAAGAAAAATAAAATAACCAAACATCATGATAGTCGCACGTAGGTAGCATTGTGTACAGTTTTCCTATACAAATGCAAAACAATGTATTGTTATGTAATCACAACGGTTGTCTTAAAACCAAGGTTTTTCATAAATTGTCTCATGCTATATTGTCACCACATATGCCGGTAGTTACTAGGACTTTAGATTACTCATAATTTATCCGAATGTATTTATTTTTCGTTAGTTTATCGTAAACTGGCATTAAATATTAATTATTGTCTAAGATGTGGTGCTCAATAATTGTGGAGACATTCATATATTCTATATTATGTACATTGTCTCTTTATTTTATTTAGTTTCTTCACGTTTCGTTCTTTCAAGCGTTTGCATCAAGTGCCTTTAAAGTTTAAATTATGTAAAAATGGGACGCCTGAAGTAACTTTCCAACTGTGGTACGATAGAAAATATTTGCTATGAATATTTTAACAGGCGGTTTCAAGAAAATTTTTTTGCTTCGTGCTACAAATATATGAACAATCAAAACTTAACAGCTAAAAAACAATCTAATATGCATGAGCTTTAGATTAAGTATAAGATACATATTACATACAGTATCTTACATACCAGGATCTATAAATTTTTCGAGACAAGGCAAAAGCTACCGTCTGGTGCACAATCTAGGACCTTTATTACTCAATTATATGCATTACTGTAATGAAAAAATATTAATAGCACAATATGTAGGCATCTTATGCTTTAAAATTTTGTGAAACTCAAGATATTCACAAAATACCACCTTAGACTTTACGGAACGACGTGGTTACAATATCTTATGAGATTTTTGAGTTAACATTTAAAACTTCAAAAAAAATACTTGTACCAATTTTCCGCCTGTTATATAGAGAGAAGTTGGCCCGCTTTTAGTAGATGTATTATTCGGTAAGTCCTCTGGATAATGCGCCCTTAAAATTGCTTGTCCTCCTACCACCGGGCTTAACTAGAGCAGATATATAACTGCCTAATCGCAGTTGTCTTGAGTGATAGAATTACAGTTAAAAATGTAAACTTTACACAATTTTTTCTGCACTAAGCCATGATACGAAAAATGTTAAGTTTAATTTAAGTAACTAAGATACGGAAATTAATAAAAACGCTTTACAATATCATGCTCTGAGTATGATTTTAAGCAAATAATGAATTTGAGAATTAGTATGGTCAACATGCTTACAATTAAATTATCGTGTTACGTTTATATTAACCTATATATGTTTATCTAACAAAAGCGGCTTGGCACTAAATTATATGAGACGATACACATTATAAAGATAGCTATAGCATTTAAGACTATGTATTGTAAATTATTTATTTGTGTATAATCATCCAAACATAGCACAAATCGATCACTTCTCGGTAAAACTGTATAAATTGATATTTATTTATTTATTTACAAATCTACAGTATACAATTAAAATAATACAGGAAAACAAGCAAAAAATCATATTAACCAAAATGATTTGTATAACAAAGTTATATGAGAGATATAAATGCGAACAAATAATTTTTATGAAATAATAATGTAAAAGTTATATATGAAATGTGTAGTGTGATTGTATTCTTTGTGTATGTGACTTAGTGTGTGTGTGTGTATAATTGTACGTCCATTTTTCATCTCACATTACATGTATGAGGAACTGACATATAATCTAGCTATTAAAAAAAATGATTTTATTTTTCAATTAATATTTTTATGAATAGATATAATTGTGGCTGTGGTGCCTTAGTGGAAATGGGATCGATATCAATGCGTGACAACGTAAGTGTTCGTAGGTTCGAATCCCGACACGTATGTCTGAGTTTTTCCAGAATAAGTATGGATTTAAGCATCCCACGCTCACCGATGAAGGAAAACATTGTGTGGAAACCCGTATGGCATCTAATAGAAACGTCATCTGTAAGAGCATTGGCGATCAGCTGCGTTGCTGGTCAAGTTGGGCACAACATTAAGCGTAAAGAGGATACAGCTACTAATACATCTTTGCTCACCCCGATAGGGATATCACGTGAAGATGCATTATTATAAAAAATGGATTATATTTATGATTATAAACCGCTCTTTATTATAATTTGAGTTTACAAGCATAGCAGCTATTTTTTTTAACTATTAATATTTTTAAGAAAGATTTCATATAAGATTCTGTATTTGTCTGCAAATCTGCTCCCGAAAAGATAGTATTACCAAGTTATTTTATTTTCACAATGGGTGCAAAAATATTTCACATAAATATATTCACATTTTTTTATAAATGACTTGCGCATTGATTGACGCTTTTCTCAGGTAAATACACGTATGTATATATTACAATTATAGACTGCCCGCTTTCGTGAGATAAAACATCTATAGTCAACATCATTGTGACTTCGCAAGGATACAAAAATAGCGAGGAATAATGTTTTTGATTATTGCGTAGCGTGAGTTGTAATACACCGTTTGTATAATGACTATAACTTGCGTTTGGCCAATTTGACAGTCAAAATATTGTTTGACCTTCTTCCCTTCCATGTTCAGAGATTGCAATATAAGGCCCGATTGTGTCCTAGTTTGCTGTTTCTATATTTGTGAGTCGACGCGCGCGTTTTAAATATTGTTAAAGGCGAAATATTTAAATTTAAGCTTTTGAAAACATAAAATTTCTGTTGCCGGCTTATTTCGATCGTGTACAAGGTCAGTTATCTGTTTAGGTTGAATTAATTAAATATAATCTAATATTAACCTTCGATTACAAAATATTTTGTTTGATAAAACTGCGACCGTGATTTATTTTAGTAAAAAGTGTTTTTATATATTAACTTTCTGTTGGTTTTTTTTTCTTATAAATATCAATTTTCCACTGAGTATAATCTAATAAACAATCTAATTAAAATACCATAAGTAATTTATTTTTGTAGCCGTGTTGGCCAAGTGGATAAGAAATGATCGTTGGTTCGAATCCCGCTACTTACCTCTGGGTTTTTCCAGATTACGTTCGGATGTAGGCACCACATGCTTACTGGTGAAAGAAAAGATCGTGATGAAACCCGCTTGGCATGTGATAGAAATGTTATAAGTGACCTGAGAACGGCGATCAGCTGCGCTACTGGTCACGTTGGGCGTACCAATATATAATCTATAAGCGCAAATTGTATACAACCACTAATCTATCTCTGCTCATCCCGTAAGGGGTATAACGTGACGGTATATTTATATTTTATTACTAGCTGTCCCGGCAGACCTTGTTCTGCCCTATTTCTCTAAAACAAAGTCACACTGTTTTAATGTTAATAGCTACCCCGTCAGATTTTTTGAAAATTGTTTGAAGGAACCTGGCCTTAATGCTATATGTATAAAAATTGACAAATATTGACATTAATATTTATACGTCACTCAATAATTGTTTTGCCTTCCCGGAACCCGTCCACTAACATTTAATCTTTATGGTGTGGTGTTAAAGTTCAAATTGACTTATAACAAATCTTTTGTATGAGAATATAGAAAAGTGTTATTTTTAGACAGTTGAAGGGAATTTTTAAAATTTTTGTCTCCGTAATAACCTTCCTCAGACTTCATCAAACACAACAAAAAAGAAATCAGCCAAATCGGTTCAGTCGTTTTCGAGTTTCGCGCTTATCAAGACATTTTGCGATTCATTTTTATATTATAGATATGTAATTTAAAAGTACAAAATTCTCATTACACTGCTAAAAATTAATTCAATGGACGTACAGATATCATTTTCGCAAACAAATAAGCTGCGGATTTCTTATCTTCGATTTATTTTATAGTTAAGAGGGTAGTGAACAATGCCCTTCTTGGTCGGCAAGGTAACAACAACACTGCTTGTATTTTTTTTTAAATACCGGCTCGACACTGTGACTGCATCATACCTGATGGTAAGCATGGAGCCGTCCAAAAAACGCCAACGACTATCGACAGGTAAGAAAAACCCACCGGTAGTCACGGCGACCATGCCGGCCTGCACAAATATCTCTCCACGCTACGTTTAAAAGATCCCATATCATAAGATGATGGGAACACGCTCGCCGGAAGACCAATCCACAGCCCTACGACACGGCTGCAGTAGGAGTTAGAGAACTTCTTAGTCCTAGCCGGGATGTGAGGTACCGTATAGCTGTGACACCGCAAACCCGCGCGTGTGGTTCTAATCGGGAAGGGAGAGGGTGGATCAGTGGTAGTAGTTGCAGTAGTTGCAGTAGTCCTTGGGCAACTGTAACCACTCTTAGCATCAGGTATACTGACAAAATTTAAAAAAGTTTTTTCATTTTTATGTATTTTACAATATTAGCAACAGTATCATGAGATACTGCGGTATAAAAAGTAAATTGCATGTGATTGGCTTTATTTAAAAACCGCGAAATGTTACAGTACTGTAACACGTTTACATATATTTTGCTTTTATTTTTATATTATAATTTTTACTATCCGACTTTTCCTTTCCAACTTCAGATTCAATGTCTATCTCATAATTGAAAAATCAAAACAAACTTCATCTTTTAAAATTCGATGTTCACCCTTTTAAAAATAAAACTTATTTTTTATTTAACGGCCAATTCCGATAAAAGTGCCATATTTAACTAACCTACTTTAATATGAACCATTCACACAATCACTACAGTACACAAGTGTAAAGACCGGCATATTAATTCCCTTTGTACTGTCGCGTTTCGGGATCAGCCTGTGTATATCCAGTAGCTCATATATCTAGAGACCTTCAGTCGTGGTATATATGGGCCGACATGACGATGTAGACTCAAAGGATTTTCGTACTTTGATAGTCGCTTTCGTTTTTAACCTGCACTGTACTTGCCATCAGATGCAATGATACCGCAATGTCGAGCAAGTTAAGAAAAAATGTAGTACTGATTTCAGAACCAGTGAGGCAATTTTAATAATTTAATAATAAATGAATATCCATCGATTATGTAAGAAAGCATGTCGTAAAATAACAGAAAGACAAATGTCGGTTAATTGTTACTTTACGTTAAAACCCGGCAGTTACTTTCGAAATTTATCTGATTTATAGTGACACAAACATAATTAAACAAAATTTTTTGGTGCAAGTTTTTTTTTACACTGGTTTTCGACATAGTGACTACAAAGTACCTGATGGTAAGTACAGTGTAGTCCAAAAACGAAAGCGACTATTAAAAGATGAAAATCCATTGATAGTCTACATCGTCATGTCGGCCCACATATACCGCGACTGAAGGTATCTAGGTAAATGAGCTACTGGATATACACAAGCTGATCCCGAAACGCGACAAGCCGAAACTGGTCACTATGACGGGCTTTACACCCATGCACTGTGGTCGCGATCCAGACGGGCACCGACGCCCTACCAACTCGCTGCTGCTCGTTTAGCACCACCCAGGAGTCACGTGTAGGGAAACTAGGGTAATGCCTACGGACGCGAGCAGCTTCGACTCCCAAAGAAGAGATATGCAAGTAGAGATATTTAAGTTTTATATCTATCTATGTACACCGAATCCGTATTGGAGTAGGCAGAGAGAATGAAACGGAAATTATCTATATTCTTGCAAAGCCCTTCCGATTCTTTAACATTAATTAGTCCCTTCAGACACTGTTGGCGATTCCGCGTACTTTTGACATTATCCTCCATCAAAACATTGTTTGTTTGGTCTATGTATGTCTCGGTCGGTCTCGCCTCTTAATTCCACTTAAAAATCTTCATTTTCATTTTATTATCATATTGATTATCATCATATTGATTATCATAATATTGGTTAATATCATATTTATCATATTGTATATCTTTTTTGTCATCCATCCTCATTTATTCTCTCGACGTGCCCGATCCTTCGAAGCATGCCATCGATAACATTATCTTTCAAATCAACCGTTCTGCGTATCTCTGCATTCCTAACGCGATCCGCAAGCGTTACTCCGCATATAGAAAAAGAGATGGCATTCCTACTGCATTAACTTTACTTTTTTTTCTATGCCTATTTGCGCTAAAAGGCACAACCCTAGAGCCTATAAAGTAAAAAATATATGAACGCACCCTAGTTCAAGCGCCATGTTGGGATAATAATTATTACTATTTTCGCTTTGAAAAATTCAAAATCCACATCCAGAGATGGGCAAAATTTTTAATCTGATTAATGATTAAAATTACAAAATGTAGTCGTAATTTTGATTTTCTTGCTCTGTAATTATGATTAAATCCGTTTAAAACATTAAAAAATGATAAATGTGTATGCAATCTGGGATTCTTTAGTGTTTAAAACATAGATGATCAAAATGCAGTCATATTAATGGTAAAAAACGTAAAATGTAATCGTAATCATTTTTATTAATCTGGTTACATTTTGCCCATCTACGTCCGCATCGCATATATCGCTTCACAAACAGTTAAAATAATTTTGCAATTTATGCACACAAATCCTCAATAACACAATACTTTGCATCATACACATAGAGTGTCCAACATAGTGAGTGATTTGTAAACGTATTCCGAACTGTTGCTGCCTATTGGTCAGTTCTATTCATATAAAAATTATCTCAATTGTCTCAATATTTAATTATCGGGCCTACGAGGGTACTTTTGTAACGGCATACTCGTAAGTTCAAAAACTTATTTCAATTCAAGAAATGTCCACTCTACGCTTGTAAAATGATCATTAAGCCTCGGATCTTTTCGAAGTTTTTCGAGGTAGGACAATTGTCAGGCGCTCCCGTGAATATTTCTACCTATTTCCTCCATTATATCAATTAACCCAACGAAAAAAATGTTTACATCACAATTTTTACAGATTTTCTGTTCTAGAACTTTGTAGAAAATATTGTTTATCGCATAAGGAGAGATATTCACGAAAGACGACCTTTTACCTTAAAACGTGGTAACGATGTGATATCAGTGAGATTTTTGAGTTCACTTTTAAAACAAAAGCTTGTATAAATGTTCAGTCTATTTTTACTAAAAAGTTGGCCTGCCTTTTTTTTATTTTTTGGTGTTCGTCTGACGCCCCTAGAATTTGACGTTCGCGGCGTGGGCCCCATCTTACTCCCTTAGATCCGAGCCTGATTTTAAGAACGTATTTGAGCTTTACGTTTGGCGCGTGACTGTGAAATATTTATGACTCCAAAATCTACGGTTTCAAAGAGACAAATGAAATTATAAGCTAGTTAGAAGATTTTGTGTTTTGTTCACCTTCATTAGATTGCTTCAAGTTAAAATAATAAAATGAAGTCTCATTGTCAATGATATAATTGCAGTTTCAACACATTAACTTATTTCAAAATACAATATATTGCATGCGATGCGCGGCATTGACGAGATGCATCGGACGAATATTCGACGGTAGATAATAAAGATCATGGCCGAGTTTGATATGATTTGAGTGTTATAAAGCCCTTGTATTCGGAACTTTGACTTTGCATAGACATTGCTTAGCAAATAGATTCGGTTTTTATATGGTTGAGGGGCTAACTTGAGTAGATGTGGTGACCTAGTGAATAAAAGACCGGATTCCGTGCGCGGCAACGCGAATGGTTCTCCCAGATTCAGGGCAGATTTAGAAATCACATGCTCACCGGTGAAGGATAATATCGTGAGGAAACCCGCATGGCTTCTAATAAAAATGTCATGTGTAAGTGCCCTGAGACAGTGATCAGCATACAACCTTATGTATTCGACTCTCAATCCAACAATTAAGCAAGAACCTCTTAAGATAGTACATCATCATCATCATGTCAGCAGTGGGACGTTCACGTCTGTACTCTGGCCTCTACTAATGTTTTCCAGAACGACTGGTCGGAAGCGGCTTGCATTCAGCATTTTTCTGTGATCTGGATCATGTCTATTGGCCACCTTGTAGGTTGGCCGTACCACGCTGCGCTTGCCAGTACATGATCTCTACTCGAGAACTTGCCTGCCCCTCGGCCTTCCTCTCTACTAGCTGTGTCCCGCTCACTGCCTGTTAAATTGATAGAGTTATTGTTGTTTTGTTTATTCGAGAGATGGCGCTGGCAGAGTATTGAATCACTGCATCGTTGTGTAACAAACGATTCTATACTCTGCCACAATATTAATAAATGATGAGTAGCGATATAGCAACTATTTGTTTCATTAAATCACATCCCGAGTATACCGTGGTTACATCTATATTACTTTTGTTCACTGCCACTTCAGATTGCTAATCCATTGGACTATGTTGCCTATGTCAATGACTCTCGTTCGTCTACAGAATTTTTCATTTCTAACTTGATTACATAGAGAAATACCGAGCACAGTATATAAACCCTAAAAATATGTTGTTGCAGAGGGAATCAAGATGTGGCTAGCGTATTCTCTCGCGGTTTTGCTTGCGGTTGGACACACCCATGCCTTCTCAAGCGGAGCACCTGAGAGCACATGCCAGGACATGATCCCAAGGCATCCCGTCGACGCGCAAAACACGACCGCCCCCTACACCATAACCACCAAAACGCATGTAAGTTTGGACACAGTAATAACAATATTATTTCACAAAAAGAATGCTCATGAGTCAATATCGAAAAATGTATTCAATTCCTACTGAGTGGCCGAACAATTTTTTTATTACAGACAGTTTTACGCTTGACCTCAATCTTACCTATTGGGAAGTGATGATGAGGCTGATGATGGAGCGCGTTCACCCAGATGCTACCGTTTATTTGACATTTGAAGATTCCCATTACAATTACACTACTGCAAGCATGTAGCTTGGGTGCGTGTCCACTGGCTGTCTGTCACGTACGCTGAGTAATCCACTCACGCCCACACAGCAAGTGGACAAACTTGCGACTGAAATATTAATTAATTGTATTTTTCGAAGCGTTACATAAGATGTGACCACATTTATCTCCTAAGGATAACTCTCAATTTTAAATTTTTATCAACATTAGATAGGATATTTGTAGTAAATAGATTCTACAACTTTAATTCCTAACATCTTCATCATACGATCGATATGTTTCAAGTTAAAGGCAAAATAAATTTCGTACAATCTTTAATCATAATAATCGATTATTCTCGTTTTTTAACAAATATAGGAAACAATTGACTTAAGATAAAGTAGTAATATATTAAATTGGCTACTATTTTATCTTCACAACTTTTTAATACAACATATAGCAAACAAATGCGAAGACATCGACAAATAACTTAAATTCAAAATGGCGGCTAACTCGGCGGCAAGTGTTCGCCATTTCGAATTTAGATTTCTAAGGAACCTTTTTTTACTTGTGCTTTGGACTATTAAGAAATTAAACTCCTAATATAATATTATAAATTTAAATACTTTAAGTCTCTCCATAAATTTTGTACTTTATTCGATGTCAAATTCTTCAGTTTTTTTTTTCCATCCGTGGCTGTACTATCCATATGATATATTGTAGGTGTGATCATAAGACTCCTTAGAAATTATTTTAGAAAAAAGTTAGATTTCGAATTCACCATACATTGAAAGAACAAATTACTGTTAAAAAAATACATCGTGGCGACCGTGTCGGCAAATAGATTCTCGTCCCTGTGCCATCGCTGTTTGAACTACACTGTTTTATAACTTTGATCGACAAAGTATGACACAAAAACGGCATAATGTAATTAAAATTTAGTAAATCAAAACACCCACTCCAACGTAGCCTTGAGTTTTTCCGTGTTTCTACGCAAGGCAGTCGCTTCCGAAACGCTAGTCGATCACTATAGGTAGTTCTTTCCTTGATTGGCCGACTAAGCCCAGGTTGTACCCGTAGGGGAGTCCTTGCGTTGTCATCCAATCTACAATTTACCCTTAAATGTTTGCCCATATCGCCCGGAGAAGTTATAAAGACCATACCAAGCAAATAACAATTTTTTATAGCGAAAAAAAATCTAAACAATCGGCTATTTACTGTTGAGGTGATCATTTGATTTATCATAATAATTGCGCCTTGACCGTGTAGGCAGTCTTACGAAATTCGACCTCACTCATCTCATTCGACCTCTCTAAATTCATTATTTAGAAATTAATTTTATAAATGACTCGACTTTATTACATTCTGTGACGTTGTATATTATTTGTTACGCCGTTACCCAATCGGGGTAGGCAGAAAAAATGGAAAACATTTCACACTATACAGACAGCAGTTATTGCCTAGCCTCGAAAATATGGAAGGTCTGGGGCTACCGGCGCATGCACCCGGTGCCAGTTTCGTGTAAGCTGTTACATCAGCCCACTTTATTCCCGTATTGATTTACGTACTTACTTTTTCTAAGTATACAATCTACTAATACGGTGACTACTTTTATTTTTCGTTAAAAGTTTTACAGTGCTTTTTTTAAGCTGGCTCGTCAAAGCGTCCTAGTTTTCCTACACGTGACTCCTGGGTGGTGCTAAACGAGCAGCAGCGAGGTGGCAGGGCGCCGGTGCCCGTCTGGATCGCGACCACAGTACATGGGTGTAAAGCCCGTCATAGTGACCAGTTTCGGCATGTCGCGTTTCGGGATCAGCTTGTGTATATCCAGTAGCTCATATACCCAGAGACCTTCAGTCGTGCTATATGTGGGCCGACATGACGATTGAGACTATCAATGGATTTTCACCCTTTGATAGTCGCTTTTGTTTTTGGACTACACTGTACTTACCATCAGGAACTCTGTAGTCACTATGTCGAGCCAGTGTAAAAAAAAAGTCTACATTGCGCCTGATGGAAAGTACTGCGTAATTCAAGAACACTGTCATGGAACGAAAATCCGTTGACGGATACCGCGACGGAAGACTTCTAGATAACAGGATATACACAATCACAGATCACAGAACGCGACAGACCGAAACGAGTCACCATGACGTCCATTACAGCTGTGTAAAGGGTTACGTTACGTTGTTATTCAAACAAAACCCGTTAACTAATATCGTCTCATTTACTTTGCTGTATGGTCAAAGAGCATCAAAAATTAATAGTCTATGCTATGATTAGATCATCAAAGCTGGTACACCGTTGGAAGTGACCCTCAAGGGCTTGAAACCTGACAACACCATCCGTGGTCTACTTCTGGAAGGTCGTCAGGGAGACAAGATTGTGGGAAAGTTCACTTTGGACCCCACCGATCCCTTTGCCAGGCTCATCGACTGCGGAGCCCCTCAAGTAAGTATAACCTTTTTTTTTTGGTAACCTGGAGGAAAATCACATATATACAATATAAAATTCTCGTGTTACAATGTTAGTTATCTTCCTCCTCCGAAACGGCTTTACCTATTTCTACCAAATTTTATATGGATATTCAGTAGGTCTGAGAATCGGATACTATCTGTTTTTCATACCCCTAAGTGATAAGGGTTGTCCACATTTTTTTTTTGGGAAAAAAACATGTTTTTATTTTACTACTAGCTATCCCGGTAGACCTTGTTCTGCCCTGTTTCTCTAAAACAAAGTCACATTGCTTCCCCGTCAGATTTTATTCTGCCTAAGCCTATTGGCCTATCGGCTGTTTTTTGAAAATTGTTTGAAGGAACCTGGCCTTAATGCTATATGTATAAAAATTGACAAATATTGACATTAATATTTATACGTCACTCAATTGTTTTGCCTTCCCGGAACCCGTCCACTGACATTTACACTTTATGGTATGGTGTTAAAATTCAAAATGACTTATAACGAATTTTTTGTATGAGAATACAGAAAAGTGTTATTTTTAGACAGTTGCAGGGAATTTTTAAAAGTTTTCTCTCCGTAATAACCTTCCTCAGACTTCATCAAACACAACAAAAAAAAATCAGCCAAATCGGTTCAGCCGTTCTCGAGTTTCGCGCTTATCAAGACACTAGCTGTCCCGGCAGACCTTGTTCTGCCCTATTTCTCTAAAACAAAGTCATATTGTTTTTTTTAATGTTAGTAGCCTCCCCGTCAGATTTTTTTGAAAATTGTTTGAAAGAACCTGGCCTTAATGCTATATGTATAAAAATTGACAAATATTGACATTAATATTTATACGTCACTCAATTGTTTTGCCTTCCCGGAACCCGTCCACTGACATTTAAACTTTATGGTATGGTGTTAAAGTTCAAATTGACTTTTAAATATTATTACGAATTTTTTGTATGAGAATATAGAAAAGTGTTGTTTTTAGACTTTTTCAGACAATTTTTTTAATTTTTCTCTCCGTAATAACCTTTCCCAGACTTCAACAAACACAACAAAAAAGAAATCAGTCAAATCGGTTTAGTCGTTCTCGAGTTTCGCGCTTATCAAGACATAGCTGATCCGGCAAACGTAGTTTTGCTATATAAGTTATTGTAATATCTTCTATGATGTTCATTGAAATTAAGTGATTTCAAAGACAATTTTGTTCATAATTAAATACTCTTTATCAACAAAACATTTATTTGGATAAAGATTAACATTATTACGTTGATACAACTCTTAACAAATAATACATTAATTTCGACCAAATTTGTTTACCATAAAAACGGTTCTAGTGACTTAATCTTAAAAGATAAACATATACTGTCGCGGACATTTTTTTAGATCATCTCAAGAGGAATAATTCTTTCTTACATATATTTTTGGTATCTTGAACCGTTTTTGCAGCGCACGCAATGGAAGCCCTCAAGGATGAAAAATTTTGCCCGTTTTTTTCACATTTTCCATTATTTCTTCGCTTCTAATAATTGCATCGTGATGCTATATAGCCTATAGCCTTCCTCGATAAATGGTCTATTCAACTCAAAAAGAATTTTTCAATTCGAACCAGTAGTTCCAGAGATTAGCGCGTTCAAACAAACAAACAAACAAACAAACAAACAAACAAACAAACAAACAAACAAACTCTTCAGCTTTATAATATTAGTATAGATTTTGCGATTCATTTTTATATTATAGATAATGTGGCATTAAAAAATACATACAACCCTAAATTTTTACCCTTTTATCGCCAACCCCTATTTTTTAATAGCCATTTTAGTAATCTAATCATTGTTCATCCCGTTTAATAACTGATCAATTATCACCTTAACTTATATGGCAAAACAACGTTTGCCGGGTCACCGAGTAATTATATATATTTTTTTAATATTTAATTCAGCTATGCTTTTTTCATAGTTACGCATACTCCTGTTGACCCTACTTGAAACTACTATTATAACTCAAAACAAAAACTACTTCCGTCTTTTTTACCTATAATAAGATAAATCGATAAATCAACAAAAAACCTTGTATCAATCAAGTAGATCTCGCTTAGTACTTAGAATTTAATACAAGCGAGGACATTCGACTGTGATTAGATCCCTTCACTTGCCAGTTCTCTGCAATGCTACGGTAGCTTAGAAAGTCAAAAACAACATAATTAGTAGGAAATGAACTTGTGTATACATTATTGCTTATTTATGCTAATCACTCCGTTGGTAACATAAAAAATAGGAGGCCATAAACGGAGTAAAGGATAAATGGATTTTGATTATATCATACTAAACCAGAGGCTTTCAAACTTAATTCTCAAAGATCACTTTATTTCTACTAAAAGAAAATGAAATACATTTATTTCGCCACAAAATTAAAATTAACAATACTGAAATATAAACATCATACAGAAAAGAAAGTACAAGAGACAAAAATTTATAGACATGGCGAAATGGGCTCCGGCAGCTTAATGCCACAGAGGATAGCTTGGAAGGTTTGTCAGGAGTCATGGTTACATATATGTATTTAATAAAGCTTTTAAAAAAAAAAAATTTTTTTCCTCAGAACTACGCTCAAAAGTTTTGTTTTAGTGCCAAAATAGGCCTCTGAAAATATGAGCCCTTAATATTAATATTTAAGTTGTCCGCATCGCACTTTCCGATTTCCCATACAAATAACACAGAACAAAAGTTTTTTTTCTTTTGATTTCTATAGCTAATGAACGATATATTGTATTGCAATACTCATTCATTATTTTTGTAGAGAATGTAATGCTCTACAAAAAAGGACTGAAGTCAATTTTTGATAAATCAACTATTTAAGTGTGTATATTGTCTGTCTTTGTCTAGTACCCATAATACAAGTGCAAGCTTAATTTAGGACTAGGTCTGTGTGTGTAATTGTTAGTACAATATTATTATTAATATATTATGGCCTTAGCCCTGGTTTTCGTGAAGGACCCCGGTTGTATTACATCCTGTTAAGATGATAAAAAAATATCAATAAAATACAGTAAAAAGAAAAATATGTAACTTAAAACAATATAACTGCTTCCCGGGGTGGTGTAAAGAGCCTACCCCTCTCCTCAAATCTCTTTTAGGCGTTGCGTAAGATACATACATCATTCATCTTAAGCTATCTCTAGTCTAAAAAGTCTTATCTAGATTGAGACCTCAGCTTTCCTTGACTTAGTTTAGCCTGGAAAATAGAAAACTGTATTTGATTATTATAGCAATCTAGCAATAATAAGAGAACTTCACAAAATGATGAATGTGTTAAACTACATCATTGTTTCAGAATGCCGTGACACATAAAAAACACCCGCCAGAGTTTGACAAGCAGACAGTCACTTTCACTTGGACGCCCTCGGAAGACCTAAAAGGCGAAATCAGATTCAGGTATCGTTATGATCATATGTGATCGCTGATTGACAATTTTTAACTACATTTAGCTCATTTGTTTGATGTTCCTAAATCCTGTACTAGTTTAAAAAAAAAAAAACAAGCATTTAAGAGTTCGATGCAGCTCGCTGACGTTTTACATAAAAACCCTGTACTTGACTCCTGGATGGTGCTGATTCGCCAGGGATACAAGGAGATAATTGGGGACACAAAGGATTTGTTCGCCGTGGACGTGCTAGCTAGGAAGGAGGCGGCGGAGCGGGAGCGGGAGGCGCTGGTTATAACATCTTTGGCAGCGTCGTCCCGGCCTAAAATAAACAGGGCGCCGCAGAGCGGCGTTCCTTAGCAACGTCCGATTCTAGCGGCGACACCGGGCGGCACGCTTGAGGGAGTGTGTTATCCAACAAGGGTGCGAGCGGCGCGTGACGTGTTCCCGCGTGCCGCTCTACAACAAAGATATATGAGAGGGGTGGCTCTTTACACTACTCCTCCTCAAACGAGTAGAGGCCTACTCAAGGCCGCACACCTTGCCGGTCATCGGGGATGAGACCCCAGTCGTGCCCTCGATGGCGGTAGGTGGAAGGTGGAACACCCCGGGGGTTTTAGTCGATGCAAGTCCAACACACCGGGGGGTGGCCCTCACCACCCCCCGAGGTCCGTTAGGGATTTCCCCCGGGTTATAAAAAAAAGGGACACATAGGATTTCACAAAAAATAAGACCCAAGATCCTGCACTGGAAATCTCTAGATGCAGGAAACGTGACATAAATCGTATTCATTGTACGACATCGTACTGACATATCAATGTATTGATAATATTTTATTGGACACAGAGCATACTGGGTCAAATCAATGAAGGCCTCTTTCGCAACGTCCTTTGAACTGTGCGCTCATATTGTTGCGATGTACGGTCAATGTTGAAATATCGTTTCGCTTAGTAAATTATTACATGAATAACTCAGCGCTAGAGAGCTTGTAACTCAGTATGATAGTAATATATGCATGCTTTTTAACCCTTTAACTTCCACGGGACGGATTTTCAAGATTCGAGTTTGAACTGATACCATGCCGTGAATTGGAACGGGAAAAATATGAGAACCATTATGAGGGATCTAGGTATGTGAACAACTTGGGAAAGCTTGAAAGCCAGTTCCGGTCGGAGATGATAACTTTGGGGTCGTCGGCCATCGTTCTGACGTATCAGTTTCAGACGACCGGTTGACTGATATCTTTGGAATCGTGTAAATGCCCTGCGAACTGCGATCAGTTGCGCTACTGACAACATTCGACTCATATAAGCGCAAAGAGGGTACAACCACTAATTTATCTTTGCTCACCCTGAATTGTATATAGCATAACGATATATTATATCTTCATTTATCATACGTTTACATTTTAAAATAAGTACCATTAAAAGATAACATATAAATTTTAAAATATAAAAACATGTAGACCAACGAACGCAAGGCCCGAGTTACCAGTAGATAGGAGGTCAGAGCGAGCCGGACGGCGCGCTTGAGGAAGCGCGTCGCCCAGATCCAGGCGTGAGCGGTGTGCGATGTGTTCCCGCACACCGCTCCAATGACAATTCAAGGAGACGAGGGGGGGTGGCACTCTACACCACTCTCCCCGAAATGTGTTAGGTGTACGCGGGGGGCGGCGACTATTTAACAGTCCCCCGCCTAGTAGATGAGGCGCGAACAAGGTCGGACGTCGCCGGATGCCGAGGAAGATGGCTCGGCTTTGCCCTTAGCATCCGGCAGACGGGAGAAGGAACACCCCGGTGGTTTTAGTCGGGGCAGGACCGACACACCGGGGGAGCGGCCCTCACCGCTCCCCTGACGGTCCGTAGGGATTTCCACCGGGTTAACAAAAAAAAAAAAGGTCAGAGCAAGAAACCTCCTGACATCACTTGCCGTATCGAGTCTCCTAAGATGGAAATCGAGGCTCTTAGCGATCAGTCCATTAGTTGATACGACTATCGGGACAATAATTGTTGAATTCACATCCCACATGATAGTAATCTCGTGTGCGATATTTATTAATTTTTAACGAAAATAATCATTTTTCAGAGCCACGATCGCGTACAACGGCGCTGTGTTCTGGGTAGGAGTGGAGTCAGCCCCGGTTAAAATTAATTAAACAAATTTATGCATAAGTTGTGATATAGGTATAACTTTTTAAATTTAAGCTGTACTGTAAAGATAATTTATATGGTACATAAAATATTGTTTTATTATCAATAAAAAAATATTGCCACATTTATTTTATTTGTTATATAACCTTGGTCTCTGAACTTTAAAAGATGATGGTCGTCCACACTTGGATCATTGGTGCACGTACATCTATTTCGTCTATCGGAGGAATGCTGATTTGTCGTTATTGTCTTCTGAAAGTGTTGTCCGTGTTGTCTGGGTAAGTGTTGTGGGTCTGGATAGAGACAAGATGCCCGAACGGCTAAGCATTGTGGGGAATCGGTGATTTTTCTGATAACGTGGGGTGGAATGCGCGTCGCTTGGGTTGTTGTTTTGACGTCAATCACTACTGAATATTAAAAATACTAACGATGGGTTTAAAAGGACTTGCGTCCAGAGCCGTAAAACTTAATATTAAAAAAACATTAATATTAATATAATAATATATAACTCAAAGGTGACTGACTGACTGACTGACATAGTGATCTATCAACGCACAGGCCAAACCACTGGACGGATCGGGCTGAAATTTGGCATGCAGGTAGATATTATGACGTAGGCATCCGCTAAGAAAGGATTTTGATCAATTTTACCCCCAAGGGGATGAAATAGGGAATAAAAGACAGATTACACTGATTGACATATTAGTTAAGAATATTGTATACAAAGAAGTTTTGTAGTCCCTAATTTTTTACTCACGCTAAACAAAAGTAAAGCAGCAAAAACTATACTTAATTAATAATAATACTTCTTGCCGCGAGAGAAGCAGCGCGCAAAAGCTAGTATAATAATAAATAGATTTTCATTATAAAAATCATATCAAGTTAAAATTAGATGATTGTTTGTTTGTAAGCCTTGTGAATGTAAATCAATAGTTTTTAGATATTTTATGTTTGTACACTCATCGCGCAAAATTATTGGACTAATTTCCAACTTCGCGCATGGGGTATTTGGACCCGAATGATCGGGCATATAGTTTAATAAAACTGAGGATGCACATAACTATAGCATCTACATTTATAATAAATATTATTAAAATTAGTGTAATAGAAATAGAGATACAGCTTGAACTGGGTCGGCATAATCCACTACGGAGATAAAAAGTCTCCGTTTAAACGTTAGGTTCAACTTAAACTGGATATTTCCTTTTGTTTCTCACCACAGACCAAGTAGCGGGCAGATTCTATTACCAAATACTACATTAGGCTTGGAGCGCGATAGACGAGCTGGCAATTATCGTTACGCCAATGACATAAATCGGTATTGTCTGGTATTGCATCTACAAGGTAACAGTCGAGTGTCCATTTGACATTTCGAAGTTATGAAGTAACTAAAATAGCGAAAAACTAAGATTCTTATTCCAATTTATAATTTTATTAATCATTACTACTTATACTGTATGTAACAAATTGTGTGAAATGTGCTGACATCCAAGATACAGGTTGTCCTAGTTTGAGTGTCAGCTGATTTTAATGAGCTGCTTTGTAATTGTTTATCTATTTTTTTTTTACATTCTCTTGGATCATAGATGGGCAAAATGTAATCAGACTAATAAAAATGATTACGATTACAATTTACGTTTTTTACCATTGATATGACTGCATTTTGCTTATCTATGTTTTAATTAAAATCCCAGATTGCATACACATTTATGATTTCTTAATGTTTTAAATGGATTTAATTGTGATTATAGAGCAAGAAAATTAAAGTTACGACTACATTTTGTAATCGTTAATCATTGATCAGATTACATTTTGCCCATCTCTGTCTTGGACATAAATAAATAATAATTTGTGTATGACGAATGTCCGCTGTCCATGCATGCGGAAGGCAGGGCGTGAGCGTTTCCACACACTGCTAATTACGGCGGTTTTCTGTAGGTGGTTAACTCCATACCCCCTCCATAATTGACAAGGCCGTTCGCGCACCTGTACCGTGATAGATTGCGTAGTTCGTTCCCCGGTTGGTTTTCCACGGAGCAAGAGGACCATCCAGAGGTTTTAGTAGTAGGATTTTTTTTTGGTGGTAGGGCTCTTACCGGAACTGGATCACGACCACAATACACAAGTGTAAAGACCGTAATAGTGACTTGCTATGGCCTGTCGCGTTTCGGTATCAGCTTGTGTACGTCCAGTAAATCATATACCTGGAGTCATTCAAACGTGCTATATGTGGGCCGACATGACGACGGAGACTATCAATGGATTTTCATCCTTTGATGGTCGCTTTCGTTGTTGGACTACACTGTACTTACCATCAGGTGCACTGTAGTCCATTTGTCGAGCCAGTGTAAAAAATAGGAGTCTGACACAACTCGGTCGTCACCTTCATAGCAACCGGGAAGTCTTATGACAGATTGTCCTTGGGTAAAAAAAAATTAAACAAAAAATTTAATTAAAGATTTTTTAATATACACACCTCATACAATTTTATTAGAAATTAAAACTTATATACAAAAATAACTTAGGACGGCCTTCACTAACAAATTAAATCTAGTTTAAACATATATAAAACGCTATTACGCGTTAAACTGTAGTCATTGACTTGCATGGAAACATTATCCAGTTAACAGCTGTCAGATTTGAATCATTAAAGTAGAATTAAACCGCCACAATTAAATAGATTTATATATGTTTAAACTAAATTTAAATTGTAAGTGCAAAGCACTTTTAGGGACTAATATTACATTGTTTTAAATTGCATTTTACTATGAGATTCTACCAGTTATTATAAAACACTTCTTCCAAGATAGAACGGTATATATTCGAGATCAACTTCTTATAAGCTCTTTTTCTTCTTTCGTTTTAACTTCTGCGTGAACACATGGTCTCTTCTGATATCTTACCCTTGGTGGAAAAAGATGTAACTTGAAAATAGTAACTTTTCAGAAACGTCAGTAATCGACTTCCATACAACTTTCAATTTACGGACAAACGCGACAAATCTTAAATAAGATATTTTAAAGAGTTAATTACTAAAAATAGCTGTAAAAGCTGTAAGTACTTGTTAATTCAACTTAAAACAAAACAGATTTGTTTTTACATAATTTATGAACAGTAATACTATTTATGGACCAATACACACAACTACCAAGTCCCAAAGAAACCTTGCGCTTGTGTTGTGACTTATAACTATAAAACTAACGCTGAGTTTCAGAAACGTTTCTTGAATTATAAAAAGCTTTTAAGCATTAATGTATCGTAAATATGTATATAATTGATGGTTAATTAGTGTCTAAAACGCCTTAAAATTTAAGGAACTTTTCTGAAAGTTAGTAAAAAGCTTACATACTTAAATACCTATAAATGTCCATGGCTCGTGACAAATTATTTATCTTAGAAAAATTCGCCGCTACTCGGGACTTGAACACAGAACCTTCAGCGTTGTAGGCAGTGTCACCATTGCGCTGTCAGGTCATCAAAATCTAATTCAAAAATCTTTTTTGGAAGGTCTCATATATTTTTATATATCTCTGTTATTTACGTAATGATCTATCCAATGATGGAATAAAAATTGAAAAGTTAGCCTGCGTGCTTTTTCCACATAGGGTGCCAGATTATAAGCAATATTATAAACAAATACATCTTTCTTTACAACTTCTGTCAATTTATTTGTGATTTACCCTGATCAGAAGGCCTAGACAAAGAAACATGACCTAGGACTTAGGAACCTGTAAGAGAAGAGTGAATAGGCATTTGTTGGGCGGACACAGTCCATCATCGCATCTTCAACCTTCCACCAGGTGTGACTGAGGTCGAGCGTCTGCCTGTAAATCATAAAGGAGACATTCGATGCACACACACACACATAAAGATTCGATACAGGTATCAGTAAAGTATAACTCCAAATATATTACCCTTTTGCTCTATTTGGAAGAAGCGCGAGATATAAATACACCTATCCCCCGATTTACACGGTAGATACGTACCTGAGAAAAACGTGTAAATCGAAAAGCTTGCAGAAAATGCATAATTTTGCTATTTAACAGTTGTGATTTTTTTCAATATTTTTAGATGTACACAGAAATAAAAATAAAATGCATTGACAGGTTAAAATATGTAATATATTACGGAAACACTGTTTTTTTATTTAATTACAATACATTAAACAGAAAAACAAAAAATAAAACCAAAGGTGTTTTATTATCCTTCATCATGTGCAGCAAGTCAGCACATAAGCTCGGGATTCCCCGTGAGTTGTGTACACAACGCACGAGTTGAAACACAGTAGCATTTAGTAGAGTGCGATAAAAACAAAAAAGAAACTTATTTGGAAAACCGTGTAAAAGCGAAAACGTGTAAAACAAGTACCGTGTAAGTCGGGGGATAGGTGTATATATTTCATAATTTTTCAGAGGGATGACGAATTGCGCCTACGTATACTATAGTAAAAAATCTACACATTACAGTACATAGACTACACAATTCCTTCGTTGTTTTATAACTTAAACCCTAAATATACAGGCTGATTTTATAGACGAGGGAAATTCAATTCTACTTCCTAATATGTTAACCTAGGTATATTTTAATATTTCCTTTAAAACAAAGTAAATTATAAACACCATAGTTCCATGATATTTATGGACAATTACACACATGAATGAATTTATAAAAGTTTAATATTAAGTAAGCATTTTGTCTATGCTAAGCCATGATACAGTGTGAAGGGAAAACGAGTCAACAGTTGTTTACCTAAAATACGTGCTACGGTATCCACATTTTTTACGGATCAACTCTCATTGGCATTAATTTATCTTCATGATTTATTAAGAAGAATAGTTATTAACATTTTTATTAGTTATAAAAAAGCACAACCACACTACACATTTCACATATAACTTTTACTAACTTAATAACTTTTTATTTTATAACAATTATTTCAATCGCATTTAATGCTCTCATATAACCTTGTTATACAAATCATCTTGGTTAATACGATTTTTTGTTTGTTTTCCTGTATTAATAAAATTATATACTGTAGATTTGTAAATAAATAAATAAAATTATTGTATACTGAAATATATCCCTCCTTTATAAAATCAACCTGTATATAGTTTGAAGAAAATTTTATAATGGAATTACTAATATCTATTATAAATATTTAACAATACATTTCCTCATTTTAGTCGCAGTCGTAGTTTTTCGAGTTTTGTACCCACTATTAATACTTTAACGGACCTTATACGCGAAAAAACTTACTTTTAATTGTGGTCAGCTTTGCACTTAATGTAATCTTCATTCATAAGACCCATTAATATATTTATAATGAATACAATTCCTGTAAAAAAATAATTAAAATACTATTTAGCAATGAATAATTTCTTACGATGTTTTCTTAAGAAAATTTCTTAAACCACTGATTCTCAAAGTGGATACTTGCTCCCTGATAGTGTGGAACATGCCTTCAAGTGCAATAGGGATTGATTAATTGGCAAGGATAACATAAATAAGGAAGACTGACATTATTCGGGGCAAGAAGATCTGTTACAAGTTTGAAAACCTTAGTACTACGAAAGTCGAAATTTTAGCTTCGTTTTAAGCTAATGAACACTCTTGGTCATGAATTCAATTAATCTATACTAATATTATAAAGCTGAAGAGTTTGTTTGTTTGTTTGAACGCGCTAATCTCAGGAACTACTGGTTCGAATCGAAAAATTCTTTTTGTGTTGAATAGACCATTTATCGAGGAAGGCTTTAGGCTATATAACATCACGATACAACTATTAGGAGCGAAGAAATGATGAAAAATGTGAAAGAAACGGAGAAAATTATCCGTCCTTGAGGGCTTCTATTGCGTGCGCTGCGAAAACGGTTCAAGATACGAAAAATATATGTATGAAAGAATTATTCCTCTTAAAATGATCTAAAAAAATGTCCGCGACAGTATATGTCTTTCTTTTAAGATTAACTCACTAGAACCGTTTTTATGGTAATTGAATTTGGTCGAAATTGATGCATTATTTGTTAAGAATTGTATCAACGTAATAATATTAACCTTTATCCAAATAAATATGTTGTTGATTAAGAGTATTTAATTGTGAACAAAATTGTCTTTGACACCACTTAATTTCAATGAACATCTTAGAAGATATTACAAAACCTTATATAGCAAAACAACGTTTGCCGGATCAGCTAGTTATAGATAAGAAGAACTACACATGTTATTCGATGCAATATTTTTTTCAAATTCTAATCATATCAAAGACAAAATAACTTTTCTATATAAAACAAAGTAACTGATAACCACCAGCAGCTAGCTAGGTGGGTAGAGCATTACTCTAGCCTCTACTCTCAGAAAGTTAATATTGATCCAGATGGATGCGCTGTCGAATTACCCCATTATGTCAGAACTGGTCACTTTATACACATAGATGGGCAAAATGTAATCAGATTTATAAAAATGATTACGATTACAATTTATGTTTTTTACCACTGATATAACTGCATATTGCTCATCTATGTTTTAATTAAAATCCCAGATTGCATACACATTTATGATTTTTTAATGTTTTAAATGAATTTAATCGTGACTATGGAGCAAGAAAATTAAAGTTACGACTACATTTTGTAATCGTTCATCATTAATCAGATTACATTTTGCCCATCTCTGGTTATACACAACTTATAAACGCCAAGTAGACAATCACTAATGTATCTCTACTCACCCCAAACTGAATATATCGTGTGATATCATTGTTTATTATCAAACTAATTTTAATGTCAAAGTTCTATGTAAAAACGACGGAATTTCGAATAACAAAATGGAGGTATTCTTATTTGCTATCTAATAACATTTAATAATATATGCACTTTCCTTTTCATCATACTCAGGTGACGTAAGAGCTGATTAAGGTATATATCATGCCGTATTGCACGCAAATTGCTGACATCTCAGCTGCTGCATGCACCTTCTCTACCACACACACCCACCCCGCCACACACAACCCGCATTGGACAAGCGTGCTGGGTTGATTGTCCAAACCCCTTCACATGGACTCGACAAATATACTGGAAGGGAGAAAGGGAAGAGAGTTATTTGTCCTGCAGAGGGACGAAACTAGCTAATAATAATAATATATGCACGTTAAAAAATGAAATGGCAATTGTTTGCTTTAGTATGCAAGAAATAGCATAATTTCAATGGGCCCTTTACTTTTCATTCCAGCGTAGATATGTTTACACGTATACATTAGTCAATAAACTAAATTCGCGAGAAAGGTCACGGGCGTTAGTTCCACCGCTCTAGGAATAGCGAGGTCATAGCCCTGCCAATGCCCTTAAAATGTCATGATCGGTCCCATCCAGAAGGGAGCCAGTACAGTCAACATTTCAAGTCTGTAAAGGAACAACATCGTAAGTGACAAGTTATTAAAAATAATAAATACCATATAGCTACTTAGTTTGGAAGAAAAAAAACTAATCGATCACTAGTTGTATGTTTTTTAATGGGATGAAATTATGTTTTCTTAAGAGAGCCTTTACCACTTCACCGAACGAGATATTTTGTAAATAATATCGTAAAATAACACTTAAGAACATAGGTGATCACGGGCGATACATGTGAAGTTAAAAAAAACAGTTTGTTTTCAATTTCAATCAATTTTCAGTATAGTATTCTCGTTACTTTTCGATTTATAGCTCGTTAGAATGTTCTGCCTCAACTCTACGCTCGAGCGCTCTTGAGACTGTATCGGAGAGATCGACACTCGCCACCAGCTTCTTATATATCTGACCTTGGAACCTTTTGTATGGAAGAATTGGATACGCAAATTTAAAAAACTCGTTTGTTTGTTGATTCTGTTAAAAGTACAATTGATACAAAGTACAGGCCTGGAGTTGCTAAGTACGTGGTAAGCCGCTGTAATCATAGTTTGTGTGTTACGCGTTTTTTATTTTATTTGTAGGAAGATAAATCAAAAAGTTTTCTGCCTATTCTAATGGCACATATCATCTCTGTCGTATTATACCCTCGGTGAACTTAAAAAATTCCAAAAACTACTATTTTTGATACAAAAACCTTCCAAAAATGGGTGATATCCTTTTTTTCTTATGCATGCCAATTTACGTTTTTTATTTTCTTTTTTGATACTAACTAGAATATTTATGTTTTATAAACAACGCTAATGATTTTTTTTATTTTAAATTACTATTATGGATGCTAAAAATCCCACCGTTTGGTGCCTCCCGTCGCGAGGGTCTCAGAAGTTTGGTCAGTATGGCGGCAATTTTGGAGATAGAGAAATTAAAATGTGCGTTTCATGAAATTGAATATATAATAAACAAGTGTCCGTTTAGACAAAGATATTAATTGATTTATTCCCTATTGAACACGCCTCTGAAAAACGATCGAAAATAAAACCATTTCTTGTATCATTTTTCTAAAACAGATTTAATTTTAGACGAAATTATTTCCAATATGTCCTATTTTACTAGTGGGTTATGACATATAAGATAAAGGTGCACTCTTAGCCTTGTTTCTGTGTCCTTAACAAGCCGTGAGTGGCATATTTGAGGGAGTGCGTCGTCCAATATCCAGGCGCAAGCCGTGTGCGATGTGTTCCCGCACACCGCTTCAATGAAAACTCATAGACACTAAGAAAGGAATGGCACTTCACATCATTTCCTCCCCACACAAGACGAGGCCTAAAGAAGACCGGACGTCGCCGGGAGCTGAGGAAGTTGGCAAGGCCGTACCCTTGACCCCAACAGACAAGAGAAGGAACACCCCGGCGGTTTTTAGTCAGCAAGAGTCCGGCACACTGAGGTGGCGGCTCTCACCGATATCCTGGCGATCCATGAGGATTTCCACAAGGTTACCAAAAAAAGTCCTTAACTAACCCATTAGTGAATTTGACTGTAGAGTAATCCTTTTTGAATAGTCATCGCAAACCAATAATCAAAACTAGGTAATAGTAAAAAACGAATTGTAATGGATTGTAAATATTTTTATTTCAGAAAAAAAAACTCTGGATAATAAAGGAAAGGAATAAAAAGTGCTTGGAAAAAAGCC
Source organism: Automeris io (assembly GCA_036320925.1). NCBI lineage: Eukaryota > Metazoa > Arthropoda > Insecta > Lepidoptera > Saturniidae > Automeris > Automeris io. Next base: position 5,031,192 of record JAUDJH010000029.1, on the reverse strand, counting down.
TTTTTAAAAGTCCTATAAAGTTATATATAATTAAATTTTAAACTTGGCAAGTATGAAACAAATACATGTACTCATTAAAAAAAGCATTTACAAATATTAAAGTCGTATTTGTGTTTCAAATAATGGTACATATTATTTACTTCATTCATCTGTGATAGCGTTTTGCCGTAATAAATAAAAACTTAAAAATATTGGCAATCTCTATTCCTCTACAATAATAAAAAAACATGGCAAGACTTTTTTCAAATTATATATTAATTTTCTGCTGAAATTAAGCTATAAATATAATAAATTAATATACGGTTAACTAAATCAACATTTTAAAAATAAATAAACAGTTTCAGATCAATACACTATATCTTATTTCAGACGTATTTTTAAGTAGGCTAAGAAATTGCTTTTAAAATTATATAAAAAAAACAAACATATTTGTGCAAATGGTAATAATTCAAATGACACGAACTACTAATAAATAAAAAATGTACAAAAAAAATAGAACTAAATTTCAAAATAAAAAAAAAAAACAAACTAAATTACCTTTTGGTTTGAATTAAATGCACTCGAATTTGAGCCTTAAGTCTATTTATAAAACATCACAGTTAATACTGAATAATATATATTTAATAAATACATAACTTCTTATAGCCAAAGGTACCCAAACGAGACCCACTGTTGCCCTGAAGGCGCTGTAAGCACTTAAGGGGCCAATAGGTAATCACGAATCCAGATAAAAAAGGGGGCGTATTTAATTTTACACGTGTTAATATTGTTTGTAAAAGAACAAATATTAATTGTATATACGTATATGATTTCATGAAGCTTTATTGAAATATTGTTATTTTTCGATGACGCAGTTCTTCTTAGCTTTGGCGCCCTTGAATGCGCATTAACAGTATGCGAATGACATGACATATTTAAGTGTTTGCTCCCTGTCTCAAACCATTTTTTTTAATAATTTAAGTAACTCTTACGTCATGCTTACCCTGTCGTTTAGAGCTGAGAGTTGTGTTATTGCAAGAGACTAGAAGAATTTACGCGATTTAACATAAAAAAGCTTTAATATTATGTATTAATATTACGGCCCCTAGCTTGGGATTCGCTTTCTAGAACAATGGGTAGTGACTAATGATGTTGGGAACCTCTGACTTAAATATTAGTTTTAAGGCTATCATTGGTTCTGAATGAAATAGTTCTGCCTCTTCAACTGCCTATACAATGAGATATACTTTCCTGCAGCTGAGGTCCGAGGCACCACGTACTGTTTGCAGAATTGCTTTGGATCTTGAGCTTTCTCCGAGAGTTCGCCGCAGTCGAGGGCTCGGAGAACCGTTAGGACGAATGTAAAACAGTTATGCCTTTCTTCGTGGTATTTCTCAGCTTCCCAATGTGTGCTTAAACTAATCTAGAAAAAAAAGATAACCTTAAAATTTAAGAAACTTCATTATTTCATTGCAAACAGGCTAACCTAACTTTCCTGCCAAGTAGGCGGGGCCTGCAGAAGGCTATACATCGCCGGGTACCGAGGAAGATGGCTCAGCCTTGCCCTTGGCACTCAGCAGGCGGCAGAAGGAATACCCTGGGGTTTTTAGTCGGTGCAAGTCCGACACACCGGGGGGCGGCCCTCACTGCCTCCTGAAGGTCCGTTAGAGATTTCCCGCGAGTTACCAAAAAAAAAAGGCTAACCTACTTCCCTTTGGTGCATCATCACAACACAGAGTGTATGCTTTTGCTGTTTTCTACCTTGATTAACCTATTCTTCTGTATTGTATGTTATATGGCAAATAAATGTTTTTCTTTCTTCCAAAAAAAAAAACAAATCTCCTATATTATACGGATCTGGGAAAACAGACGCTGGCAGCAAATTTAACTCTTTGTATGTACGTAATTTATTACTTTTCGTCAATGATAATAAGTAAGAGTGAGGTGGCAATGCATTCCATAGTTCCGATTGGATCGTGACCACAAAGCCAGGGTGTATAGTCACATACTTGCGTCGAGCAATCACGTTTTGAAATTAGTCAATGTAAGCTTAACTTATTTCACTTCATATTTGGTAGTATGCTGTGTACATTTCTACGTATTTCTATTGTTTATAAACATCTGGGCTCACATACCATCAGGTGGATTTACAGAAAAATATTGCTATATCATATTTTTGCTACTTTAATAGGATAAAAAGCCTTTTTGTTTTTTAACAGATTACATAAACCAGGGGTTCCAAAGTAGAGGGCACTGAGACCTACTGAGGAGGGCTTTTAGTAGGATTTCATACAAACTTAACATGCGTTTAACAGTTATTAAGAATATTTTCGGAAAAGAGTTTTAAAAGTAAATCTATTTTAAGTCTTCCATAAAACCTTTTTTTTAATTTTTGCAATTAGGTATTAATAGTTTAATATTAAAATTTATTATAAAAACGAAGTGGGCGTAGTTTTTTTTAGTAATGGATGTTACCATTAGCATAAAACATGCGAAACTATCTAATTAAAAACATCGTTTTCTTGAAGTGATTGGTACACTTTCATTTCATTAGTAAAATGTATACTGATTGCTTACGTGACCCACAAATGGGGCATTGCTATAGACTTAAATTATAAGTTTTAATAACTTGTAACTGCCTTCTACAAAATCAAAACTTATTTCTATAAAAAGTTTTAAAGAATGAAAGAAAGAAAGACCATTTATTTTATTACTAAAAAAACTTAAATTACACTTAAAAATAAATAATATATCGTAACATCCCTTTTAGGGTTAGCAGAGATACATAAATGGTTGTATCCACTTTACGTTTATATGTAACTAGTAACGCAGCTTGTCATCATTCGTCGGAAGTATTCGGATTCCCAGGCTCGGAGAAGGCTAAGAGAGGGCAGTGCTGGCACCCCGGTGGTTTTAGTCGGGGCAGGTCCGACACACCGGGGGAAGTGGCCCTCACCACTTCCCCTGACGGTCCGGAGGGATTTCCACCGGGTCAACAAAAAAAAAAAGCTTGTCATCATTTTTAGTTTCCTTGCACATGACAATTATCATGACATATATAGATATCATGTAGGTTTCCTCACTATGTTATCCTTCAGCGGTGAGCATGTTTCTAAATCCTTACTAAATCTGGGAAAACTCAGATATACTTGCCGGGATTTAAATCTACGCTTATTAGCATTGATAAGTATGGATGCCAGTCCCTTATCCACTACAGCCACTTTAGAATTATTATTTTATATATACAGGGTTATTGGAAACTAGCTGTATTATTGGAAGCATGTGATAAAAGTTCTAAACTGAAACAATTAAAATCACCCCAATAAAAGGGTGAAATTTATTAGTTACGGAGATATTTCAAGATTTTTTGTTAATATGCCCAATTTACACATTTAATGACAACACAAATTCAGGTTAAATGGATTGCATTCAATCATATTTATACAGCTATCACTTGAACTAAGCTATTACACTCAAAAAAGTCTAAAACCAACCAGAATCTAGAACTAACTCCTGTGCCTTGACTCTGTGCATTTACATTTTGTCGTACTCCTTTGTATTTATAAAAAATATGCTTGTCATGTTTCCTATTGTCATTCTATATATAATAATATGTGTATAATTCTGGCGAAGAAACGTTCGAAGATGCTCTAGAGAATACAGGAAATGATGACTCTGTCGAAAATCAAACTCCAGACAATCATGTAGTAGAGACAGAAAACAATAACCTAAGACAATCCTCACGCGAACGACGTCCCCCTTCATATCTTCAACAAGATTACGTTGTAAAATAAAGAAAGGGGGGATGAATGTCGTACTCCTTTGTATTTATAAAAAATATGCTTGTCATGTTTCCTATTGTCATTCTATATATAATAATATGTGTATTATTCTTAGCCAATTAAAACCAAATGTCTTGGTTTTTCGTCTTATTATTTATCACATTTATAAGCACAAATTTCATGAATTTTATGCATACCCAAACCTGGATCAATTACCACTAGGCCTTACAAATGCAGAGATTATAGCCATGACTCTTTGTGCAAAAGTTGGTCAACTTGTTAATAAAATCATTGAAGAAAGATTACCTTCAAAAGAACACTGTCCCATATCTCATTCCAAAGTTCATCAAACTGCTCCAACAAAAGGCATTGGTCCCAATCAGAATTAGCTTCAGAACTCCACGTCTTTGTAATAGTGTCAACACCCTTGATTCCTTCTTCGCTAAATTCGACAACACAACCCAAGGAATTAGTCACACCTATGTGCAAATCTTTTGAGTTGTAGTAGTCACTGAAACAATAATTCCTGTTACTTAAAGTTGATAAGACTCATGACTCAAGTTATGATGTAGTGACACATAATAACTAGAATACTTGAGTTGCATTTAGAAAAGGTTGGCAGGACTATAGGTTTTGTTTTTTATTGGATTAAAAAGGCTATAATGAGGTACAGTAGTTAAATGTGTATGTATGGATTTAAGTTTAGTGTGGACAATAATCCTAGAAAATATCAACGTGATTAAAAAAATTCACCAGAATTTAGAATAAGCCTTCAGGGTGGACATAGGCTGTAGATACTGGTGATTTTACAGATGATGAGGATATTTCAGGATAAAATCATTTATATCTATCTTCTTGCAATAAAACAAGTGTGAATAACTATATTCCCCAAAAAAATCATAAAGAAAAATTGATGAACAAATGAGTATTGATCCTTAAAATGTGGGTACACAGTTGCTCACACTTGGTTGATTAATAAAGTTAATTTTATGTAATTTTTAGATAACTAGCTCATTTCCATTTGTACTTTATTCTGGCTTAGGACAGGCAAATAGCTACTTAATAATTAATTGTTGTTTATTAATTCATATGTGTAAATGTGTGTGTGTATGTGTGTCTCTAAATATATTTACTATAATAATAATAATAAAATATTACTAATTTTACATATTTGGAATTAGAATTGAATACTATATATCCTCATTGAATATCTCCTTTGGCTAAAAATTCACTAGTATATTAACCCATTTCAATAAGAACATTTTTTTATAGAAAAATATATTATAATGAAGTTAATGAAAAATGATTGAGAAAATATGTTTTTTTACAAATGCTGCTTCAGTTATAAAAGAAAAGGAGGTCTATTGATAGTGCTAATTTAAAATAAACAGCAATATTTAATCAACCCAAATTTGAAGGCAGAGCCTTATAAAACAATATTTATGGCCTGAAAATCGACAGGCATCGGTGTCTGGACTTTATTAACGTAAAATCGAAGAAACTGTACTATATTTGTTATATTTTTAGCTAATTTTAACTTTTACACTTACTTCAGAAAATCTCCATGTGTAGGCTTCATAACTATCGCGCGAGGATGTTGGGACGCCTTGACGAAGGGATAAGGAACTCTGCAATGATAAAATGAGTCGCTTAGCAACAAACATTAATATACCGTAACGTCCGGAACGAAATAGCTCTGTAGTGTTAACTCACCGAAACGGCAAGAGATTGTAGTCGTATTTATCTAGCTTTTGATTACAAACAGGGCACTGCTCTGGTATGATTGTGCAAAATACTTTATGGCCGCAGTGATGGAAACAAAGGATTCCAGGATCCATTGTTAAAACTCTTTGTTAAATCTAATATGAATCGTTGATTTCTCAATAACACCTGCCCCTTTTATGATTTTATTCTGTCCGCAGAACACTCTTAAAGCTGTATACAGTGTGTAAGTTAGCACTACGTTATAATTCACTGAACAACAAAAAATAGTTTAGATTCGCACACAACCTATTGTTCTACCTTTCACAATCACACAAAAGAAATGAAATGTGAAAACTGTCAATGTTAATCCAGTTAGATTAGTCACGTTCAAAAACACTATGAATTATTATAAACTTCTTATCAAAAAGCTTACGAGTTAATTTATTGCATGTATCTAATAAAAACTATTTTATATAAAGTGTTTAAATATTATTTTCTGTAGTTTTTTTAAAAAAATACTTAAAATATTTAGAAAAATATCATGTCGATGAAATATTTTTGTTCATAGAATAAAATTTCGAACGCACGTCGTGTGTTATTGGTTGAAAATAATGACAGCTGACAGCTGCGATCAGATGATTATAGTTTGAAAAATGGCGGGAGGCATTTAACTACATCAGACTAGTTCCAACTCTATTTATTGGAAGATTGTTGGCTTTAAATTGAGCTTATTGCCTAAGTAAATAATTGTTGTATATATCTATTTTATGCAGATAGTTTGAGCAACTATAGAATACAGAGCCATTATATTCATTATGTTCGGAATTGGTGTTTGATTTTATTTTTTGTGAAATTCTATTCTACACTTCACAGATCTTATTGAACAACTCTTTTCTGTCTATAATTTCTGCAGTGCATTGCCTTAGGCACCATTTTTTAACATATTACACATTTGTAACTTCCGCCATTTTTAGCGCGCTCCTCCATGACATATTCGTAATTAATCCTTCAAATCTTTGTTTATAAATTCTATTACGACGTTTGAAAGTCAATAAGTAGGTAATTATAATTTTATTAAAACAATTTTTATTTATAGTAATTTATTATTACTTCTCTGCATTTTATCTGGTTGCACACAAGCCGAGAACCCGCCTGATGGAAAGTGGCTACTGTCACCAATAAACAAGAACTGCCAACCATTAAAAAGGGAATGTACTAGCCGGATGTTCACGGGCCGATCACGTAACATTGACCTCGAGCGTCACTATTAGTCTGCAACAACGTGAGTGACCTGAGCGACCAGTTAGTGACCCTTGAGAAGTCAGCAGAGCATTGTGACGTGCTCTGCCTAAATACATCGAGTAGTGTCTGCGAAGGTAGCATCTCCCCCCAAGTTTGTGCCCAGCGGGCGCGGCGCGATGTTGCTGTGGCGAATTAAATACAGGACCCGCAGTCCCCTCTAATACCCAGAAGTAATCAGTTTAGGGTTTTTAGTCAGTACAAGTCCGAAACACCTCGGTCGCGAAACCCACCTGTGCGGCAGACAAGAAAATATGAGTATTTCCCCCAAGTAAAATAAAAATCTCGTACTGCCTACAGTGATTGCGACACTGTCCCTTACCATTGCACTGAACAGTGACGAGCATATAAATTCTACACAGGGCATTCAAATTTTCGCTAATGCAAAATGTTCATATATTTAGATACATTATATAATTACGATTTGTAACCAAACGAATAATTATATTTTACTAACAAATTAAATGCAATTTTTTTTCGGCAGAACATTTGTTATCGGGCGGGAGAGACCTTCACAAGTAAACCGGGTTAAAAATATATAATAATTTACTTGTTGCTTATTTTAAATAAAAATAAAACATTTACATATACTGTCGATAGTCAGACTTGGTTTTTGGATCGCACTCTACTTTCCATCAGGTGGGTTGCCGTAACTAAGTCGAGTTGAATTAAAAAAAAATACTTGCCCTGTGAACACTAATCTCAGTAATGGCGTAACCGATTTAGATACGGTTCTCACTAATGTTTTGTGGAAAGCTGCTTTTTACGTTTAGTGTTAATTTTATTTAAACAAATATATGTATATATACATATATTACTAAAAATTAAAATGTTTTATCAATTTTTGAAAAACACGTTGATTATTTATTGGAAAAATTGGTATAAAATAACTTTTCAGGTGAATTAGATAAGTTAAATATTCAATAATATTATACTTTTAGTAAAATTGTAACTGATCGTTTTGTGTAAATGGAAGATATATGAGAAAACTATTATTAGGAGCCTTTGTTAATGTCATAAAACCTAAAACAATGATAACCGGAGGCGTGTCTGCATACATTTTTTTCGTAAAGCTGTATGAAAGTACTATTTTACAACGTTTATTGAGTTCTATATGTAATTGTGGTAATTTTTTGTAAGAAAGAGTCGATGGTATTTATATCACTTACACAAATATGCCTGCTTGAAAATTATAATTATGTTAATAAAACTACAACTTGCACGTGAACGAAATCGCGTGCATAGCTAGTGCAAAAATTAAATTTCAAAGAAAGATTAAAATCTTAATTATTAAGAGAAATAAAACATTACAATTAAAAACGAAATCCTGTCCTCACACGCAGCCCTATAAAGCCTTTGACCGCTTAGTGATTGTAGCTTAGAATTTTGTCAATACCTCGTGAACACCTCGGGTGTTGTATTGTGATAAGCCGTTGCCATGGCAACGGGCTTCAGCGGTACACCACACCTCACGGCAGACCCAGTTTTGTTATTCACTGGACGCTAGCTAGATACCCAATTTCTTGTGCACCAATTTATTTATAAAACTATTATTTCTTAAACATAATTCGTTCGAAAACTCGCCAGTTTAAAAAATCATTTTTTATTTAAAGAACGTTTTAAAAATAAAGTATTAATAAAGTCACAATAATATTAATAAAAATTTTAAAGATGTGTGTTAGGGGCTATTTTCGAGAGTACTCTAGTGTTAAAGGCTGACTGAGCTTTAGATCCAACTGGGGCTATATTAAAATAGTGTAACAAAACTTTGTAATAATGCCGGATAATGGAAAGAGAGTTTTGCAAACGTTATGGTGGTTGATTACTTATAAAGTGGTGACTGCTGGGATCTCTTGCTTAAGCAACCCATGCTTGCATGGAATATGTATCGACGACATTAATACGTAAGTGTTCAAGAAAAAATATCATCACGCTATATCCATTTCAGGCTGCATAGAGATGCAATAGTGGCACTGACAAGTGGGAAGTGGGGATGCGGCGGTTTGTTTGTATTATACGCATCCTCTAAGACAGAGGTTCTGGTGGGCTATTTACTCTCATCCATTCAAGGGATGGAACCAACCCAAGGCTGTTCTCTCACCAGGTCGTCTTTTAGGTTTCATCTCTGGAGAGGTGGGTGTAAAGAACCCACTCCTCAAGACTATCTATTTGGCGGCATGCAGGACATCTGTCTGGGTTCTTCGCCTTATCAGAACAGCAGACACCCTCAAATCTACTGCTCGGTATATTTGAGCCTAAAGCAGTACGGCCCAGGTAACATCAAAATAGTAGGGAACCAAATGAGTTTTTACGGTCAAGTAGTAATACATAAAAATTGCATTACTATAACTAATACAAATACAGAATAATGACTAAATACAATTTGTTATAAAAACCCTGTCCGATCTGTAAAGGTTTTACTCCGTATTAATATTTGATTCTATTTAGGTTAACATTTTTAGTTAAAAACAAACAAAAACCCGAATAAAATAAAAAGTAATTAAATAGGGGAAAAATTACACGGAAACACTACGAACGTGCGTAGATTGCGAACAAAGGGAAAAAGGAAAGCAAAGGATCTTGCTAGTAGGCTATGACATTAAAAGGGTCATGGCCTTGATGCTTCTAAACATCGTTTATGAATTAAATAGATTGACTGGTCTTTAAATTGACTTTTGCCTGTAATTTGTGTGTAGCTTGCATACTCGTATAAAATAATTCAATTTCTTCAATTTTATTTTGGCATAACTTTTATATGTTCACGAAAGTATGAGTTTCTGATGTACTTTGGTAAAATTATCGTGTCACCAATATGTCGCTTTCGTCGGACAGGGTTTTGAAAGCATACTATATATTATATTGCAAGTAAAAAATGTTACGTCAATGAGGGGCCTTAAGAATTTTTCAAAAGCAATTTTCTGTAGCAAATTGTTCAAGCTATGAACTCGAGTGGTCTTCTACAATAGTTACGAGTCTATTGTCAAAGGACGATTGTTAGTGGATTCCCTTTATATAGCTAGCCATTTATTCTTCCAGCACATATTCATGCTACTGTATAGATGGATACACCGGCGTCCAATGCCAGACGAATTGGGACGAATGCTGGTCCACTCCGTGCCTGAACGGGGGTACCTGCATCGACGGCATAGCTTCCTATAACTGTTCGTGTTCCGATGGATTTATTGGTATGTAGCTCACTTAAGACTAGCCGCAAAAAGGCCGACCTGCCAATCAAACTAACTAATAATGATGAAATGATATCCTGGGCGATTTCGGCCTTGGCGACGTTTCCAAATCACACCAAGAAAGTGCAGGTTGAAGCCCCCATTCGGCGATGGTGAGCTTGGAAAACAGTCAATGGCACGGGATATATATATAGTCGCTTGAACAAACGTAAAGGATACGTAGAGGATTAATCTAAATTGACTGGGAATCAACACAACTAGAAAGAAGTGGGATTTAGTGTCTGAGAACTGATAATTGACCCTTATCAGCACCTTAGGCCATTTACAATGTCTTGCTGCCTCACCAGAATCCATAATAGACTAGGCTGCCATTAGCACGACAGATGATGAATAAGTGGACAGCCTTTTGCACTAAGCAGGGGGTCACCGCAGCCGTCGGAAGTATCTGGATTCCCAAGCTCGGCGAAGGCGAAGAGAGGGCAGTGCTGGCACCCCGGTGGTTTTAGTCGGGGCAGGTCCGACACACCGGGGAGAGTGGCCCTCACTACTTCCCCTGACGGTCCGTAGGGATTTCCACCGGGTTAACCAAAAAAAAGGTGGGGTCACCGCAACAACTTAGGTGATAAAACATCACGCAAGTCCCCTGGATCAGGATTCACCCACGAGCCAAGGTGTGGCCGCTGCATTTTGTACAGCTACGAGGAGCCACTGGTGAGAGTTCATGGAAACCAACGAGTTTAACTTATTGCTGTCACCTCTGAATAGAGACCGGCTAACAAAAAATGCCGAGTTGTCACTACATCTCAATAAATAATAATTATTATATAATGTTTTATGGTCTTTGTGTGGGGCAGAGATCGTCCACAATACATATCCACTGCGATCTGTCCTGAAGGTCCCACTACAGCTCTTCCCCCATTAAACCAATATCCCTCAATTCCACCAAGGTCCTAAGTTCCAGGTTTGTCTGAAGTATCTCCGTTTTCTAGTACCCTGGGTGGTCCAATCTAGAGCCAGTTTGGATATGTGGGCGCCATCCCTATCTACTATGTGATCAATTTCCATCGTTTAATGGCTCGCCGGTACTTTTCCGCTCTCTTTAATGATTGAAACATACTTAGTTCTCTTTTTCTATCACCAAAGGTATAAATAAAGCTAAGATTATATAGATATACCATATACTAACTACTTAAATACTTAAATATTACATAGACAAACCACAAAGTGAAAAAAATTAAATTATGAAATAAATAGTTCACGGGGGATTCAATTTAATCAAGCGTAAAGCTAAGTAGATTATACACTTTCAAATTGGATGAAATTCCTTACTTGTCACATGACACGAAAGTATAATCCATGGGGAAAATTCTGTATATTACCTTTAATTGGTACGTCAATATTGGTCTTACTAATGCATCGCTAGACACACTAAACAAATGGGGTCGTTGAAGGGACTGACCTTATCACGAAAGGTGAATTAACAGACTAGATAACACCACTATATTATTCACTAGTAAACATATTTCAATTAAATTAATTGATACGATTCCAAAGAAATAAGCGCATTTCAACTGGTTTCATTCCTTATGAAACTCAATAATTCTCCACTGTGTGTAAATTGTGGAATCATAGATGATATCCACCATTTGTTGATGGAATGTGTCCGATCTGAACCTGTGAGGGAGGCGTTTGTGAGTGCCTTTGCTCTGAACAGACTTGACATCGGGATGTTTAACAAAATCTTAACAGAACTATTATCTGATGAGGCGTCTGGCTTTTTCAGATCAATGGCACCATATGTAATATGTTAGGTATTTCTGTATTAGGGTACGATGGGGCTGACATACGTACACACGTAAAAGTCCCTTAAATAAATAGAATAAAAAAAAAACTGGTTTCATTCCGATAACGATCGAGTTTTTATTAAACTATATATAGTCAGCAATGAATATATCTAAATATATAATAGTAAACTAAAAGAACAGGCATTAACTATTGTATAACATTTAAATACATTTTATAGTGATATAATTCTACAATGATGAATATTATAATAGAATTACAATAGAAGATACAGTAACTGACGATAATACTAAATATTTCCATAATAAAATAATACTTTTGTTTAATGTAATTTATGAATTCTTTCATATTTTTATAAATAATTAAGTAATACAACAATTTTAGTTTAGTTAGTATGTTTTACTATTTACAATATAATTTTGGATATTTGACCAACGTCTCGACGATCCAATTACCGCGACCCTGGCAGCAATAGTTCCAGATCACAGTGAAGCACACAAAACACACACTAGTTTCATACCAAATCACTAGCACCGCCAGCCCAAAGGGTAGTTCAATCGACTGTTGCTAACCAATGCGTTTACGCACCGAGACAGTGTCCAATTCGGACATAGCTATAAGTTTCTTTCGGCGTTTCCTCTCAAGGTAATCGCTTCCGAAAAGCTAGTAGATCGCCGTTAGGTTGTTTTCCTATCTTGACGCTCAAGTCAAGCTTCATCCCCACACAGGGATTTCCTTGCGTTGCCATCCAACCCACAATTCTCGCTGACGAAGCACCGTAAGTGCCCGCTTACTTTGACGGGGAATTTGTAAAAGTTCCCAGGTCAAAAAAAATTCTTCACATCGAAAAAAAAAAATTATTAAACCGTAACTTGGCAGAATGTTCTTTCTTTCAATATCAAAATAATATTCATACCGTTTAACCCTTATGTTCCAAGGATGTCTAATAGAAACTAACCGTGCGTTTAAAAACTGAGAAATTACCTAATTTATTCATATAAAAATATTAAGTTTGCGCTTATGGCAATAGGTTTTGTAAATTCTGATGTATCTCCACAGATACACTATCAAGAAAAGGGTTAACAAGTAATTTTGAAAGAGATTGCCACGGAATAGAAATCTAAAAGAAGTAGAAAAATAAATGTAAACCATAAACGTACTATAAAAATGGTACGAGTACTATATTATACAAGCACCTACAATTTTACAATGTATTCTTCAGTCTAATATTTCCTTTTCTCAGGTGATAACTGTGAAACCAATTACAACGAATGCGAATCTAACCCATGTGTCAACAATGGCACTTGCATTGATATGACGAATGGGTACGTTTGCTCTTGCATACCCGGCTTCTCGGGCCAGCATTGTGAGCTAGATATCGCCGTTTGTAATTCAACTGAGGAAATCCGTTGCTACAACGGGGGCGAGTGCATCGAAGGGACGGGCTTCAAGTTTTACTGCAAATGTTTGCCAGGTTCATTCACACCTTATAATACGCTCATTACTTCTATTTTTCCGTGTTCTTATGATTTGGGAAAGTTTATAAGAAGAGTGAATAGGCATTCGTTGAGAAAAGACGTTACACCATCTACCTCACCTGCAAATTTCATTAAAAATAAAATAGTTCTTAAAATTTGGAATTACAGTACCATATCGAGGGGTGAAAGGCTATTTGGTTTAATCGACAGTTTTTAGTGATATAATAATAAATAATATAATTTCGGAATTAGCGTTTTTTACCGATTCCAAATATATATTACTATATCACCAAAATATGTCGCTTTAAACCAAATAGCCTTTCACATCTCGATATAATTTTACAAAAATATTCTACAATTTCAAATTATTTCGTGTCTGATACTTTAAAAACTTAATTACATTGGTACTACCTACTTGTGAGGTAAACGTCCTTAGTGAATTTCATTAAGTAGTGGGAACGTAAGTCTGCTTATGTTAATATAAGGTAAGGCGAGATGCCATGCAAGTATAATTATCTATTTGTAGGTTGGGCTGGTCCTAAATGTGAACAGCAAATAGACGAGTGTGAATCAAACCCTTGTCAGAACGGAGGAGTTTGCATCGACGTTCATGCAGACTACATGTGTGCCTGTCCCTTTGGTAAATTTGATTTTAATTTTATAATTACTTACAATAACACACAGTACAATACCTAAGTATATTTACTAGACATTAATTTTAACCTTTACTGGATCTCTTGCTTTCGGGCTAAAATACAAAAAAATATATAAACAATTTTCATTTTAAAATCCGAATACCATCTTAAAAAAAGGACAATATTATTATATGGGAAAACTTTTTCTATTCTCACATATATTTTGTGCGTTGAAAACACAATCGCTTTAATATTCTCATTTAAGCCGTGATACAATGTTTTTAATAATAGGACTGACTTTTCCTGTTTTTAAGGACCGCACAGTATCGCAAGAAGTTTTACTAATGGCCTTTAAATCCTCATTATGAAGATGATCATGATAATTAGTAAAATAATTTAAGTTCCTTTTTAGGATACACTGGAAAAAGTTGCGAAATCAAAATAGAATTTTGCGATGAAAATTCTTGTAGCAATAACGCTATTTGTGTCGTCGAAGATAGCTTCAGAGTATGCTACTGCGTTCCGGATTTCCACGGCGAGAGATGTGAATTGCAGTACAACGAATGCTTACTAGGACCTGGGTAATCTCGAGTTACAACTAAAAATTATGACTTCATTAAAAATATCTTCATTTGTTTATGCCTTTTCATAAGCCATTCTATTGATTCTGCATTTTAAATATATTAAAATTAGCAAAACTAATGTAGAGACATTTTGCCAAACGGCTTTCAATTCCTAAAGTATTTCAAGGTTATCATAAAAACCATGCTGTATCCTCAACATCACCGTACCTAATGTTGTATAATCAAATAAAAAATAAACTTATGCTGTTCCAGATGTATGAATGGAGGCACATGTATTGATGGCGTTGACAACTTCACTTGCTCTTGCCCACCAAATCTAACGGGATCCTTATGTGAATGTCTGATTCTTGAAGATGGAACCTTTGATTGTGAATATGTTAGCCCAACGCCTTATCCACAATCTACTCAATCAATTATACCGAATATTACACACGTCCATACAACTATTACATCCACGACTGTTCCGTCTGATGAAATAACTACTATAATTCCTTATTCTACAGTATCTAATGATACTATATTTCTAACATCCACTACAGAAAAGGAAAAAACAAGTTTTACTACCGCTAGTACAACTCAGATTATTACAGAAACATCGACTGAGATATCCATTACTACTGAAGAAGAAATTAATACAAAAATAACTATAATAACAGATGAACCAATCACAACGACAAACGTTCCAGAAATTGATGAAGACCATACAAAAGTCCATATTCCTTCAGATAATTCTAAAACAGAAATGACAACAGAATGCGGGAATGGTTGTAAAGATAACGTAACTACTATAAAACCACCAACTAATGATGATATAGCATCAACTGTTAATATAAATATTCCAACTTCTTTAGATCCCACGACGCAAATGCTACATTCTACGGAAACTATAAATACTACAACGATGGAAATAACAACTCGGACTCCAGATTACGTAATATCTTCAACTTCTACAGATTTAACTACTGATAAAATGTTTACGGACATTCCGACAGAGCATTCGTTAACAGATCTGCCATTTCCAACCTTAGTGACGGACATTTCAGAAGCTACCACTGATTTCGGGCTATATACGACAATACGCTCTGAATGTACTGACTCCGTTTGTAAAGGACATGGGACTTGTATTAATACTCCTCATGGAGTACAGGTATTAATACAGTTTAGTTTAATTTAAAAAATGAATGCAACAGATTTATTTAATGTATTTTTTTCAGTGCCATTGTAATTTCAACTACGCTGGAAAATATTGTCAAGAAAAAATTAGCATTACTTCAGCAGCATTCAGTTCGAATTCCTATCTTATTCATAAATTAAGGAACACTACCCACATTGATATAGCATTTACTGCAAAAACTCTCATAACCGATGGGCAAATAATGCACGTTGATATAGCTAAAAATCTATACATGCAATTGTACATGAATGCTGGTCTATTGAAATTCAAGTTTTCTTGTGGGTATCAAACAATGCTTCTAAGCGAACTGAAGACGTTTGTTAATAAAGGTTATCCCATGAGAATAGAGACAAGGTAAAGTGGAATGATGGACTTCTCAAAAGAATTCTTATTATATATGTTTATATTTTAGCATTTTTGTTTACTGTTTTTCATTTCTTAACGAGTTCATATCGCTTTCTTATATTTTGTCACGGTTTTACCCAATTTCTGGTTAAATTGTCTCTCTCCTCTCAATTTAGTAGTCCATCATTAGTGCTCTCCAACACCAATTCCAATACATAACGTATTAATTATAATATTATTATTTCTTCTAAATGAGTAGAATAATATCAAATCTATACATAGCAATGAAGATATGGATAGAAAGGTAATGTTTAATATTATAATTTTAGGTTAGATTTATATCTTAAAGAACAGCATTGTAATGCAACCTTGCATCTCAATGATACCGTGGCGATGAGTGGAGGTCAGATAGCAAACATAACGTCTCTAGACCACAACGTTACCTTGTACTTGGGAAACGCTCCTCATGTAACAGACATGGAATTCAAGCCGTTTGTTGGATGTATCAAAGATTTGGAAGTAAATATAATCATTTTTTACTTGTTTTCTAAATTCGCATTAAATATGGAACTATAGTTGCTAGTTTCTAAAGATATTAAGTTGGTAGTGAGTCACTTTATCCGACGGTTTTTTAACAACTAAATCTTCACTGGTATCTCTTACTTGTAACTTCGTTACAAACTTACAAACGAGGATTCCCCAAAGCAGCCTTATAAATGTATGAAGCAAGATGTAAACCTAATGCTCGTTTCAGATTAATAGTGAAAAGCGGAATGTGTTCGAAGACGCGTCCGAAGGCAGTGATGTGCGCGAGTGTGTGTCGCTATCGTGTCTATCAGCCCCCTGCCTCAACGGTGGCTCTTGCACTGAAACTCGCAATGGCTATACGTGCGCTTGTGCTAACGGGTGATTATGATATCTTAATATATATAATGATTATTATTTTAATAGTTACCCATCACGGGTGCCCTTGAATAAGAAAATAAAGTGTCAAGGTTCACAAAATAGAATATACGAAAGCGTCCACAAGTAAATGGGAACACGTCATGAATAACAAATAGATTGTTTACTATAAAGATGAAAAAAATTATAAAATCCAAACCAGGAATCAAAATAAACAAATAACCTAAACCATGTTTATATTCCTAGAGGCCTTTGACCATGATGTACTCAACCTCATTATTTAGAAACGACGAATACTCTCATTAGATTCTCACGCTTTAGCAGTCACCATCATACTTGAACTTTACTGTACCTTCCGTCAGATGGGATACAATAATAGCATTGTTCCGAGTTGGTATATTAAAAATATTTTGCGTCAAAGGTATTAAAGATTACTTGAACTGAAGTTTTATAAATAAAGTCATATCTCAGGTCTGTGGTCTGGTGTTGAGGTATCTCTAAGTTATGTGCAAATTCTCTTTTGTTTTTTAAATCAAATAGTTTGGTATGAAAAAGATATTATTTTAGTTGGAATGGTGAACAATGCAGCCAATCTATCTGTGAAAATAATCCATGCCATGCCGGAGGCAGTTGTGTGAGGCACCCTGGTACTGGCTTCCTCTGCCTTTGTCCTTATGGAAAACACGGAATCTTCTGTGAATATAGTGAGTGTTCAATCAAAATTTATAACTATAAAGTAGGAAAAGAGAAGTCATTAATACAGTATCGGTCCCTACATTCCCCATAGTTTAGTGATAGTGTACAAAGCAGACACTATACTAAGGTAGCATTAACACTTCTTTCCGGTCACTATCCATCGGCAAGTTTTGCATATCTTATGAGGAAAAAAGACTCGCCTAACTGCAGTACCTGTGGAAGACGGGAGAATTTGGATCACTTGCTGATTGCACTTGCTTGGAGTGTGATCAGAATAAAAGTGTAAGAGAGTCGCTGATAAGCCAATGTAGGGTCAATTTATTTGATGTAGGCGCTTCACGGCATTCTATGTAATGCGACTGAGAATGCCATGAAATTGTTAATAGATATGGTAGCGCTGATTCATTAGCGACTCTCAGAATTGAGATGCGTTTAACCGTTATGCGCACAATGGGGTTGAAATACCAAAATGAAACACCCAAAAGTGTTAATCAAAAGAAGTCTGACATTTTACTGTGACTAAGAAAAACTTGTCTAGATTTTTGTCTTATTTTAAATTCTGGGTATACCTTTCATAAGAGCTAGCAAAGTTTACAATCATGAAGTACTTTTTAGGTTGGAAAAGGATAAATAAATGAGCATGCTTTAGAAGAATACCAATTTAACTATGCAAAGTAATCATAAAGAGATATTTATTTTCAGATGTTGAAATAACTCGACCATCCTTAGCCCCAATTAACGCCGGCATTTCCTCGTACCTGCTTTATCCGTTGTCTGCATCTGCCATGAATTCGGATAGGTTTGACTTACGGCTGAGGTTTCAAACTTCGGATATGGACCAGATAGCTCTTTTAGCGTTTGTCGGTCAAAGCGGTCGCCACGACTCTCGAAGCCAGCACTTGGCTTTGACCTTTGTCAAGGGCTATATCATGCTGACATGGAATATGGGAAGCGGTAAGCTTTGATTCTATTTAAGTAGTTAATTATACTTAGCGTTAGAAACAGACAGATATTTAGAACGAATGGTTTTAAAGATCGTGTTATCAACAGCTTACTTTGTAGAGTCAAATACGTAGAAAGGATGATTGATGCAAGAATGACTATAAAGAAATCGTTACCTACAATATAAATGTGAGGATTGAGTCTTTCCTATGCAAACCAATTAAAGAGGGCTCTGATGGAAGATAAAACTAAAGCTGTTAAAAGTAGTTGGCACCGACGAGAGTACCTATCTATAAGTACCAAATAATTGATAAGAATTTATAGATATAATGTTTTTTATGGTAACTGCAATTAAGCATCAAATAATGAGTTCGATAATTTAATATGGAACTTAAGTAGTTTTTTAGTTTAAATATAAATGAGAGTTCACAGTATAAGTTTTGTTTTTATAAAAGAAGAATTTACTGTTAAAAATAGGAATGTGTATATGCTAGGTCCTCGTCGTGTTTTTACTCCTCGCGCGGTGTTAGCCCGGCGCGGAGGGCACGCGGTTCGCGTGTGGAGAAGAGGCCGTGCGGCTGGTTTCAGCGTAGACTCCCGTCTGAATGCGTCGGGGAACGCGCCTGCGCCATCGCACACACCGGCACGTGCCCAATCTATGTCGCTACTACCCTACCTTTATATCGGTGAGTTTTTTTTTTATTATTAACAGTCAAAAACTTGACCTCAATTACACCTGGAAAACAGTAAAGAGGAAGCCGATGATAAAACTCGTTTGACCAACAAATGCTTCTTTAGTCTTTTGTTTAAAGATTTCTCAATCATAGGAACGTGTAAAAATGGACTACCACTACTGCCCTCTTCACATTATGAGTAAAAAAGCGGATGTATGAAATATCCTTCATACATTTAAGGGTGGTATCCAACACACTGCCAAGTGGTTTTGTGCAGATATATTGATGATGAAATTAGAGAGAGCTCTTTAAAGTGCAACTGCCAAAAGACCGAGGGATTGACAGCTTTAGGTAGTTTATACATATATTATGATTGTTTGCCTTCGAACAGGTATGGTCGGGAGGCGATAAAGCCTTTGCCTACCTGGATCCCGATTACGTTAGATAGTTAAGCACATTTCATTGCATTTCGGAATCTATTTATCTATCCCTCCTTATTTATTTATTTAGAGGCTTTCCAATGTCGTTGTGGAATTTATCTTCGAATCTTAGAAGATGCTGAATTTCTTTAAATATTCTGCACTTAGAATCAGGTCAAATACCATTGTATGTAATTTGCATTTTATGCCATGCCGGTATTTATTTTTTAATAACCATTGGACAGTGACGTGTATAAGGTATTTCGACAGGGTAGGCAGAATTCGCGTAATTAATTTGAATATTATATAATTATAGTCATTATTATATTTCTTTCATAGGAAAGTTAGACGGCGTGAATATAGAATAGATGTGACTATAAATGGTTCCTTTTCTCTGTTTAACTTTAAGCAATTTATTTATTTATTAATTTATTTTGTTTAATTTATCATAAGGGTATGCAATGCTTGCATGCATCTATGCAATGAACTCTACTGCCATTGGATATTAATGTACCGAAGCTCTACTCAACCTTTAAAAAATGGTGTTTGACTTATCTGATTAGTTTATAAATTTGATTTATAAAACTAAGATTAATTTTTTACATCAAGGTGGTCACCCGTCGGAAGGTTTTCGTGAGCTACCTCACGACTTGCCGTTTCACAGCGGCTGGCGTGGATGCATATGGGATGTAGTGGGCCAGGCGGCAGGGGGACCTCCCGTAGGGGGCCGAGGAGTAGGGCAGTGCGGTGTGGCACACTGCACTGCACAATCCTGCAGCTCTCCGCACGGGGTGTGCATACACTCTCCAGCTACATATGGGTAACATTAACAATTCGCCATTTTGATCAAATACTTAAAGTTATCAACATAGCTTTCTAGATTGGTTTACTAAAGGAGCAAAGATCTGGTCAACGATGGAGCACACTCGCCTAAAAACACCGATTGACTCCGTTTTGAAGACTACCGTGTTATACGATGATGACAAAATAGATGTAGAAAGCGAATTATCGTCCTTAGTGATATGCACATTTAAAAGTAGATGATTTGTTTCTTACAAGTTGTTACACAGAAATGCAAAACCAAACCTCGTTTTGACACCTTTAGTTGGTTAAACTGCACGTCATCTGCTTGCAAAGATAAAACGAACAAAAAAGAGAAGCGGAGAAAAGAGAGAAAGTGTATAGATGGGAGAGAGGAACAGGTAATGAAAGGGAAAGGCGGAAAGGGATCGGTAGGCAGTTAAAAATTTACCCTGCCGCTTTCAAATCGCGTGATTCTCGCCATCCCCGTTTCCCACATGCATCGCAGGAGAGGACTGAGTAATCTAGCTTACCTTTAATACACTATTCTGGTTTGTTTCTTTGGTTGCCTTTGGGCTTAATACTATTATCTAAACACGCAGATGTATTTGCAATGAAGGCTGGTTCGGGGCGACGTGTTCGGCTGCGCGGAACCCTTGCGACAGAGATTCTAATCCGTGTCAAGGGCAATGCATTTTTGCTCCAGGCGACTCTGCCCATTGCGACTGTCCTTACGGGAAATCCGGTCTCAACTGTGACCAAGGTACCATCTGCTTTGCTTTAAGATAAACGTTCGCATCTAACATTCAGAATTTATAATAAAGGGTCACGTGAATTGCAGTTTTTTGTAGTCCCACCTGACCATTTATTCAACATTTCAAAGAAAATATCTCTATGTAAAAACTATTACAAATTGAAAAGTGAATAATTATATTTAGCAAATACAGAACTGGATATCCTTCGCCCGATAATAACCATATTTTATGGAATTGTGACCATATAATTGGATTAATCACGATAGAATATGTGTACAAGTAACAACAAATTTTCCTATAGTTGCAAAGAACGTAATGATGCTTAGTCGCGCCAAAATGCACATCCCCAGAACGTCAAAACAATAAAACTATAAACGCACCTAATCCCCAACGCCATCTGGCGTACATCATTCACTTCTTAACGTTCTCGCTTAAAACGATAAACATCGCATTGCATCCTTTTTCTTTATAATCGCATATAACTATTTCTTACTCGCTATACACATCGCAAATCCTTACTTACACCATACTCCACATCATATATATTCAAAACCATACACAGTGTCACTCACTGTGTATGTTTATGAAATGCCCGAATACCGCTACGGTAAGTACTTGATTTGTTTCAAATTATCACTAATCTTCTTTTATTATAAATTATCCCGCCTACGAGGGTGCATTTGTGCAACGGCATAAGTACATTTTTTTTTTACTTGGGGAAAATTCTCATGGGACCGTCTCGGTCGCACTGGGAGGTTGCGCGAAACCGAGGTGTGTCGGACTTGTACCGACAAAAACCCCAAGGTGACTTCTTCTGCGCATTGACGGGGACCGCGGGACCTGTAATCAATTCGCCGCAGCCCCGTCGCGCCGCGCCCGCTGGGCACAAACTTGGAGGAAGATTTCTTCCCCGACACTGCTCATTGTGTTTAGGCAGAGCACGTCACAATGCTCTGCCTACTTCTCGAGGGTCGCTAACCAGTCGCTCAGGGTGGGGACCCTGAGCGACTGCGACCCCAAAGGCATCAGCCAACCGGTCGTGGATCGACCGATCGGCTGGTGCTGATGTGCCGGGGCGGTTGCTGGCACCCCGGTGTCTTCTTCGAACGGCCTTCTGCCGCTCTCGCTCTGCGGCCTCCTTCTGGGACATGACGTCTTCACAGAAGGAGACCACGAAACGGCATAAGTACATAACTTATCCCGGCCCACGTAATGCTAAGAAACAATCAACGACTTAACAATGCACTGTTATAGACTTGGTGCCTTCGGACGTACTGTTTACCGGAATACGATCGTACTTGAAGCTGATACCGCGGCCGGTGACAAGCGTGGCATTGTCTCTGGAGGCGGAGGTGCGACCAAAGCGAGAACGGGGTTTGCTCGTATTTCTACAAACCCCACACTTCCATTGCGCTTTATCGCTGCAAGGAGGCTTGCTTGAGTTCCGCTGGACAGGTGAGTTTACAAAGCATGTATTACTTATTAAACCTATCGGATAGCTTGTTGAATTTAGGAATTTTTTAAGACATTCAAGAAATATAGCTTCAGCGTAGATGTCTGTTTGTACATTGCTTTTTATGAAGACATATGTAATTAAAATGTAGCCATATAACAAGAAAATTGTCTATCAATACCACATTTAGAGGTAGACTCTGCCATTTTGCGGTAAATACAGCAAGAACATAATTACAAACCGCTAAAGTTATGACTCTTTGTAAATACGAATGTGAGGAACAATTTTAAATAACTATTAGTAGCTTAAATATATTTGGTGTTCTTGAGAAATACAAATTCTGGAATGAGGTTAAATGACATAGAATCAAAGTCTCTGGATTAGTATACTGAAGTGGCAGAAAGATGGCAATTAAGACACGCCACCGACGGTCATGGAGCAAGTGAAATCATGAGCGGAAGTCGCAAAACAACAAACGTCGAATGAAAGAGACATATAACAAAGTTAGTGACATTGACATCTTTCACTGCTCCCTGTCAGAATTTCGGTCGGCTTTGATTGCATTGTTCTCATCTGAATCCGCTTGAGTGTAACCGGATAAACTTATATGTTTTTTTTTTATTTTGTTTATAATTGTGCTGTATATAGTTAGGTATACCTGTAAAGATATAACACGCGGACTTAGGACTTGTATATATGTTTTTTTTAAATGTTTTCGTGTATATATCGATGGCATATTAAATCAATAAATAAATAAACGTGTCCTGGAACGAAGACTAGCGAAAGTTGGAAATAACTAGATAAAAAGAGTCGAAGACTTAATAGGGTTTAGTCGGAGAAAACTATATCCAAGAGTTGATGATGATGAGTAGAATTTGGTGTACGTAAGAATATATTTCGCTTTAGATAAGGTATCCGGGGTGACGTCAGTAGTACGTAGTGGGGTGGTCATATCCTCCGACCAATGGCATAACGTGAAAGCAGGCCGGTACGGAGGCCGGCTGTATGTGTGGGCTGACGGGGCTCTGACCACGGAGCCGATGCTGGCTCAGGCTTTTCCTCACACAGCCACCAATGCGACCCTGCTGCTTGGTAAGTGATTTCTCTTTATTTAATCTTCTCTATATTAGGAGACAACTGAATATATATTTCATCCTTTATTCCTTTCAAAATGCATATTAGTGGCTTTAACTAGAATCTACTTTAAAGTTGTGTCTAACATGACCAGATGCATATATGTTCCCGTTCTCAAAGTGATTTATTGTTAACGTCATACAAATTTCCTCAAAAAGATTTCGTTCATTGGTGATCAAACTTATCAAATCGAAACAATGAAAGCTAAACTTTTGTAGCCAGTTTTAATATGATGAATAGACACGATCCATGCTACACGTTCCGTGTGAATAGATTACTCTATTTTGAATATAATTATATGAAAGGATGACTGTTAAGATAGCTATTATTTTTAAAGGAACCACGCGCGGACTGCAAGTTTTGTCTTGTTAGAACCCTGCTGACAAGTCAGTCTCTTATAATTAGTAAGTATTAAGATTGGTAATATTTGCAGGTGGTGCTAAGGATTTATCAAAACTGCCCTTCGATGCCATGTCTGGTCCTCCAGAATCCTACTTTGGCTGCATTCGAAATTTCCATATAAATAATATCATACTACCTCTGGAACAGCAAAATATTCTCGGTAAATTACATTTTTTATTAACATGTTCTGCCAATCCGTACCGTACGTAATACTGTAAGCCGTCCGTCCAAGTTCTCGGGCATTATATTTAGAATCCACCAATTCTCATCTTCAACCGCTATTCAAAGCTATTCACAGACGTATGACTGTGTAAAAATTGGTGAAACTCATCCACTATCGCGTCGAGATACATAATAGAATCGCACATAATTGTGGCAAGCACAACAGTTCTCTAATCAATAATCTGCAAGATATCTGCCAATGTTCTGATCCAGAGGGCAGAAACCTTGGTGACTGTGACGGTACAGCGTGCGGAGCTGAGATCTGTGGAGGAAACGCATGCCGCTTAGAAGAGGGACGCGCAATCTGTGCCTGTTCGGGACCAGGGTATCCATCTCTCACCTCCACAGGCAAGTCTAAGCTCCAGAACCCCTTAAAGGAAGAAATAATTTATGAAATTCAGTATTTATATTTTTATGTTGGCACGATTAAGTCAGTACACTTCTCCTGATGGAAAGATTAGAGTAGTCAATAAACGGTGGCGACTGTCAAAGGATAAGGATCCATTTAAAGCCGCCGTCGTTATGCCAGCCTACACATACCACGACTGAAGGTCTTTAGGTAACAACTAATCTCGGATTGCGATAAGCCGAAGCAACCATTATGACGGGCTTTGCAATTATGTTTTTTTTATCCCGGGGGAAAATCCTGCATAGGACCATCAGCCTCATCTCAGCAGCAGCAGCAGCTCATCTGCAGCTCCAAAGTTTTTTCTTCTTTTTTTATGTTAAAAAGAAAGCAAACAGGCCATCTGATGGTAACAGGTTACTGTGGCTTATGAAAACTGCAACACAAGAAGTGTCATCATTGCGCTGCTGACCTTGATGGGTGTTCACTCCACTTTTGAAGATCCTCAGTTCGTATGTTACTATTTTTCTTAAGTTATCCTTCTGTGTTGTATGTTGTGTTATGTGCCAAATAAATGCTTCGTCTTTCTTTCTATTTGTAATCCAGAGAAAATATTGCTTCTGAAAGCCCATTGCTTAAAGTGTCTAAAATGAAGGTACTTTTATATTCTGTAATGTATCAAAAGGTGGTCCCAGTCGGTGCAGAAGACATACCGCCTGTACCCGAGAGCAGTGTTCCTCGCCACGAGGATTTTGTCGCGGCACAATCTGCATCTGTGCACCGGGGTATTCAGGCATTCACTGTCAGGATAGTAAGTATTGCCTATTATTTACATGGTCTGAAACCCTATAATGGGTAATTTTATGACCAGGTTGAGTTCTAGAGGTTGTTTGTACCAGGGATGTTACGGAGCTTCGACTCCGACTCCGATAAGTCGGAACTTCCGATTGTTATTACACCTTCGGTTCCGACTTCGGTTCCGAAACTTTTTAATCGGAGGTATTAATCGGAAGTCACCACCACTATTGTAGTCAATTCATTTGATTTCATTTTATATGTTGTTGAAACATAATATCAATTAATCAAACAACCAATGCTACTTAATTTGAAGAAGAAATTTTTTATAATTTGGATTAAAAAATATAATTAAAGTTATTAAATTTAAAACTAAATGTACATTAAAATTATTACTAAAAGTTTATTTTTATTTTACATTAAATAAAATAAAATAGACATTAACACAAAAAAAACCCTGGAGCAAATTTGATTTAATTTGTTCATTGTTAATGGGAAAATGTTAAAAAGAAACACATCAATTTTTATTTTCATTGTCTGTGGATGTGTAAATTAATTACTTTCTAATTGAAAAGGTTTACTGAATAATGTTTTTATATGTCCCATAATAAAACTACTTTCTTCTGCCATCTCTTGTTACTGGCATTGCCTCCGACTCCGATAAATCAAATTTCAAAACTCCGACTCCGACTTCGGTTCCGGTAAAACTGCCTCCGTTACATCCCTAGTTTGTACTGCAGATATAGTAGTTTGATTATGGCTGAAATACCAGGAGACAATTCCACAGCCCAACGACTCGGTAGTATAAGTTAGAGATCTTCTTAGTCCTAACCAGGATGTAAGTAAAGAAGAGCCGTGACTATGTAATCTCGCGCACGTGGTAATGTTATGGAGGGGAGAAGGCTTGTTTGTAGACCATAAAAAAATTAGCCAAGTGTGAGTTAGACTTGTGGACTGAAGGTTCCGTAAAAATATATCATGAAAGTACTGTATATTGGTCTAATGAAAAGATAATCCAGATTTAGGCCGTTGGGAAATGGCTGTCCCCATACTATTAATATTTGTCGCGATCCTTTTACAAGTATATTTATAATCGCATTTTTTCTTTGTTATGGCTATGTATTTTGGATTTCTTGCCGAATTTTATGATTTTTAGGTCAACGGGAAGGTTTCGATTCCCTTGGGAAAAGGGCAAAAAGAAGGGACATATTTTTTCATTACGGTGACTATATGTGTTTTTGAAGCTTTTTAAAACGATACTTTAAGACATACTATAAACGTAAAGAGAATACAACCGCGTCTACCTCTGTTTTTTTTAACGTTTTACAGAAATAAACATAACAATTCCACAATTCGATGGCAGCACACTATTGTCACTGACACGACGCGGGCAGCATTTAGCCAGCGAACAGCGGGAATCTACCGAAGTTCTGGATCCTTCTTACCTCAGTCTCAACTTTACAACAGCTCAACCAAACGGATTGCTGCTTTGGATTTCAATGGTAATATTGCCTATAACTGTTATTTTATCTTTGGATAACTGGGTTGCCAGTGGGCCGATACATTTCTCCACTCACACAACACACACATAATTAAAATAAAACAATGTACAGTTCCTATTAAAGCATCCATAACATACATTAAAGTGGCGTGTTTTATATTGTATTAATGTTAATGAAAGTACAACTTTCAACAACTCGAAGACCATTCTCTTGAATCTCGGTATGGAGTCCGCGAACAAATCGACCGAATCTCCAAGAAGATTGTGGGCCCGAGATAATCTACATAAAGTACTGTTGAAGCTATCTGTTCTTTACTTAGCTAATTTAGTGTTTGTATGATCATTTATCACGACAGAAGCTAGACAGAGCCAGCCCAGGTTCACGAGCATCTTATGCAGAAGGTGGACAACTTTTTTAGATATATTATTCAGTGGGTGTGCTGGATGATGCCCCTTAGGCGCCTGGGGCGTGGTCCCCGCCTTGCCCCCTCCTAGATCCAGGCCTGCTTCTACATACAAATGCGTAAAGAGTGGTGTACGCGACCTGAAAGTGCCGCCGAGTCCTGTAGCCAGAATTTGATAGTTACCTTTGTCGAACTATTATTCTTGTACCATGTGTTAACGTCAATAAAGCCAGTTCGTAAACCGCCGCCCGTTTTTCATTACATATACTTAACTGGCGACGAGGATGGGACTACCTTTGGGTACAATAATATTTTATTAAATTATACTCTTTTAAAATATTCTTAACCGGAATTAACCAAATACCCATATTCGTTCTAGCAACAGATCATTACATGAGAGAAATAATGTTGACAGCCATAAGACAGATGCTAGCTTTCTCAGGACTCTTCAGGCATGATCCCAATTTGAGTGTCCTCAATTGATTCTCGAAAGAAAGATTCAGAGGAAGATAAATCAAGACCAAAAGAGAAAGAAGTGGATGACCAAAAATTGGACCGCACTGCGCTAAAATTTGAATCAATAATCCCTCTCTCTTTCTTTTTTTTTTTCTAGGACACAGATTACATCGGCCTAGGTTTAGAAAAGGGTCAGTTGAAACTAGTCTGGTCTTTCCACACCACTGCGATCAATTCCACTGGAGAAAACATCAATTCTAAGAATGCAGTTTACCCGCAAACTAGAGATCTGAGCAGGCTGCTGCCCCAAGCCAGCTTCCTTGCTGATGGTGAATGGCACACGATGGTATTGAGAGTCGAGAGAAGAAATATTACATTGATGGTTGATAAAGTATTGATTTATGCTGATGAAAAACCGCCATTAATCAAGGATTACGAACATGTTGATTTGTTCATAGGTATGATTTTTGTAATAAGTTGTGTAAGGGCTTGCCCATTTAATACGTCTTGCAGTTTTGGGGAGGTCACACAGTGACAGTGTGAAAATATTGAGTCGGAACTTATTAAAAGTTTTTATTTATAGCTCGATAAAATTACTGCAGTGCATCTGATGGTGAACGTGTTCCCACCGTCCTATGGTATTGGCTCCTTAAAACGAAGCCTGAATAAATATTTGTGCAGGCCGGCATGATCCATCGATTATTTTACTTAACTGTTGATAGCATTAGTTGTTTCTTGGACTGCACCATGCTTTCCATCAGAAGTGATGTGGCCACTATGCCAATTCAAGTAAAAAACCATATTTTTAATATAATTTTTTGATATCATTTTGTTTGTTGTAACCCATTTTTCTTTTTCACAATAAACTTAGTTTTCTTTTAACAGGGGGCACAGAAGAAAATTTTGTTAAGAAACATTTCCCAGCGAATTTCAAAGGCTGCATAGATCAGATGTCGACAAAAGAAAATTCTTATATAACGGACTACGCAGAAGTATACAGCGAAAATTTAAAATCTTGCCAACTGTACCCGCCTATTTAACAAACAGAAATATTCAACAAATACTCAAAGTACAAAACTATTCTAGTCTCCTTTAGCGAATGATACCAATTATTTTATTAAATAAGAATGTTTACAGTTAAAACAGTAATCCATAAAGAGGTTCATGATTTCTGTTGAAACAATATGTTTAAGGTAATATTTGTACCGCTAGTCAACTAATGTTACTAGTACACCTATCCCCCGATTTACACGGTAGATACGTTCCTGAGAAAAGCGTGTAAATCGAAAATTAAAAATGTTCAAGTCAAAACCGTGTAAATCGAAAAGCTTGCAGAAAATGCATAATTTTGCTATTTAACAGTTGTGATTTTTTTCAATATTTTTAGGTGTACACAGAAATAAAAATAAAATGCATTGACAGGTTAAAATATGTAATATATTACGGAAACACTGTTTTTTTATTTAATTACAATACATTAAGCAGAAGAACAAAAAATAAAACCAAAGGTGTTTTATTATCCTTCATCATGTGCAGCAAGTCAGCACATAAGCTCGGGATTCCCCGTGAGATGTGTACACAGCGCACGTGTTCAAACACAGTAGCATTTAGTAGAGTGCGATAAAAACAAAAAAAAACTTATTTGGAAAACCGTGTAAAAGCGAAAACGTGTAAAACAAGTACCGTGTAAATCGGGGGATAGGTGTATAGTGTGCGCACAAGTGTTAGTCGCCTCCTGAGATGTGTGAGGAGGCAGGACGGGGCAGGAGACAAATGTCAAGCTAATTCAGTCTACTGTAGAGCAGTGTCAGATTAGGTGAAACCTGTAACTAATCCACCTAATACTAATATTTTAAAATATCTATTCCAAATTTTTGTGCGCGCGCATGTGTGTGTGTGAGCACACGCTCGTCCTGCCCCTCACATACCTCAAGAAGTGACTAACACTTGCGCGCAGATTATATAAAATTGGGTGTATAAGAATTGTTTCCCTTTTAATTTAGAGGAACTCTATTGTTATTTTATCATTAGGTTTTACGGCTATGGATACAAGTCCTTTTCAGCCTCTCGATAGTATTTTTAAAAGTCAGTAGTCTCTGTTTGCCTTCAATACCAACGACCCAAGCGCCGCACACTCCATCCCACGAAATCAGAAAAATTACCGATGCCCATACCATCGAAGAATTTTATCGCTGCCTAGAGCTAAACACTAGTAGCGTTCATTCCATAGATGCATGCAAGCATTGCATACCCTTGTGATAAATAAGTCTGGAATAAATGGCTTAAATTTAAACAAAAAAAGAGGCTTTATATTCATATCTATTCTGTACACGCGCCGTCTACCTTTCCTATGAAAGCAATATAATATTTACTGTCATAATATAATATACGAATTAATTACGCGAATTCTGCCTACCCTGTCCAAATACCTTATGCACAACACTGGCTAACACCAACCCAAGAAACAAGAACAACACTTCCAGAAGACCATAATTTTAAATCAGTAATTCTGCTATGCATAAAATAGAAAAAGACCACTCGCTTTCCAAGATTGGTCGTCAATCCGAATGTTATTCCTAATATATAATCATTTAGCTAATGATTAAATTTGATTTAAAAACGACATTTTATATGTTATACTGCTAGTATATAAATTTTACTTACAAATATTTATGATAATTCATTTGTTATTATTCCTAGGAGTAAATATGTGTGAATTAATACCATTTCAGGTATCCATAATAATATTTTAGGTAAATGTGTGAGATTTCAAGTTTGTAATTAATAATAAAAATAGGGTTTGGTTCGATAATATATTTAAAACGTTGATGTATTTTGTCTATGAAAAATATGTGGTGAAATGCACAGAGATGAAAGTGTCGTATAATCCTAGAACAACGGTGATTAGCAAGATACTATGACATGACTGTCGTTATGCCGGTCTAATGCAGAAATATGGCATAGTAAAGAGAATCACTGGGAGGGTTTTGCCCCCTTGTACTGTAGTCAAGGCTCGGTTGGGCGTACATACAGGCTGGTGTTATAGACGAAGAAGATATCTAGCATTCGACTCTAATTCCAAATACAGTGTAAACTCCATATAACGTCACTCGATTTAACAACAAACTCCCTAAAGCGTCGATATCACTCGGCTTTGGTTGGTTTAGCTTGTTTCCCATACAATGATACACTCTATATAGCATTACACCCACTCTCAATAACGACAGCAATTTAATAATATAAAGTACTTTTTAAGCTAAGATGACTTTTGAAGTTGCCAAAATTAGTAAAAACTGAGCAGCTATGTACGTTCTTTTGTCGGTTAATAAACCTAGCCCGTAATAAGCTCGACTGCCGGCATTACACATACTGAACTTTCTAGGAAATCCGTTCTTTTGTTTACAAATTGGTATTGCTTGCACGTGTTGACTGTTGTTAGTAGGAGTCATGGATTATCTATACGTTATCATATTCTTAGTTACTCACAAACTTTCAAACTGTAAACATGGCAAGTAAGAGTTTAAAACTTTATCTTTTTCTAATACAGATTTTTCTTCTCTCCATTTAACGACAACTCTCTATAACGTCAAAATATGCACAGTCCCTTGAAGATCGTTATATAGAGTTTGCACTGTATGTAAAAAAAGGGGATCTATATATTTATATTAAAACAAATCACAGACAACGTAGTCCCATAATACTCATGAACAATTATATCCATGAATGAATGAATAACAATTAATTATTATGTAGGTATTTTATCTGTTCTAAGCCAGGATAAAGTAAGAAGAGAAAAATCAATACCTGTTTACCTAAAAATACCTAATAGGAATTTTATCTACTTACCAATCAATCGTGCGCCACACGCGCTACGATTTCTAAACTTTTTACGGATCAACTGTGTAATTTTTTCATCATAGTTTCTTTACGATTTGTTAGGTTAGGTTAGGGAATATAGTTATTTACATTTTTATTACTTGCAAGAAGGTGCAAACGATTGTGTTCTGAAATATCTGCTTCGTCTATAAAATCACCTGCATAATTAAACTTAAAAACATAAAAAAGAAGTTTGTATAGAAAATAAGCATGTTTTAAATAAAGAAAATTAAACATTAAACATACACAAAATATAGTTTTATTGATATATTCATGTTTAATAAATTGTATACATAACATCATCAAATATTATATTATAAACATATACATTCCGTTATATATTACTTATTCAAACACAAATACAATATGAGATGTTATCTCCGTATTATTTATATATCCCATAATTTTAAAACACATTTATTTCTCAGCAGTGTATATTTGGCCAACACAGCTCGCTACCTTCATAGCAGGCTTGCGACATACACAAAGAGATTTGTATTTACATTTTCGATTACAAAGCGAGATGTACGTACACTCATAGAGTTGAATTAGGCCTATTTACAAGTGGAATACAGTTGGAATGCTTCACTGAAATTACATAATTTAGTTGCAAAACGGTACACATGTAGAAAACTCATTTAGGGGTCACCCATTTAACACGTCACGGTATTCTAGCACCCCGAGCCCCTCGTCACTTTTAGTTACAACCCCCCCATAACTGCGTGACGTATTTTATGGCTGACCCATTAGGAACATTCGATTCCTATTATAATTACACACAACACTACCGTAATAATATTTTGATATAATTTCTAAAAAATAAATATTATATTAAGCGCTTTAAAGAATAAATAAATTGTTAATTGCACATAGTTCATATTTATTAAAAATCTTTCGAAAAATTAGACACGACAGTTCCATATATATTTTTTATTTTTAGTTTTTTTTTTTTACATTTTTATTTTTTAACATGGCAAGCTCCGCTCACCGTATCGATTACGCCGCATCGGATTAGGCACCGTGTGTCCCTCCACACACCGCATAACGTAACATAGAAATTCATAGACACAACGTAAATGAAACACAAACCTTCGGAATGTATCGGACAACAATAATATAAAGATTTATAGAATGAATAGATCAAGATAATCACAGGTTAAGTAAATATTATATATTTACTCTATGCGTCACGGTTTTTTTTACATATATTTATATATATAAAGGAATATAATTCGCCTAGGACACCGACAGTTGAAAAGTTCTAATACGTTATTAAGGCTTACATAACAAATATAATACTCCACGTTATTTATACCCACCCACGAAACAACATTTAATCGACAATGATAAACATCAAGATTAAAAACCCCGTACAATGAGCTATATTATATCTAACTCTGAATAAATCATACTAAAATTCATATTATTTCCCTTATAAGACTATGAAAAAAAAAATATTTTAAAAATTATATTATAATATTTACGATTAATAAAAATGTTAACAATTTCATTAATTCTCATAAGATTTACTAAATTATATCTTTCTAATAATGTCATTAAAAACGAACACCGTTATGGATATAGCCTGACTACTTCAAGTGCGTCGCTGTTGCTAACCAGCGGGTAGCGGGGGGAAATGTAACCAATACAATAACAAACGATAGAAAGTTGCAAGTAGTGGCATTCATCCAATAAAAAACATTATCTTGAGTTACTCGGTCATTTAATAAATATATTGACTTAAAATCAGTTAATTACTAGAATGGGAACTTCAGTGTCCAAATTAGCAAATTGTAAAACAATATATGTATTTCACATCCAAGTATATTGAGATAATGCTATTTCATGCTTCTATGGGATGTATGCCACTGATTGCAAGTATGTGCTTTAACTATAAATAACAGTCGAAATATAGCCCGTCTCATTGATCACAATTAATGCAGAAATGCATTAAAGTAATCTATATCTTAACACTTCGAGATAACATTTATACTTTATGATAATATTATACGAAAACTTCTTAGTTAAATGCGCATCACTGGCAGCAATAATTTCTAATACCCCATTTCCCCTCCCCCCATACTCCATAGATTAACAGAGCATGGCATTTGTTGTAGTCAGACTATAATCTTGGGATTACGAAACAGTTCAAAAGAGCGCTCACATTATTTCAGCCATTCTATTGCAATTACTATCTCAAAAACACCGTGAGAATAAACCACATATTTGTTTAAAGAGATGGGAACTAAACCCAACGGTTTAATGAACAGTTTCGCCCAAGACACGGTGGTATTTTCTGGAACAAGTACATTTATATAGCTTACTCATCCCTTTACACCAGGTGGTAACAATCTCGATACGTAATCTATTGATAATAAAATTACACTAATAAGTTATACGTAATGTCATATAAACGTCATGATCTAAATAAAAACGAAAACGAATATAATGTAAAATCGATATAAATCAATTAAGCATATCAAGTATATAAAATCGGATTGAATCGCATTTCGCGTTTCGTTCAGTGTGCATCTATGCCGCACATATTTAACTTGATTTAGGTATCGTCCATAAATTACGCCAAACAGAAAATTACGTTCATAAATTGCGTCACGCACAGAGAACAAAGAGTTGTTAAACATGTATTTTAACAATTTTTATTTAGTTATTAATATTTTTATGTCAGTAAATGAAAAGATTTGTTATATATAGAAAACACAGCATAGTACCTAATACCCAGTTTCAAAAAGATTTCTTAAATTTAAAAACGTTCTTAAACACATAAATATAATAAAAATAAATAAATATATAAAACAATAAATTGATGATTGATTAGTGTTTAAAAACGGTGTATTCCTGAAACTCGGCGTAAGTGAGTGAAGACGTAGTTAATGGACGACGCCTAATATATTTACGGATGGTGACATCATAGTCACTAGTATTTATCTTGCAATAATATGAATAATATAGCAACACTAAA
This sequence comes from Automeris io, assembly GCA_036320925.1. Classification (NCBI taxonomy): domain Eukaryota; kingdom Metazoa; phylum Arthropoda; class Insecta; order Lepidoptera; family Saturniidae; genus Automeris; species Automeris io. The sequence goes on along the minus strand of JAUDJH010000029.1, from coordinate 4,996,465 downwards.
GAAACGCATTACACAAGCATATACATTTCTAACGAACAAAGCAATATTTACTTGTAAAAATCAGTCTCATTCACATAAGGAAGTGATCACAGCACACGCACTGGAAACTCGTTGCAGAGCCGGGGCCCAGGACCCCCCTGACCCCCCCTTTTTAACAAAAACATTAATTAATAATAGAGCACCTCGTTCGCTAACTTCTTACACGTAAACATCATAGAAAACGGAGAATATACACGAAACATACGGCCAACAGAGTGGTCCAAACGAAACACTTCTCAATTACCGCTTGCTGCAGAGAACTCGTTAACACTAGAACCAGTTGAACAGTTATTTGACGTAAATTTCAATTTTAAATAATATATGTTACAGAAAAACATTTAAAATTTGTAATGTATTAAGTGTCATGTGTAACTGCCCTGAGAACGGCGATCAGCTGCGCTACTGGTCACGTTGGGCACGACACATACACGCAAAACAGTGGACACAACCACTAATGTATCTTTGCTCACTCCGATAGGTAAAAAGGAAAAAAGAGTTCCGAGAGTTTCGAGTAAAGGTAAGGTAAGTAAATTTTATTCATCATAATTACATTTTAAAATAAATACATATAAAATATAACATATAAATTTTAAAATACAAAAACATGTAGACCTACAGGGGCGAAGATTAAGGGCCAAAGCCACCGGTAGTTAGGAGCTCAGAGTGAGGATACCTCCTCACAATGCGTGCCGTATGGAGTGGAACTGCCTTCTGTATCCCGGCCCTTGATCCAACAAACCAATATATTATTTATTATTATTATGTTACAATAGTGGGTATAATAATAATATATCGTCACGCTATATTCCTTTCGGAGTGAGCAGAGATGCATTAGTAGTTGCATCCACTTTGGGCTTATATGTCGTGCCCAACGTGACCAGTAGCGCAGCCAATCGCAATCCTCACAGCACTAGCACACATGACATTTCTATTAGATGCCATGCGGGCTTCGTCACGATATTTTCTTTCACCGGTGAGCATAACCGTTCAGAACACTCGCCATGATACAGACGGTAGAAAACGCTCAGTGAAGCAACATCTCTGCGCAACTGAAGCGGTTCAAGATGCTTAGTCACGTCAGGAGCATTCACAATGCGGACAGCCCTCCGCTGCAAGCTATCCAAGGCGCTGAGTAAGTACTGAGCAGAACCATCCCAAAGATGCGAACAATATTACATACAGGGTATAACCTGAACCCTATACGTATGGGAGCAGTTGAAGCTGCGTGAAAACCGTCGCACTTGGCTCAGGACGCCAAATCTACGTGATGTAATTGATCAAAAAGCGTATAATTTCCCAGTACCGGGACTCAAAACCAAGACTTTCAACGTCCCAGTTAGGGTCACTAGGAATTGGTCCATCAGGCCAGTGAGTTAATAAAAAATAACTTGGCAATTATTCAAAAATATAGTCAGTGTTATTTAAAATTGATACTATCGTCAAATGACTGGTGAGTAATTCTAATGTTAAAAATTAACATTACATATTCTTGTAATAATGTGTGCATTATTACTAAATCAAAATAGTTTATTTAATTTGGCCCACTCTGGCTTTGGAGGCTTTACATATGCTAAACGTAACGAAAATACAGCTGAAGATAAGAAATAAAAATATATAATATCGATTTCTCATATAGATCGTCTATGAAACCTTGGTATGTAAACACTTGTCGACAACTAAAAATTAAAGATAGCTGCCAGTGACTCACATGTATGAAAAACGCTTGATAAAAGGTATCTATAACAAGATTAATGGTATTAATTCTGCTCTGAGTTTATACGTATTATAATAATACAAAGAAATAATATATTTTTTAATTACGTATCAAAAAATAAACTAGTCATGTTCCTATAACGTTTCTTAAATTTTAAAGCGTTTTTAAACACTAATGATTCACAATTTGTATGTAATTAAGGTTTCCAGGCCCGGATTTAAAGGGGGACAAGCCGGGGTCAGTCCCCACGCGCCAGATTCCTGGTCTGCGGACGAGCACGTCACCCAGCAAGCCCACTGAATAACATATCTAGAAATACCGTCCACTTCTCCAAAAAAAGGTGAACTTAAAAGATTCATAAGACTTTGTTATAAGGTTTAAGTTATGCAAGGTCAAAGATCGTTTTTCGTGAATAAATCGTTTCCTATACGGTAAATGATATTTGTACAAAGTTGAGAAGCACAAAATCTCTAAAAATTGTGTTGTAAAACATTGTCGTCATTGAAATTATCCATAGAATTGAGAAACAAAGATAATAATAAAATTTCAAGATTCCAGGTTGGAAGTATCATTAGTGTTTGAAAACGTTTTTAATTTTCAGGAGCATTTCTGAAACGGGCGTTAGATTTGTAAAATGATTGATAAATACAACACATGTAAAAGTTTCATAGACGATGTACAAATTAACATTAAATATACTCATATATCCTTCACGCTCTGCCTAAAACGGTGAACGAATAACAAGTTAGATATAGACTAGATCGTGGAAACATAGAAACAGCACATATAGACGTCGCATGAGGGCGCTAATGTCCTTAATTTAATACACCAACAATTACAGTCGATGTCTGTACACTTCGTATACAGTGCTATCGATAATCGTGACCAATAAAATGTACATTTCTTGCCTGACGGAGAAAATAAATAATCTATATTTGTATATTAATAGTTATGCCTTTCTCTTTCAAATATATGCAATTGGAAAGAGACATACGATGGTTGCTGTATCGATGACAAAAACCTCATCAATTTCGGTCTCGGAGAAGTTTCAAAGCAAATCAAATAAATACTTATTGTGGCTAGGGTTGCCATCTGTCCGGCTTTTTCGATCCTTTCCGGTCATATATCGACGTATCCGGCAAGTTCGGCTTACGGTAAAATTTTTAAGCTTAAAAATTAATAGTTTTTTGTTGTCTGATTACTATTGTAAAAAACTGCTTTTAATAAACAGTTATAAAGTTTATTTTCAAAGAGTTTTATTATTAAAGTTATGACCTACTTTAAAAACGATTATCTGACTTACAAGATCAATGGTTAATAGATATGTTTGGCTATTCGAGGATATAATATCTGGCATAATACAACACCGTGTCTGGCATTTGATCTTTAAAAGATGGCAACTCTAGTTGCGGGTTTCTTCGAGGAAGGAGAGCACGCTCATAACGTAACTAATTTTACGCAGAACATCAGGACATCGCCGACGTAGTTATGTAACGGATCTTAATGTATCAACAATCACTAATGCCTACCGATATGTATACAGCATGTTATAAAAACCCTGTCCGACCGGTGAAAGCAGTACTTGTTATCGATATTAGATTTTATTTATGTTATTTTTTATAGTTAAAGAGCAAAAAAATAAAAATAAATTGTGGTAAATTTACATGCCAACACAGGCATTGTGCGTAGCTCGAGAATAAAGGAATAGAAAAGCAAGGAGAACAAATATAATTTCTTAATTTTTATATGACAATTGTTCATTAACGCTTTAAATAACGTAATTTTCTGATGTATTTTGATAAGATTATCGTATTACCAATAAGGCCCTTTCGGACTGGACAGGGTTTTGAAAACATAATGTATACTGAGCATAGTATATCCCTTTCCATATGCATATATTTGAGAAAGAGAGAGAAAGACATAGCTACACACGAATTAAACATAGATAATTTATTTCAGACATTAACTACTAGCGACTCAAATTAATAACGAATTTCCTTTATCTCACGTTTGTTACCGTACCACACAACACTTCTCTTTTCTTATGTACACGTTTGAAAGAGAAAGGTATCTTATCTATCTACGAATATTTAGATAGGTTATTAATTTAAGCCGTAATTCGGCACGGTCTTGAGCGCTGAGTATTTCATATGCGCATTCCCCAACTGAATGGTTTATAATGACAATTTTTTATTAATATCTCACAGTCCCACTGACCAATACAGTGTAGTTAGATGAGTTGGGCACATGCCCCCCGACAGCTTCTCTGGTGAGCTGCAGTGCGTCGTTAACGACTGACTTTCAAGAATACGGTTGAATGTCAAGCTTTATCTAAGCTTATAGGAATTAATAAAGATTTTGTCGATAGACACGCCGCAGAAAACGCAATCGTTATATCTCTGAACGCTTGGTATACGAGATTATAGCATCCATATTTTTTCCAATGTTCTTGAAATTGATACAACACTCTGATTAGAGTCCTCTCATCTCTACGGCGAGCATTAGAACTTTTTATTATCTCTCTAAACGCTGAAAATGCCAGACAGTAGCAACCGTATGACGTTATTTCACTTACGATCTTATTCCAGAGATTATAAGACTTGTATTAGAAGTATCTACACTTATAACGTTATTCCATAAAGAGCTCGGGATATCACCCGTGATGGACGCTGCGTTCAAAATCCTTGCCTAGTATGATGACGGGTTACTGTGCCTGTGAGCGCCGACACATCTCCTAGGACCGTTTTCTTGGTAAACTTTTGCATAATTCGTGCTAATAGGGCAAATTTAGCGTTCAACATCAGTGCCGAGCATAAGCTGTCTATTGCTCTCTGACTGCTGAGACCAAATGAGCTTATCATACTTGCGACGTTATTACTAAACGGTACATTTTCGTATCTGCACTTACGGCGTTATTCCACAACGAGCTCGGGATATCAGGCATTAATGACTGCGTTCATAATCCGTGCCGAGTATAAGAACTGTTTACTGTGTCTTGGAACTTAGTCAATGTGCATTAAACGTATCTCTTCTTACGACGTTATTCCAGAACGAGCTCAGGATATCGTCCCTGAGAGACCTTGTGTACAAAATCCATGCCTAATGATATAATTGTTTACTGTGTCTGAGCTTATCTCTTTTATGGCCTTTTTCTGGATTGGTTTACCAGGGCGCGTGTCCAGTGGTCGTTGGCTCGACAAGCCGCTGCAGCAGCACGGCGACGAGCACCGCCAGCACGAGGAACCCTGTCGCCATGAGCAGCGCCGCGTGGCCCGGCTGCAGGGCGCGCGCGGGGCGGGGACGGCGCGCACGGGGCGGCGCGGCGGGCGCGGTGGGCACGAGCCGCGCGGGGAGCGACCATGCGCTCTGCAGCCCGCCGCGCACAGAGCACGCGCGCGCTAGGTACTCGACTCCCGGCTCCAGGTCCTCCAGTTGATGTTGGGGCTCGCGACCGTTGTACACCTGCACGACAATTATTCGATATTAGTATCGCCAAGCCCGGACTAGGGATGGCGGGGGTCTCAAGCAGGACCCAAGCCCCGGGTGCCAATTTTTGGGAGTCGAAGCTGCTCGCGTCCGTAGGCTTTACCCTAGTTTCCCTACACGTGACTCCTGGGTGGTGCTAAACGAGCAGCAGCGAGGTGGTAGGGCGTCGGTGCCCGTCTGGATCGCGACCACAGTACATGGGTCATACCCGTCATAGTGACCAGTTTCGGCTTGTCGCGTTTCGGGATCAGCTTGTGTATATCCAGTAGCTCATATACCTAGAGACCTTCAGTCGTGGTATATGTGAGCCGACATGACGATGTAAACTATCAATGGATTTTCATCCTTTGATAGTCGCTTTCTTTTTTGGACTACACTGTACTTACCATCAGGTACTCTGTAGTCACCATGTCGAGTCAGGGAAAAAAAAAAATTGAAGGATGGCAGACGGGCTCCTCACCCACCGTACCTACTTAATAATAGGCCCGAAAAAGTGTGCCAACATCTATATAAAAAATTAGCTGTAAGTACAAGCCTTTGGTTTTAACGTTTTAAAAGTTAAATTAAAAGTCTCACAAGATATCGTTACCACGCCTTAAGTTATGCAAGGTCAAGGGCCGTTTTTAGTGAATATTTTGCTTCTCATGAGATAAATTATATAATTTTTTTTACATACTCGTTTTTTTTTTTTTGTTAACCCGGTTGATACGTACTCGTTTAGTACAAAATTTCAAAAAATGTACTTTAATTATTTTAATGGTTTTTCCATAAAATTAAGAAACAAAGGTACAAGAACTGGCAGGAGGGACCGCAGACAACAGTTTATTCGCCTGAGCTAGATACATGATCAATCGACGGCCCGGTATCGCAGTTTGTAACCTTACCTGAGACGTTAAGTGACCTGGGTTGGAGTCTCGGTACCGGTAAACTGCACTGTGATCATAGTTTAACGCAAGTCGTGGCTATGAATTTATATATTGTTCGAAGTAGTTCATTTCCGCTTGATTATTATCTTTGAGCTAAACTAGATGGCGCTAGAAACAAATTAGAACTCGCAGTTGTTTCGTTACACAGAATTCTAATCATATTGAGAATTTTAATACAGCCTGATCAGTACGGTCTTTGATTTCAACATCCAGTTTAATATAGTAGTGCTTGCGACAATCAAGGACGTGACTTGGAGTGGAAAAAATCAATTACTAAATAATATTTCATCCTCTCTTTAAATTCATTTGATTTGTAAAAGAACGATTAACTAAAATTTAATTGATTTTTTTATAAATATACGAAAAGTTAGTTACGGCTGGTGCCATCTTTCGACTGACTTATCTTACTCTTTTTTCATTTAGTGACCACATGTCGCGTTTTTTCATTTGTCGCACAGATGGCACTGTTTTTAAAATTCGATTAAAATATGTAATGCTACACTACACATTTTTATTACATTAGTTAAATCTAATAACGAATATCATAACTTTTTTACTTATAAATAAAAAGAGTAAAACAAAAAACCGATTATTTTTTCACATCCCTAGCGACAATGCAGGTTTAAAATATCTTTATCTTAGCTTAATTAACGTGTAAAATAATGTTATTCCTTGAATATTATATGACAATACATTTTAAATATTCATGGTATTTTAGTAATGTATCGTGACACCAATAAGGCCCTCAAAGCTCAGACAGGATATCTATTACACTCTGTATAAAGTATTTAATAAATAATTGGCCTGTCTGTAATAATGCAACAGCACTCACTTGTTTGTAGAGTGCGTCCTTGGCTTTTGCGCATTGCAGCAGGTAGTCGGCGTCGTCGACAGGGTCCCAGAGCAGCAGGGCGGAGCGGGGCGCGGGGTAGTGCACGGCGGGCGTGCGGGGCGCGGGCGGCGGCGCCGGCGACGTCACGTACGTGCTCGGCTCCGACCAGCAGCCACGGCCGGCGCGCTCCTCGCTTGCCCGTATCCGGAACGCGTATGCAGTCGCCTCACGCAGTTTCTTCACCTGAACCGAATTATCTCTGTTGTAATAATAATCACCACACAACGTGCTCACCAGTGAAGGACAATTTCGTGAGGAATATGAAATTTAGATTAAATTTAATGGGAGTCGAAGCTGCTCGCGTCCGTAGGCTTTACCCTAGTTTCCCTACACGTGACTCCTGGGTGGTGCTAAACGAGCAGCAGCGAGGTTGTAGGGCGTCGGTGCCCGTCTGGATCGCGACCACAGTGCATGGGTGTAAAGCCCGTCATAGTGACCAGTTTCGGCTTGTCGCGTTTCAAGATCAGCTTGTGTATATCCAGTAGCTCATATACCTAGAGACCTTCAGTCGTGGTATATATGGGCCGACATGACGATGTAGACTATCAATGGATTTTCATCCTTGATAGTCGCTTTCGTTTTTGGACTACACTGTACTTACCATCAGGTACTCTGTAATCAATATGTCGAGCCAGTGTAAAAAAATAAAAATGATCCAGTGGTGTGGCCTATAATGTCGCATTTACGTCATGCATGATGGAGATTCTCATGGACCTTGGACATTGGCCATCACCGCTGCCCCGGTGTGTCAGACTCCTGCTGACTAAAACCACCAGAGTTTTTCTTCGATCGCACTATGCGCAAAAATGCGGAAACAGCATTGGCCTCAACGCAAACGTCCATTATGTCATGCTACGAATAATATGGTAATTTTCCAATTACGGAAAAAAATGTAAGTTTTTTTTAATATATTTTTTTACACTGGCTCGACGGAATGATTACTGACAGTGTACCTGATAGTAAGTAAAGTGTAGTCCAAAAACGAAAGCGACTATCAAAGGATGAAAATCCATTGACAGTCTACATCGTCATGTCGGCTCTCGTATACCACGACTGAAGGTCTCTAGGTGTATGAGCTACTGGATATACACAAGCTGATCACGAAACGCGACAGGCCAAAGCGAATCATTATGACGGTCTTTATACTTGTGAACAATCCATTTCGGGCAATCGCACTACCACCACAATTTTCTATATTTATATTCCTTGTATTTTTTTTCCAATATATAATTAATTTTCTTTTATTGTTTTGTATCCTTTAGCCGGATTTTTGTTTTGTATATTTCGTGGAAACTTTGATGGCTTATGTATCTTGTTTTATTGTTTATGTATTGCCGTAAGTTTCCCTGAAAATGTGAAAAATAAAATAAATCCTACTTAATATATAGCAATAATATAGATAAACAAATGTAAATCAATTTGAAGATTTACTACGAGGTATATAGAGGCGGCATAATTTAGGTCTATAGCGCAGGATAGTGTGCATAGACGAAAGAAATGAAAATCCAGCAATCAAGTAGACATGCATTTAATAAAGGACATTTGAAATAAGGAAACAAGAATGATAAGTCTAAGCAGAGATAAAGTTAACAGTAAAAATATAAACAAAAAACAAGAATGAGAACTATAAGAGTTGTGATCGAGTGATGTGTGGCATCGTGTCGAATGCGATGTCGAGACTGAAGCGGGCGGCCGCAGCGCTCGCGTCGCGGTCTGTGACTGCGCATTACGACTGCACACTGGAGTGCAGCGCAGATCAACCTCCGGGCCCGCTAGGGTGCTTCCATCACACGTCAAATCCATCGTGTCACACGACACGATATTGAGTTGGTATGAAGTGAGGAGATAAAATTACTCGGATAAGTAAGTTGAGAAATAATAATATTATTTAAAATAGATGTTAGTTATAAATGAACTGTTAGTGAGTAGGCTACAGACCCCACGTTTAAGTACATTACGGTAAATGTCGAAATAACCGCAACTTCTAGGGTACCGTTGTATATTCAACTGTCCCAGACTAAGCATACATTTGCTACGTCGCCTCTTTTAACGGTGGCGGTTATAGTGAAAGAAGTATGATCTGCTCACTTACTAAATAAGATAGCGCTGCCTTTATGATGGTCTCGTTATATACATTACGGCCACCCTATTCGTATCAATTTAGCAGTATTTATATTAGTACCTTGCAGGAGCGCGCGCAGCCGCGGTACACAGTGCGGTAGTCCCGCGCGTCAGCGGTGGCCGCCGCAGCCAGGCGCATCTCCACGCAGTAGTGCGCGCCCTCGCCGCCGCTCGCGTCCCACTCGAGCCGCAGCTGGTTATGCGCCGGCGGCAGGCAGCGCAGCGCGGGCGGCGCGGGGGGCGGGGGCCGCGTGCGTGCCCGGCACGCCTCTGACCACTCCCCCGCGCCAAGCTCGCTCAGCGCCGCGACGCGGACTTCGTACTCAGTGTCCGCTTCAAGGCCCTCAACAAGCCGTTCCGCGGTCGCATCCTCAGTCTCCAGCACGGCGTCGCCCAACTGTAGCCGGTACCGCTGGGGATCCACGCCGTAGCAGACCGGCGCACGCCACAGCAGCCGCAGCGAGTCAGCGGTCGACTCGTAGCGCAGCCCTGTGGGCGCGGCCGGCGGCGCGCGGTCCGTGAGCGCGTCCCTCACCGCCGACCAGGCGCCGCGCCCTGCAGCGTTGGTCGCGCACACGCGGAAGAAATAAGGAGTGAACGGGGTCAGCAGGCTGACGGTGCAGCTCGTCTCGAGCCCTCGGTACACTTCAGAGTAGGCGTCCTCGACGCTCACGGCGCTCATCTCGACGCGGTAGTCGATGATCGGAGCCCCGTTGTCTCCCGGCGCGGTCCATTCGAGGTGGGCAGAGCGCGGGCTATCGAGTCGCACGGATGGGGCGTCCGGTGCATTGGGCGGCGCCGGTGCCGTCGTGAAAGATAACACCGGCGAGGGCGGCCCCATGCCGACCACGTTGCAGGCAGATACCCAGACCCGGTAAGCACTGCCGGGAGTCAGGTCCCGCAAGACGCACTCTGGCTCTATTGTGGTCTGGGCGAGGCGCGAGGTCACCTCGTCCCCGGCGGCGACCTCGATGCGGTACTCCGTGAGTGGCGCGCCGCCCGTGCAGGCGGGTGGGTTCCAACGCAGCGCTATGTGGGTCGCGCGCGACTCGCCGACCGCTTCAGGCGCGCCGCAGACAGCCGGGCACGTCGCCTCAGTGGTGACCGTCTCCGCGGGGGACCAGTCGCTCTCGCCGGCTGCGTTGGCGCAGGAGACGCGCGCGCGATACGCGGTGCCGGGCTGCAGGCGGTCGCAATTCGTTTCGCGGTCTCGGCCGGCGTACGCGGCGCGGTACCCGTCACCGGCATCGAGCTCGAGCGTGTACCGGTCTACGGGCGCACCGCCGTCATCGGCGGGCGGCTCCCAGCGCAGGCGCAACGCACGGGAGTGTGGGCGGCCGCGCAGCGCGGGCCGGGAGGGCGGCGTCGGGCGTTCAGGCGGCGTACGGTATGCGACCTCGGCAGACCAGGGTCCCTGGCCGTCTGCGGTCTCGGCGCGCAGCCGGAACCGGTAGTCGGAGGCGCGGCGCAGGCCTGCGCAAGTGTGCGCGCACTCGGCGCCGCGGTACACCGGCAGGTAGCCGTGGCCGCGCGCGACGTCGTCCATCTGCAGCGTGAACTCCTCGTCGGCGCGGCGCTCCCAGGCGAGGTCGATGGCGTCTGGGCGCGCGGCGGTGAGGACGGGCGGCGCGGGCGCGGGGGGAGGCGAGCCGGCGGTCCAGACAACGGTCTCGTCGCTCCAGTCGCTGCGGCCGCACTCGTTGACGGCGGCGAGCCGGAACCGGTAGCGCGTCTGCGGGCGCAGGTTGGCAACGGAGTGCTGGCGCATGCGCGGCGCCGCGATCTCCGCGAATCCGTCGCCGGAATCCATCTCGAGCGAGTAGTGCTGGAGGCGCGCGCCGTTGTCGTGGGGCGCGGCCCAGCGCAGCTGCAGCGTGGAGCGCGAGCGGTGGTGTGCGCGGGGCGGGGCCGGGCGCTCTGGCGGGGCGGCGGGCGCGCGGAAGGTGGCGGCCTCGCTGACGGCGTCGACGGATGAGCCCGCGCGGATCTTCAGGCACACCGAGTACTCGCACCCGGGCCTCAGGTCCCTCACTCTGCGCACAAACAAATACAATACTATACTATATTAATCTCTCATCTACCTAAAAAAAAGTCTCCTCTATAACCGAAAAAATCCAATATTATAATCTTTTTGGTCTATGGGCATTTAAAAAAAATGTTTTTTTGTTAAACAACTACATGGAACAGATATTCAATTTATTCAGCCTTAGTTTGCATTAGATACTTGCTACGCCCACTTGTTGCGGAGATATCCAAAATTGGACGAAAAAGGACCCTTTTGTTTTTAACTATCAATATCTCAGTAAACAATGATTACATAAAAAATTGAAGGACAGTTTCTAAAAGTGGAATAATTTTTTATAATAATAAAAATATTTATTATAACAAAAAATTCCATCCGCAATATCGACATGAAAAAGCTTGAAAAACATAACATTTGCCTTGTTTTTTTTTTTAAATCACTGTCGACTCTATCTTCGAGAATAATAATAGGGAGGCCATAACTTAGGGTTTTTTATACCTCAATGTACCCCTCAATAGCCCTGTGAAATTGCAGATCGATCCATTAAACGGCATATCTTTCCCAACTGATAAAAATAAAAGCAGCAAATTTGTTAGCCTGCAATGATGCGGAATCTTCATAAAAATGTTTTTTTTTTCTTTTATACTTTAATTATGCATTTACGAATTTTAACACGTTCCCGCCGGCATGTACCATTAATGGTACATTGAGGACTGTTCCATCGGTTGGCGTGTACCATTTATGGTACATACACAATTGTCCCATCGGGCGGCGTGTACCATTAATAGTACAATGATAGAAAACAATTTAATTTTTATTTTTTGCTAATAAAAAGATATAAAGTTAGCAAATGAACGCAGGCATAGTCAGCAGAAGCACTTAATGAGAGATATGCGGTTACGTGCAAACGGCGCCGCCCCATGAGACACATTTGATTTTACAGAGCCGTCAGGTGCCGAAGACAGCGAATTCAGCCGCCGCGGGCGAGATCGGGTTAAGCCTAGTTGCAGACTAAAGAATATACCTAGCGACCTTCCGTCATGATATATGTGGATCGACATAGCGCTGGTTGGCGTGACAGTCGTCGCCGTTATTGGTCTTCACTTTCCATCTGGTACAATGTAATCACTTTGTCCAGCTAGTATAAAAAAAAATTGCAAGTAACCTGAGCCTTAATCTCTTATGAGATAATTAATTTCCTTGACACCACCAATATGCCTTTTTCGCATGAGACACGGTGTTTATTACTCTCTGTACATTTTTTTTACACTGGCTCGACATAATGACTACTATTCACCTGATGGTAAGTACAGCGTAGTCAAAAAACGAAAGCGACCATCAAAGGATGAAAATACATTCATAGACACTGTCGTCATGTCGACACACATATACCACGACTGAAGGTCTCTAGCAGTGACGTGCATTGGGTATTTTTACAGGGTAGGCAGGATTCGCATAATTAATTTGAATATTATATTATGATAATAAATATTATATTGTTTTCATAGGAAAGATAGATAGTGTGAATACAGAATAGATATGAATATAATGGTCCCTTTTTTTTGTTTAACTTTAAGCAATTTATTCATCACTAGCTGATCCGGCAAACGTTGTTTTGCTATAAAAGGTTTTGTAATATCTTCTAAGATGTTCATTGAAATTAAGTGATGTCACAGACAATTTTGTTCACAATTAAATACTCTGTATCAACAACACATTTATTTGAATAAAGATGAATATTATTACGTTGATACAAATCTTAACAAATAATGCATTAATTTCGACCAAATTTATTTACCATAAAAACGGTTCTAGTGACTTAATCTTAAAAGATAGACATATACTGTCGCGGACATTTTTTTAGATCATTTCAAGAGAAACATTTCTTTCTTACATATATTTTTGGTATCTTGAACCGTTTTTGCAGCGCACGCAATGGAAGCCCTCAAGGATGAATAATTTTCCCCGTTTTTTTCACATTTTCCATTATTTCTTCGCTCCTAATAATTGCATCGTGATGTTATATAGCCTAAAGCCTTCCTCGATAAATGGTCAATTCAACTCAAAAAGAATTTTTCAATTCGAACCAGTAGTTGCTGAGATTAGCGCGTTCAAACAAACAAACAAACAAACTCTTCAGCTTTATAATGATGATGATGATGATGTCCTAGCCGGTTTCGGCTACGGCGACTGTTTCAACACCGGTTAAGAAATTCGAGGTCCAGTTTTCGGAAACAGTCAATTGCGCAGGAGATATTTAAGTGCATAGCTGGACGCGCAGCCAGAAAAGCACTCTCTCGTCCGAGCTCCCTCAGGCCCGATGGAAAGGAGAACCAGTACGATCGGGAGGGAGCAGGATGCAGGTTTGGTCGAGTTTTCCTTCTCTGAACACCTGGTTGAATTGCGGTGTTAAAGAGATACCTTAGTCGCCTTTTACGACACCTCGGCAAGAAGAGGGGGGTGCTATTCTATTCTGCCGGCAGCCACCACGGCTTTATAATATTAGTATGGATAAGGGCATGCAATGCTTGCATGCATCTATGGAATGAACGCTACTGGTCTCTAGGTATATAAGTTACTGGATATACATATATGGAAGTCTGCAAAGTACTGACCGGCATGACTGCGAGGGCCCGCTGTAGATAGCTTTATAACGGCCTCGCTCGCCGAGCAGCAGCTCATACGTCAGCTCCACGTTGGGCAGCGTCACGCCTTCGGGCAGCGGAGAGTTCCACTGCACGAGCGCGCTCGTCGGCGTCATGTCGCTCACCTGTTCAAACATACATACAATACACATTATAACAAGCAGAGACGGGCAAAATGTAATCTGATTAATGATCAACCATTGCAAAATGTAGTCGTAATTTTAATTTTCTTGCTCAATAATCATGATTAAATCCATTTAAAACATTAATCATAAATGTGTATACAATCTAGGATCCCGTAGTGTTTAAAACATAAATGAGCAAATGCATTCATATTAATGGTAAAAAACGTAAAATGTAATCTGATTAATGATGAACGATTACAAAATGTAGTCGTAATTTTAATTTTCTTGCTCTGTAATCATGATTAAATCCATTTAAAACATTAATCATAAATGTGTATACAATCTAGGATCCTGTAGTGTTTAAAACATAAATGAGCAAATGCATTCATATTAATGGTAAAAAACGTTAAATGTAATCGTTAATCATTTTCATAAATCTGATTACATTTTGCCCATTTATTATAAGAAGTAACGCAGGACGCAGGAAGCGAGTTCCACTCCTTCGCGGTTCGCAGCAAAAAGGAGGAGGCGAATCCCGCACGGCGTCTCGTCAATTTATGGTAGAAGGGGGAGGAGGAGGAGGAGTCAATTTTCCAGATTAAGTACGGGACTTCGGCACCGCATTCTCACCGGTAAAGGAAAACATTGTGAGAAAACCCGCATGATAAAAATGACATGTGTGCTAGTGCTGTGAGAAAGGCGGTCAACTGGGATACTGGTCACCTCGCACTCGACATATAACCGCAAAGTGGATACTGCCACTAATCTATGTACGAAAAGGTAATCTGAAATAACCTGGGGCGTGCGCGTGGCTGAGAGCAAGTCGAGCACTGCCTGAGTGTCGTCTTCGTCGCCGTGCACGGAGGCGCCGGCCGAGGAGCCTTCGCCCTCGGACCAGGCCCCGGAGGAGGCGCCGCCGCTCCCGCCGCTGCTGCTACCGCCGCGACCGTTCATCTCTTTGCGCGGCGACAGCGACGGGGTACTTGCGCCGGAATTCACTTCTGAAAGTTTACACAATATATTACTGATAATACTAAGCTATAACCCTTACAGGGTGAGCAGAGATCAGCTGTACCCACTTTGCTTTTATATGTCACGCCCAACGCGACCAGTAGCGCAAATATTTTTATTGCTGATATCATCGGTAATATTTCAGAAGTAAATGATCACACATGGATAAAATGTAATCAGATTACTGAAAAACGATTACAATTACATTTTTCATCATAAATATAATTCTCTAGTTTCTTTAATAACCTAAATAATTTTAATTAAATAATAGTTTTACTACTAAGTACTATTTAAAAATACCAGTACATTGGAAATCAATAATGTACCATTAACCCTTTTGTTACCGCAGTCCATTCAGCCGAAGTGCCCGGACGCCGCGAAGTATGTACATTGCATGATGGCAAGTTGATGTTTGAATTAATATGTGTTTCGATTGAATTGTGAATGCCGCGTAAAGCCGTCGCAGGTAACGAAAGGGTTAATACTGGCAACACTCTTACTGTAAAGGGGTACTTAATTTACTGGTAGGATAAAGATTGTCCAAACAGTGGAACGCAAGCGGTTTAGTTCTCTATTTCATTAATTGAAGGGTTACTGAACTATCGTAGTTATGGTCTTCATGACATACTGTTCTTCTTGTTTGGGTTGGTGTTCTATTTGGACAGCTACAAGATTAGTGATGAAAATGCCCGGAATTTTCCCAAAGTGCCCAAAAACTTCCTTGGAAATATTCCCGGGAATTTACGAAATGTTCCCGGAAGTTTTGGGCACTTTGGGAAAATTTCCGGGCATTTTCATCACTATACAAGATGCCCGGATGGCAATACTGAGGACCACCAATACCGAGAGGAATTGGTGAGTTTTGATAGCGTGAGGTGGAGTGCGCGGCGCCTGAGTCGTTGGTTTTGACTTCCAACTGAGAGTACTGCATATTAAAAATACGACGGGCTCAAAAGACCTTGACCCATGGCCGAAAAACTTACTAAAAAAAGCGAAGAGTAAACGAATCAAGCTTAGAAAGGAGGAACAAATCATATACCTATGCCATTATTTCTGGTGTTATTTTTTCGTTCTAACTTCTGTTTTAACTTGGAGTACTGCCGTTGTGTACGCTCATCCTTCTGGTAGACAGGCGGCGGTGGGGAATGCTGCATGTGATGCGGAGGCACGTGGTGGAAGTGGGGGGGATATGCGGTTCCGTAGTAGTGCTGCGGAGCTCCTGCACCATTCGTTGGACCCTGGAAAACGATTATCAGCCGATTACCATTAGATTACCTGCGAAAGTCATTTAGATAGATAGATAGGTAGATAATTTTATGAATTTTAAGACTTTTATATCTAACTAGCCGTGACCGCGACTTCGTTCGTATCCAAGCAGTTCTCTTATTGTGATAGTAATAATTTCAAGCTGAAAATTTTGTATAAATGACGTAAATATCATGGTAACCTGATTAAAATCTCATCCAAATTGGTTAAGCCGTTTCTGATATTAGCGCGCATCAACACGTAAACAAACGTTTTAACTATCATTGTTTTGGATTCTATGGCATTAAGAAAAGCCTTTAATATTCGTTTTTCTCATATACCTTCCATCTACATACAGCGTACACATTTTTATTTAAATATTATTTTTCTTATCTAAATAACATCTCTATTTCAAGTCAACCAAAATATTAAAAAACGTACCTACATCACAAAAGGTAATTAATTAGGTATATCCATATTTTCCTACTCCACAAATCGTTTCCACTATTAACTGCTTAATCCATTAAAATACAGTTAAAAAGAACTGCTTAATTTAAATAAAATAGCTACCTATAGTAACAAGATAATAATAGATTGCAACATATGGAAATTTGATAAACAAAATATTTTAATCGAAAAAAAATTGTCGTGTGTTTTAATACAAATGTAAAATAATAGGACTAACCGGTACACCGCCTTTTCGAACAGGATTGTCTCTATCACGTTCTAGATCGTTCATTTTATCCTATTTTAATGAAATTACATGAAAATAACAAGTTTTAATTGGTTACGAACGTCAAGCGCCAACTCTTACGCACGTCACTACAATATCTGTCAAACGCCACGTATCAACAGCGAGGCTCGATAACATAGCAATAAGTTTAACTGGCCGTGTAAAGAATATCGATAAAACTTGAAGTATTATTCGATCCGAGGCGTCCATCGAAATTGGTCGCATATGCCCGGCATAACGCATGTTATGAAAACACAGTCACAATACTTAGTTGCTCAGAAAGTGCATTATCGTTATTCTATCATTTAAGATGGTTCAATTTTATTTTAGTATAATTTTCTTTTTGATCTGTAGTTTTCTGGCAACCTATTTTTTTTTTCGGCAGGACATTATG
This sequence comes from Automeris io, assembly GCA_036320925.1. Taxonomy (NCBI): domain Eukaryota; kingdom Metazoa; phylum Arthropoda; class Insecta; order Lepidoptera; family Saturniidae; genus Automeris; species Automeris io. Next base: position 4,979,111 of record JAUDJH010000029.1, on the reverse strand, counting down.
CTGTTGGCCGGGGTAGTCTTCATAATTGCACCGGGCCAGAGGAGCGAGCACTCCAGGTCAAACTCAGCAGGCGAGTTGTGGGTAAGGTGGCAACACAAAGGCATCCCACTGAGTATGAAACTCCATTTGAATGACCAGATAAGAATTATTTATAACTAGCTGTCCCGGCAGACCTTGTTCTGCCCTTTTTCCCTAAAACAAAGTTAAATTGTTTTTTTTTATGTTAATAGCTGCCCCGTCATTCTGCCAAAAGATATTGGTCTGTCACAGTCTAATAGAAATAAAATTGCATTCAAAGACTTAAGTCATATCTAAGGTAATGATATTTTTACTATAATGGCTAATGGGACATAGATGGCTTATTTTTTGTTTGATTACTTGGCGTATAAATTATAATTTTCATTAATGACATGCAACCTCTAATCAACTTGAAGGCATAACTTTGTTTTGTTTTAATTGACATCATATGTTTGACAGCTGGGGACAGAGTGGTTTGTATAGGAAAACGAAATTGTTGTTTTTAGTATATACCTAGCATTTTTTTCATATTCACTCACCTTTTAAACCTTTCCTGGACTTCAACAATTAATTCAAAACCAAATTAGCCAAATTGGTTTAGCCGATCTCTAGTTTTAGCGAGACAAACGAACAGCAATTGATTTTTATATACATAATGTATATAGATTATAAAAAATATGTCAAAATTTTCAGCTTATTAGATTTTATCAAAGCGTCTATCAAAATTTACAGTTTATGTGGATACAAAAAGCAGTCTTTAATGCAACGTCTAAAGAAATAGAAAATTCCAGTTCAGATAGAGGATTTTTTTACTCTGGCTCGACAAAGCGACTACAGTGCACTTGATGGTAAGTACAGTGTAGTCCAAAAACAAAAGCGACCATCAATGGACAAAAATCCGTTGACAGTGTCCGTCGTCACGTCAACTCTCATCACCACGACTACAGGTCCCTAAGGGCGGCTTGCACTAACAAATTAAATCTAGTTTAGAGTTATATAAAATGCTATTTAGCGCTGATCTGTACTTATTGTCTTGCACTAAATCAAAATCTAATTATAAAAACTCTTAAACTGAAATCATCATTAAGATGGAATCAAACCAATTCAATTAATAAGCGTTTTATACAAGATTAAACTAGATTAATTCGTTAGTGCAAGCCGCGCTTAGTATATCAGTTACCTAAACCTAGTTATAGGATAGACGTTTTAAAGGCTAAGAATGTCCCATAAGTACTATGAGATAATCAGTTGCCGTGAGAGCAATGTCTGTGAATGGTGGAATATATTTGACGATGCATAAAATGGATGTTAATAATCTATGGTGTCACTTGACCTCTTTACACTTAACCTAATGGAAGACGAAAATTCGGCCAAAAAATGGAACGAATTGGTTCTCTCAATATATTTTCTTCAAAACTACAAGTCTTAAGAATGAAATTTCTAGTTTTCATTATGAACGAAGATGCAAATTTTTATCACAAGACTATAATATTTATCACAAGACGATTTCATTTAACATGTGTCTAATAAGTTTTTTTTCTTAATTATTATTAAGATGCACAATTAAATATGCACACATTAACTTTGTGGTGCGATGAGAATGTTAATACTCACGTAATGGTGTGGCGGTTGGTGATGAGGCGGCTGATGATGCGGTTGGTGATGAGGCGGCTGGTGATGCGGCGGGTGATGAGGGTGCGGCTGCGCATGTTGGTGCAGCAGGTAATGCCGCATACCCTCGTCTAGCACTGGAGGCATCATCGGTGGCATCATTGTCCCCGACGTCACTACCGGCATTCCGCCTGGAACGTTCATTTTTAATTATAAACATGTAACAATCATTGAACTCCTTTGAAGAAATACGACACAATTTCACTAGATGGCGATACTGGTAAAGGAAAACGGCGCAATCGATAAGCCGACCTACGCACAGTAAGTGATGTTACAGTAATTAATGTTAGGCTCAGATTTAGAGACACTACTTAGCGAAAATAAGGTGATAAACGAGCCAACAGGCCGCATGTTTTATGTAGGGAAAATCCAATGCAATTAATTGGCATTTACTTATTATTCTATGAGTTGGTTACTTTCGAACTTTGGCAAGTTCTTTATGAAAACAATATGAGCTATTTTGTATGTGTTGAAAAAGTAGATTATTTAACGCCATATTTTGTATATTAAGTTTTTATTCTGGAAGCGTCGAGAGATAGCGACAACTGATGCTGTATTGCGCTTTGACACGTTTACACCGATACTGTAATTCTTGTTTCTCGCCCATAGACGGCTGCGCTTAAAGCTTTTCACTCAATCGTTATTCAACATACTTTCAATTAATATACTACTATAGCATGTAGACGCCGCCCGATACGTGTTTATGTTAAACGCTCTAAAGGTCGTTAGGGTGTTACGGAACGCGCGGGGTAAGGGGTGCGCGCGCGCAAGGGATGCTCTAACTAAAGCAGTCGACTACCGAGACCCAAGGCTAGAGTACGTGCGGTTCGGTGTGCCTTAAAGTGCAAATAAACAGTAAAACGTCAAAATCCGTGTCTTTCTACCACCACACCCACGACCACCGGTCATACTACACATATAACAATCCATTATAGCTACGGCGATATAGGACCAAAACAATGACGGTCGCAAATTAAGCAATCACAGAAGATTTACGTTTTCCTGCTTTTAATGAATTGCTCAAGTTATTGACAATTAAATATTTTGACTTTGAATTACTTCCGTCCAAATACAATGTTACGGGCGTTGGCTAATAAGACGCCGGTGTTGACGGTCAATCGATTTATCGATCGATTAGAGTGTACATACAATATCAGAACGCAGCCGCAGATTTGTCTTGAAGCGCAACCGTCGAATGATCTCGATGTCAATTCTATATCTACAGAATGATTTTATAGACGAGGGAGATATTTCAGAATACAATAATTTGTACCTTCTAATAACTAATAAAAATGTAAATAACAATATTCCCTAACAAATCATAAAGAAACATTGATGATCAAATGAGAATTGATCCGTAAAAACTTTGGACACCGCAGCGCGTGTGGTGCACGATTGAATGGCATGCAGATAAAATTCCTTTTATGTAATTTTAGGTAAACAAGTAATTGACTTGTTACCCTTTCGTACTTTATCCAGGCTTAGGAGAGACAAAATACCTACTTAATCATTAAATGTTATTTATTCTATAATGCGTGTAATTGTCCCTTAATATGATCGCTATAAATTACTTTGTTTTAATGGAAATATTAAGATATCACTATTCCTATATATTTGGAATTAGAATCGAATTCTGTATATCCTCTTTGAATATCCCCCTCGTCTATAAAATCTGTCTGTATATCCATTTCGTTTTCGTTTTATCACTCATCCTCTCCACGGGGCCGAACCATCGAACTATGCTTTCGAGCATGCTGTCGATGACACTATCTTCTAAACAAACGATTCTACGTATCCCGTTCCTATTGCGTTACCCCCCTTATAGAGATCGCATCTCCGCTGCATTAATTCTACTTTCATGCTACTTCCGCCATACCCAGACCTCACCACCAAAAACTCTATTCATTGCTACTAGCGCTGTTTGCGTATTTTTTTTTACTTTTCCCTTTTAATAAGTATCCGATTATAGGTAAATATCTAGATAAAGCCGATTAATCGATTATTACCAGAACCTTCGGCCAATGCAAAAACTGAAATATCTAAAATTCTAAAAAAATTCTGTTCAAGATTGGCAAAGGAGAATAATATAATGATTTAAAAAACTATTAAATTTAAGGTTTTTTAAAGGGGCATACTCGTATTAGTGACACGTTAAACTTTCCCTAAATACATCAGAATGTTTTATTATCAGTGAACATTAAAAAGTTACTGTCGTATAAACATAAAATTAAATTATTTTACATGTCATCTTTTCATTTTGATTTCAAAACAAAAACACAAATATTAACACAAAAAAATATATACATTTACGCGACCCTCAGTGCTTTTTCAATGCCCTTCTTTTAAATTTCGGTAAAGCAAGCGGTAAAATCTACTTACCAGTGAGTAAAGCCCTTTTTTAGTTTGACGGCATTATTAAATAAATAATTATAATATATCATCAAGCTATATCTCTTTCAGGAAAAGCAGGAAAACATTAATGGCTGTATCCAAAAAAAATGTTATAATAACAAAACTAAAAAAAATTATATAACAGATATTTTTCAAAGATTAAACATAATGTTTATATAAACAAAATAAAACAATTACATACATAACGCGTAATCTTATTATGTTAGATTAAAAATTCCAGTAGTTGTCATAATAATTAAGATAAAAATAATCTAATAAATTATATGTTTATATGTCCATGATAAGCTATAATACTTTGCATTACAATGTATCAAAAACAACGACTTTGTATTTTGCGTGATAACTTTTTACATGAATGTAGCGGTTGCCTCTCAGATAATGGACCGATAATAATGCGCGGTGGTGCGAAGTGTCATAGGTTCAAATTCCGGAATGTACCCGTGTGTTTTAGGCAGCTCATGCTCACCGGTGAAGCAAAATATCGTGCGGAAACCCGCATGGCAGCTAATAGAAATGTTATGTGTACTGGTTCTGTGAGACCGGTGATCAACTGCGCTACTGGTCACATTGGACACGCCATATAAGCACAATAAGTGGATACAGTCATTTATGTAACTCTGGCCACGAGCTATGGGATATAGCGTTATGATATATTATTACTATTATGAATTCCGTCAAATCTGAAAAGAACACTATAGTGTAAATACAGTCCATATCAATAAGAGACGCATTGACATCCAAGCTTCTAAAGTGACCGGTGGTGTTCTTAATTACATTTATTTATTTATAAGTACACTTATATAGACTACATTAACACATAAAAACTATATAAAACATGAAGAGGATACATTATAAATACGACTATATTTATAAGTGTAGACTACATGCACAGAAGAAAAGAAAAATAAAAATTCGAGTAACACAAAAAGATATAAACTACTGTAATCAGATTTTTTTTATAACAGAAATAAAAAAAAAACAATAGTCTATGGAACAATCTTCTCAAATAACATCCTTTTTTTCATTTAACATTCTTCGGAACATTGCTGATTTTTTTTTATACTAGTTCGACAAACTGACTGTATTGCACCGTGTAGTCCAAGAATCAATGTATTATAAGATAATAATATGAAAAAACAAGTGGAACAATATAAATACAACCTGACTGTATCAAACAAACAAATGAATAAGCATAATTGAAACAGATCTCATAATATCGATAAAGGCGCCGCTTTCGGTTCAGCCCAGTAACTTTGCGGTTATGAATGGACGTGTTTTGGGCGATTCTCAGAAACACTTTTTTAATATTATCCGTTCGGTTTTTTATGTCATGCCACGAACAGTAACTGGCCGATACTTAAAACGACTGAGAGATTCATTAACCGTAACATTTCTTAAATAATAAAGTGCTGCTGGGTGTTTAGAGAAGATAATTTCATTACCTTAAATTAGCCATTAAATACATAAAATTTTATGGCTTAGCACAATCTAAAAACGACAATTATCAAAAGTCTGCGAATTTCTAGAACATTATTTATTTCTTACATTGAAAAAACTTTGCACCTGGTTTCATTTACTGTGTGCTATGAGAGCAATTACAAATACTCATTATAATAATATATCGTCACGTATATGCCTTTCGGAGAGAGATGAAGCTTAAACAGGCTGTTTGCTCCCTGGGCGCCTGGAAGAATCTGGTTTCCCAGACCCAGCTGGGGTGATTGGAAGGACACCCCGGGGGTTTTTAGTCACTGGGAGCCTGACATACTGAGTTTACTACTTTCACAAAGGCCCTGAAGATCCAATGGAGGACATTCAGCCGGGTTACCATAAAAAAAATGAACATCGCTACTTGTAAACAAATAATTCCCAGCTGCACATATGATAATTGACATAAATCCATAACATATCGAGGGGTGAAAGGTTACCTGATTTATGCGACATTTTTTGGTGATATAGTAAAATATATATTTTTGGAATCGGTAAAAACCGCTGAATACGACTATGTATATATTACTATATCACCAAAAAATGTCGCTTAAATCAAGTAGCCTTTCATCCTACGGATATGTGAGTACAGAAAGCAGAGATCTTTGCATAGTTTGGTAAACGGGCTCGCAATTGCAACCGCATTGCCAATGCAATCCAAAATAAAAAAAAAAAAATTGAATTGCCGATTCAAATGCAATCTTGTGCAACGTAGTGCAAGGAATCTCGCTGCAGCCTTGAAGCTCTTTGTTTCGACGCCGAGTAACAGGGCTTCCCAGTTTTAATTCGCTATCATTACAGCGTATTTCAGACGCAGATGCCGAGGCTGTTGCCGAACACCCAATGTTTGAGCAATACCGTTTTATAATAACCGCGGCACGATTCTCTGAAAATAGCACTTGTTGCATAATTTGATGTATATTTATTTCGCTTGAATTACTATCATTATTTCTTCTAATTTAGCAGTTTAACACGTTCCCGTCGGCGCCTGATTCGCTGTCTTTTACATTTGACGGCTCTGTAAAATCAAATGTCTCATCGGGCGGCGCCGTTTGCGCGTAATCGCATTTCTCTCTTTTTTTTTGTATCCCGGGCCGAAAATCCTGCATGGGACCATCAGAGACGCTGTGAGGGCAGTGACCCCAGTGTGTCAGACTCCTACTGACTAAAAACCTCCGGGGTGTCCCTCCGATTGCTCCACCCGGGCCTGGGAAGCCAAATTCATCCAGACGCCCAGGGAACAAAAGGCTTTAATGAAGCTATCTCTCTGGGGGAGGGGTGGGAGTAAAATCCACCTCTCCAAAACCTCTCTCAGGCAGCGCGCCAGACACCGTGCACCGCCTCCCTCTCATCCGGGCAGCAGAATCCCTCAAGTCTACTGCCCGTAACCGCATATCTCTCATTAAGTGCTTCTGCCGACTATGCCTGCGTTCATTTGCTAACTGTTTTTCTTTTTATTAGCAAAAAATACAAATTCAGTTGATTTACTTCATTGTACCATAAATGGTACACGCCGACCGATGGAACAGTCCTCAATGTACCATTAATGGTACATGCCGGCGGGAACGTGTTAAGTAGCTAGTATGGCTTTTTGAAGGTTGAATCTTCCTATACGCGTCAACTCCAAGTATCCTAAATGAGGATTGATTGGAGAGAATGAAGCGGTAAGGCATTTCTTCATTTCGAAATCAGCGCTTACAGGCTGATTTTATAGACGAGGGAGATATTCAGGGAGAATATTCAGCTTTCGAATCTAATTCCAAATATATAGGAATAGTGATATCTTAATATTTCCATTAAAGCAAAGTAATTTATAGCCATCATATTAAGGGACAATTACACACATGATAGAATAAATAACATTTAATTATTAAGCAGGTATTTTGTCTCTCCTAAGCCAGGATAAAGTACGAAAGGGTAACAAGTCAATTACCTGTTTACCTAAAATTACATAAAAGGAATTTTATCTACACGTCATTCAATCGCGCACCACACAAATACAACTTTCACATATGCTTTAATTCAGAAGAATGTTCACTCGAATTATGAAACTATTTTTTATTACACATACCTGCGACACACTTTTTCATCTCATTTTGATTTTAGTTAATGCGCGGAGGAAAAATTAAAGACAAAGGCTTAAATTTAATGAATGCTGTGTCAGGTACTTAACACAGAATGTTTAAAAAATTAAATTTAATCTTTAATATTCTTTTGCACAAAAACATGTTTGCATTTCTCATTATTGCTATCCCCGCCCATCGTTTTATACGATATGGAACAATTATCGTAAACTGGAAAACGAGTTAATATGTTAACATAATTATGAGCATAACTCGGCAAAGAATGTGTTTAAACAGGCAATTTATTCACTTATTTTAATGGCAGACATTCCGCGGTAATCTTTACATCGTATTCGAAATGTTAAGGTTAAATAGGTGCCATATATAGAAATACACACATACAAACATACACACATATAAACATAGTTACAATCAGAGATGGGCAAACTGTAATCTGATTAATGATGAACGATTACAAAATGTAGTCGTAATTTTAATTTTCTTGTTCAGTAATCACGATTAAATCCATTTAAAACATTAAGGGCGGCTTGCAGTAACGATTTAATCTAGTTTAAGCTTGTATAAAACGCTTATTAATTTAATTGGTTTGATTCCATCTTAATGATGATTTCAGTTTAAGTGTTGTTACAACTAGATTTTGATTTAGTGCTAGACAATAAGTTCAGATCAGCGCTAAATAGCATTTTATATAACTCTAAACTTGATTTAATTTGTTAGTGCAAGCCGCCCTAAGAAAGCATAAATATGTATACAATCTGGGATTTTGTAGTGTTTAAAACATAAATGAGCAAAATGCAGTTATATTAATAGTAAAAAACGTAAAATGTAATCGTTAATCATTTTCATTAATCTGATTACATTTTGCCCATCAATGTTACAATGATATATTAATACGTGAAACAAAGATTTTGTACCCCTTTTTACGAAAATTGCGCGGTCGGAGGAGTATGAAATTTAGCACACTTATAGTTTATATAGAGAAAGAAAACATAATGCTATTTTTTCAATAATGTATATAAAGTACATAAAATAAATTAAAAAAAAAAACATTATACACCATGCAATTGGGACATACAGGCATACTAAATATACTATTTTGTTTATGTCTAGCTTAGGTATTCATATAATCGAGTCAAATAATAATTCATTGAATAGCATAATTTGATATGTTGGAGTAACGACGATTTTTTAACCACCTTTAGTACTGTTAAAACCCAGAACCCGCTCGATAGAGTTTCGAGAGCCAATACTAAAGTGACTTATGAAAAAACAACCATAGACAGAAGAAAAATCGAAATAGATATCTTTATAGGGAAATAACTTCAAATTAATTTCGATAGATGGCGTTAGTATTCTTTTTTATCCCGACTCAGCATTACGCTTTATGGAAAGCATGGTGCAGGCCAAATACGACGGCTATCAAAAGTTAAGTAAAACCCATTGATGTTCGCAGCGATCATGCCGGCCTGCACAAATAACTCTTCACGCTACGCTTAAAGGATCCCATATCATAGGACGGTAGGAACACAGTCGCCAAAAGACCATTCCACAGGTGGAGAACTTCTAAAGAAATAAAATGCAAAGTACAAATAGAGTGGTGAGGGAAGGGAAGCCAGATGTGGTAGAAGAGGATTCCCTTGCGTTACCCATTAATTCCTTGAGCTCTGAAAATGCTCGTTCCTCTCACCCGGCTGTAAAGGCCTTTCTTGACCAACGAAACATTGTCCCGAGAAAAACAAACTTAAGCTGTACTAAATTGAGAAAGTAATATAACGTACCGTATTCAGGTAAGACGGTGCAGAGATGCGAGTGCTGCGGATGCTGCGGGTGCGGGCACATATCCGGCGGCACGAAGTACTGCTCCTGCGGGTAGTATTCGCCGTAGTAGCCGTCCGCGACGCCGGCCCCCGTGCTGCCGCCGCCCGCGCCTGCCCCGCCGACGCCCTCCGCGACGCCGACGCCCACCATCGCGCCGGCTAGCAGCTCATGGCCTGCGACAGCCGTACGCGACCCGGTGCTGCCGCGCTGTCCGCTAGTCCACTTCTCGGGGCACTCTTATCTGCAACAAATTACATTAATATTAATGGCTGTGGTGGTCTTGTGAATAAGGAACCGGTGTTTCGATTGGAATCGCGAAAGGTCGTCCCATATGCTCCTGTGCGAGATAAAACATCGTGATGAAACCCACTTGCACTTGGCCCTGAAAACGGCGATCAGCTGTGCAACTGGTCATATTGAGCATAATAAGAGGCGAGCATAACAAATATACTTCGGGCATGCAAATTTTTACTTTCTCATCCGCTAAAACAAAATGTCCATGTTTTTAGATACTATGACCGGTGGTCGAGGGTGTGGTGGTAGAATGATACGGATTTTGACGTTTTACTGTTTATTTGCACTTTAAGGCACAGCGAACTGCGACGCACACGCACGTACTCCAGCCTTGGGTCGCGGTAATCGATTGCTTTTTGCTAGAGCATCCCCCGCGCGCGCACACCCTTTACACCGCGCGTCCCGTAACACCCTAACGACCTTTAGGGCGTTTAACACAATTACGTATCTGGCGGCGTCTACATGCTGTAATACATTATTACAATTGTGTGTGTTAGCCTAGTGGATAAAAGACCGGTGTCCATGTACGGCAACGCGAATGGTCGTAGGTTCGTATCTCGTCACGTAATTCTGGGATTCTCCAGATTATGTACGAATTTAGGCAGCACATGCTCACCGGTAAAAGAAAAACATCGTAAGTAAACCCGCATGACATCTAATAGAGATGTCATGTGTACTAGTGCCGTGAGCACGGCGATCAGCTTCTCTACTGGTCATGTTGGGCATGACATATAAGCGCAAAGTGGATACAGCCACCCCATAAGGGATATAGCGTGATTGTAAATTATTATTAGTCGAAATTTTAAGAATATATTTAGAAACGAATGACGTCATGCCGGTTCTCAAAATTCTAGAAGGAAATGGAAGGTAAACGACGGTTTTCCTTATTTGTAGGACTAAACACATGGGTGTCGAAGCTGCTCGCGTCCGTATGCTTTACCCTAGTCTCCCTACACGTGACTCCTGGGTGGTGCTAAACGAGCAGCAGCGAGGTGGCAGGGCGTCGGTGCCCGTCTGGATCGCGACCACAGTACGTGGGTGTAAAGCCCGTCATAGTGACCAGTTTCGGCTTGTCGCGTTTCGGGATCAGCTTATGTATATCCAGTAGCTCATATACCTAGAGACCTTCAGTCGTGGTATATGTCGGTCGACAAGACGATGTAGACTATCAATGAATTTTCATCCTTTGATAGTCGTTTTCGTTTTTGGACTACACTGTACTTACCATCAGGTACTCTGTAGTCACTATGTCGAGCCAGTGTAAAATAAAAATAATAACCGCTCAAACTTTTAACTTTAACAAGATTTTGACTGTAAACGTATAATTATGACTTACAACTTTATTTATAAATCGGACTGTTTGAATTGAAGTATAATTATTACATACATAAGTACTATTAAAATACATACAATATTAATGTGAGTGGAAGTAAGATCCGTGGCCGATCGAGATTTACCCACACAGACCAAATAAACAGAGTTCTGAGCGAGGGTAATGTCAGAAATGCGCAGTATCTGTGTGTATGCATAAAGGAATTACTTAATGTTAAGGAACTGAAAGTGGTTTGCAAAAATAGAAAGAAGTGACGTTCCATTCTCTACCTACCCCAAGAGAAATTCGGACTGATAATAGATATATACATATAAGTCTAGTAAATACATGTTGCATAATGTAAGTTTTTCGCAAATCGCTGATTTATTATTTATTGTACTGTCTCGAGAAAGTGACTACATTACATCTGATGGAAAGTACAGGGCAGTCCAAGAACGGCGACGACCGCCAAGGGACGACAATCCGTTGACAGTCGCCATCGCTATGTCGGCCCACATATACCACGACTGAAGGTCTCTAGGTATATGAACAGCTCGATATAGACGAACGGATCCTGAAACATGACAGAGCGATGCGAGTCACTATAACGATCTTTAAACTTGTAGTCCAGAACCCTGTTCGGGCAGTCCTACCACCGTCAAGTGGTGGGAGTTTTCTGAAGATCTCCCTTTTCCTGCCAGATTCCTTTCAAATATGGCGACCAGTAACCAAATAGTTACTTTTCGTATTTTTTAATACTGTTGAGAAACTTTGGAAAAAATCAGATTTGGACTAAAAAAAAAAACATTTTTAAAAACAATCACAGCTTTGTTCAGTTATGTAAATTATTCTAACAAGTAATTAAACACGAAACACACTGCAAAGCTTAACGACGGTTCAACACGAAACTAAATTGAACGGATTCCGAATAACAAATATTGTTTTAATTATTTTATGTACGTATCGCACGAATATCATTGGGGAATGTTTTATAGAGTATAGTCACGCGTTTTTTTAATCTAGTGTTTAAAAAAAGCAATATTCGAAGAAATTCAAACGAATTTGTAGAGGCAGACAGCGCGAGGCTGGCCGCCTGCCGTGGACCGCGCTGATCATTTCAGGGTCACCAAATTGATATTTTTTTCATTTTCGACATCCCTAGTGGGCGTGGCTTGTCGTTATGGTTGTCAGACTTTAAGAATAAATGACATAATTTGAGTATGTAAAAATAAATTACAACTTTAAGGAAAATTACTATAATCCTTTTTAAGTATATACGATACCTATACCAATAGCCTTGACTTTATATACCCTTTCCGACTAACCGTGTATAATAGAATATATAGTACTAAATAAATTGTAATAGGATAATTAATTGATAGCATATTGCCTGCAAATAATATACTATAAATAAACAATGAATTACATATCACATGACTCACGAAGAAACAATGAATCGATCGACTCATATTGCTTACAGTCAGAATTAGTGACAAAGGTTTGGACTCAATTAGCACATATTAACAGGATATTTGTATAGTTTATTTATCGTTATATTATTATTGTTTGTACCTGTGGTGGCTTAGCGGATAAGGAGCCGATGCTGGAGAGAGTGGTGGGTGGAGACCTTTCGCTGCCGACATTGGTTTCACTAATGGTCGGCAGCGAAGATGCATGGCGGGCGGTCCTGCGGTTCGCCGAGGACGTGCTAGATAGGAAGGAGGCGGCGGAGCGGGTCCGGGAGGCGCTGGCTACAACATCTTTGGCAGCGCCGTCCCCACCTGCCCGCCGGCCTAAAAGAACAGGGCGCCGCAGAGCGGCGTTTCTCAGGAACGTCCGACTCTAGCGGCGACACCGGGCGGCACGCTTGAGGGAGTGTGTCGTCCAACAAGGGTGCGAGCGGTGCGCGATATGTTCCCGCGTGCCGCTCTACAACACAGAGGCACGAGAGGGGTAGCTCTATACACTACCCCTCCCTAAACGAGTAGAGGCCTACTCACGGCCGCACGCCCAGCCGGTCATTGAGGATGAGACCCCAGTCGTGCCCTCGATGCCGGTACGCGGAAGGTGGAACACCCCGGGGGTTTTAGTCGGTAAAAGTCCGGCATACCGGGGGAGTGGCCCTCACCACTCCCCTGACGATCCTATGAGGATTTCCCCCGGGAAACAAAAAAGAAAAAAAAAAAAAAAAAATAAGGAGCCGATAATCATGCGCGAAAACGTGAATTGTCATAAGTTTGAATCCTGGCACGCTCCTCTGAGTTTTTTTCAGATTAAGTATGGATTTAGGCACCATTAGTTCACCGGTGAAGGAAAATATCATGAGGAAAGCCGTATGGTAGGGTATTTGGACAGGGCAGGCAGATTCAAATAATAAATGTAAATATTATATAATGATAGTAAATATTATATTACTTTCATAGGGAAGATAGATGGCGTGAAAATAGAACAGAAATGAATATAAAGGGTTCCTTTTTTTGTTTAAATTAAAGGAATTTATTCCAGACTTATTCATCGTAACGGCATGCAATACTTTCATGCATTTATGGAATGAACGCAACTGGTGTACTAGTGCTTTGAGAACGTCGATCAGCTGCGCTTTTGGACATATTGGGCACGACATATAAGCGCGAAGTGGGCATAACCATTAATGTATCTCTGCTCGACCCAAAAGGCATATAGCGTAACGATATATTATTTTATATTATAACTTCAAAAGTCCGGTATTCTCCAAACATTTGAAATACATTCAGTAGCAAACACAATATTTAATTTTAAAATAGATTCAAAATAATAATTATTTATATATTTATTTACTTTTTATAGGGTTGCCAGTGGCCCGGTACAATAATTCATTTACACAGTTACAATCAAAAATGTACAGTTCCTATTAAGGCATCCACAACATACGTCAGAGTGGCCTGTTTATTTATACTATATTATATTATATTATACTATATTAATGGTAATTAATGTCAAGATTATTTGTTTGTGCATCTCTCAACAACCTGAAGACCTTTCTCCTGAATCCCGGCATGGAGTCCGCGAACAAATCAACCGAATCTCCAAGAAGATTGGAGGCCCGAGACAATCTACATAAACCAAATAATAAGCTATGTTGTGTTAATCACTCTTTCAATGATAAGTTGCTTTTACAAACATATTGATTCATAAAGGTGACATTCCGTACGATGCGCCAAACGACAGTAACCTACTTTAATTTATTTGAGACCAATTCAAACATCGACTGTAAATACAGCGCGACAATCCAGTTGTATGTTGGAATCGATTTCATACAAATAGATACGTAATAGTACTTTCCGTCGCGTTATACGGAATGGTACCTTTACTGGTTTAAAATACCACACTGCTAAGCCGCAAAACAAAAACCAGTAAATGTTTTCTCAGCGAAACCAGTCTCGGATGAGCTTAAGACGCCGACCTTGATTGTGGTCGCACACTGACGATCATGCAGTGAGAATTCTGACATTAAGATTCGGAACGATGATGCGTCAGCCTTGTGGCTGAGATTGCACATTTGAGATTCCAGCGCTTAGTTTTAGAAACGCCGTTTAAATTTTAAAATACTTTTAAGCACCAATCTATGTACAGGTGATTTTATAGATGATGGAGATATTGAACCTTCGATTCTAATGCCAAATATGTAAAAACAGTGATATTTTAATATTTCCTTTTAACACATTCTCCGTCAACAAGTTTTTTTCATTAAAACTCTATAATATAAAAATGAATCGCTAAATGTGTTAATAAGCGCGAAACTCGAGAACGGCTGAACCGATTTGGCTGATTTCTTTTTTGTTGAAGTCTGGAGAAGGTTATTACGGAGAGATAAATTAAAAAAATTGTCTGAAAAAGTCTAAAAACGCCACTTTTCTATATTCTCATACAAAAAATTCGTAATAATATTTAAAAGTCAATTTGAACTTTAACACCATACCATAAAGTTTAAATGTTAGTGGACGGGTTCCGGGAAGGCATAACAATTGAGTGACGTATAAATATTAATGTCAATATTTGTCAATTTTTATACATATATCATTAAGGCCAGGTTCCTTCAAACAATTTTCAAGAAACAGCCGACAGGCCAATAGGTTTTGGCAGAATAAAATCTGACGGGGAAGCTATTAACATTAAAAAAAAACAATGTGACTTTGTTTTACAGAAATAGGGCAGAACAAGGTCTGCCAGGACAGCTAGTGTAAAATATGAATTATTTATTTTTAAGTTATATTTAATAAATTATGTAGAGATATGATTATTGAATTTTAAATTAATAGAAACTTAATATTCGTGATTTTTATTTTATTTCAATATTTTACTTCACTTTATGAGCTTGTTCCTACAATCATAAGCCCCAATGGAGTATTCCAGTGTCAGTCAACCGCGACTGACAAGGCGGTCAATGTGTTAAATAAAATAAATTATAGTCAACATATTTAGGAGCAATTACAGACACGAATACAGGAATGACAATTAATTATTAAATTGGCATTTTATCTGTTCTAAGCCAGGATATAAGCCAGGTGCGAGGCATAGATGGGCAAAATGTAATCAGATTAATGAAAAACGATTACGATTACATTTAGCGTTTTTCATCATTAATATGACTGCATTTTGCTCATCTATGTTTTATATACTACGGAATCCTCAATTGCATTCATATTTATTGCTCCTTAATGTTTTGAATAGATTTAATCATGATTACAGAACAACAAAATTTAAATATTGATTTTGTAATCATTAATCTGATTACTTTTTTCCCATCTCTGGTACGAGGTTAATACCTGTTTACCTAAAACGCGCTACGGTGTCCACACTTTTTACAGATCAATTCTCATTTGTTTATCGATTTTTCTTTGTGATTTGCGAAGGAGTAAATTAAAAAGAGGTTACATATCCATGACATTAATATAATGTTGGCCGTTGAGGAAAAAATAGGTTTTGTAAGAAAGAATGAAAAAAAAAATGAAGATCGGGTTTTGAATTTCGAATTGAATGTTTTTTGTTTTGATGCGATAGATTGCGTCTTGAACGAGGAAAAGGAATGGTCATACAAATTTATTAGAATATAAAAATATTATATAAAATATTGTAAACGTATTAATAGTTGATAAATATATAATTTGGGAATAAAAGAAGCTTTTCAATCGAATTAAGAAGGAGCTCATCGTCCACAATCTACATCCATCCATCACCATAGTACTGTGTTCATGGTCCAATTCGAGCTATCGCCCTACCACCAAAAAGTCAGTAGTGTCAGTATTCTGTGGAGGAAACAAAATTTGTCGCGTAAAGTTACACGAAAAACTATATTGCATGCAATTTTCCTTTCTGCTAATAAAACAAAAAGCAGGCGGTATGTTTATGTGAAAATAACATCCATGATACTCCATCATGAAACACGTCTATAGAAGAATCAACTCCGGACAATGCCTTTATTCGATAAAAACTTGTTCACAAATGTGTGCAGATAACATACGGTATTATTCTCGGAACTACTTGATTCGCCAGCGCTTGTTTGTATTTCTGCAGACCTGTTTGAAATTTTGCGTCTAATTGTGTGTGTGTGTGTGGATTTTTTGCTATGCAAACCTCTACTCGATACTTGATCTATGTCAGCAAATATTACTGACTATGAGGCCATTGAGCTAGAGTTGCCCACATAATACTATGCTTGAACAGTTTGCTGTAGAACAATGCTTTTAAAAATCCTAATTTACGTAGAATTAATTTTGCTAAATATATAATCGATTTTACCATTTTTATTTTTATAGAGTTGTAATTTTTAAATATTGTAGTGATTGTATGAACGGAGGATTCTCTATGGCAGTTAGAGTTGCCCATAAAATAAAAAATAAGTTTTATGTTAAATAGAATAGGAAAAAAAGGAACATCGCTTTTTGAATATGAAATTTAATTGATTTTTCAATTGTGATATGAATATTGTATCTGAAGCTTGAAAGGGATTAGTTGCGAAATAAAAATTATAATATAAAAATAAAATAAATGTAATTATTATATAGTGAAGCATGTATTAAATATTGAAAAATAATATAAGTGTTTTAATTGAAGTGACCATAGCAATGCATATATAGGAATAACACATCACTTAGGGAAGACACATCCTCTCAAGTGGACTCATCGCTTCAGTATTATTACTAGACAAAAACAGAGAGAGAGAGAGAAAGAGATAAGCCAACTGAGGTTTGATACTGTTTTCGTGCAAGCCAATAAACACAGTTTAACGGTAAATAACGCTTTAAGTTTAAACTGTATTTAATTTGTGGATAAAATGCCACGAATGCATCACCGGGTAATGGAGACGGCCGGCAATTGAGCGATATTGACGCACGTGCATCGATGTCGATGCAGCAATTATAATTCACGATAAAAAACCGCTTTGCCGACGAAACTGTATGGATTTTCCTCCACGCAATGTTCAGACGATTGTACATAGTTTGTTTGCACGGCCCACTGCGCATGACGGGTTCGATTCGTAGAAAGAAGCGTATTATGGTCTGTCACTTAATGCAGAAGAATTGAGGCATCCAGAGTTATACTGACCAAAGAGAAAATAAGCCCCATCAATAGCTTGCCATCGAGAATATTCTCGAAAAACACTATAAAACCTGAGATCACACCACGGTCCACCATATTGCTTTATCATTATTACATATTTATTTCCACCTGAACTAGGGTAAAAATTGACACGCCAGAACGATGGAGGAGTAGGGACCTCTAGGCCAGAAGCGATTCAAGGGACACCCCTTTTTTTGTAAAACGGGGCAAATCCACGACTGAAGGTTTCTAGGTATATGAGCTACTGGATATACACAACCTGATCCCGAAACGCGACAAGCCGAAACTGGTCACTATGACGGGCTTTACACCCATGTACTGTGGTCGCGATCCAGACGGGCACCGACGCCCTACCACCTCGCAAAAAGATATTTGCAAGATATCCGAAAATAAATTCCGTGTAAAATTATTAAATCTCTTCAATCTTATATGACAATAACTTTTTAATGTTTATGAATAATTTTGTTTTGTGCTATAATTTGGTAATGTTATTGTGTCATCATTGTGTCCCTTATGGGACGGACAAAACATAATTTATAACTGGTTCAATGTAGGCTCTAGTATATCTTGAATATAAGAAATAATAGTAACGATATATTGCGACACGGAAACATTCCGGTGCGGATAAGTTATCGCTAACGGTAATGCACTGTTTGCGAACTTAGTTTTAGAATTCATTCTTTACGTCCAGCTGTGACTCAATGTTTCACGACAAAAATTTTCAACACTTTACTTTCGTTTAAAGACATCGAAAATTATCACTAGAGCAGGGCTTCTTAAACTATGGGTCGCGACCCCAAATGGGGACGCGTAGCAAACTTCTGCGGTCGCGAGAGATTTTAATGTCAAATATTTATATATACCATTTTATATCATCACTAGAGTTGGCGGAATACAGTGGACTTGCAGCGTCTAGACACGCGCAATTGTTGATTGAACACATATTAAATCCCAATATCGTTCAGCGCTAAAAAATGTTGAAGAGGTCTTACGTCCAGCAGTTTCAAACATTCCACCAATATTTGATTTGTTATGCAATAAAAACAGGCACATCTATTCTAAAACTATATATTTTCATATATATATATATATATATATATATATATGTATATTATTACCTAATAAATAAATCATCAAAAAATATTAATTTATTTTTCTTTTGTATTTGTAAGGGGTCGTCAAGAAACTCGCAATCATAAATGGGGTCGTGAATGACAAAAGTTTAAGAAGCCCTGTACTAGAGTAACTACACAGCTGATTTTGTAGACGAAGGAGATATTTAGCATTCGATTATAATTCCAAATATATAAAATTGTAACATGTATTTCCATTAAAACTAAGTAAATTATATTCAACTAATTTAGGGACAATTATACACATGTATGAATGAACAACGATTAATTATTAAGGAGGTATTTGCTTGTTCTAAGCCAAGATAAAGTGCGAAGGGAAAACGAGTCAATACTTGTTTACCAATTTCATTTGTTCATCAATTTCATCATGTTCATCTTTATAATTTCTTAGGGATTAGAGTTATTTACATTTTTATTAATTGCAAGAAGGTACAAACCGTTGTACCCTGAAATATCTTCATCATATATCAACCTGTATATATTAGTGATGCCACGAATACTGAATTGGCCGAATACCGAATATTCGGCAACGCTGTCGGCCGAAGCGCCGAATATTCGGCCGCCGAATATTCCTGGAAGTAGCGTGTTTAATAATAATAATAATCTTTATTTCAACACAAAACTTATGCATATACACAGGGTGATAAGTCTCACCAATTAAGTAAATCTTGTCTCTGGTGAGACTCGCGTTTCCATTCGGGTTATTCAAGGGTGTTTTGTGTTTTTATATAGATATTCATGGTATAAGTTTATTAGTATGTGTGTGAGCGAGAGAGAGAGAGTGTGTGTGTGAGAGGTTATTTTCTGAGGCTGGTAACATTTACGGTGAAAAGCGTAATCGTTTGCTATCAAAAAATGCTGAAAAGCTTGTTTTTATCCATCACAACTTACCACCGATCAATTTTAATTACTAAAGTGTTGTAATTTGGAAATAAATACATAGCTTTGAGTAATATAAAGTGTCTTTTTTACATGATTTGGTATTCGATATTCGGCCGAATAGTACGTATTATTCGGCCGAATACCGAATAGCAAAAAAAGTGGCCGAACATGCCGAATACCGAATAGTTGCCGAATATTCGTGGCATCTCTAGTATATATATATATATATAAAGACCTCAACGACATATTATCATAGACCCCAAACTACTGAAGCTTAAAATATTAAATTGGGACATTGGGTTCATTTGCCTAGGGACTTACTAAAATGCATGCGCTAATAAGCTATTTATCTAGTAAAGCTCAAATTCGTACTCCTATATTCGTTAGTTCAGGGCAAGGTTTATTTGTAAAACATCTCCGGTTCTCTAAATGGCAGCGTGTACTGTAAACAAAATTTGTGGTTGATCAAACTGGTTTCTTTGTCTAAAAGCAAAACGCAGAGATGTGCAAAATGTAATCTGATTAATGATTAACGATTACAAAATGTAGTCGCAATTTTAATTTTCTTGCTCTATAATCATGATTAAGTCTATTTAAAACATTAAGAAACCATAAATGTGTATACAATCTGTGATCTTGTAGTGTTTAAAACATAAATGAGCATAATGCAGTCATATTAATGGTAAAAAAACGTAAAATGTAATCGTTTTTATTAATCTGATTACATTTTGCCCATCTATGGCACAACGTTACATTGAACACTTTCCATAAGGCGCCACCAAATAACAACGCGCGCGGGTTTGCGGAGTCACAGCTATACGGTATCTCTCATCCCGGCTAGGACTAAGAAGTTCTCTAACTCCTACTGCAGCCGTGTCCTTGGGCTGTGGAATGGTCTTCCGGTGAGCGTGTTCCCACCATTCTATGATATGGGATCCTTTAAGCGTAGCTTGAAGATATATTTGTGCAGGCCGGCATGATCGTTGCGACTACCGATGGGTTTTTTCTTACCTTTCGATAGTCGTTGGCGTTTTTTGGACTGCACCATGCTTACCATCAGGTATGGTGCAGTCACTATACCGAGTCAGTTACAAAAAAAATGAAACTTATTGTAGTAATTATGGCAAGTCTGCAAAAAAAAGGGACAGTGTACTTTTTTGCTCATTTCTCCAAGTAAACAAATTATTATTGATCAAATATATAAAAAGTAGAATAAATTACTCATAATTGACGAGAAATTGATCATGTTTCTATATAGACAGTTAGCAATATCGCGTGTTCAAACACTGTTAGCCCCGTCGACGGAATTTCCAAATGTAGACACAAGCAAAAGGAAGATCCGTCAACCCGGCGAGATCTTCCGAGAATTCATTTGCATGCATGCGGAATTGTAGTTCAGCTATAATAACAGACATAACATCTCAGAATTTTAATCATCAATGAAAGAGAACCTTCCGCTTGTTTTTATGATTGAATATACCTATATGAATAGTATAAAATATCTCCCCCTTCCATCAATGAAACCACGCCTGTGGGTTTACGCAGTCACAGCTGTACGGAAACTTATATCCCAGCTAGGACTAAGAAGTTCTCGCCCGGTTTAGTTGTGAAGGTCTTTCCCGGCCATCAACGCATATCCTGTTGGAAAAAAAAAACTAAAAAAATATTTAGCTCCTACTGCAGCCGAGTCGTTAAACTGTGGAACAGTCATCCGGAGAGCGTCCGTGTTCCGCCGGCTTAACCCTTTATGGCTCAAGGTCGTTAAATTTGATAATTTTGTAAAAACTAGGTAGTAAACAGTGTATAGTTAACGAAAATAATAGTTATAAAAATATTAAAAATGTATCGTTTATAATTCTTAAAAACCTTGCATGTACTAGAAATGCAACATTAGATTAATACGAAAACATTAAACTTAAAATTAGGAACAGATTATTAAAAAACATCCTCTTACCGTTTACTTACAAAAATTTCAACAGTCAAATATTATTATTTCACCAAGAATTAATTTTTCGTAAATGAAATTGAAAACATGAAAACAGGCGTGTATTCGTTCGACACTACAATGAAACATCATTACCTACAAGTCTCGTCACCTAGTGAGCTGAATTGTCACTAAATCGTAAGAATGCTTTGTTGGTGCCGTATAACACCAAGCAAAGTCAATCTGTCGGCATTTATTTTATTGTTGCTTCTATTTGAGTGGCATGTTGCAGAAATACAACACGGCGCCATAAATGGTTAATATTATTTCCTTTAAACGCAGCGTCAAGAGATATATCTGCTGGCCGGCATGATCGCTGCGACTAAAGATAGGTTTTCTTTACGTACGGATAGTCGTAATCATTTTTTAAACTGCACCAATTGTATACAAATTTGCTCTCTCGCAAGACATTTCCTACTATTTATTGGAATTAAGAAAATGTAGAGAAAGAATACACACTTGTTAAATGAAAGTAAGGTAAACAAACAGGCCACCGGATGGTAAGCGGTCTCTCTCGTCTATAGACAACTGTGTTTTTCACTTCTGCAAATAATGCGCCTGAAAGACTGTTCCACAACCTTAAAAGCCTTACACCCACCAAAAGATAAAGATAAGTCATAAATTTGTTCTATAGCATGTAGACGCCGCCCGATATTTAATTGTCGCCTTAAGGGTCATTAGGGTGTTACGAGACGTGCGGGGTAAGAGGATGCGCGCGCGCACGGGATGCTTGCGAGCAGTCGACTACCGAGACGCAAGGCGAGAGAACGTGCTTGTACTTCGCAGTTCGGTGTGCCGTAAAGTGCAAATAAACAGTAAAACGCCAAAATCCGTGTTTTTCTACAACCACACCCACGACCACCGGTCATAGTTCTCAAATAGAACGTCACGTCAACGATCTATCATGAGTGTTCGCAACGTGCTCTCCTGCCTTTAATTATACATAATTTCAGCAAAAAGCTACGTATCTTATTAAGCAACGTTGTAAACACCGTTAGAAAAAAAAAATATAGGCACACGCGAAATTATAATTCAGAGGACGGAAACATTGAAAAAACAAGCCTACATCCATACACAAGAGGCCGGTTCTTTTGAACATTCTTTTCGACTGCTTCGGACTTATGGAATGTGCTTTTAAATGGTCGTATAATCTTTCCTAGAGACTAGTTTCAGAAATTGATACTTTAGGGCGCAACGGGGCTGATATATTCAGCGGAATACAAGCCCCTAAATAAAAAATAAAAAATTGATACTGTTCTCTTCTAAATATAAACAATAGCATTTTCTGCTCCTACTAGATTACCCAGAGCATCTAATTTTAACTTATTCCGTATTCAAAATTATTCCACAAACTTGGGCCAAAATGCACCCCTATGCAGAATGACAAAGTTATACAATTATATGTCGAGATCATTAGATCTCGATTTGGGCTTTGCCAGATTATGAATGGATTTAGGACCCACGTACACACCGGTTAAGGAAAACATCGCGAGGAAACCTGAAACCTGCATGTAATAGAAATGTCACGTGTCCCTGAGAACAGCGATCAGCTGCGATACTGGTCACGATGGACACGACATATAAACGCATTGTTGATACAGCCACTACTGTATATCTGCTCATGCCGAAAGGGACATAGCAAGACGATATACTATTATTTTTATTGATAACTAGCTGTCCCGGCAGACCTTGTTCTGGCTTATTTCTCTAAAACAAAGTCACATTGTTTTTTTTTAATGTTAATAGCTTCCCGTCAGATTTCATTCTGCCAAAACCTATTGGCCTGTCGGCTGTTTTTTGAAAAGTGTTTAAAGGAACCTGGCCTTAATGCTATATGTATAAAAATTGACAAATATTGACATTAATATTTATCCGTCACTCAATAATTGTTTTGCCTTCCCGGAACCCGTCCACTAAGATTTAAACTTTATGGTATGGACTTAAAGTTCAAATTGACTTTTAAATATTATTACGGATTTTTTTTATGAGAATATAGAAAAGTTGTGTTTTTAGACTTTTCAGACAATTTTTTAAATTTTTCTCTTAGTAATAACCTTCCCCAGACTTCAACAAACACAACAAAAAAGAAATCAGCCAAATTGGTTCAGCCGTTCTCGAGTTTCGCGCTTATACACATTTAACGATTCATTTTTATACTATAGAAGATATTTACAATATTTTTCAATTGTTAAATATATACATATAAAAATATAGCATATACATTTTAAAATATAAAACATGTAGACCTACGAGAGCGAGACCTAAGACTACGGTAGTAAGGAGCCCAGAATGAGAAACCACGTCACAACGCGTGACGCATCAAGTAATACCGCCTTCTGTATTCGGGCTCTTGATCCAACAACCAAGGGAAAGCCTCATGAGATGATTTATTATTATTATTGTTTTCTACCGTTTGTACAAAGGAGACAAAGAACTACACAACCTACTCCTTCCAGAGCCATTTCAAACGCGCACCTCTCGTTGTTGGTGGTCCACGGAAAACGCAACGGGAGTCTATGTTAACATGAAAAAATGGGAGTACACAAATTGTATGTGGTGTTGTTATTTAGAAAAGATTCTAATTTTCACATTTACCGACGTTTTTTTTAATGAGTATTAGGATTATGGTAATAATACGGCAGCAAGGGGACCACGGAAACCAGTAAAATTTTAAAAGGGGTCTACGAGAAAAAAGAGTTGGCAATCTCTGTTCTAAAACCTTGCAGAACCGCTTCAACTCATCGGTTCTTTAAGAAAATTCCGTTATTATTTCTGTTACCATAATTTGCCTTTTTTTTATTACATACAGGTTTGCGCTTGACCTCAATCTCACCTGCTGGAAAGTGATGATGAGGCCGACGATGGAGCGCGCTCACCCAGCAAATACCGATTCACGCGACGTTTGAAGATTCCCATGTCATAAGATGCCGGAAACACCGACGCAGGAAGCGAGTTCCACTCCTTCGCGGTTCGCAGCAAAAAGGAGGAGGCGAATCGCTTTGTGCGAGCAGCAGGAATGTCAACCACATAAGGGTGCAGACCCGCACGGCGTCTCGTCAATTTATGGTAGAAGGGGGAGGGGGGAACTAAATCATACAACTCAGCCGCACACTCTCCAGAGTATAGTCTATAGAAAACCGAAAGGCAGGCCACCCCACGCCGCGCTGGTGTTCCAAAGTGAGTAGTTTACGCGACGTAAGAGCCTCACCGGCAATGAGTCGCCGAGCTCGGCGATCAATTTTGCCTTTGATCATCCCACCTCTGATCATTAACCCTCTGATGTAGATATGAGCGTGGGCTAAATTGTACCTTTTACCACAAAAATAAGTTATATTTTTAACATCAAAGAACACTTAGGCAAATGACATTGCTTTTCGGTTTCACTAAGATCAGTAAGTCTGGAATGTTTCCCTTTTCAGTCAAGGTTGTTTGTTAGCTCTTCTATCTAATTACGTATCTCAGTACGCGACCGAAGCCGCTTGCTATCGACTGGGCTGCTGTAAAATTATTGCCAACTTGTAGCATGAAAAATATTAAAAGAAGGCTAATGAACTTTGTTTGTCGGCATAAAACTAGGACGAAAGTACCTCGTAGAGCAAAGAGGTATTCATTGCTCAGCTCGATGGTTGCCATGGTGAAGGCGGAGGTGGCGTGGCTCGGGGAGGGAGCGCGGGCTCGTCTGCCCGCCCACGGCGCGGCACAGGGCGGGCGGCGTCTCATCGCCCACGCGGTGACGCATTAAGTTGTTACTATGATGTATTATTTTATTTAGTGACCGATACAACTTGAAGTTTTTCGCCGAAAACAAAGCCGAAAATTCGTGTTACTGCTCGACTTATGTTCTAGTTTCTGCCGTTAGTTCTTTTCCAATTCGTACATTGTTTCGATAAAGCGACTGCACCGAACCTGTTGGAAAGAAAAGTGTCATCCTAGAATGACAGCGTCTAGCACGGAACGGAAATCCACTAACAGCCACTGTTGTCATGTCGGCCCAAATATCCCACGACAGAAGGCCTCTAGGTATATGAAGCCGTGGTGGCTGCCGGCAGAATAGAATAGCACCCCCCTCTTCTTGCTGAGGTGTCGTAAGAGGCGACTAAGGTATCTCTTTAACACCGCAATTCAACCAGGTGTTCAGAGAAGGAAAACTCGACCAAACCTGCATCCCGCTCCCTCCCGATCGTACTGGTTCTCCTTTCCATCGGGCCTGAGGGAGCTCGGACGAGAGAGTGCTTTTCTGGCTGCGCGTACAGTTATGCACTTAAATATCTCCTGCGCAATTGACTGTTTCCGAAAACTGGACCTCGAATTTCTTAATCGGTGTTGAAACAGTCGCTGTGGCCGAAACCGGCCAGGACATCATCATCATCATCATCATATGAACCTAACTGAACCTACACAAGCTGATCTCGAAACGCAACGGGACGAAGTACTATGAGCGTTTTTGCACTTGTATACTGTGATCAAGGCTCATTTAATTTATATTAAAGATTTCGTTTTATCACACATTATAACCGAAATGAATGGAAATACATTGTTCTACTTTACAATTATTAATATATACTCCACCACAATACCACTCACTTTTTTGTCGGTAGGTCATTATGCTTTTGGCTAGGATAGGCTTTACTTCACCGGGCGAGAGAGGCGGGCGCTTGAAGTCCTCAACCAGCGGCTTATGGGTTGAGTGGTAACGCAAGAGCACCCGTGTGGATACGGACCTCTACTTGGGCGGACGACAGGAAAAAAGCCTAATAGTGATCTACTAGCGTTTCGGAAGCCACTAACATCAGAAGAAACGCCGAAAGAAACTCATGGCTACGTCGACACCTAACAGCTTACATGCTAATGTGAATTGTACAGCATGCTTCTATACCCGAATGGTTAAATCAAAGCCGAAATTTCGGACACATGTTTGCCGCGACCGAACCTTCGGCCATAACTTCGGTCGGTCACCAATTATATTTAATCACACCAGTATACGCCTACAGTATACATGACATTTATGTCACCATTTCGCACTCTTCTCGGAAAATTACGCGATTGATTGGAGTATTATTTTTTTTTAAATTCTCTATTAAATCTTATACATTTTCTTCCAAGTTTTCAAAAATATACCAACCAAACTCAAATAACAGATATACTATCGAGGGGTGAAAGGCTATTTGGTTTAAGCGACATTTTGTGGTAATATATATATATATATATATATTCGGATTAGCATTTTTTACCGATTTCAAAAATATATATTACTATATCACCAAAAAATGTCGGTTAAACCAAATAGCCTTTACTCCTCGATGTATAAATTACTGAAATCATACTAAAAAGCAACGAAATTCAACTCCGATTATAATAGTGGTTTCTCAGAGGCATATCTATTTATTTTTAATTATTTACAAGCTTTAGATTAATCTTTACCACACCTGGTGGAAGGTGGACGGGGAGACCGATGATAGCCCGCATCTGTCCATCAAATACCTATTCACTCTTAACGCGAAAATTAAATATTCCCGTGTTTCCACTTCTTCGTTATTTGCATTATGAATACAGAAATGATTTTTTTAGTATCACGTAAGGGTGACAACAAAGTGACTGCATTAAATCTCATGGAAAGTAAAGTGTAGTCTAAGATAGCAACCGCCAAGGGACAAAAACCCATTAACAGTCGCCATCATCATGTCGGCCCTCAAATACCACGAAAGAAGGTCTCTAGGTATATCAGCAACTATATCTACATAAGCTAATCCCGAACCTCGACAGGCCGAAGCGAATCACTATGTCGGTCTTTACACGTAAGTACTGTAGTTACAATCCAGTTTGAGTAACTGTAAGAATATATTAAAACATATATCGATAAACTACAGCGTTTTTTTTTTCAGTCGAGGGAGGTATCTTAAAAAGGTACTAAATAAAACTGAAAATAGCAGACAATATTCCCTAAAAAAATTGCAAAGAACAATCGAGAATGTATCCGAAAAAAGTGTGGACACCGTAGCATGTGGCGCATTATTTTTAGGTAATTTTATAATAGTTAAACAGGTATTGATTTGTTTTCCCTTATTTCTTTATCCTGGTTTAGCACAGGTAAAATACCAACATATTAATAGTTATTCATTCATTCATGGGTGTAATTGTTCATGAATATTATGGAACTATGTTTCCCATAATTTAATTACTTTTAAAATAAATATATAGATCCACTAATTTACATTTGTGGAACTATAATCGAATGCTGAATATCCTATCTGAATATTACCGTCGTCTATAAAAAACCATGTATATTCTACGCATATACAGTGGCTTGCATTCCATAGACGCATAAAAAGCATGATCTTATTGTACTTGGACTTTTAATAAAGATATTGTCTTAAAATTTAGATTCTGAAACTCTGATTTTTAGTAATTAGTTGATTTTAAGTCAATATGTTGAATAAATATCCATAATAACAATGTAATGGTTTTTATGCTTTTATGGAATGCACGCCACTGCATTTACATACTATAAGTCTCAAATCGTATCAAAAGATTGAATTAGTTTGAAATAATACATAAATATTAATAAACAATCAGATTAATAATAATGAAATACTGTAGGACAATACTCATTGATATCGCCATACCACATTATGAGAATCTCATGTAGGCGGGAAAAAATCTTCAAAATATTTGAATGTGGACTCAAAGATGATTGTCCCGATAGTCGTATCGATTAATGGGCTGATCGCTAAGAGCCTCGATTACCACCTTAAGAGGCTCTCGCTTAGTTGTTGGATCAAGGGCCGGATACAGAAGGCAGTATTAATCGATACGGCACGCATTGTGAAGAGGATCCTCACTCTGAGTTAGCTACGAGCTAGCTGAGGTTTGAGTCTTAGGTCTCTCCCCGTAGGTTTCTATATTTTAAAATTTATATTTTATCTTTTTATATGTACCTATTTATTTGAAAAAGTTCTGGAGTGTCTAAGTCCTTCTATAAAATATCCTTTCTTCAGTTTGTTTTAGTTAACACGAATACTGTTAGAATAGAAACAAAATCGACTAACACGTAAGTGCATAGAACACTTAATTCTCACGAGTATCCTACACTAAGTAAGCATTAGGGATGTTACTGAAATCGATATAATTATATCAATGAATCCGATATTAGAAGTTATCTATAATAAAAAAATACCTTGAATAAGATTAAAAGTAATATATCGTCACGTTATATACTTTTCGGGATGAGCAGAGTACATAGCCACTAGGCTGTACCCACTTTGCGCTTATATGTCATCCCCAACGCGACGAGTAACGCAGCTAATGATACATGACATTTCTATTAGATGGCATGGAGGTTCTATGGATAAACATGAGGTGCCTTATCTGTACATAAACCGAAAAAATCCAGAGGTACGTGCTGGGATTCGAGCCTACGAACATTCGTTATCGCGCACGGATACCGCTTCGTTATCCACTCAGTAGCGTTCATTCCATAGATGCATGAAGGCATTGCATACCCTGACGATAAATAAGTCTGGAATAAATTGCTTAAAGTTAAACAAAACATTTACCATTTATATTCATTATTTTATTCATATTTATTCTTTACTAGCTGATCCGGCAAACGTTGTTTTGCTATATAAGGTTTTGTAATATCTTCTAAGATGTTCATTGAAATTAAGTGATGTCAGAGACAATTTTGTTCACAATTAAATACTCTTAATCAACAACACATTTATTTGGATAAAGATTAATATTATTACGTCGATACAACTCTTAACAAATAATGCATTAATTTCGACCAAATTTGTTTACCATAACGGTTCTAGTGACTTAATCTTAAAAGATAGACATATACTGTCGTGAACATTTTTTTAGATCATTTCAAAAGGAATAACTCTTTGATACATATATTTTTGGTATCTTGAACCGTTTTTGCAGCGCACGCAATGGAAGCCCTCAAGGATGAATAATTTTCCCCGTTTTTTTTTCACATTTTCCATTATTTCTTCGCTCCTAATAATTGCATCGTGATGTTATATAGCCTAAAGCCTTCCTCGATAAATGGTCTATTCAACTCAAAAAGAATTTTTAAATTTGAACCAGTAGTTCCTGAGATTAGCGCGTTCAAACAAACAAACTCTTCAGCTTTATAATATTAGTATAGATTCACGCCATCTATCGTACCTATGAATGCAATATAACATTTACTATCATAATATAATATTCCAATTAATTACGTGATTCTGCTTATCCTGTCCAAATATCCTATGCACGTCACTGTATCCACTATAGCACCACAGCGAAGGTGTATCCGTATTAATATCCGAGATCGCATAGCAACTATTCCAATTAATTACGTGATTCTGCTTACCCTGTCCAAATATCCTATGCACGTCACTGTATCCACTATAGCACCACAGCGAAGGTGTATCCGTATTAATATCCGAGACCGCATAGCAACACCTCTAGCATGTATGTAGTAAGAGAACTGGCGTCGAGAAACGTTCGGGCGTAATGATGTACCGGAAACGGTGTACACTTGAACTATAGTTGGCCTATTCCTGGATCGGGGCCAATGTGAGACCACTCGCGGCGTTTATTCACTGTACAAATGAGCCGGCCCGCCGTAATGCAACATTATACATTGAATTATCTCATTTACTGTACTTGTGTGGAACCTATTATACAGAATTATTTTATACACGAGGGAAATATTCAGCATTCGATTCTAATGCCAAATATGTATGTAAAAATAGTGACATCTTAATACTTCCTTTAAAGTAAAGTTAATTATAGTAAACAAATTTAGGGACAATTTCACATACATTAGTGAATAAATAACAACTAATTATTAAGCAGGTATTACGTAAACGAACTTTGTCTACCTTCCATTCTATTGTCTCCCGCACGTGCTATGGTGTCCAAACTTTTTACGGATCAATTCTCATTTGTTTATCAATTCTTCTTTATGATTTTATAGAGAATATAGTTATTTTTTTTAGTTTCAAGAAGGTACAAATTATAGTATTTTGAAATATCTTTCTCGTCTATATGTTTGTAAAAGCGTATTGAAGAAGTTTTATTTTACTGTCACGAGATAACTCCAACGTCATCTTATTCTGCGTAACCTTTTAACCCTGAAGGAACGCATCCAATTCTGACAGACGTCGCCGGTGACGAACATTGATCACCGGAATCCGAAGTACGGCTTACACGTATCTATGTAAGAAAAAAAGAAAAATATTTATTTGGCACATAACAGAAGGTTATTCAAGGTAGAATAGTATCCGCCTGGGAGAGGTACAGAAAGTGGGCTCTTTACACCCACCACTCCCAGAGCAAGAACCTAAACAGGCAGTACGCTCCCTGGGCGTCTGGATGAGTGTAGTTTACCAGGCCAGGGTGGAGTAATTAGAGAGACACCAAAGGGGCTTCTTAGTCAGTAGGCGTCTGACACACCGGGGTCGCTGCCCTCGCAGAAGCCCTGAAGGTCCTACGTAGGGTTTTCTCCCGGATTACAAAAGCATATCCTAGGTGAGCAGCTGAGCCACCCAGCTCCGATGTATGTAATGGGATTCAATGTAGGCTCCACGATGATGAGTTTGACACTGTTTAACAGCGTCAGGAAGTCGCGTACATCAGACGGCTTCAACACTAGAATTACTGAACTGTCTTAGAAAAATTTTCTTTTTTAATATTTTAGAAAAATTTACTAATACAAGATAGTATTATAATAAATATTATGCGTTTAATTTTATTTATAACAAAACAAAAGAACCATGCTATACCAATTTTTGAAACAAAAAAAATTGTTCGACGATAAAATTTAGTGTTAAGGGAAACTTAGAATTCTAGTCGTCTTTGCTTCGTGAATAGAAAGCTGTCCGATGTACGTGACTGCACAGCGCTGTCAACTGTCACGATCGCGAGTTTACGCGCCGCCTGACACCGCTGCGCAGTCGCGTACATCGGACGGCTTTCCATAACAATTCATTCAAAGCGGTGCAACGCGACCCACCGGCCGCAGCTGGGTCGTTGGAGACGAGTCGCGACTGATAGAATCCGAAGCGAGCGTTAAAGTTGCAGCCTACACTTATTTTTAAATAAATCAAGTTAAATATATACCTTTTTTTTATTTAGGGAAAATCCTCATAGGACCGTCCCGGCCGCGAAGGGGGTGGCAGCCGGTGTGTGCCGGACTTTAACCAGCTAAAAACCCCAAGGTGACTACTTCTGCGAATTAGTAGGGACTGCGGGTCCTGTAATCAATTCGCCGCAGCCCCACTACAAGTTAAATACATACCTAAAACAACACGATTAATTACAGAAAACGAATCGATAAACTGTCGAAGAGACCGGTGTTGTGAACTTGTTTGTGAAAAAGACATAACAAACATCGATTTCTCGGTATCAGCGACATTCGACTGACAATAATAAGGAAAGTTGAACCGCAAATGTACCTCGAATGCAGATTACAGGTCCGTTTAGTACCTGCACTCGGCTAAGCACCGCTCTACAGCCTTGGGACTCCCCGATAAGACGGCATGACAACCAGTTTAAACTTTTATCCGACTTAACTTAAAATGACTCTTGTACTTAATAACTACATATCGTCCATAGACGGGCAAAATGTAATCAGATTAATAAAAATGATTAACGATTACATTTTACGTTTTTTACCATTAATTTGACTGCATTTTGCTCATTTATGTTTTAAACACTACAAAATCCCACTTTGTATACACATATATAATTTCTTAATGTTTTAAATGGATTTAATCATGATTACAGATCAAGAAAATTAAAATTACGACTACATTTTGTAATCGTTCATCATTAATCAGATTACATTTTGCCCATCTCTGATATCGTCACGTCATATCCTTTTCTAGGTGGGCAGAGATACGTTAGTGGCTGTATCCACTTTGCGCTTATATGTCGTGCCCAACGTGACCAGTAGCGCAGCTGATCGCCGTTCTCACAGCACTAGTACGCGTGCCATTACAGTCAGGTGTCTTGAGGGTTTCGTTTTGCATTGTTGATGTGGTGCCTAATTTTGTAATTAATCTGGAAAAATCCGGATGTACGTGCTGGGATTCGAACCTACGGCAATTCGCGTCGCCACGTATGGATACTGTTCCCTTATCCAATAAGCTATCCCTGTCACAATCTAGTACTTTTGTGATGAATAATCTCAGAATTTTGGGAGTTGGAGCTGCTCGCGTCCGTAGGCTTTACCCAAGTTTCCCTACACCTGACTCCTGGGTGGTGCTAAACGAGCAGCAGCGAGGTGGTAGGGCGTCGGTGCCCGTCTGGATCGTGACCATAGTACATGGGTGTAAAGCCCGTCATAGTGACCAGTTTCGGCTTGTCGCGTTTCGGGATCAGCTTGTTTATATCCAGTAGCTCATATACCTAGAGACCTTCAGTCGTGGTATATGTCGGCCGACATGACGATGTAGACTATCAATGGATTTTCATCCTTTGATAGTCGCTTTCGTTTTTGGACTACACTGTACTTACCATCAGGTACACTGTAGTCTCTATGTCGAGCCAGTGTAAAAAAAAGACAAATCACAAAGTTGTAGACTTAACTTCAATATTATGCTCGTGTTACGCTTGTCCCTAAGCGACGGTAATCATTTATATTCAAGTTGGCCGTCAGTCTGTTTGCCCATAAAGATATAAAAAAAAACTTTGCTATTTCATAAATCAGCCCAATAGCAAAGTTCGGTATTTGTTCATACAATATTGTTTATCTTTGCGCGTTTAACTTGATCGATGGATATTAATGCTATATGTATCCCGAATACGAGCTAAGCCATTCGAGCGGCGATCGATATGTCGTAATCATTTATTTATCTTAACCATTTCGAGGCTGAATACAAATTACCTTTGCTTTCGTTATTCTCGTTTATTGATCAGTTGCGCGGGAAATTGTAAACAGACACACACATACCTAAATTCAATAAAGATAAATAATAATTTTGAGGCAGTAGGTTGGTTGCTCGAACTGGGCCGTGACCACAGAACGAAGTATAAAGACTTCCATAGTAACTCGCTTTGGCCTGTCGTGTTTCGGGATCACGCCTGTGTGCTTTTATGCAAGTCCAATCAGCGCCCATTTGGGAGGAGATGAGGGAATAACCTTCATACCCCCTCTCAGAGTGGAGACCTCCATTTTAAATTTTAAGGATTTAAATATGATATAAAACAAAATAAAAAATACTATTTTTATTTTTATATTTCCCATTCCGAATTTAGGGTTGGAACTGAGTCGCGATGCAGATTTCCATCGTTCATTTTTTTTTCCTTGTAAATATAGTAGATATGTAGCAACAGGTAGCAAAATCACTAAACTTTTGAAAGTAGTCTACGAGAAAAGAGTTTGGGAACCTATGATTAAAAACACAGCAAACAAATATAAGAGAAATGTCAGAGAACAGTTGCTTCTACAATTAAAAAGTTATTTTTAAAAAGGATTGTAAAAATAAATGTAAACTTTACAAGACACGGCATCCGCTCATTACGCAGAGTAATTGAAGAGCTGAACATCATAATTAACATGAGTAAAGGCTTCGCTCCGTGTATTTACATTATTTTCCCGTTCCAACTCTCGGAAAATTGCATCCTTTGGGGACGCTAAAATTGCTAGATGTCATTATGTGGAACATTAAATAGGTTTACGACAGCTTTTCAGTATTCAGTATTGTTCGTAACGTTTTATTTTTTACAGTATAATAATATATCGTCACGCTATATCCTTTTCGGGTTGAGCAGAGATACATTAGTTACTGTATCCATGAGAGGGAGGCGGTGCACGGTGTCCGGCGCGCCGCATGAGAGAGAGGTTTAGGGGAGGTGGATTTTTACTCCCTCCCCTCCCCCAAAGGGATAGCTTCAACAAGGCCTTTTGTTCCCTGGGCGTCTGGACGAATTTGGCTTCCCAGGCCCAGGTGGAGCAATCAGAGGGACACCCCGGGGTTTTTAGTCAGTCTGTCACACCGGGGTCACTGCCCTCACAGCGTCCTTCGGTTCCTCCAGCGGTTTTCAGAGCACTAACTATACACCTGGAATTTCTATTAGATGGCATGTGGGTTTGTGGAGGCGAAATCTGTACTTAATCTGGAAAAACCCAGATGTACGTGCCTGGATATGAACCTACAACCATTCGCGTTGTCGCACATGGCTGCCGATTCATAATCCACTAGACCACCAAAGGCACAATGTCTCAAACCTATTTAAACACAGGAATAAATTTACTGTTTTAATAGCAAGTGTAGCTACCTCAATATAAACCTTTTTCTTTAACTTTAATCGGCAAACAGACTGATTACTCACCTGATAGTGAGTGGTTACAGTCGCCAATGGACATTGCCAACACAGGAGGAGTGATTTTAATGCGTCGCCGACCAGGAACAACAACACAACTCCACAAATTGCGAGACAAAAAACCATATTTAGTCTGCTCCTCGACACGAGTCTCTCGTCCCGCCCGGTTTAGTTGTGAAGACCTTTCCCGGTCAACCAACGCGCGTCATTTCGAAAAAAAAAAGTCTCTCGTAATAATTTGTCGATATCTCTAAGTTGAAAAAGTGAATTTTGTAGTTTTAAACTTTTAAACGTTACGGGTTTAATTTTGCCTGAAAACAGCAAGTGGGCAGGGGTCGTGCACCTCTGAACAGCCTGTGCACCGGCATGGCAAACACGACGCGAGCTGCCAATGTCGCCCGACGTCATGTCTCGTCCAGTACTCACACTGAATAGTAATCAGCAGAATGCTACATCGGTACGCCCACGTAAAACCTATAACTAACCATACGATAGTAGGGCTGTCACTTGGGACCGGGTTGAGGAACACAATTGCGACCTTTTGGGAAAAAATATACGATTGGATTTTAGTTCAATTCAAATCACCCCTTCAACAGATTTTTGTAAATCCTTTCAACGCGAAATAATGCTCGTTTGTAAATATAGTGGCAATCGGAATATACTAGGTATCTTTTTGTTTACTTTAAATTTTTATGTGTGGATGTGTCCATGCGCAGAACGGCTATAGGTTATATGTACGTCTGGGTTTTTCTAGATTATACGGAATTAGACAACGTCATGTGTAAGTGAGGTTGAGAACGTAGATAACTTTGCTATTAGTTACGTTGGGCACGACATATAAGCTCAAAGTGGATACAGCCACTAATATATCTTATTTCGCCCAAAAAGGATACAAATCTGGCTTACTTCTGCACCGCTGCCCTCGTATGCGGTCGAGACTGTTCGTTGTCTCCAAGTAAAAAAGAGATTTCATAAGTATTACCGCTAATTCAACCTTAATTGGTTTTTTATCATTGATACCGTAAACAAATCCGCGGGCAGAAGTTTTAATTGAAAATAGTTTCACGTGGCAGCCCTAGGCGTAACGGTCGTGTGCACAAAATAATTCCACAGCTATATCAGTAACAATCGATGGCACTAAATATGTAACTTTTGTTCATTGCGAAATAATATCACGAACGTGACGTCACATTGTAATTGTTACAATATTTTTTTATTCTGACTCGACACAGCTACTGCACCGTAACTGAAAGAAAGTACAGTGCAATCAAAAAAATGAGTACGATTACCGAGGGGCAAGCACCTGCCGATAATCGCCGCGATCATGCCGACCTACACAAATATCACTCCACGCATATTGTTTCAATGATACCACCATCAAGAGAAAAAAACATCAATAATAGTTAGGTGTCGTATGGACTTAACAACGATGGAAGAAAAAAATTACAAAATCAATTTAAAGGAAATTCAAATTGCTTTCGCCGGGTGCCGAAGAAGATGGCTCAGCTTTGCCCTTGGCACTCGGCAGGCGCGAGAAGGAACACCACGGAGGTTTTAGTCGGAGCACGTCCGATACACCGTGGGGCGGCCCTCACTGCCCCCCTGAGGGTCCGTTAGGGATTGCCCTCGGGTTACCTAAAAAAAATTAAAATCGCTGGGTAAAATACAAAGCAGATGCGAGCGAAATCGCGGCAACACCACTAGCTACAGACAAACTAATTCAGAAGCCGTAATGACAATCAGATTCTGAGAAACGGACTGTATTTCCCCATTACGATAAAATTAATATAAACATGTCTGCCTCTTTATTACTTCTGTATTTTCCAATAATACAACTGGGCAAACGTATGTGGACTTTAAACACAGCACTTAACAGTTGTTGACGTGATATTTATCCCCTTACTAAGGCAAGGAGATAGAATCGATCGAGGAATCTTAACGATAACGCATTTTAAGCTTTAGCCTTTTGTACTCATTATAAATATCTTAACGGATCTTATGCGTTATGTCCCGATGTTTCGACATGACACAAGCCATCGTCACGAGCAGACTGACGCAGCGTCGAATCTACGTCTGGGGCCGGACATTCCTTCTTCTACCCTTTTTCGGAATTTTTTGGGTAGACGCAACCCATCGTTCGGACTCGTCTTCCCCTTCCATCAAGAGCCATTGAAATCAAGTGTCTTTAAATTATATTTAAAAAAATGCATGTATATTATAAAAGTCATTTTTTTTACACTGTCTTGATGATGATGTCCTAGCCAGTTTCGGCCACGGCGACTGTTTCAACACCGGTTAAGAAATTCGAGGTCCAGTTTGCGGAAACAGTCAATTGCGCAGGAGATATTTAAGTGCATAACTG
This sequence comes from Automeris io, assembly GCA_036320925.1. Taxonomy (NCBI): domain Eukaryota; kingdom Metazoa; phylum Arthropoda; class Insecta; order Lepidoptera; family Saturniidae; genus Automeris; species Automeris io. Next base: position 4,941,736 of record JAUDJH010000029.1, on the reverse strand, counting down.
GACGCGCAGCCAGAAAAGCACTCTCTCGTCCGAGCTCTCTTAGGCCCGATGGAAAGGAGAACCAGTACGATCGGGAGGGAGCGGGATGCAGATTTGGTCGAGTTTTCCCTTCTCTAAACACCTGGTTGAACTGCGGTGTTCAAGAGATACCTTAGTCGCCTTTTACGACACCTCAGCAAGAAGAGGGGGGTGCTATTCTATTCTGCCGGCAGCCACCACGGCCCAAACTGCAACTGTCTTGATACAGTGACTATAGAGTACCTGATGGTAAGTACAGTGTAGTCCAATAACGAAAGCGACTATCAAAGGATGAAAATCCATTGATAGTCGCTACATCGTCATGACGGCCCACATATACCACGACTGAAGGTCTCTAGGTATATGAGTTACTGGATATGTACAAGCTGACCCCAAAACGCGACAAGCCGAAACTGGTCACTATGACGGGCTTTACACCCATGTACTGTGGTCGCGATACAGACGGGCACCGACGTCCTACCACCTCGCTGCTGCTCGTTTAGCACCACCCAGGAGTCACGTGTCGGGAAACTAGGGTAGAGCCCACGGACGCGAGCAGCTTCGACTCCCAAAAAAGCATGCAAGCATGTATATTATAAAAGCCAATTATTTCCAGGTAACCAGTAGGTAATTGCGTCCAGCAACGATAAACCAGTACAGCAAACAAGTATTATATTAACTGGTGCTCTGATAGCGTAAATAGAGCACAAACTGTGCGCCGCATGCATTATTTACAACATCCGTCGCGCGTGCAATGTGCATGTAGGAGAAAAAATTATTTAGCATTACTAGTGCGTATGTTATGCGTTGGAAACGTTTTAAAACGCTAATCGGCATTGAAAACAATTATTTATTTATAGAGCAGCAAGTAGCCGATACATTACAAAAAAAATATGAAATTAATAACCTGTAAACTACAAAAATCCTAATACATCAGCTGATGAAGGCTACCGCAGCTGCAGCATACACCAAAAGTAAACAAATAATAATAATGCCGGATACAGAAGGCAGTTCTACTCGATACGGCACGCACTGTGAGGAGGTTCCTCATTCTGAGCTCCTAACTACCGGTGGCTTGGGCCCTAGGCTTTGCCCCTGTAGGTCTACATGTTTTTATATTTTAAAATTTATATATTATATTTTCATATGTATTTATTTTAAAACTTAAAAAATATTGTATTTATAATGAATAAAAAATAATAAAATAAATCAAATTTGCACATGAAAAACCATAGAACTTAAAAATTAATGACAAAAAGAAAGAAGAAATAGAATATGAGCATACAATAAACTAGAACAACAAATATAACACTTAATCAGAAAAAAATCAAGATAATAACACAAATATTAACACTCAAAATTTACATTTAATTGACCCTCAGAGGTTACAATGCATTTCTCTTAAATTTTCGTAAGGAGTCTCCAAATATATCCACGGGCGATTCTACATCTCTAAACAAGCGGGAAAAGTACTGGTGAATTAATTCCTATTTCAGTTTTGGTTTTTTTTTTCTTCAACAGGACTACTGTTGGCTATCGGTAGAGACCTTCACAACTACACGGGCGGAAAGACCGAACAGTTAAAATGATCAGCCAGCGATTTATGGGTTGGGTGGCAACGCAAGGGACACCTCTGTGGGTACGGACCTCGACTTGGGCTCCCAGCCAGAAATACGAACTTAACGGTGATCTACTAGTCTTTCGCAAGCGACCTCAAGAAGAAACGCCGAAAGAAGCTCAAAGCTGCGTCGGAGGGGTTGACCGCAGGTGTGTAAAAGATGTATTTTGTGCACCTTATCTCTTTATTTTCTTATTCAATGTTGTTCGCGCCAAATGGTTGCAAACTACCTACGTGGAGGCAAGACTATTTTTTTTTATATTGTAGAGGTGGAGTTAACATAACACAGGAAGGAGAATTAGGAAAAACTTGAGATGATAAAAATAATATATTAAGAGCTATAAAGCACACCATTGAACGTCACAAATTCAATAATCTTATTCTAATTTCTTTTTTTGACATATTGACATTTATAAAAAGTAAAAATTAAAATATAAAAAAGGTTTGAATAAAAAGGTAGCCTACAATATTTTTTAAATAAAAAAGAAGATTGTTCGTTGTCACTCGTAGATAACATATGTATATATTTAAAAAAAAATATAAAATATATTACTAAAAAATCAATAAATTTTTTTTTTGATAAGAACCTAAGTATAAACCTCAAAAGGGAAGGCGCTAAGTTCCACATAAGCCAAATGGCTTTCCCAAATGTCACCCATGATTGGTACCCATTAATATAAAATAATAGTAAACTAAGGTTTTCATTTACATAATCAGTTGAGGAAAACGAAGCAAGGAGGTTTATTTTATCGGTGTAAGTATTTCAACACATATCGGCAGATGAAAAAGCGGTTCTATTGTACATACTCGCCGCGCCGCCTGTTTCCTCGAGTCGGTGGGATGGAGGGAGTGTTACCCGCTCGCAAGACCCCCTCCCTCCCGATGTTAAACAGCAGCGGGACACGTGGCGCCTCGTTTGTCACACTCCTCAAACCGAACGACAGGTCGGCTTTAGAGCCGGGTGGGTCGCAAACAAGAGGCGTGTTAGGTCTTTATTACGTTGCTAACCTTTGTCCGTGACTTTGTCTATGTTAACTGTACTAAAATACCCCGTTTAACTTCAAATAATAATAATAAAATATCATTAAAAAATATATATTTTTTACTCTGAATCAGCACTGTGACTACCCCTGATGGAAAGCACAGTACAATCAGGGGTTCTTTGAAAAACGTGAGGATGTGCAGACAAAATTTAAGATCTAAAAATAAACTCAACCTCCCATACTCCAAGCTAAGCATGCATTCTGGCAGTCCCTACGCAATGGCAGTAAAAATATACAACAAACTGCCCAGAAATATTATAGGCGATCCACAAAACGTACTATCAATACACAAATTGAAGCGGTTGCTTATAGACAAATGCTATTACACTGTAGATGAGTATCTAAATGATAAATTATACTGCGTGCGTGATTATAAAGAAAAACATATATATTTATATATATAAGGATTATGGTGCCCTATTAATATAAATACTAATATTAATATTGAAGCCCTCTTGCCTACATAAATGCCATGCTCAAACAAGGTCCATAGTTGTAACCATAGATGAACAAAATTTAATGAGATTAATGAAAATGATTAACGATTACATTTTACATTTTTTACCATTAATATGACTGCATTTTGCTCATTCATGTTTTAAACACTACAAAATCTCAGATTGTATACACATTTATGATATTTAATGTATTAAATTGATTTAATTATGATTACAGAGCAAGAAAATTAAAATTACGACTACATTTTGTAATCGTTAATAATTAATCAGATTACATTTTGGCCATCTCTGGTTGTAACTAACAAAAAACAAAAACATCTTTGTATATATATAATAATTTGAATTTGAATCCAAAAACCCAGTACAACTGTCGATAAACGCCGTGACCATGCCGACTTACACAAACATCTCTTGACGCTTTGCTTAAAGAACCCAATATTTTTAAACGAAGGCAACACGCTCATCGAAAGTCCATTCTACAAACCAGTGATCCAACAAAGGTAGAGTTAGAGACCTCCTTAGTTCTGGCTAAAATGGAATTCACTGTAAAACTGTGGCACCGCAATCCAGCGCGCATGGTGCTGTTACGAATGAGAGAGGGTGAAATGAATTTACATCTAACACACGAGAACGCACGTGGGATGCGGATTCAACGATTATAATACCAATAGTCGTATCGAATAATAGGCTGATTGCAAAGGCCCTCAATTACCATCTTAAAAGGCTCCGCCGACTTCTCGGGGGTAGCTAATCGATCGATCAAGATCCCACCCTTATTGTCTATTCTATTATTATTATGCGGTAAATGGGCTATACTGTTTTATTCAGCCTGTATCACTGCGACCTAAAAGATCCATTGTGATAACCACCTTACATCTAGAGCTCTTTGTCCATTCAAATGATTTTGAAGAACTGTAAGAATTATTGGGAGAGATAGCTTGAATCTCTTCTGGGTGTATAACATGGCGGCTCAGAAAACGGTTACGTTTGAGTATTAATAAGACACATTCACACAGGAGGTGCTTGGGCGTTTTGTCCGCAGTTTTGTAGACTCTGCAATCTCTAGTGTTCTGGCCACCAATGCTGAACAAGTGCTTGTTCAGACAGCAGCGGCGAACAGCCAACGTGTCGTGAATCGACCGGCCGAATGAGACTGATGCACCGTAATAGTCGCCGGAGTCCCGACGTTTTCTCCAAGTGACATGAGCCCTCTTGGGAATCTACTCAGCGGTGTTTTTCAGAAACTAGTTCAATTTGATTATCCTGGTCAAGCCGGCGATTGCTACAAAAATGAGAAACTTTATCTCTGGTTCTACCTAATTATGACCAAACTTTGTTGTTTTAATATGGGGAAATATGTATCGCAACTGCCAGAGCTGCTCAAAAACGGTTCATTGTTATGTCAGATTACATTTTACGATTTCGTAATAGAAGAGATTAAGGCCACATTCACGAGCAAATTTAAAAACAAATACTGCAGAGGCAACAATGGATAGTTTATTGAAGATGCATTGGTTGGAAGCGATGTTTTCCGCCGCCCACTCCACGCTCCCGGTCGGTCTATGAATGGCTGATTTAAGCTCTAAATTGCATTAATTCCTCATGAGCTGTAACTGGGACCCATTCACGACGGTCGCGTGAATGGATGCCATTAAGGGCTGCTCGGCTAATTGAGCGGCGCGAGAACAATGGGCCGGCACGCCAGCTGAGCTTTGTCGCAACACACCACATTTTTGTCCGTATACGTTCTGATTTTAATTACTCTATTACGCTATGACATATGTTTAAACAATTACTAGAAACCTGACGTCTACGTTTATTTTTATTTTATATTAATGCGCACACCACATGGGTGACATCGAAAAAAAAAAGACGATTTACATGTAATGGAACATATGAATATCCCTGCAATTATTAGGCACCACAGAATGAGCAATAATTGATATTTAATGCAGTTTACAAAAAAATATGTATAATTTTTTTTTTCGAAATTACGCGCGTTGAATGTCCGGGAAAAGTCTTCACAACTAAACCGGACGAGTGGGCGAACACTGAGGGTGCTCAGCCGGCAATTTATGGGTCGGGTGGCAATGCAAGGGCGCCTGTGGGTACGAACCTGGACTTGGATCGCCAAACAAAATATACGAAACTTAACGGTGATCTACTAGCGTTTCAGAAGCGACTACCTTGAGAAGAAACGCCGAACGAAATTCAAGGCTGCGTCGGAGTGTCAATAAAAAAAATTTGTAAAATGGTAAGTGCCTTGAACGGTGATCAACTGCGCTACTTACTGATCACTGGAATACAAAAACTAATGTATAACATCTGTGCTCACCCCGAAAGCGACATAGCGTGACGATATATTATTATAATAATATCTAGCCGAAGCTAATGATAACAAGTTAATAATTCAACGCGTATTCAGCTAGGCAAGATCTATTTGCAGACGAGTGTAAGAGATTAAAGCGGTGCGCACGCGTTGCGGTCACCGCGCCGCACCGCAGAGATAAAGTGTGGTCGTCGGCAGAGATTGCTCGTTTGTAATTCAAGCCGTTACCGAAACCGTATGTTACGGAATCTCGACACTATAGCATGTAGACGCCGCCCGATACGCGTTTGTGGTAAACGCCCTAAAGGACGTTAGGATGTTATGGGATGCGCGGGGTAAGAGATGCGCGCGCGCACGGGATGCTTGCGAGTTGGTCGACTACCGAGACCCAAGGCTAGAGTGCGTGCGCGTACGTCGCAGTTCGGTGTGCCTTAAAGTGCAAATAAACAGTAAAACGCCAAAATCCGTGTCTTTCTACAACCACACCCACGACCACCGGTCATAACACTAGAAATTTTCCCGGTAATATATTAGAGCACTTTCTGGTTAGACACTGCTCAGTATACGACTGCTGGCGATCTATCTCAGAATTGTTGAACTGCAAGCAAACGATTCTGAAAGTGTAGGTAGATGCCACAAGTATGTGTGATACAGGATTATTGTGTAGGTTGCTAGGGTCTCACCGAGAGCTGTGGGAGTTAGCGTGGCCTTGCCCTTGGCTCAGACAGATGAGAAGGAGGAACAGTCCAGAGGTTTTAGTCGGTAAGAGTTTGACACAAAACGGAACCGTTACCCTCACGGCGGGTTCAAAAGTCTATAAGAATTTCCACCTGTTCAAAAAAAAGATAGGGTATATCATGGCATATGTAGGTTATGGGAACCCGGCAATAGACTTGAGGAAGGCCGGGACTCGGTGTCAGGATGAGGCAGAGCTGGTGCTTACGTGTTCTAAGCGTCGTCTGATGAAGATACTGAGTGGTAAGCTATTTACACTCACCTGTACTAGAGATGGAGCCTGATAAAGGTCATTCGTTTGTCAGGTCGTTTGGGGAATATGGATCGCAGATCCGGCTGGCAGCGAGCTGAGGTACATGCAGGGGGTTTTTAGTCAACAAGAGTCAGGCGCAACGGGGCCACCGTCGAAACCCTATGCAGGATTTTCCTCCATATTACTAAAATGAAGGTATATCATGGGTATAGTTTAGGAGAAAGCTCTAAAAAGTTAGAGAAATAAGTCTATGTCCAAAAAAGCATTTTTATCGGTTTTTACAAAACGTTTTAGTTAGATATTTAAACTGCCTTTCGCCGCTAACAGAAGGTTTACACAACATTTAAACCTACGATATAAGCTATAAACTAAGACTCGAATCATAGCCTTTTTGCCTCAGTAGTAGGATTGTCAGCCCTAGTAACTTGTAAGTAGCTCCAATTGACAAAGCTTCTGTGCCACTGGTTGGGAATAATGGAGCGTCAGGGTCACGAGGTCTCGTAACATTTAGATTATAAAAAATAATATTTGACAGCACAAAGAAGCGCGACAAAACAACAATATGTATGGCCAGCGCGTACGGCTATTCTGCGTGAGTAGCGGTGCGTGGCTTTGGGAATACGCAATAAGCAGAAGTATAAAATAAAAAAAGGATGTTATTAGAGAGGATTGATGCATAGATTGTTTTTTTTTTGCTTTTTTTGTTTTTATTTCTGTTATAAATTTTTCTAATTACTTTAGTTTATTTCTTTTTGTGTTACTCGTATTTTTTTTCTGTTCTTCTGTGCATGTAGTCAACACTTTTAAATATAGTCGCATTTATAATGTATCCTGTTCATGTCTTATATAGTTTTATGTGTTAATGTAGACTGTGTAAGTGTACTTATAAATAAATAAATAAACATGTTAATTTTTACTATGGTAACGTCTAAACAGAGAACTGAGGCTCCCACGCACAACTGCTCCTCGTTGTTTTACTGCCACACATCTATTAGTGACGTGAATATTTGCGCTGGGAAGATGTGTTCAAGAGAAAATTGGAAGGCTGTAACTTCTTAGCTCAGATTTGGAAACAAATTTCTTTTCAAGGGTCGCAATGCCTTCTTGCTTTTTTCTCAAGATAGTTATAGAAGTGATGCATATGCATATTGTTGGAAGTTCTGGGGGTAGTGTTGGGAGAAAGGACATTTAAACGAGTATACTCGGTAGTCGCCAGGTCATTCGCGTTTTATCCGCCGGTGCTATAGACAGAATTGGGCAAAATGTAATCTGATTAATGATGAACGATTACAAAATGTAGTCGTAATTTTAATTTTCTTGCTCTGTAATCACGATTAAATCCATTTAAAACATTAAGAAATCATAAATGTGTATACAATCTGGGATTTCGTAGTGTTTAAAACATAAATGAGCAAAATGCAGTCAAATTAATGGTAAAAAACGTAAATTGTAATCGTTAATCATTTTCATTAATGTGATTGCATTTTGCCCATCTATGGATATAGATTGTTCGGTCGTAATATTTTTGTTTGATTTATCTTTGTTTTGAGTGGTTACAATCAGTTTTAATTTACCCATTAGGTTAGTTGGTGATTGTCTAGGATTTGCTAAATCCAAATTGTCGAATCGTTTGTTTGTCTTTAGACTTTGTTAATTCAAATAATCGATTTGTTTTCTTTGTAAATTTAATAAATCCATTGTTAAACCGCGTGGCACATTTTTTTTTAAAAGAGCTCCTGTTCTCGTTTACAAGAACATATATTTTTTTAATTGCATTTTATTTATTTGATCTTTTTTTACTTTTTAACTAAAAAGGTCAACGTAAATAGAATGTAATAACAATACCGAATAACGACGTCACGGGTCACACAGGGTTTTTATAACATACAGTACAGCATCAAAAAGTGCAAATTATAGCAATCATATGCGTATTTTCCATTACAGAGTATGTGCAGGTGCATTGAATGAATTTATTGAGCAGTCACGACTTTGACTTTTAAACAATCTCCGCTTCGTTTTCCCTAAATATTCTTTTGGCCTTGGTAACTTTTATAGTGCAACATTTGTAATTATAAACTTTAATATTTACAGGTTGCTTAAACGTTAATTATTCCTTGTAAAACTAACTCTTCCTTTCATTCTAGATCAAAGCTCCTTTATTAACTAATAGAGTTTACTGCTAGACAGAAGAGAATTTGGTTATAAAAGCAACCGGAATAAAATTACTTGTAAATTTCCATTAAAAAAAAAACAAAAAACACTAGTAAAATAACGAAGATCAATTGAATGATACCCATATACACACATAAGAAGGAATTTAGAGTTTTATAAAGAGATTTAAACAATTAATTATTATTTTTGCATTATTACTTGATAGGGCGCGAATAGTTAGGAGGTTCCTAAGTCTGAGCTCATAACTATCGGTGGCTTGGGCCTCGGGTCTCACCCCCGTAGATCTGTCATGTTTTAATATTATATGTTATAATGTAAAAAGATATAAATATGATGAATAGTAAAATAATATATCATCACGCAATTTCCCTTTCGATGTGAATAGACATACATTAATGGCTGTGTTTACTTTACGCTTGTCTCGTGCCCAGGATGACCAGTAGTAGCGCAGCTGATGGCCGTTCTCATAGCACTAGTACTTACGCATGACATCCTTATTAGTTGTCATGCCGGGCAAAGGATAATGAAATTATTTGTGGTCTTAACAAGAATTAAATTAAAATAGATCAAAGAGATATAGTAAAGACTGACTGGTTAACGGGCTTTATTTTTAAAACACACAAAACTAACATGTGCGTTAAAAATAGCATTTAATCGCACTCCTCTGTAATATTTTCAATACATAATGAAATCCGAGAGGCAGATAAGTGTTAACCCTTTCGTTACAATCGGTGATTATAGTCACCAGCAAAAAAACATCGCCTGCACACGATGGGTGACTATATTTTATTCGCCCGTATTATTTCCTTTCTGAAAACTAATTAAAAACGTTTTGAGCGAAAACTTTGGTCCTGAATGCTGACTGCGCGCGTTTAATATGCGCATTTTCAGCACGGACCTCCGTTTCCTGGGAATCACTTTGCAACAAGGCCTGCTGTAGCGAAAGGGTTAATCGATTTGTCTAAATTGTTTTCTGATCCGGAATTTACCTCTTCAGGAGCATAAATTGTAATCGTTTGTTATTTGACCTCGTAAGTATTAATTATGTTATTGGTTGAGAGCTACCACATGCCGTAATTCCGATGATATGTTTACCAAACAATCTTCTAATACCGAGACATCATTAAGTAATTCGAAAGCAATTTCGTTTCCAGCTTACCCGGGTGGTCTCTACAGCCGTAATCAGATTGGTAATCACGGATCTACTAGAAATGGTAATAACAGATGTTTTTCAATAATTTTGAGGTGGTAGATTGCTCAAACTTGGTTGTATGGCTGTACAGTATTTGTTTCTTTGCCTGCCTTTACATTAGTATTAATACTAACCGATATGTAATGACTAACACAATAAAATATGATGATTAAACGTCAAGAATGTGTTTTAATATTGCCGTGTATTGAACTATAATAATATAGTGAAAGAATCACATAAAATGTAAATACGAAGTGCAAACAAATAGTTTCAAAACTCTAGCGCCATCTCTTATATTTTTTTACGGACGGTTAGATTTAGCTGTAAACGTGTTCTTGCATTTTACAGTAATATCAACGAATTTAGTTTTTAACAACAGTGTTGTTCGTTAAGTATAATCAATGTATGAAATTGTCTGTTATAGGAAAGTTGAGGCCTTTCGTATGGTGCGCCATATTTTTATCCTGTCACCAGGGCAGTTATTTCATAAATCATGTTTTTGATCATATTAGATAAAGAGCATTAATGCATGAAAATCAAACTGCTCTTACACTAATCCCATTCAAAATCTGTCAAACTGATAGATCGCCATCAAATTCCCATCTACCGAAAAGTGGCGTTATTTTCTACATCGTTGAAGCTCCATGGACGGTTTGGCGTTTCGCATTATAGGCAAAATTGTCGAATTTGATAACGTCATAAAACTTCAAGAATAATGTTAGTTTCGCCACCGGAGAAAATTCTTAGCTCCATGAATACATCTCATACAACGCAAAGTCCGGTTTTGGAGATACGTTAGTAACTAATTTGTGTCTGGACATTTGATTTAATGAACCAGCATTCTGTTTTATTCGCCACAAGCGCTGATGTCATCGCCGAAATACGAATCATCTGTCTCTATGGAAACACGCATAGCCACAGCATTTCAAAGCATCCATATAAACTGTTAAGAATGCAATAAAAAGAAATAAATATTTCTCCTTAAACATATATACTGTGTCCTAATTGGACGTTTTCGTAGGCAAAAAGAGAACAGTCAATGCGAATCACAAAGGTCAAATGGAAGCCGTCACTTTGAGTTTAGTTCATCTTCTGCAGAGCAATGATTGTATTGCTGTAAGGCCATCTGTTGTTTTGGTTATGTTGCGCAATAAATAGATAAATTTCCAGATTAGATTAGATTTACTATATACATACAATAGTCAATTTTTAAACAACGTGTTTATATTTAATGGAACTATAGAACTTCTCTACTGAACAATGATGGCCTTAATTGTCTAAACAGACTTTCTGCATGTTCGCTGTGGTGATCCTACATAACTCTAGTTTTCGAGGTTAGCTGGAACCACGTGATTGTCACCCGTGTTCCAATTGGTACGATTATATTTTTAGAATAAAGAGTAAGTAGCCCATGTTCTTTTATATCCTACATTACAAGCGCAAGCCACTATAGCAGTAGATTGATTGTTTTCTAAAGTGTATACAGCCACGCACGGTAACGGCTACCACAGTGACGTGCATAATGTATTTGGACAGGGTAGGCAGAATTCACGTAATTATTTTGAATATTACATTATAATAGTAAATATTATATTGCTTTCATAGGAAAGATAGACAGCGTGAATATAGAATAGATATGAATATAACTGGTTCCTTTTTTTGTTTAACTTTAAGCAATTTATTCCAGACTTATTTATCAAAAGGGCATGCAATGCTAGCATGCATCTATGGAATGAACGCTACTGGGGTACCAAGGAACAAGACTAGACAGGACATGCATAAACGGATCCCATAATGTAACAGGTCGAAGCGAGCTACTATGACGGTCTTTACACTTGTGTACTGCGGTCGCGACTAGTGATGAAAATGCCCTAGAATTTTCCCAAAGTGCCCAAAACTTCCTTGGGAATATTCCCGGGAATTTACGAAATGTTCTCGGAAGTTTTGGGCACTTTGGGAAAATTCCCGGGCATTTTCATCACTAGTCACGACTCAATTTGGGGAAATCGCTCTAAAACCTCAATGTGTGTAATTGTTCACAAATGATTAAATAGATTTAAGTAATCACGAACTTATGTACCCAATAAGAACGAGAAAATTTTGGATTCTTAGTTCAAGGACATACAATAAAGTTAACAATACTTTAAATATTTTGAATCTATCTAATTACGAATGTAAGGTGAAGCTGAGGGATTGGATGTTCAATCCGGGATATCATGGTACCGAGGAAATGTTCCAGGCATAATTGTATCTAAAGTTACACATGATTGTATATCAATATCGATGTATATAAAATGTGCTTTTTTCTGATGACTTGTCTAAAATTGTTGATATTTATTATATAATAGTAGAAATTTTTATGTTTATCGAACAATCAGATGTTAAATATAGTCGATGTTTAAGATGTTCTTATTATTTTCTGTTCTATAAATATTAATTAAAAGTTAAGATTGGAGCAAGGCAGCGGATATAAGCTGCACGTAACAGGTTATGTGACATGAATCACTTTGACACCCAAGATACAGGTAGTCCTAGTTATACCTTAGAAACAGCACAATCAAATATTAACAAATATACAAGAAAGTACACAAAAGATAAACTAGGCGAAGAAGTCAGATCAAAGATTAAAGACAGAAAAGAAATAACAAACAGAAAAGAAAATCGTACACAAATTGCAAATATAAAACAAGTTGCGGTAAAGAAATCTCAAAAGCAATTAAAATTCATAGGAAAGCAAATAGGCTTACTATAATAAGGGAACAAATAAACAAAACGGGAGGTATTAAAAATGCTTTGAAACAGCTAAAAGAACGTTCAACAAGGATACCAAAAAAAAATTAAACAAATAATTTATTATAAGTAATAAGCGCTCACTAGCTTTTGTCAATAAAATAACCTAAACCCATATAAGATTTTAAAGCAAAAACGGATAAACGTATAAAGAATTGGACGAGGCGAACAGTTAAGAATATCAGTTGACATGCAAACAGTGTAGCCACTAAATGGCCGAAGACATAAAACGATAAAGGAAATATTGAAATGGTCTCATTCATCAAGAGAACGATGACTGAATTAGTTTTCATTTAATTCAGCGGCCACCGGACCGAATGTCAATAAACTGGTCGCGGCCGGATCGCAGGCTTCATGCAATGCGATTCCGGAACGTTCATTATCGTAACTCTATCTAACTGAACCTAATATTAATCATAGATGGGCAAAATGGAATCATATGATGATTACACACTGTTATAGTAATTTTAGTTTCGATGATCTGTAATCATAATTAAAACCCTTCTAAGCATTTATGAGCCATCAATATGTGTGCAATTAAGGATTCATAATGTTTAAAACATAGATGGGCAAAATGGAATCAGATTAATGTAAAAGGATTACAATTGGATTGGAAAGGGTTGTTCTCCTCCAATGTAATGTATTAATACCATATTACAACCTCTACATATTATATAAAAACTAGAAAGATAAATCTCCTTAACTGTACCGCTGGGTGCGAAGAGGCCATAGGGCAATGATTATTTGTAAATGACACAATGATCGGCGAACCTCAGATAACAGGTGACACTGGGAAGTCCCTTGTTAGAGGCACAATAGATAAGATACTATAGTACATTCCAGGGAGATGAGTGGAGCATGCGCGGCCTCTTGCGACACCGTTCCGACCACACCACAAACAAAATAACAGATGGTGCACTCAACAAACACCATACGAAGAAAGTCCTCACCCTTAATATTTACAAAGGAACAATTATTTCTCAGACGTAAATAATTAATATTTTAGTATATTAGGTTAGATTGAAATTTGAATAAAGACTGTTAATGACTTTATTATTAAAAAAAAATACTAAAATAACATACAATTTTGCCCCTCAGAAAATATACACTAAACGCAGAAATTAAAGGATATTAAAAACGGTCCCCAATTTTTAGGTGATTTCAAGAGGCTGTTATTTTGAAGGATATGGTCGTACAGAAGTTTTAAAAGTAGGAGGTTACAGCTTCAAGTTTCTAGTTATTGTATTAGTTTTAAGCGTTAACATAATTTACGCGTAGGGTTTTTGAGTAATCGTAAGAAAAATACAGGTAGAAAAAGTTTTAAAAATTTTACACGTTTTCAAAATGATCTATGGACTTTAATTTTTTTTAATCAATTGTCTTATCTTAAAATTCTTTTAGATAATCTAATTCCCTTTAATTTGACTTACCTACGAGCCTTTTACGATGACTTGATCCTGAGTTATTGTTGATCAAAGCAAAAAAGTCCTTATTGACTTTGACAATCGATTACTTGGGTAGTAATGATGGGACAGAAAATCGAAGCAGGGTTTTATAAACTACAAAATATTCTCTATAAGATGAAATTACAATTTTTTGGTGAAACATTACTTTTTCAAAAGAAAATGCTAACTGAAGGTAGGGTAATAAATCGCATAAACGAGGATATTTGGATAACTTAAAATAACGTTGCATACAATGGGTTAAGGAAGAATTCCATCCATAAGTTTTAAACCCTAAGGTGTCCTGAAAAAACTCTTTGGAGATTCGAAGGGCTACGACTTTGTTCTCTTCTTTGCCGAAAGGTTTATTCAGAGGTTTTGTGAAAAATCAACTCAATGGATCATTTTTCATTGTTTAAGGATTTATTTAAGTTTAAAGTATTTTTTTAAATAATATTCATGGTTTTTTAACAAAAACAAAAAATAAAAAATAATTTTTAATTGTTTATTTTTCCCGTGTGTGAGTGTGCGCGCGCTTGTTTTTGTGGATGTATGTACGGGTTAGCCCGTGCGTCTTTATTCTACGCTGGCTCGACATAGTGACTACAGTGTACCTGATGGTAAGTACAGTGTAGTCTGAAAATGAAAGCGAAAGAATGAAAATGAAAATCCATTGTTAGTCTCTTTGATTTATCGCAAAAAATTTTGTTTCTTACCTCAAATGTGTCTTAGCGAAAAACATTCAATATAGTATATAGTTACCTTATATGAATTAATAAAAGGTATTGTGTAATGCGAATATTTTTAGTATTTTAATGTTTCACATCCTATATCAACATGTAAGTGCATTTTCCATTAAATTCCTTTTAAAAGTCCTATTAATTTAAACAACAAGAAGGTCACTCAGATATAGGTTTTACTATGCAATTGCTCAGAATTTAATTTTGCAATTCCTGTACCGACTACTGCGCAGAAATGGGAAAAATGTAATCAGTTTTATTATTACAAAATATAACCGTAATTTTAATGTATTTAATTTGTAATCATGATTTAAATCTTATCTTAAATATAGAGATAGGGAGTCTTAAAAAAATTAAATATATATATATATATATACAATTGAGGATTCCTTAGTGTTTAAAATATAGATGGGCAAAATATAATCATATTAATGCTGAAATATGCAAAATGTAATCGTAATCGCTTTTCATTAATCTGATTATATTTTGCACATCTATGCTACTACGGTATGTCGCATACATTATTTTGTCGTACTATGTAAATACATAAAAAAAGATTTTTACCGTTCCTACGCCGTACCAACAAATTAAATCTAGTTCAAGCTTGTATAAAGTGCTGTTGTGGTTTAACTCGACCTTAATGATGATTTAAATTAAAGTTGTTGAATGTGGATAATGTTTCCATGCAAAAAAATAAGTACAGCTTGTTGCTGCAAGCGACCCTTAGTATTTTGAGAGTGGAGCAGCTGACTTACCGTTGCTGTGTCCTTATCTAGTCGAGATAAGCCGACGAGCGCCCATCGCGTGTTGTCATCACGACAGATCGATAGTGTTCTCGCTAGTTTTTTATAATAATAAGCTTTATTAAATGTTTTTTTCTTATATAATAAATCAACAGAGGCGTAACTTAAGTATTTGATAGCCTATAAATTGATAACCTTTGATTCCTCTACGCTTAGGAAATATTAATAAAAATATTATTTTAACAAAATTTAACACTGTGTGTAAATGTACGTACACACGTACAAGTCCCTTAAATAAATAGAAAAAAAAACAAAATTTAATATATCTCGATTTTAATATACTGTAATAGGTGTGTGCAAAAGGAGGATGACAAATAAGTTTTGTCCGAACTACCTTTTGTGCGAATGAGGGACGGCTGTTTAGAATAAAACTATTTTTTAGGAATGACATAGAACAAACAATAGAAAAATCAGGGATAAGAAATGAGATGATGATGTGATGAAGAATGAGGGATAAGAAAGAAAACAAACAAAAATGATGTAAAATAGCTTTATTGATAAGTATTACATTTTTATAATATTATGTCCCGAAGTATTAATGACGATATGACAAGAGTTTTATGCAAGTTCAAGAATTTGTTGTATATATTTTTTTTTTATGTAAAGTAACTAAAAACGGTTTTTTTTTATTTCCGTAGAGAATTAATAATAATAGGCTACATACAATCAGTTGAAGTGTTCGTCTTCCTTTCACATAAAAAAAGTTAGCAGAAAAATGTATAGCCACTTTACTATTGGTAAACCTTTAACGCTAACTTATTCCTTAACCCTTAACTTAGCAGAATGTTCTTTATTTCAATATCAAAATAATATTCATACCGTTTAACCCTTATGTTCCAAAGATGTCTAATAGAAACTAACCGTGCGTTTAAAGACTGAGAAATTACCTAAATATTCATATAAAAATATTAAGTTTGCGCTAAAAATGTATGGCTTAAATTTATGATTTTGTAAATTCTGATGTATCTCCACAGATACACTATGAAGAAAAGGGTTAATTATTAGTCCAGTTTCAGAAACGCTTTTAAATGCTATTGAGTAATTTTGTATGTAATTATAATTCATAAGTGATTAAAAGCGACTTCAAATTAAAGAAAATTATACGAAACTGCACCAGCTTTTAGTTGTGTTGACACAAAACGGTGAATGACCAGCTGACGCTGAGGCAGGCATGTCGTGCTGTTAGTATAGACGGCAGACGGCGGCTCGGCAGGTGAGTCACTACTCCGGCATTTAGCACTCGAATCCGCCACGACCGTGCTAACTATATAAACATTATGTTAATTGCAATGTAATATGGTTTGTATCTAGTGGTCAAGGGACCTAGACAATGAAGCATTCTATCAACAATATCGCGTTGACATACCAAATGGGTGTCAGCTCAAAATCAACGCGAGTGGCTCAGCTGGTCACCTAGCATATGCTGAGCAACTTCTCTTTGTAAAAGTATTTATAATGAGCACAAATCCTGAAAGTTTAAGTGTTATTATTCAAAATCTAGTTCTCATCTAATCGCAGTCTTGCATGCTTTTTTTTACACTGGCTCGACATAGTGACTACAGAGTACCTGATGGTAAGTACAGTGTAGTCCAAAAACGAAAGCGACTATCAAAGGATGAAAATCCATTGATAGCCTACATCGTCTTGTCGGCCCACATATACCACGACTGAAAGTCTCTAGGTATATGAGCTACTGCATGTGTCAAACAAGAACTTTTTTTATTAAAGAAAAGAAAGAAAGAAAGAAAAAGTTTATTGAGACAAAGGAAACAACACACAACAAACTTATTTATATAAAAACAACAATGAAATAACATCACATCATGTATCCTGTGTACTGCTACCCGTCTCAAAGAGTACTCGGCTGAGCGTATGCGCATTACAGATAGACTTGCGCTTGACATAAATCTCACCCGATGGAAAGTGAGGATGAGGCAGATGACGGCGCTCGCTCACTCAGCAAATACTGATTAACTTGTCGTTTGAAGATCCCAATGTCATAAGATATTGGAAAAAGAGATGCAAGAAGCGAATCCTATTTCTAAACGGTTGGAAACAAAAACAAAAGGTGAATCGGCCCGTGCGAGCTGCTGGAACGTTAATCACATAAGGGTGCAAGCCTGCACGGCGTCTAGTCAATATTTGGTAGAAGGGGGAGGGGAGACTAACTTATACAAGCCGCACATTCTCCGGAGCAGAGATGGGCAAAATGTAATCTGATTAAGACAATTATTTCTGGACTGCAGTTAAATGAATCTCATACAACACCGATATGAGCGCACACACGCACTCAAATGCACTCACACAACACTCACAAATCACGCACACAACACTCACAAATCACGCACACAACACTCGCTATATGATGCGGGGAGCGACCCAACATTTACCAAAATTTAATATGTGTACTACGTTATTGGCATTCTAGATTTTTTTTTATTTTTTGTTTCCTATTTTTGGTATATAATCTTATAATATGCTGTGTAGTTACCGTTGAATAAATAAATTAATGATGAACGGTTACAAAATGTAGTCGTAATTTTAATTTTGTACCTCTGTAATCATGATTAAATCCATTTAAAATATTAAGCAATCATAAATGTGTATGCAATTCGGGATTCTGTAGTGTTTAAAACATTGATGAGCAAAATGCAGTCATATTAATGGTAAAAAACGTAAAATGTAATCGTTAATCATTTTTATTAATCTGATTACATTTTGCCCATCTATGCTCCGGAGTATAGTCTATAGAAACTTGAAAGGCAAGCCACTCTATGAGTGTCCAAACTGAGGGTTCACGCGACGTAAGACCCTCAACGGCAATGAGACGCAATTAATTCTATAAATCAACATATAGTCCGGTCAATTTAGACCAAAAAATGAGAGTGAAGTTACGTAAAGTCCCAACAAGCTGAATTTCAGTGAAATTGTTCAAAACATAATTATAAACAATGTCTAGAAGTTCCCCATCATTCCCGTGCATGGAAAATTTTTTATTCAAGGTCAAAGGTAAAAAAAATAAGTTTTTCGCGATTTTCAGCAAAACGGTAAGTTTTATCATAAAAGTACCTCAGACAAAAATTGTTGATTAGATAATTATCTATAAAAAATGTCTAAATACTTTTTTTCCTATGAGCCACCGTTTCTGAGATATAATGATTCAAAAAGTTATAAAAGTTGTTATCGTCATAATATGCATGAGTACGCCACGTATATACATCTAGAGTTGTTATATTTTATATAAAATATATATATGTTACGAATGTCTAAATTGACCGGACTACATAAAAGTTAAACGCGATTGGAAATTGAGTGCCGGTAAACATTTTTGTATTCTTAAAGGGTCGCAGTTTGAAAAAGGTTTGAAAGCACTGGCTTAAGAAAGGAAATATTTGCCACCTTGCGAATGTCGTTGACTCGGTAAGAGGCATGCACTGTGGAATTGCCTTGGATTGTTTGTAGAGGGATACCTTCATAACATTGATTAGATAATATTACATACTCTTCATGTGCAGTTAAATAACTATATTAGTCACCATCCATGGGAAAACTATGATATTCTGAACGTAACATTGCTGTCTCGCTCACACTAGATTGCCTCTCTCTTGCCTTGTAAGTGAAAAGAAGCGTTAATGAGTTTTCGAAAAAAAAATGTGATATAAAAGTTATAAGAAAGTGTGGTTTCATTTTAAGAACACAGCTAAAACTATTGTTAATAATATTCGCACAGTCGATGTAGGCTAAACGTTTGATTGTACTGGCTTCCCTTTTTACGTATGTATTGTAATGTATGGTTTAAATGTTTTAGAATCAGTTGCTTCATTAGTCACGAGTTACGAAATCTCGAATTATTGTTGTAAATTGATTTTTTATAAAATGAAATCCTTTACTGGTCACAGGAACACATTTGATTTGATAGTTTTATACAAAATATTCAATGAACTTCTAGATTATATAGAACTGGCTAATCCACTTTTTTCGCGACATATAACAGCAAAGTGAATAGAACCATTAATGTATCCCTGCTCATGCCAAAAGGGATATAGCGTGACGATATTATTATTATTTGTATAACTATATTCGATCAAATGGTATAGTTATTTAATTTGTTATTTTTACTAAAAATATTACAACTTCAGCTGCAAACTATTTGTCAAACAATGGTGCCTAAATGCAAAATATTTAGTTTGTTTCCCAAACGATTAGACGCACGAATGTATAAAAAAACTACATACTACTGTTACGGAATAAGGACACAAGGTATGTGGGAGCTCAATTGTCTAGTAGATGAATCACCGTTCGTATTCCATCTTGTGACGAATAGCATAACTACATCAACTAGTGGTGACATCTATTGGAGAATAGAAAGCCATTTCTAGAAGTGTTGTTGCAGCCTAACGAGAACGCTGGAATGTACAAGATGGCTGAAAAATCGTCTATGTAATTAATGGGACATGCCGCTCCGCTATAAATACGCATCAGGTTCAAACGCAGAAATTGTTTTGCGTTATCTACGGAAAGCGAAATTAAGCAATCGATGTGAAACTGAAGTGAAATTAAGTGTCCAATGCGACATTTAGTATAGTGATTTGTAAACTTAGTACTGTTAATATTTGTGTTTGAATAAATTAAGTTTTGTAATACAGGTGTGGTTTTATTGAAGACCCCGAGCTCGAATTCTATTTAACATTTGCACATGTGAACTATAAAGAAGTAGAATATAGTTATGAATACGATTACTTTTGCAAGGACCTATAGCTTGAAACCCGAGTGGCACGAAATGCACGTAAATAGCAATTGGACAAGTCACTTATCTCGGGCTGTCAAACGAGTGCCAGGTTGTGCAAACTGCAGCAATCGTAGAACCGGAGTGCAAATTGTCTTTCAATAGACCCGCATATTAACTAAATTATTCAAATATCCACGTTCACTTAGGGTACGTTTCTACTGGAGATAAGCGAGGAAAAATTTGAACACACCGTATAAATTCGCAACTGAACAAGATTTACGTATATATAGACTAAAAGTCAATTTTTCTACTAGTATAAAGAGCTAGTGCTCGACATAGTAACCATATTACACCTGACGCCGTGGTGGCTGCCGGCAGAATAGAATAGCAACCCCCTCTTCTTGCTGAGGTGTCGTAAAAGGCGACTAAGGTATCTCTTTAACACCGCAATTCAACCAGGTGTTCAGAGAAGGACAACTCGATCAAACCTGCATCCTGCTCCCTCCCGATCGTACTGGTTCTCCATTCCATCGGGCCTGAGGGGGCTCGGACGAGAGAGTGCTTTTCTGGCTGCGTGTCCAGTTCTGCACTTAAATATCTCCTGCGCAATTGACTGTTTCCGAACCTCGATTTTTTTAACCGGTGTTGAAACAGTCGCCGTAGCCGAATCCGGCTAGGAAATCATCATCATCATTGCACCTGATAGTATGTACAGTGTAGTCCAAAAACGAAAGCGACTATCAAAGGACGAAAATCTATTATGTCTCCGTCGTCATAACGGCCCACATATACCGCGACTGAAAGGGGCTGAAGGGGGGGAGGGGCTGGGGTGAACTTTATAAGTTACTGGATGTACACAAGCTGATCCTGAAAAGCGACAGGCCAAAGTGAGTCACTATAACAGTCTTTACACTCGTGTATTTTGGTAAAGATCCAGTAAAACCACTATTAGGCTATAAAACGTGAATTCTATTTCAATATGGACCTGAGACACCCCAACTAAATAATAATAATAGCATTTATTCATGCTATATCCTTAAGGGGGTGAACAGAGATATTTTCCGCTTCTATGTCAAAGCGAACTTGTTTAGCAGCAGAGATGGGCAAAATGTAATCTGATTAATGAATCAACGATTACAAAATGTAGTCGTCATTTTAATTTTCTTGCTCTGTAATCATGGTTAAATCCATTTAAAACATTAAGAAATCATAAATGTGTATACAATCTGGGATTTTGTAGTGTTTAAAACATAAATGAGCAAAATGCAGTTATAATAATGGTAAAAAACGTAAAATGTAATCATTTTCTTTAATCTGATTACATTTTGTCCACCTGTGTCTAGCAGTGCAGCTGATCGCCGTTCTCAGGGCACTTGCACGTGACATTACTATTAGATGCCATGCGGGCTTCCTCACGATGTTTTCACCGGTGAACATGTGGGGCCTAAATCTATACTTTATCTGGGAAAATCCAGAGGTACATGCCGGGATCCAAACCCACGACCATTTGCGTCGGATACCAGACAATACCGACAATTTTTTCCATAGGTCCCTTAAGCTGAAAGGTTACGAACCACTGCCATAAAGGAGCAAAATCGTGATAGTTCACTTTTAAAAATTTTATTCTACGTCCATCAAACATACCAGCGTTAATCTAACTGGAACAGAGTCCGCGACCTTGATATTTATTATCAAATGCCACAACAGCTCCTAGATCCTAATCTTTAATTTGTCTACGTCCGTTGGTAATGGCTATCTCAAAATCTCAATCGTATTTATAAAATGACAAACATTTACACTAACCGAATTAACTAAATTTCATTTTTTGCTATTTAAAACTCCTTGTGTGCATATGTTTTTGGAATGTAGACTAGTCTTAGAGTAGTCCCTTTTTTTTATCCTGATTGACAAAGGGACTAGGTATTTGATTATTAATTACAGTTCGACACTTATGTTTCTGAGAAAAAGGTTCTTGGCAAACAGATGGATAATTAAATGGTTCTATTTTTTTTTACACTGGCTCAACATAGTGACTACAGAGTACCTGATGGTAAGTACAGTGTAGTCCAAAAACGAAAGCGACTATCAAAGGATCAAAATCCATTGATAGTCTACATCGTCATGTCGGCCCACATATAGCACGACTGAAGGTCTCTAGGTATATGAGCTACTGGATATGCACAAGCTGAACCCGAAACGCGACAAGCCGAAACTGGTCACTATGACGGGCTTTACACCCATATACTGTGGTCGCGATCCAGACGGGCACCGGCGCCCTACCACCTCGCTCGTTTAGCACCTCCCAGGAGTCACGTGTAAGGAAACTAGGGTAAAGCCTATGGACGCGAGCAGCTTCGACTCCCACGCGAGTAGCTGCGACTCCCAAATATCCAAAAAAAAAAATTATTATTATTTTAAATGGTTCTAATAGGGTTCTTTTTTTCTTCTTGAGTTACGAAACTCTAATAATATATTGCTTTATTAACACAGTCTGGAATTTTATGATAATTTAAGCTTGTAGGACTTTCTTTGTTGCTAGGCAACGCCCGCGCCCATTAGGTCTCATAGATTCTTGAAATCAGATGGTTTAACACGTTCCTGTCGGCATGTACCATTAATGGTGGCGTGTACCGTTTGTGGTACAATGAAAGAAATCAATTGAATTTGTATTTTTTGCCAATAAAAAGAAATAAAGTTAGCAAATGAACGCAGGCATAGTCGGCAGAAGCACTTAATGAGAGATATGCGCCTACGTGCAAACGACGCCGCCCGATGAGACAAATTTGATATTACAGAGCCGTCAGATGCCGAAGACAGCGAATTCAGCCGCCGCCAGCGGGAACGGGTTAACAAAACGCGCAAGACACTGCAGCCTATTCACCACCGCACCTACCACGCTACAACACCGTTGTCATTGGTTGTTGAAAGTCGCGTGATGTTAAAAGACGCGCTAACGCATGGGCAAGAAAAGACCCTAACCACGCATCATTCCAGGCACGCCGCTCTGAGGGTAACCACACGCTACAAACAGCATTTTAGGAAACATTTTAAGGAATGTGCATCCGACCCATTAGTATCCGGATATATAAGATAAATTAAAAACGCTAAATAATTTCTTAAAAGTTTTTGGTAGGTTTTCATAAATATACAAAAGCCAGTAAATGTCTTTCACAAATTTTTATTGTATAATAAATCACAAATCATAAAATTGTTTAAAATATAAATAAATAACATGAAAATTATACAAATCAAAACCATCAAAACATTTAGAGACCTCGCACATGAGATTACCAGCATGTGGGATGTGGATTTAACGATTATTGTCCCGATAGCTGTATCCACTAATGGACTGATCGCAATGAACCTCGATTACTATCTTAAGAAGCTCTGGCTTGGTTGTTGAATCAAGGACTAGATATAGAAGGCAGTAACACGATACATATTGTCTGGGAGGTTCCTCACTCTAGGCTTTACTACTGTTGGCTTAGACCTTAGGCCTTACTTCAGTAGGTCTAAATGTTTTTATATTTTAAAACGCAAAAATATTCTTATATTAAATAAAGAGATAATAATAACAAACATAAATGGAAACCTTTACACTTCATTTTACAAGCTGCTAATGAAAAAATGTATAAGCAGTTGATTAATGTTGACACAAACCTTAGTTGTTATGTGATGCAGGGACAAAAAAATGCCATTTTCAAAGTGCATTGCAAAGGAACAAAGAACTCGAATCAGAATGGCATACCCAGCTCATCGGGGCACAATTGCGCATGGGATGACGCATCATCATCGGAATGCCGAGCACATAGCTCGATAACTGGATGTTAGTGGTTGAGGGATCGTGCGCATAATATCTACACAATAATTGGTACATCACGATACATCTCATTTCTAGACAGGCTGAGTTTGAAATATATTTACAATCTAGACAAGCTAATGTCCAACAGAAGGAAAGAAAAAAAAAGTATTTATTTCGCCACAAATATACAAAAAACAGAAATTTAAATGTAGCATTACAAACAACACACAAATACAAAAGAAAACACAGAACATATTAACATGGCGAAAATGGGCCCTTCATCAGCCTAAAGCCACAGAGGAAGTCTGCAGCGCTGATTTTCGTGAAGGGCCCCGGTCGTGTTACATCTTATAAGAATTATCGATAAACAACAAAATACAAAAAAAAGAAGGAAGGGATAGGAAAAGGTCATCGAATTAAATAGGACAAGTCAATGACGATTGAATGGCAGCGATCTCTGGCTACCAGCGGTGATTGAGGACAAAGTTTGCAGCGACAGATCGTGGATGAGCAGTATGTCCTTCTGCGAAGAAGTAATAAAGCAGGAGGCCGTCGGAAAAGAGAGCTCAAATGGTTGAAGACATTTGCTTCAAAATTGAGTTACAAGATTTCACCCGAACACATATATACATTGCAAGTTAAATAAAAGCTTGTAAAAATCCAGAGGAACTTGCCAGGATTTTAACCTATAAACCGGGAAATATCTTAACCGCTTCACCACAACATCAAACAATCAATACATATAATAAATCCGTTCCTCAGCTACTTATATAATAGGATTTACATGTTTTTTTTTTTGAAGCAGGCTAACTACTGGGTGCCGGGAAAGGCATTTACAGTTCAACCGGGCTTAGGGGGCGAGCACAGAAAGTGCTCAGCCAGCGAGTTTATGGGTTGGGTGGCAATGCAAGGGCACCCCTGTGGGTACGAACCTCGACTTGGACCGCCAGCCAAATAAGTACTAACCCTACGGGTGATCTACCAGCGTTTCGGAACTGACTACCTTGGGAAGAAACGCCAAAAGAAACTCAAGGCTGCGTCGGAGTGGAATGAAAAATTATTTGAAACCTTTCAGAAAAAAAATCGCATATGCAATGTAGGTTAGTAATAATGTATTGAAATCGTTAATCAACATGCACGTATCTGTACGCGTTTGTGCCCGCTAATCACAGAAATGTCCAACCCGATTTGGATGCGGTTTTCATTAATGTATTATGGAAAGGTTCATTTAACATTCATTGTTAATTTTATTCCAATCGGTTCATAAATAAAAAAATATGTCAATTTAAAAAACGCCGATAATTTATTGGACAACCATAGTATAAAGTAATTGTTCAGGTGATTTGGTTAGAATACATATAATTTGATACTTTTATTAAAAATCTAATTGAACGCTGTCTGCATTTATATCAGAAAAAGCTTGAAATAGAAATAACAAAAGTACTATTTCCACGCGAACGAAATCACAGGAACGGCTAGTTTAGAATATATTAACCGCTAAACCCATAGTATAAGGTGTGGTCGGAGAGCGGTTTCCGTTTTAATTTGTTCATAAAAAAGTTAGTGGAAACCATAGCACAGCAATAAAGCTGTACAAGATAAAGTTTCACAACTTTGTTTGTTAGGAAGGCGGTGACACAGTTTTTACAATCAATAAACCGAAATATACAATGTTGCAACATGATAAGCTTCTTACTCGGCGCTCCTCGTTCTACCCTTCGGCCATATACGTGCTATACTTTTTATTTTATGATTTACAGACGTGCTTGACCTCAATCACTCCTGGTGAATATGATAAGTCCGTGAAAAAAGTGAGCCAACTTGACATAAGAAATAGGCTGAACATTTGTATAAGCTTTTGTTTTGGCGTGTTCAAATTCTCTTAAGATATGGTTACAACATCTTAAGTTTTTTTAATGATTATAAGCGTGTATTTGACCTTAATCATACCTGGTGGAAGGAGGCGAGTCTGAAGATGGACTGCCTCCAACTGACAAATGCTTATTAACTTTCTCATGAAGGCCTCCAAGTCATAAGCACGTAGAAATATAGTTGCTATAAGTATATTCCACTCCTTAGCTGTTCGCAAGATTAATGCAGAAGAAATACTTTTCCTGCGGATATAAGGAACGTCCACCACATACGGATGGTATTCGACAAAGTATCTAGTGGTTTTATGATGAAAACACAGTAAACCGTCCATTCTGCAACCGGTCAAAGACTGTGAGGCAGTCAATCCTAGGTTAATGCTTGATGTTCTGTTTTTTTAGCAGTCGAAGCTGCTCACGTCCGTAAGCTTTACCCTAGTTACCCTACATGTGACTCCTGGGTGGTGCTAAACGAGCAGCAGCGAGGTGGCAGGGCGTCGGTACCCGTCTGGATCGCGACCACAGTACATGGGTGTAAAGCCCGCCATAGTGACCAGCTTCGGCTTGTCGCGTTTCGGGATCAGCCTGTGTATATCCAGTAGCTCATATACCTAGAGACCTTCAGTCGTGGTATATGTGGGCCGACATGACGATGTAGACTATCAATGGACTTTCATCATTTGATAGTCGCTTTCGTTTTTGCACTACACTGTACTTACCATCAGGTGCGCTGTAGTCAATATATCGAGCCAGTGTAAAAAAAAAATTTTAGCCTGTCAGAGCCATCGCTAAAAAGTCTAGCGAGTCCAGCGCGGCCAATCGATATTTAGCAGACCCGTCTCAAAGTGGACCACTATGATGATGTCCTAGCCGGTTTCGGCCACGGCGACTGTTTCAACACCGGGTAAGAAATTCGAGGTCCAGTTTTCGGAAACAGCCAATTGCGCAGGAGATATTTAAGTGCATAGCTGGACGCGCAGCCAGAAAAGCACTCTCTCGTCCGAGCTCCCTCAGGCCCGATGGAAAGGAGAACCAGTACGATCGGGAGGGAGCAGGATGCAGGTTTGGTCGAGTTTTCCCTTCTCTAAACACCTGGCTGAATTGCGATGTTCAAGAGATACCTTAGTCGCCTTTTACGACACCTCAGCAAGAAGAGGGGGGTGCTATTCTATTCTGCCGGCAGCCACCACGGCTTATACTCCACACCTGACCGCACTTGTGCCTCATACAGGTTAAAATTGACTCTACTTTGAGGCCACTGATATCCAATAATCAACCTCGATGACGACGAGCCACGGAAGTGTACGCATGTAAACCAAAGCCCGGTTACGATAAGGCATAGAAAGTACTTTAGAAAGGAATCGAAGGTATACTGCGCCGCGCAGCCAGCGAGGTGAGCGGCGGTTACGACACACTGATAGCGTTGTTACCATTGAATTAAGAAATAAATGAAAGGATACTGAGGTACGGGTGGGCTCAGGATTATTTTTATCCGGACTTCAGTGGCGTGCATCCCATATAAAGCATAAGAAGCATTACCTCGCATACATACATAGCATTATTATACTTGGGCGTGTAACACGTATATATACTTAAAATTTGGTCCAATTTGGACTCTGTAACTACTAATTTGGTAAACACGAGATGTTAAGTCAATATATTTATTAAATGTCCAAGTATAATAAGGTAACACTTCTTATGCTTTACATGGGATGCACGCCGATGGAGGACTTGGCACAGTAATAATAATAATAATAATAATAATAAAAACATTTATTTGGCACACAACATACAACACATCAGAATAGGTAAATAAAAACATAAAACTACAAAAGCATATGCCCTGTGTTGTGATGATGCGCCAAAGAGAAGTCAGCTCAGTAATGATACACATATACAAAAACACAAATATATAAGTATATTACATAAAAATATCATATATATTATTATTATTAATATACAGACACACACAAAATAAATGCAAATAGAATAATAAATAAAGTAATAACCCCCACCAAAAATTAATAGTAACCCCACCATGATGGTAAGCGCGGTGTATTCCGAAAAACGACTACAATTGTCAACATTAAAATAAAAATTTATTGTCGTAGTGATGAGAAACAAATGAGGGTTGATCCGTAAAAAGTGTGGACACCGTAGCGCTGGCGGCGCACGATTGATTGATAAATGGATAAACTTCTTTTTATGTAATTTTAGGTAAACATATATTGACACGTTTTTCCTATTCATAAGAATACTTACATAGTTTACATTCACATATACATAAATATATAAGACAAGAACAAGATACAAATTACAAATGTGACTTTATTTAAAAGTGTAGACTACTTGCACAGAAGGAAAGAAAAATTAAAATACGAAAAATACTAATGTAATATGCAAAAAAAAACATAGGATAAGAAAAAAAAGAAGAAAAAGTATCTTCAATTTATTCTGCCTTGATACTTATAATTAATTGTTATTCATTCATTCATGAATGCTGCTATCTCTAAATATATTGACTATAATTTACTTTGTTTTAATGGAAATATTATGATATTATTTTTACATATTTAGCATTAGAATCGTATGCTGAATATCCTCCTTGATTATCTGACTCGTCTATAAAATAACTTTGTATATTTAGAAGATGGCATCCATTATTTAGTGTAATACTGAGTGGCTACGAGTCGACTGTTGCAGTCATCAAGCCGTTCTATGTTTTGAAAGTGAGAATAAACTATACGAATGGCCCCTGTCATATCCATTATCTCGCTCCACACTGTCGACTTCTTGTAATTGTTTTGATAATAATTAAATTTAAACAGTGCCCTGGTACAAATAATTTACGATCATTGTTATCTCATTAAGCGTTTAGGATTGATTATATCGTTCGGAATTGATGTCGCATTAGGTGGAACTGTTACGAAGTAGTGTCTCTTTTCACAGACTTCGGTCTAACTTAGCCAGTGTGCACGCAGGTACGTTGGCAGCAAACTTGTAGTAATTGTTTCAAGATAACAATTGGTCACCGTGGAACATTGGCTTATTGCGTTACAGCTAAATAAGTCTCCCACTTTAAAAATTGTTGACACAGGAATGCGATTACAAAGGCAATTCTAAAGCGTAGTAAATCCTAACATATTAAAATAAAAGTACGATAGACACGTTTTGTGCACTTACAAACGTTTTCTACCGTCTGTAACACTGAGACTATTCTGTAGAGTTATTTATTCTCTCTCTTTCATGATAGAACCAGGCCCCTCGGAATCACCCCTTTTTTTTCACACTGGCACGACAGTGACTACGGAGTACCTGATGGTAAGTACAGTGTAGTCCAAAAACGAAAGCGACTATCAAAGGATGAAAACCCATTGATAGTCTACATCGTCATGTCGGCCCACATACACCACGACTGAAGGTCTCCAGGTATATGAGCTACAGGATACACACAAGCTGACTCCGAAACGCGACAACCCGAAACTGATCACTATGACGTGCTTTACACCCATGTACTGTGGTCGCCCAGACGGCCACCGACGCCCTACCACCTCGCTGCTGCTCGTTTAGCACCACCCAGGAGTCACGTGTAGGGAAACTAGGGTAAAGTCTACAGACGCGAGCAGCTTCGATTCCCTAAACTTTTGCCGAGTCGATGACCTGTGGAATGCTCTTTCAGTGAGCGTCTTCCCACCGTCCTATGAAATCGAGGCCTTTACACGGCGCGTGAAAATATATTTATGCAGGCCGGCATAATCACTGTGACTCTAGTTTTTCTTTACTGTTGGTAGTCGTAATTGTTTTGTAAACTACACTAAGCTTACCATCAAGTGAGATGTGGTCATTATACAGAGTCGGAATAAAAAAAGCACTATCTGGGACAGAGCTAGTCTATCCTAGAGATCTACCTAAGTGAAATAGAGAACTTTCACTTCAGTAAAGATCGTTCACATATCGAGGGGTGAAAGACTATTTGGTTTAAGCTACATTTTTTGGTGATATAGTAATATATATATTTTTGGAATCGGTAAAAACGCTGATTCCGAAAACATATATATTACTATAATATATCGCCAAAAAATGTCGCTTAAACTAAATTGCCTTTCACCCCTCGATATAAATTGTATACACAAAAACGTAACATTTTTCTGTTATTCTGTTACAAATAAATACAGCTTATATACAAACATATGTAATATTATAACTCAAATTCACAAGGAATATCAAAACAAGATACAAAAAAGTTATAAAAAATCCTAGCTTATATGAGTATGTAGGTATATGACAAACGTGTTATCCGTGTATCTCTTTACGTGTGTATTTTTGTTTTTATACGTATATGCGTCAGTTCTATGTATTTTTCAATTAATAACAACATATTTTCACGCAATATCCCTTTCACGGTGAGCAGAGTTACATTAGTGGCTGTATCTACTTTGTACTCATATGACGTGACCAACGTGACCAGTAGTAGTAGTAGTACACATGACAATTCACCTCAATATGATGAAGAGGGCAGAAGCACTTTTCTATTACCCCATAACTAGCGTAACAATTTATCCTACTAATATTATAAACGCGAAAGTTTGTGAATATGTTTGTTACTCTTTCACAATAAAACTACTAGACGGATTTGTATGAAACTCTTACAGTAATATAGATTATACAACGGAATAATATATAGGCTACAATTTGTAATGATTTTATGTAATTTTGGTTGTAATATAACGATACAAGTAAATTAAGTCAGAAAAAATCTGGCCTCTGAGAGCTATCTTGGCGTACACTGCCTAAACCATTGCAGACACACAAAGATGATGTAGCGTAGGATTGTTTGTCTTGAATAGTTCTAAATAAAAGTCCGCGACAGCACATATCTACCTTTTGTGTGGAAGCCACTATGACCAAAATTGTGAACCATAAATTTAATTAAATTAGATACTATTTTACAATGCACATTTTATTAAAACACAGAAGATATTGACTAGAAATAATTTATATGGCAGAACAACGTTTGCCGGGTCAGCTTGTTATTTATAATAAATTTCAAAACATAACTAAGAATCTTTTTTCAACAGGCAGATGCACTAATAAAACGCATTTAGCGAGATAAACTAAATGGCCAAGTACAATAAGGCATGCGAAATCACAATGGCAATTGGCAATATCTCCGAACAAGAGCAAACGGCAATCAGTTATGCTAACATTGTCGTTCGTTCACCGAATCAGCTAAATAGATACACAATGAAGTCTGGCGCCGACGCACACGGCATCGTCTATAGACCGATTAGGCCTGTTATGCATTTTGTCCGGTTTTAATCCGGAAAATCCGTTTCAACGTAGCCGTAGAATTATTGTATTCGTATGTCAGTTAACCAGACAGTGACCCAGAGATATGATAGGGAATTGGATTGACTCAACTGTATATAGTTTTCCGTATTCGAATACGTGTGAGGACAACTTTGATCCTGCTCTGGCAACACCGTACGGGTTGTCAATTGAGTTTTGCTCTGGCTCGACCGATCCACCGAGTAACGACTTAAATATGCAAATATTCCTCAATTCATAAACGATCCGATTCCAAAGTGTACAAGTGTGCTAAGGAAGATCCTCAAAGAGACCAATTTCCTTGAGGAGAAGCAGGAGCCCCTGAGGAGTTGGCGAACTGGTGATCGCGGTAAGTGAAACTCTGTAGGCAGCCCGTGCCACTGTTGCGGAGCTATCGAAATACCGTGCAGAAAGTTTGAGAGTGAAATCTGCCCGGGTGCTGGATTGCGGTGTCAGTTTCCGGTGACTTCTACTTTAGCCAGAACTCAAAAGTTCTCTCTTACTTTCGTTAGGTCATTGGATTATGAAACGGTCTTCCAGCTAGCTTGTTCCCTCCCCCTACGATCTAGGTTATTTAAACGAAGCGTGAAGAGATATTTGTGTAGGCAAGATTGCGGCAACTGTCGGCAGACGGTGGTCTCTCGACATTAGTACTCGGTTTTTGGATTGTATTATACTATAGTATTTTCACGTATTCGTATCGGATGCAATACGAAACCTCTATAACAGCTCTCCTACACGAGATACATTGTCTGCAGAAGCTATTTTATTTTCTTGAAAGACGGATTCTAGTATATTCTTTATAAACACAAATTCTGAATTAACAAACAAGTTCAATCAACTGCTGCTAGCCGGTGCGTTTACGCACCGAGGCGCAGTTCTACACCGACGCAGCCTTGAGTTTCTTTCGGCGTTTCTTCTCAAGGTAGTCACTTCCGTAACGCTAGTAGATCACCCGCAGAGATAGTATTTTTATTTGGCTGGCGGTCCAAGTCGAGGTTCGTACCCACAGGGGTGCCCTTGCATTGCCACCCAACCCATAAACTCGCTGGCTGAGCACCTTCTGTGCTCGCCCCCTAAGCCCGGTTGAACTGTAAATGCCTTTCACGGCAACCAGTAGTCATCGCTTCAAAAAAAAAATTAACAAACAATAAAAGCCGGATCACTCATATAAGAATAAGTACATCGACATAGTGACTCACTTCGACATGTAGTGTTACGAATTAGTATGTTTACACCAGTGACGTGCATAGGGTATTTAGACAGGGTAGGCAGAATTCACGTAATTAATTTGAATATTATATTATGACAGTAAATATTGCATTGCTTTCATAGGAGAGATAGATAGCATGAATATAGAATAGATATGAATATAACTGGTTCCTTTTTTTGTCTAACTTTAAGCAATTTATTCCAGACTTATTTATCATAAGGGCATGCAATGCTTGCATGCATCTATGGAATGAACGCTACTGGTGTACACCCAGTGGTTCATATACGTAGACACCTTTAATCAAGGTATATGTTGGCTGACATTGCGACGGCGACCGTCAATGGTTTTCGTCCCTATACTATTCTATACTTTCTAC
The DNA here is from genome assembly GCA_036320925.1 of Automeris io. NCBI lineage: Eukaryota > Metazoa > Arthropoda > Insecta > Lepidoptera > Saturniidae > Automeris > Automeris io. The sequence continues at coordinate 4,908,827 of JAUDJH010000029.1, read as the reverse complement.
CACAGATGGGCAAAATGTTATCTGATTAATAAAAATGATTAATGACTACATTTTACGTTTTTTTCCCGTTAATATGGCTGCATTTTGCTCATTTATGTTTTAAACACTACAAAATCCCAGATTGTATACATATTTATCATTTCTTAATGTTTTAAATGGATTTAATCATGATTACAGAGCAAGAAAATTAAATGACGACATCATTTTATAATCGTTCATCATTAATCAGATTACATTTTGCCCATCTCTGCTTTCTATCACAAGCAATCTCGTTACTTTCTCAATGCAGTATATAAAATATATAGTCCGTCTTTATTACTCTATAAGGAAAACTACCCCGCTACCTTTACTAATTCTTAGCGCAAAATCGAATCGATTAACCACTGCAGCAAGAGAACTGTTGAAAATGTTATTTTTTGTATAAAAAAAATCAAACTTAAATATAATTAATTGTATACTTAGTGTACAGTATGTAACAGACATGTGATTGCTAGATAATTAAAAAATAATTAGCGTTAACATTAAATAAATATAAAACTTGAACATGACAAAGCTGTTTATGGTCTCGATATAATGTGAAAGGAATTTATTCAGGGTTGTCGTGAAGGATTTTTATCCGGGTACGTGTGTTTTAATTTTTGTATACGAAAAACAGACATAGATATAATTAATTGATGTATCCATGACTGTGGGTATGTGGTGCCTCACTCCGTTCCTAGTCTGAAAAACCTTGACGTACGAGCCGGGATTCGAACCTACGTCATTCGCGTGTTCGCGTATGGATACCGGCTTCTTATCCACTAGGCTACCAGAGATACAATAATATGATAATTTATATTTATTAATATATTAATGCGTATATAAATGGCATCATGCGGCTGTTGTGGCCGAGTGGATAAGGGACTGGAATCCATCCGCGGCAACGCAAATGGTTGTAGGTTTGAATCACAGCTCGGACCTTAGGGTTTTTCCAGATTAAGTGCATATTTATAGGCACCACATGCTCACCGGTGAAGGAAAACTCGCATGGTATCTAAATGAAAAGTCATGTGTACTAGAGCTGTGAGAACGGCGATCAGCTGCGCCACTGGTTAACGTCGGGCACAACCAGTGACGTGCATAAGGTATTTGAACAAGGTAGGCAGTTTTCGCGTAATTAATTTGAATATTATATTAATATCTATAATATAAAAATGAATCGCTAAATGTGTATAAGCGCGAAACTTGAGAACGGCTGAACCGATTTGGCTGATTTCTTTTTTGTTGTGTTTTTGAAGTCTGGGGAAGGTTATTACGGAGAGAAAAATTTTAAAAATTCCCTGCAACTGTCTAAAAATAACACTTTTCTGTATTCTCATACAAAAAATTCGTTATAAGTCATTTTGAACTTTAACACCATACCATAAAGTTTAAATGTTAGTGGACGGGTTCCGGGAAGGCAAAACAATTATTGAGTGACGTATAAATATTAATGTCAATATTTGTCAATTTTTATACATATAGCATTAAGGCCAGGTTCCTTCAAACAATTTTCAAAAAAATCTGACGGGGAGGCTATTAACATTAAAAAAACAATGTGACTTTGTTTTAGAGAAATAGGGCAGAACAAGGTCTGCCGGGACAGCTAGTTGTAAATGTTATTAAGTTCTTATACGAATGAAACATGGCGTAAATATAGAATATATAGGAATGTGGGTAGGTAGGTATTAGTTCATCTTTAAGCAATTTACTTCAGACTTATTTGTTGTAGGGCATGCAATGCTTTCATGCATGCATGGAATGAACGCTACTAGGCACAACATATAAGCGCAATGTGGATACAGGCAGTAATGTATCTCTGCTCACCCGGACAGGGATATAGCATGATGATACATTATTATTATAGAATAACATCATAATAACACAGTTTTTCCTAGGATGTTGTATAAACAACGCAAAAAAAAAGAAAACACGTAAATAGCACATGTTATTCGTAACACGTGTAACTTGATTACTTCTTATATTAAATATTAATAATTATCTATACACATGGATCTGCAAAAACAAACATAATAACTTTATCGTTTAATGTAAACAATATTGTAAGAACATATATTCTGTAATCGTGTTGTTAAGTCTTTACGACTAATCTTTACGACTAAAGAATCCTGAGGACTTTACAGTAAAGTAATGTAAAAACCCCGCCCGACCCGTGAAGACGATAAACGATATCGATATTAGATTGTTTAAGTTATCCGTTTTAGTAAAAACTGCTAAAAATAATCCGAAAAAAATTAAAATCAATTAGGTGAGGAAAATTTACATGACAACACTGGGAGAGTGGTAGCTCGTGAACAAAGGAAAGCAAAGGGTCATGCTAATAGGCCATTACATCAAAAGGGTCTTGATCGTTGATCCGAATCGCTGTTTATACATTAAATCGTTTAATTAGCCCTTAAACTAATTAATCGGAGAATATAAAATAATTCCATTTGATATGACAGTACCGTTTTTATGTTCACGAATAATATAATTTTCTAATGCTATAGTGTTACCAATATGTCCCTTTCAGGTTGGACAGGATTTTGAAAACAGACAGTATTTTTAATCCTCTATTATATACGATTCTGGAAACAAGCCCTTTTTTCCCTAGTAAAAAAAATCGAAACAAGCCATTACATATATATTATATACTGAGCGTAATAGAATCAGTTATTATTTCGTGTCCTCTAACTTTAAATTAACCGCGTCAAAAATCATAAAAATACGAATGAATTAAACAACAATCCGTTTATTATGTAAATGTGAATGTTAATTAAGTAAATAAAACTTATTTTTAAGTAAACAATGACTTGAATTAATCACCAGTTCGCTTTTCACGAAGTAATCAAGAATTTGATGTATTGCATTGATATTTACGCAACCCAAGCATCATATTTCCACTTGCAAACATAATTTACGTTCAATTCTGATTATGTTTATTGGATTCGAATTTCAATCAAAATAGCCTAAACATAAAACGGTTTACTTTAAATGAAATGTTATAATAACATATCGTCACGTTACACCCCTTTCGGGGTAAGCAGAGATACATTAATTCTTACACTCCGACGCAGCCTTGAGTTTCTTTCGGCGTTTCTTCTCAAGGTAGTCGCTTCCGAAACGCTAGTAGATCACCGTTAGGTTTCGTATTTTTGGCTGGCGGTTCAAGTCGAGGTTCGTACCCACAGGGGTGCCCTTGCATTGCCACCCAACCCATAAATTGCTGGCTGAGCACCCTCAGTGCTCGCCCACCTGCCCGGTTAGTTTGTGAAGACCTTTCCCGGTCAACAAAATGCGTAAATTTAAAAAAAAAAAAAGATATTTTAATGCCTGCCTTCACTTTACAAGTATATATCCTGCCCAACGTGACCAGTAGCGCAGCTGATCGCCGTTCTCACAGCACTAGTATACATGATATTTCTATTAGATGCCATGCGGGCTTCCTTCACCGGTACTTAATCTAGAAACACCCAGAGTTACGCAACGGGATACGAACCTAAAACCACTTGCGTTGTCGCGCAACCGGTCTTTTATACACTAGGCCACCACTGCTACACACTATATAATATATATGAAATAAATGCTAGTAATTTTTAGGAGTACATACTTTTCCGGCTTCCATGTGTCTAACAGCACTGTGTAGTGTGTGCAATCGTACATACCTGTAATAAAACACAAATAATAATTAAACAATTCAATAAAAAAAGGTTTCTCATTTTTTTCCTACTCGTGAGCCGATAGAATAGCATAGTGGCTCCCTCTTATTTTATTTTATTTTACATAATAGGGTGCCCAACATGGGTAACATTAGACAAGAAAACAAAAGGATCATGGCACCAAAATAGAACATATAAATGCCCCCACAATTATAGGGCACCACAGCATGCACAGTGATTAATATATAAAGCTAGTTTACATTAAAGAATAATAATAAAATTCCAAAAAAAAGAAAAAACACATAGATACATACATAGACACAACACAAAAGGATAATATTGTAGAATGTATAAATAACAACTTCAAACGAAACTGTGACTGATTCCAAGTCACACAAAAAAAAAAGAAAAAATAAATACAGTCACTTTCTACACGCTGTTCTAAATTTTGAAAGAGAAACAGTCAGGTCCAAGTCACCGAGTCGCGAGAGTGCGTTGTACTGCCTGCAGATCCTTGGCATGGTAGAAAACTGTCCAAGATTAGTTTTAAAGAAGGGTATAGAAAAAAAATGGAAAGCTGTTTTGCGGGGCAAACGAGATGGAGCATTAATTTTTAGATTGTTGATGAGTTCTGCACAATCTAGATATCCATTGAATATTTCTTCAATTTTTTTTTTTTCTATATCATACTAAGGTATAAGAACCGACTAAGATATACGGAACTGCACGTAGACTGCTAGCATCTAAACTGCTGCATGCACTTTCTCTGCACATAATTCACAAACGCGTGCCGGGTTAAATGTCCAAACCCCTTCTTGTGGGTTCCATAAATGTAGTGGAAAAGGGAAGGGAGGCTTTTGCCCTATAGTTGGACGAAATCGGCTAATAATACATGAGCCATGAAACTTCCTCTTGTGAAATTCCATGTGGTATCGCCACAGATAACAAATTATTGCTTTGTCTGGCTCTTGTTGCATTTTGATTGCCACCCAGTCCGAGGGGCGGTAGTTTTGAAAAAGTTCTTGTTAAATCGTTCGTCTTGCAATCACTACGTATGCGTCGAGGGTGCGCCTTAATCTATACTAATATTATAAAGCTGAAGAGTTTATTTGTTTGTTTGTTTGTTTGAACGCGCTAATCTCAGGAACTACTGGTTCGAATTGAAAAATTATTTTTGAGTTGAATAGACCATTTATCGAGGAAGGCTATAGGCTATATAACATCACGATGCAATTATTAGAAGCGAAGAAATAATGGAAAATGTGAAAAAAAACGGGCAAAATTTTTCATCCTTGAGGGCTTCCATTGCGTGCGCTGCAAAAACGGTTCAAGATACCAAAAATATATGTAAGAAAGAATTATTCCTCTTGAAATGATCTAAAAACATGTCCCGGACAGTATATGCCTATCTTTTAAGATTAAGTCACTAGAACCGTTTTTATGGTAAACAAATTTGGTCGAAATTAATGCATTATTTGTTAAGAGTTGTATCAACGTAATAATATTAATCTTTATTCAAATAAATGTGTTGTTGATTAAGAGTATTTAATTGTGAACAAAATTGTCTTTGACATCACTTAATTTCAATGAACATCTTAGAAGATATTACAAAACCTTACATAGCAAAACAACGTTTGCCGGATCAGCTAGTCTATACTAATATTATAAAGCTGAAGAGTTTGTTTGTTTGTTTGAACGCGCCAATCTCAGGAACTACTGGTTCGAATTGAAAAAATATTTTTGTGTTGAATAGACCATTTATCGAGGAAGGCTTTAGGCTATATAACATCACGATGCAATTATTAGGAGCGAAGAAATAATGGAAAATGTGAAAAAAACGGGGAAAATTATTCATCCTTGAGAGCTTCCATTGCGTGCGCTGCAAAAACGGTTGAAGATACCAAAAATATATGTAAGAAAGAAATATTTCTCTTGAAATGATCTAAAAAAATGTCCCCGACAGTATATATCTATCTTTTAAGATTAAGTCACTAGAACTGTTTTTATGGTAAACAAATTTGGTCGAAATTAATGCATTATTTGTTAAGAGTTGTATCAACGTAATAATATTAATCTTTATTCAAATAAATGTGTTGTTGATTAAGAGTATTTAATTGTGAACAAAATTGTCTTTGACATCACTTAATTTCAATGAACATCTTAGAAGATATTACAAAACCTTACATAGCAAAACAACGTTTGCCGGATCAGCTAGTCTATACTAATATTATAAAGCTGAAGAGTTTGTTTGTTTGTTTGAACGCGCCAATCTCAGGAACTACTGGTTCGAATTGAAAAAATATTTTTGTGTTGAATAGACCATTTATCGAGGAAGGCTTTAGGCTATATAACATCACGATACAACTAGTAGGAGCGAAGAAATGATGAAAAATGTGAAAGAAACGGGGAAAATTATCCATCCTTGAAGGCTTCCATTGCGTGCGCTGCAGAAACGGTTCAAGATACCAAAAATATATGTATGAAAGAATTATTCCTCTTGAACTGATCTAAAAAAAATGTACGCGACAGTATATGTCTATCTATTAAGATTAAGTCACTAGAACCGTTTTTATAGTAATAAAATTTAGTCGAAATTAATGCATTATTTGTTAAGAATTGTATCAACGTAATAATATTAATATTTATCCAGATAAATGTGTTGTTGATTAAGAGTATTTAATTGTGAACAAAATTGTCTTTGACATCACTTAATTCCAATGAACATCTTAGAAGATATTACAAAACCTTATATAGCAAAACAACGTTTGCCGGATCAGCTAGTAATTTATATTTTGGTTTCATACAAATACTGTGCTATGGAAGTGTTATCACATATCGTCAGGACAGCTGAACAGCCTAACAAGTGGGTGGCAATAGTTATATCGCGTGAGCCAAGACCTAGAAAAATTACAGTCCACTTTTAAATTCCACGGAACCCTCCAAAATCACGGCGGTTCCACCATGATTCTAGTTAAACAGAAATTACCCTGTAGGTTTTGATTGCATTGATTTTTTCAGAGGTAAAATGAACTGATGTTCATTCGAACTTGGTCCTTCATGAGTTCCTAAATTCAAAGTTCATTAGGGTTTGTTCACGATGTTTTCTCTCACCGGGTAGCATGAGATAAAGCCAAAATAAAATTATAGGTACACAAAACGAGTCTATTATTTTAATGTATTTGGGTTTACTACGCTTTAGAAATTCGTTCGTTAATTGCGTCCCTCTGACAACAATTTCTAAAGTATAAGACCTTTTTAGCAATAACGCAATAGACAATCTTTCACGGGGACTTACTGGGTAATTTGCCGCCGACACATCTGCCGTGCAGACCGTCTCAGTTAGACCCAAACCTGTGAGTAGAGAAACTATGCAAGACAGTACGTTCCGGGTTAGGAATGTGTCCACACAAAACTTCATCATCGTTCCATCGAATGCAACATTAATTCCGAACAATTAATAAATATACAAAGAACATTAAACTATATTATGTATACATTATATAATTAAACAATGCCATCACACGATTGTGAAACAATGCGCGTATTGAATGTAATTCTGTCATAATTGCCGATTACATTTTAAAATATATATGTAAAAATATAAAGAGCTCATTTGAAAGCCGCTTTTTGCGGCAGCGCAATGATGGTACTTAGTGTTTTTTTTTATTCTGACGCGGTGAACAAACGCTATAGATAACGATATAGATGTCACCACTGTAGACTCGGGATGTGATTTAAATAAAACAAATAGTTGCTATGTCGCTACCCGTCATTTATTAATGTTTCGGTAGAATATATATTATTGTGTGCTACCAAACGATATCGCGTGCTAATTCACCAACAGCGCCATCTCTTGAACAATCAACCAAATCAAAATATACATTTTCAATTCGACACGCGGCTTATTGCCTGCCATAGATGGGCAAAATATAATCAGATTAACGATTAACATTAATATGCCAACCCATAACTCGCTGGCTGAGCATCTTCAGTGCTCGCCGCTCTTGGCCGGAGAAGTTGTAAAGGCCTTTCTTGGACAACAGCATTAAAAAATAACATTGAGCGTAGGACGTACATACCAACTAAAATAAATAAATAAAAAAAAAATGTCATATAAATTTTTGGAACGAAGTTCCTTACCACGCCTTGCGAAAGGAAGCTAAACGGAAAAAATTAAGACCAAACGTTGTAACGACACTTTTTGCTATTGCTTTGGCGCGGCTTTGCTTGTCCAGCGGGGAGGTAGCATCCGGCGGGGGGAGGGGGTTGGCGTCAGCGGAGAGTGGGGGTTGGTGGCGTCCAGCGGATAGTTTATTTGAGAATTATTCGAAAGGAACTTCGTTCCATCCGGCTGTCCCTTGACACCTCTCATCTTTTTTTTATACTGGATCGACATAGTGACTGCATTTCACCTGACGGAAACTGCAGTTTAGTTCCAGACAGCAACAACTGCCAAGGGATGAAAATCCGTTGACAGTCGCCATCGCTGCACCGGTCCACATATACCAAGATGGAAGGTCTCTAGGCATCTGCACAAATGCCAAAGCAAGTCACTACGACGGTCTGTACATTTGTGTACTGTATTTATCTGTATATTAATAAAATTGGAAACACTTTCCACTGACGCATCATACATAAATTAATCAGTAACGATGTCATTAAATCATGATTTGTAGGAGAAAACGTAATGAAGAATCTCTAATCGAGTCAAGTTTCCCTCGTCAACATTTGTAGACAATGGTGTCATTACTAAATAATTGAAATCTCTAAATGCATACAATTTTTAGTGAATAATTATGAATGTTTTAACATAAATATAAAGCGTATTTTAAACTTTCGTGCTTTGTACTCATTATAAATTCTTTAACGTGTTTCTTTATACTTTTCATATGTTAAGGTAATATAGCTGTGGTGTCCTAGCGGCTAATGGACAAGTCTCCATTCGCAGCAACGCTAACGGTCGTAGGTTCGAATCTTGGCACGTACATCTGAGGTTTTGATTTAGGCACGACATGCTCACCGGTGAAGGAAAATATCGTGAGGAAACCCGCATGGCATCTAATAGAAATGTCAGTCAGTGGTCAAATAAAACTAAAAATGGTAGTACGTGCGTCATATACCTAGAGACCTTCAATCGCTGCTTGAGACGGTAGTGGAACGTTTTTAGATTCTCGCACAAAACTAAAATTCTCTTACAACGTTCAATTGCCAGTAGCGTTCATTCCATACATGCATGAAAGCATTGCATGCCCTTACCATAAATAAGTCTGGAATAAATTCTTTAAAATTAAACAAAAAAAGAAATCATTTATATCCATATCTATTCTATATTCACTCCATATATATTTCCCATGAGAAGAATATAATATTTACTATCAAAATATAATATTCAAATTAATAACGCAAATTCTGCCTACCCTGTCAAATATCCTATGCACGTCACTGTCAATTGCGCTATAAATTAATTATTACAAAATATACTTTGTCTCTCACACAGACAGACTACAGTATTTAATATTGAACGTGGCGATCTAAAAACAAACTTGATTTTGTAATAAGGCCGTTTAAATTCCCTTCCATACGACTGTGACCGGTCTGCTATTTATAATGGTAACAACTGCAAAACAACCCAAGTCAGTGACGTGAGAAATTTTTCCACATCAAAACACTTCACTACAGCATTACATGTACGTGTAGATAAAAATTTAAATATGTCTGCTAACCACATACAACATGCAGAAACGTGCACACTTACAGAGACATAAAAGCACATCCGATCTTTGATTATTAAGTCATCGGTTGTTTAAACATAACCGCCTCAAGTATGTAAAACAATTTATACTTTCGCGTTTTGTTCTTATTATAAATATTTTATGTCTTTTATGTGCGAATTAACTTACTTTTAATCAGGATGGTAGGTTTAAATTGTCATCGGCATGGAGCCCAGTGTTACGCTCGTTGTTAAAATGGCAACACTAATCGTTGTCTTGACGTCAAAGAGAACTTTTTAGATGGCCACCCTATTTCTTTGCCCTTATATATCGCTACCGCGAGCTTGAATAGTCAGTCGTCGGCCAGCTCCCAAGCGAGGAACAAGTCTAAAGAGAGTATCAAAGTGAGCCAACTAAAAGTGGAATTGATTATCAGGATTCATTTTAAAATATTATGGAGCGAGTTTTACACCAGGGATTAGAAAACTAGAATCTCGTTTTATGTCGCTTTGTAAAAATGCTGGTACTGTGAGTGTTGTGTGCCGTGACTATTCAAATTATCATGAAGAAAAGAGAGTAGAGGAAGTAACTTTCCGCCCCCGACGATAATTTCGCAGCACGTTAGTCTGCTCGTGATCATGGCCTGTGCAACCAGGTCGAAACACCGAGCCATAATTATAAGTAAATTCGCGCATAAGATCCGGATGAGCGAATGAGGACAATGATGGAGCGCGCTCGCACAGCGAATACCGATTTGCTCGTCGTTTGAAGGTTCCCATGTCGTGAGATGGTGGAAAAAGGGACACAGGAAGCGAATTTCATTTTTTTTTATTACATACAGACTTGTGCTTGACCTCAATTTCACCTGCTGGAAAGTGATGATGAGGCCGACGATGGAGCGCGCTCACCAAGCAAATACCAATTCACTCCACGTTTGAAGATTCCCATGTCATAAGGTGCCGGAAACACCGGCGCAGGAAGCGAGTTCCACTCCTTCGCGGTTCGCAGCAAAAAGGAGGAGGCGAATCGCTTCGTGCGAGCAGCAGGAATGTCAACCACAAAAGGGTGCAAACCTGCACGGCGTCTCGTCAATTTATGATAGAAGGGGGAGGCATTTCTTGGTGATTCGCAGCAAAAGAGAGGAGGCGAATTGCCTTGTGCGAGCAACTGGAATGACAACCGTATAAGGGTGGAAAACGCATAACGCACAGCCAAATCTTAACCAAAATCGAGAAGTATTCTGAACAATTATGAATTATAAATGCTAGAGACTTTTAGCTGTTTAACCTCCTGCAGCCCAATTTAAAAGTAGGTACAAACAAGGAAAGCTCGCTGTCCTAATATCAGAACATAACTAATATGGTCCCTAACGCCCACACCAAAACTTTTTCGTATCTCTGTAATTATTACGAATTAAGTTTTGATATTTTGAGGGTGATTTGCTAGATAAATAAGAAAAAAAACACTATAATATTTTCTTTATTTAGTATGTTGGGTCATAAAAATTAAAATTTTTGTACAATGTGGCGTGTAATGCAATTCAAACATTTTTCAGGACCGTAAATATTATGTTCTAGTATTAGTATGGTGGGTCTTGGTCCTTAAGTCGCTGTGAATTTGCTGGGCGTTCATTACTATATGATTTTGTCCTAGAACTATCACATTGAACCTCAGGATGTTAAGGTGCCATTCGTAAGGACAAATTACTTATGTTAGTAATACTTTTGTTTTCGTGCCTGCGATCCGTATAATAAACGTTTTTTTTTTTACACTGGCACGACATAGTGACTACAAAGTACCTGATGGTAAGTACAATGTAGTTCAAAAACGAAAGCGACTATCAAAGGATGAAAATCCATTGATAGTCTACATCGTCATGTCGGCCCACATATACCACGACTGAAGGTCTCTGAGTATATGAACTACTGGATATACACAAGCTGATCCCGAAACGCGAGAAGCCGAAACTAGTCACTATGACGGGCTTTACACCCATGTACTGTGGTCGCGATCCAGACGGGCACCGACGCCCTACCACCTCGCTGCTGCTCGTTTAGCACCACCCAGGAGTCACGTGTGAAGAAACTAGGATAAAGCCTACGGACGCGAGCAGCTTTGACTTCCAAACTTCGACTTTCGGCTTCGTTTTTGTGATATCGACATACTGGCATATGCTTTTGGGCTCTTTAGATGAATGGTGACAAGGAAAATGTTAGCTTAAATTCTGTTTTTTTTTTCTTCTTTGCTGTATTTCTTTTTATATGTGTACTGTTTGTATGTATATATGTACGTGTATATTTGTTTGCTATTCTTTTTTACACGACCGGGGCCCTTCACGAAAATCAGCGCTGCAGACTTCCTCTGTGGCTTTAAGCTTATGAAGGTCCTAGTTTCGCCATGTTTATATGTATTTGTATTTTCTTTTGTTTCTGTATGTTGTTTGTGTTACTGCATTTAAATTTTTAGTTTTTTGTTAGTTTGTGGCGAAATAAATACATTTTATATTTATAGTTTTTTTGTCTCTTAGCTTGAAATTTGTTTTGTATGTAAAACTCGCTCAGAAGTATATTAAAATGAATACTGATAATCAATTCCACTTTTAGTTGGCTCACTTTGATAATCTCTTTTACACTTGTTTCTCCCATGGGGGCTAGCAGACGACTGACTGTTCAACCTCGCGGAAGACATATATCACGACAAAAAAAAAAGTGTTGCCTTATTAATAATATACGTAACATGTTTTTTTTTTAAGAAACTGCTGACTTATGAATCATTCTTTGTATATTTTTGTATCGTTTGTGTATAGCTGTATATTTTCCTTTAAAAATAAATAAAATAAAATGATCATATGAACAAATGTCTCATGAATGAGTCAAACAGAAAACATACAAATTGTCCACTTTCCCCAATGTGCGATGATTCACATTACGTGGAAAGTCCGGCGCATATCACGTGAAACGTTCTCTGTATTTTTTCATTGATTATTATGTGCCGTACAGAAATAAATGCAACCCGACCGAATTGCTGCGTCGCCAGAACTACAGACGCATGTAGAGACCGAGGACGTCTATATTCACCTGCATAACGCATGAAAATACGCTACAGGAGCCCGCAACAAACATCATTGGAAACATCTATTTTATTTTATTTTAATAGGCTTTCAAACAGAGTGTATGCATTCAAAAATAACAATAGATATCATGCCATAAACACATACAGTACACCACTCCAATTGCGTGAAAGCGCAACATGTACTACAAGCAAATTTCCATATAAAAAAAGAGAACTTCGAATGCAAAAATTTCTAATGGCACAGTGATATGGAAACAAAAGATCCTTTATACACAAATTATGAATTTTTAATTTTTAATTATGTTAACCGTGAAACAATTTTAAAAGACTTGCTTTGAAAGAGGAACACATGAAAAGACCATTAAAACATTACATTTATTATTTTGAACATTAAAAGTGAAACTAATTCGATCTCCCTTTTAATTAATACAAAGTTATAATCACTAATGTGACTAATAATCGAGTCTATAACCTTGTTCTGGCGTCAGAAAATTTTATTATACACGTAAAACAAGTTTTCCATTAGGCAAAATGTTTGCCAAAACTTTTAGACCTGCCATAGATTATAATAATTTAAATAATTACTAAGATAACCAAGTATAGGCAATGGGCATTTATTCTAGTAAATTACTCAGCCAGGCAAAAAATAAATCAACTTCTACACAAGAAGTTGGCATTGATGAATCGCAATTTAAATGATAAAACTCAACGCCTAATCTATTCTGTTATTCAGAGGTTCTCAAATAAAAAATTCGGGGTTCGGTAAACATGCCCCAAGGGCTCGTTAGCAACACAAACTAGATCAAAGAGCGAATTAGCTCTTGAAAGCTTCAAGCTCCTTCGTTGTTGTATAAAAAAAGAATGATTTAATCAAATTAAACGTAAAATAAGATAAAAACGTAAGTAGAAACATTTTTTTAACGTGACTCGAGCATAGTGTCCAAACCACACCTGATGGTAAGCATGGTGTAGTCCAAAAAACGACTATATCGACTTAAACAATCGATAGTCGATCGTAGTGTCTTGCACAAATACATCTCCACGCTTCGTTTAAAAATCCCAAAACCATACATAGTACGGTGGGAACACGCTCGCCGGAAGACCACAACTCAACAATTTGGTAAAAGTAAGAGTAAGAGAACCTCCTGGTCCTAGTCCGGGACTAAAACAAAACAACCTAGACTGGCGCCAATAGAGATCCTGTCTCGATTTGCGCTGCATAGCGCGAGATTCTGCAGTGCTGGTATTCTGACAGAACTTTTCGGATGACACTCCTACTCATTAACCACCACAATCACATTATGAGCAGATGGTTCATTATTATATTTTAATTAAGAATAATAAAATAATATACCATCACGTTATGCGTTACGGAGTGAGCAGAGATACATTAACCAGTAGCGCAGTTGACCGCCGTCGTCAGGGCACTTACGCAAGACATTTCTATTAGATGTCATGCGGGTTTCCTCGCGATATTTTCCTTCACCGGTGGGCAGGTGATATCTAAATCCGTACGTGATCTGGAAAAACCCAAAGGTACTTGGCGGGATTCGAACCTACAGCCATTCGCGTTGCCTTGCATGGAAACCGGTCCATTATCCGCTTGGCAACCTCAGCCACCGTTTGGCATTTTAATTACAATATTGTAAAAATAGAATTACAAACATGATAAAGTTATTCAGACATTTCGCTATTAAAATACGGAATTTATTATAAAACGGAATCTTTGATAGTTTATAGTAGTCCATAAGAAAAGCGTATTTATTATTGTAACAAGGCTTTCATTTTTGTTAACAAACTCTATGCTATTTTCGTCTGATTTGTTATTGAAAATTCTACATATTTTCAATAATTTTCATAAATAATAGCCAATAGATACTAAAATAGTATCACCGATTGAATATATTACATAACATTACATGTTTTGTAAAATTGCCAACTGGCCGATCCACGATAGGTGGGGTGATATCTTTGATGTCATGGACCCTCAGGGTGGAGACTGTGAGCAATGCGTTAGCGAGACAAGAATTGCAGAAATACGTATTGCTAGGTCTTGGCTGAAGAGCTTATTTATAAGGTTCAAGGTTATGAAGAATTCCAACCTGAGGTTTATAAAACTTCCAGCATATGTCAGCCACCATTTCTACAAGCCACAGAAATAAACCTATTAGGGTTTTAAGTAAAAAAGAGGTCCATCAGTAGAAGTTTTAGAAACGCTGCTCGATATTTATAGGAATCAACGTTAGGATGATTTCCAAGTAGAGATAACGTTTGGCGCTTTGCCACTGTTGAAATCGGACTGTTTACGAAGATAAAGCACTGGTTAATGTACGGTTTATCGCTGATAGTCTGGAACAAAGTCGTCTCAGCTCAGTTATCAGCTGAAAACCAAACAGTTTTGGATTGCGTAACCTCTCTTGATGCTGATTATTTGTAAGATCGTGCGCAGTGTAATCTTCGGAATAAACTTCAAGGTGCGACTAGAATTACAAGATTTTCCAGTGCAATGTTTTATGCAACGTATCTGATGCAAGAGGAATGGAATGCAGCAACTTGGCCGGAGAAAGAAAAGCAGAAGTATACTTTTTTTTATACTGACTCGACATAGTTACTACAGAGTACCTGATGCTAAGTACAGTGTAGTCCAAAAACGAAAGCGACTATCAAAGGATGAAAATCCATTGATAGTCTACATCGTCATGTCGGCCCTCGTATACCACGACTGAAGGTCTCTAGGTATATGAGCTATTGGATATACACAAGCTGATACCACCTCGCTGCTGCTCGTTTAGCACCACCCAGGAGTCACGTGTAGGGAAACTAGGGTAAAGCCTACGGACGCGAGCAGCTTCGACTCCCAAACTTATTGGACGAAGCAAGAGATATAAATTAACGCCTTAAAATAAGGTACTTAGTGATGCGACGGAGCTGTGGCGAATTGATTACAGGTCCCGCAGCCCTCAATGCGCAGAAGAAGTCACCTTGGGGTTTTTAGTCGGTACAAGTCCGACACACCTCCGTTTCGCGCAACCCCCCAGTGCGACCGAGACGGTCCTATGAGGATTTTCCCCAAGTAAAAAAAGAAGGTATTTAATGGTACGATAGGTTAACATTTCTGCTAAAATTACGAGGCAAAAATAAGCGCTTTAAGTGAAAATTTTGTGTATTACAATCTACTGCAGACAAATGATTTTAAAATTTGTTTGATACAAATTTTCCTATCAATATAATAGATTTTTTCATTCGTAATTTTATAGTATTACAATTATTATGTATAATTTTCTAGACCCGCTAAATATACAGTATGTTTTAAAAACCTTGCCAGAGCCGAAAGGGACATAGTAAGGGCATGAAAACATTATCAAAATACATCAAAAATTACATAATATTATTCGTTATTATTAAAAAGTTATTGTCATTTTAAACCGAAGAAATTGTATTATTTTTAAAACGATATAAGCTCGGATTACTTACAAAGATCAATTTAAAGACGAAACGAATTGATTCTTGAACCTTTTGACGTCTTGACCTACTAGCAAGATCCTTTGCTTTCCTTTATTCACAAGCTACGCATGTTCCCAGTATTGATATGTAAATGTACCCCGTTTAATTAACTTTGTTTGGTCTTTATCTAAAAATGATAACTTAAATAGAATCTAATACCAATACTGAGAAAAGTCTACATTAGTCGAACAGAATGTTTATTACATACTGTATAAAGTATCTTTGAGTCATTATCTATTATTTTAATGATGTTGATTATTTCATATTCTACATACTGTAGAGAAAATGGATCTCGTAAGACTGAGGGAATACGAAGGAGTTCTTCTTTTAATATGGCACCCTACAGAAGCGTTCACTGCAAAAAAATTCCGCTACCGAAATTCGAGTCCAGATCGTTTATCTACACAGCCAGCGGATACTTAATATCATAACGATAACTGGTCTATAGAGATGTTTCATGGATCCATGAAATCGAAATCATGCGAACTCCGACGCTATTGCATCATTTAGACGATTAGATAAAGCCTCATTTTGCTATAACGTCTTCGCCCACGTAAAACTGCAAAAGCCGTGTAACTGATTAACCAAATTATCTATGTCCGAACAAATTTATTAAAATAAAAATAGCATAAACCAATGATAATTTACTTATATGAATTTTGTGAAATCAACGAGATTCTTTGTTAAATCTTAAACTTCAGAAAGTTCTTCGTTATTACTTTAAAAAAGTAAAAAGTATGACTACGTTTTTCTAGGCAAAGGGAAAGTGCATGCAGCGTAACTTAAGAGATGTACCGCAAGAGAGATCGCGTACATTTTATAGCCGAGTGTAATCGAGTAAAAACATAGAAACACTCATTAACATATTTCAACGATCGTGTTGGACAATAGCTAGACTTTTGCCAAATGTCATCGTTACAAAAAACCCGATTTTTTAAATACTTACGAGTATCTCTATTAACATAGTTTTAATAATTATTTTTTATTGAATTCCATTCAGTTCCAAATTCCTCACTCATTACGAATAAAATATTTTTAGAATTTGCAACTGTTTCCCAAACTTGTTATATCATCGCTCCATATAAAACAACCCTTATTCTGATAATTGTACAAAATTTATTTCATCATATATATCATTCATATCATATTTTTAGATCATTTCAAGAGGAATAATTCTTTCATACATATATTTTTGGTATCTTGAACCGTTTTCGCAGCGCAAGCAATGGAAGCCTTCAAGGATGAATATTTTTCCCCGTTTTTTTCACATTTTCTATTATTTCTTCGCTCCTAATAGTTGCATCGTGATGTTATATAGCCTAAAGCCTTCCTCGATAAATAGTTTATTCAACACAAATATAATTTTTCAATTCGAACCAGTAGTTCCTGAGATTAGCGCGTTCAAACAAACAAACTCTTCAGCTTTAAAATATTAGTATAGATATGTGTGTGTTATTCAGTTACAGTAGGGAATTTAATAAAGATAATTACTTGATGACATAAATTAAGTCATATAAATCTAAGATAGACTCTAAAAACCAGCAACCTAATAAAACAATCTCATATCACCTTAATTATTGGCATAAAAACAGCAAACACGATATTTAAACTACGTAACATTCAAATAAAACATCTCAGTCGAGTGGTATTCGAAAGGAAATCTGGTTTGTATGATAATCGAACGTCCTTCAGGTCACATATATGTATAATTGGTTCCTAAAATATATTGATTTTTTTTTTCGAACGACAATAAGCTTACTTGAGTGGCTTTTACATCGATATGGAATTAGTTATGACTACTAGGTACGTAATCCGATAAAAAGAACATAAATAAAGAAATTAATGGCCAGCTTAATAGTAAGGCTACTAAAATCAAAGTGACACAATATTTCAGCCAAAGGCATAATGAACTAAGTAAAACGGGGTACCATATTCAAAGGGAGGTCCTCCAGGATCACATCGGTGACAACCTCTCACTATCAGCGGTGGTGAAAGCCATGGTTGGCAACGAAGAAGCATGGAAAGTGGTGACATCCTTCTGCGAGGTTATGATGAAACAGAAGCCGTCAAAAAGGTCTGAGAAGGAACTATCTTCTCTGGACATTCGGCGGCCAAGGCATCATCGCCGGAGGGACGTGTTAGCCTAGAGCAAGTGTGGCATCCCCCGGTGACATCCGTCCGGCACGCCGCCTAAGAGAAGTTTTGGAGAGGTGAGCTCTTTACACCCATACCTCTCAGAGATGTAGACTCAACAAGGCTTTTTGCTCCTCAGGCGTCTGTATGAATTGAGTTTCCCAGACTCGGGTGGAGCAATTAGACGGACACCCCAGGGGTTTTTAGTCAGCAGGAGGCTAAGACACTGGGGTCGCTGCTTTCACAGTGGTCCTATGCAAAATTTTCCCCCAAGTTACCAAAAAAAAGTATAACCAATGTTCATAATGAATATCATTTTGTACAAATCAAATTATAATGTTTTAAACTGAAATATAATAGAAATATATTTATTTATAAGCAACTCCACAAGCGTTTACCTAATTATAAGGCAAAAAGTACGTTTATAAATAATAAATGATCTAAAAAACATCATCTGAGTAATACAACTTGAGAAGCACGTCTCGGTCGGCGTGGGTTCTTGAAGAATATTACCAACATCCTGTTTGTGTACACAGGTTCTCAAAGTGAGCGCGGCCCCTTCAAAACAATAAGCCAATTGAACGCAATAAAAGAACCTGGATGCTGTTTTGTAACAATTATTAAATATACAACGTTAAACATTTTTAAGTACTTTATTTTTAAACAGTTAACCCTTTTCTTGATAACGTATCTGTGGAGATACATCAGAATTAACAAAATCTAGTGCCATTTTTTTTAAGCGCAATCTTAATATTTTTATATGAGTTTTAGGTAAGTTCTTAGTTTTCGAACGCACGTTTATTTTTTTCTAGACATCATTGGGTCATAAGGATTAAGGTAGTAGTAGATTATTTTGATATTAAAAAATTAACTTCTGCCAAGTTAAGGGTTAAATATTTCACGCCCGCTGCACTTATGGCCTTTCTCGGCCAACAGTATTTTGACCTGCCGAAAAAAAAGACAACTACACGAATAACAATAGTCAAATTTATATCAACGTTACATAATACTATGGAAAACAAATATGGTTTGAAATATATGAAATTAGAGACCGAAAAAATTATTATCACTTTTCACAATAGTCCTTATGTAACTGAGAAAAAATACGCGGATTTACAGGTTTCTGAACAATAAAATGCTTTGCGTCTTAAAACAGATAAAAATAAAACTTTTCGTATCTACATTAACGGAAAAAAAAAGAAAAGAAATAAGTAAATGTAAAATAGTATCATTAAAAGAAACAAATAAAGCACCTACATTACACAATATTGAGTAATAAAAATATGTTGAGTTAGGTAGAGAACAGTGAGTGTTGAAAAAACCTAAGAGAGGGCCTATGTATCAAGTTTGAGAATTTATGAAAAACGTAATACACTGCGTTTCTGTTCGAAGGAAAATATTTCCTTGTCAACTATAAATCGCTGATGGATACGTCATAATAAGCAGTTTGCGAACACAAGTCAATAACATGTTTTATTTACGTGTATGCAATTGGAAATGTTTTCGTTTCTAGCTGTATGCACAGCTCACTGGTCTTTACTAAAGGTCAAATGCAGATACTTTTATACTGAACTAGCTGTGGTGTCCCGGTGTCGCCCGGGTAGAAATAATTTACCATCTTTGGGCCTAATTTGCCGAAGATATCGAAACACTTATATTTATAATTCTACCCAAAAATCTAAATTTTAGTTTTCAATCCCTTTTGGGATGATTTTCGAACAAACTTTGAACCGCAATGTCACCCACATTGGGGTGGAATAACAATAAATATGTCCGTAGTGGGTTTGACGGCCTGATAGCGCTATTTGTAGCGATCCTACTTACAATGTTAACGTCCTGGGTTCAAGTCCCGGTAGTGGTAAACTTTACTGTGATGGGCAGATGAGTTTTTCACGAGTCATGGCTGTATATTATATGTATTTAAGTATGTATATCTTAGTACCCATAGTACAAGCACAAGCTTAATTTGGGACTAGGTCAATGTGTGTAATTGTTAGTAAATATTATTATTATTATAATTACATTGTACAAAGAGCTCAATATGCCAATTTTGTTTCTATCTCTAGTAGTTCAAACCCTTTTCTTTTGTTCTGGTGAAAATTCTCATGGGATGTCAGGGCCGCCATGAGGGCGCGGTCTTTTACCGACTAAACCCACCGAGATGCTCCTCCTTCCGTCTGCCGAAGTAGTTCAAGATCTATAATGATATACCATTCAGAACAAAAGTTTTTATATAAACGACCGTATTTATTGCGTTGATTTACAAGTTTGATTTTTTTCATCGCTACAAGAAACCAAAGCTATCAGAATATTTGATATTAATTTCACCTCAAATCTTCCACGCATCCTGAGATAAAGAGTCTTAATAGATTGACGGACGGCACTGTGAAACTAATTTCAAGTAAATATTCAGTTTCATACAAGCGAAGCGCGACGTGCAAATTTTGCGACGAAATTTTGCGTGCAAACCAGTGCGTGCGCTTTCATACAAATTTTACTGTTACAAAATTAGCGGTAAAAATTCCGCGGTGAATATTCGCAGTGTGTCTTAGACCTAAGAGTTTCATTTTAAGCACGGAACTCTAAAGACGAAGCAAAAAAAGTGCGTGTCACATTGGATTGCATTATTTTCGCAACGGGCATCGAGCGGCCGGAGCGTAATGCGTGGGGCCCTCCGATCGCCGGCCGCCGACCGCGCAGCGAACGTTGACCGCTTCGCAATCTCGCGGGACACTCACACAGCCTGTCTACATTCTACTAGCCGACCGAGACTGGATTTTTGGGCGAAACTAAGCTCTAAATTTTATGATTTCAAATTAAGTCTCTTTACTTCTAAGCGTGCTTTTCAATAAAACCTGCATATTAAATGTGTTATTTATGAAACAAATTGACCTAAATGATGATATAATATATCGAGGGGAGAAAGTCTATTTGCTTTGAGCGGAATTTATTGGCGACCTTGACATATAAAATAAAATTAAAAAAAAAAATGTATATGTTATATATGTATAAGCGTATAGCATACTTACATACATAGATAGGTAAAAATGTTTTTTTTTTTTTTTAATTCTGACTCGACACAATGAAAAAGAAAAATGAAATGAAATGTTATCAGATTAATAAAAATAATTATGATTACATTTTACGTTTTTACCATTAATATGACTGCATATTGCTCATCTATGTTTTAAACTCTACAGAATCCCAGATTGATCCCAGCTTGAATCCATGATTTCTTAAGGTTTTAAATTGATTTAATCTCATGATTCATTCATTGATGATTTTTTGTTATCATAACGGAGCAAGAAAATTAAAATTACGACTACATTTTGTAATCGTTCATCATTAATCAGATTACCTTTTGCCCATCTCTGCTTACATGTATGTAGGATTTGCGTATTCCTGTGTATGTATGTACATTACATTGTCTATGACACTTTGTAATAGACTCTAGAGCTGTGTATACTCTATGTTTCCATTTTACTCGCTGTTATCTGCGCATTAACCCAACAAATGGATGTCAGCTGAAAGTCAGCGCTGGGTGGCTCAGCTGGTTGCCTAGCATTTGCTGAGCTGACTTCCCTTTGCCGCAGCACCACAGCACGAGGTATATACCTTTGTTGTTTTTTTGTAATCTTGATTAACCTATCCTTCTGTTGTATATTATGTGTCAAATAAATGTTATTTTTCTTTTATATATATTTATTCAGAATCAGTGAAAATCGCTGATGATGTCAAATTTGCCAAAAAATATGTCGCTTAAAGATAATCTCATTCTCTTCTCGATATACATAATGTAAAAAAACCGTTTTTCAATCGTTTTGTCGCTGGCCCCTTTATTGTACAAACGATGTGCATCCCTATACAAGAAGATATCAATAAAATAGTGTAAAAAATCATAATAAAACATTTTATGATTTCCATTATCGATTGTAGAATAGTGAAAGTGGTTTTTACATGCTTTTTACCTGTATTATTGCCAGTGGCACTCAACGCAGGAACGGACGAGTTCGAGGCCATAAATGTTTATAGGTAGTTATTTAATTACAGCCATTAAGTATAATTAGACAATATTTTCGACGCTTATAGACTGCAATGTGTGAATTAAAAATCAAACATCAATTTACACAAATACCAAAGGTGAATGACAAACGACAGTACCGTAAAGTGGGCAAATAATAAAATTTACATCTCAAAATTATCTAGACTCTATAACAAATATTTTTATTATTTTATGAGGCTTTGGTTGACTAGTGATGGCTGAGATTCATAGATGCAACTTTAAGTTTCCTTAGACTTGAATAAAACATTACAATTTATATTACTCAATGAATGTCAAAGGATTTGTTAAGTCACTGATTTTATCAACATTGACTCGGCTCTGAGAATATTATGGCTATGCTCAAGTTCCTATTATATATTTAGTTTTTTGTTAAAAACGAATTTGTTTTTTTTTTGAGAACTTTGCTAAGCAAAGTCGTAATAGCGTCTATTAATCGCAGCCTAAGACATTGGTATCCATGCGCGGCAACGCGAGTGTTCGTGGGTTCGTATCCCGGCAAGCACACCTGGTTTTTTACAAATTAAATGCGGAGGTAGGCACCACATGCTCACCGGTGAAGGAAATCATCGTGAGGAAACCCGCATGGGATCTTATAGAAATCCCATGTGCAAGTCTCTGAGAACAGCGATCAGTTACTCTGCTGGTCTCATTGTGCGCGACATATAAGCGCACAGTGAATACGGTCACTCCCACCCACTCAGTGCTCACCCCGAAAGGGATACAGCGTAACGATATATCTATAATATAAAAATGAATCGCTAAATGTCTTGATAAGCGCGAAACTCGAGAACAGCTGAACCGATTTGGCTGATTTCTTTTTTGTTGTGTTTGATGAAGTCTGGGGAAGGTTATTACGGAGAGAAAAATTAAAAAAATTGTCTGGAAAAGTCTAAAAACATCACTTTTCTATATTCTCATACAAAAAATTCGTTATAAGTCATTTTGAACTTTAACACCACACCATAAAGTTTAAATGTTAGTGGACGGGTTCCGGGAAGGCAAAACAATAGAGTGAGTATATTAATGTCAATATTTGTCAATTTTTATACATTTAGCATTAAGGCCAGGTTCCTTCAAACAATTTTCAAAAAAATCTGACGGGGAAGCTATTAACATTAAAAAAAAGAATGTGACTTTGTTTTAGAGAAATAGGGCAGAACAAGGTCTGCCGGGACAGCTAGTTATTAATATATTCTAAGTTACTCCGTGGAAAAAAAAACTATAAACAGATAAAGACGTAATACCTACGGATCTATCTTTATCGTAACAAAATAAACCTACTTAGCCTCGATTTTTTTAAACTAAATAGACAACAACGGCTTTCGTTGAATAAAAAGTGGCTGGCTTGTTGCATGCCTTCGTTTATTTTTCCCCATTAAGTATCAAGTGTCAAACTTGCTTTTTGTTTTGTTAGGAACGGTGTTGCTGTAATTTGTGTTTTTGTTGATAGACTAAACATCAAGATTCCGCCCAACTTACTCTCGCAAACTGTCCGGCATGAGATAGCGAACACCGGGACCTGGTCTAGAGGATCGGACTTGACCTCTCCTTGCCAGCTGTAGTACTGGCCGTACTAGCAGGGCAGGAAAACTGGAGGACCGTGGTCTCCTTCTGTGGGCTCAGCGGAAAGCCGACTCTACTCGAAGACATAGACGTCAGGGTGCTGGCAACCGCTCCGCCCTCACAATCCCAGCTGATCGATCTATCCTAGAACGGTTGGCTGATGCCTTTGGGGTTAAAGCCGCTCGGGAGGGTCTGTTTGACCAGCTAACAACCCTCGAGAATTCGGTAGAGCGTCGTAACGCGTCACTTAAACGAAACTAAATAAACTCAAAACAAGGTTTAAACGGATTTTCATGACAGAGTGATCCACGGGGAAGGTGTTAATGTGAAATTTGTTACAGTTTTGTGAAATTTGGTTGAAATGTGACGATAATCGTTGACAAAGTCAGAAAAAAATCAAGCTATCTGGCAGCGTAAGCGAAATCGAAAATAAAACCAACCATAAAATTACAACAAATAACAAAAAATGACAACGAACAAAATGACATCAAACCAATACAACAAAAACAAAACAATATATGGATTATTCCCTCCCCATCCCCTCCTCATAATTCTACAAAAAAAGTCCGCGACAGTATAATACTCGTACATAACATGTATCTTATAAGAATCGTTTCTATATCCATTCTAACTTCTATAAAAATTGTCACGTACATTGCGGCTTTTGGAAAGATATTTAGAGTCTAGACTAGTGATGAAAATGCCCGGGAATTTTCCCAAAGTGCCCAAAACTTGCTTGGGAATATTCCCGGGAAATTACGAAATGTTCGCGGAGGTGCTGGGCACTTTGGGAAAATTCCCGGGGATTTTCATCACTAGTCTAGACTAGGATTAGTACGGTATCCGTCTAAAATTGAGACATACAGTATTAACTCTTATCAACTTGAATATATAAGCTACCTTAAGCTCTCATACACATTATGATAATCCCAAACATACTACATACATACTTGAAATGAAATTTTAGGAGTTACGCAAAAATAAAACATAAAAGGCGAAAAATTTAATATAAGCGCGGGTATGATATATAAATAAAAATAATTTAGGCACAATACATTTATTAACATTTTGAAAAGAAAATAGAATACAAACAACAGAGGAAAAGGGGAGAGTGAAAAATAGGCTAATACGACGTTCATTGCGGTGTATTTCCCGGGTCAGCAAGTAAGAAATATTTGTTACCTTCGACGTGTTATGAATTTGTAGTCGCATAATACCCGAGCATCGTGCTACGGGTTAAGCCGCTTGCCACGACAGCTGTACCCGCAACACGTGTGCCTCTATCGCGAAACGCCATTCCGCGTTCGCGTTTGCGGTGTACAATTTCACGTTTTAAGGTATTTATAAGCGTTTTCTTAGCAATCGGGCCATAAACAAGCGGCGGTGAGGTGCCCGATGGCGGGGCGCGGGAGGGCAGGCGGTTCAACGAACGTCCGCGGGCCTCCGCGAGTCCCAAGGTCGCTGCGTTCACTCGCCCGCTCGCCCGGCCGCTCGTCGCGCCGCCTTGGCGCGCACTCACAGGCTTTTTGTACATAAAACCTTATTACATCTACAGAGTTAATTACGTTAAATAATAAATCAAAACAAAACAACGCTTACTAAAGGTGACATTCCGCAAGATGCGGAGAATGGCACTATATTATTTTTTTATGAGACCAATTTCGACATTAAACTGTAGATGCCGCGCAACAAATTGCAGATGTAAGTATGTCTGCCGTCTCATGTACATCATGACAATCTGGCAGTGCCGTTTCTCTCGGTTTGCAGAATGTCACCTTAACACGATATGCCCACCGGTAAAGGAAAACGTTATGAAGAAATCTCATCGTTGATCTTTGTTCCTTTTGCACAGTATGATGGGAAAAATACTACTTCAAGAGACAATGGTTTCGCCCATTACTATTTCGTACAAAATTAAAAGCGATTAAGGAGTTGACAATACTGATGAACCATCCAGTCATGAAGTCCCAAACGAGATCGGTCTAGAGGCTGATTTACAACATGTAATCCATATTTAGTTTCTCAACCTTAAAAGTGAATGCCGGTTTATTTTAGTAACACAAGGGAAAATCCGCATAAAATAGTCAGGGTCGCTGTAAGGGTAGCGGCCCCGGTATGTCAGGCTCCTACTGTCTAAAATCTCCCAAAGTGTTTCTCAACTCGGAGCAAATCTGACCTGGGGATTGATTATATACCTCCAATGAAACCCCGAGAATGTCCACAACGTATCTCCATTTCGATCTGTTCTGCGCACCGCAATTAAGCTCACTCCAAGTCCTAAAATGTCTCTCGACTTCACCAAGCCCGTGCGTCTCCAGATTTACCCGGGATGGCCACGTTGCCTGGTACCCTAGACACTCCAATCCAAAGCCGTGGATATATGGGTACAGTGACGTGCATAGGTTATTTGGACAGGGTACGCAGAATTCGCGTAATTAATTTGATTATTATATTATGATAGTAAATATTATATCGCTTTCATAGGAGAGATAGATGACGTGAATATAGAATAAATATGAATATAAATGGTTCCTTTTTTGTTTAACTTTAAGCAACGCATTCCAGACTTATTAATCATAAGAGCATGCAATGCTTTCATGCATCTATGGAATGAACCCTACTGCATGGGTATCTTCTCTACGGAACGTGTGAACAATCTATGTCTACTCCCATCTCATCATCTCCCAAACGCGGTCGTTCTAGAAGCGGTACGTCTACAGCCTGCAATCCATGCATAGTTTCTCAACGCTAAAAGTGAATGCCGACTGACGCAATCTTTTATTAGTAAGTTACAAACAGGCAATGATGCAAAAGTACTAGAATCTCAAGCCATAATTAAGAATTCAGCGTGACAGGGTTGCGTAACGCTTTATGTAAGGCAAAGCGCGAACATTGTTTGTAGTTAAATATAAAACACATCATCACTTTCCAATAAACAATAATATATCGTCACAGTTTGTCCCTTCCGGATAAGCAGAGGTACATAAGTGGTTATATCCACTTCGCGCTTTTATGTTTTGTCTTCTCAGGGCACTTTACACATTAAATTTCAGGGTTGCCTCGCGATGTTTTTACCTTCACCGGTGAGCACATGGTCCCTAAAAGCATATTTAATCTGGAGAAATCCAGAGGTACTTGCCGGGATATGAACCGACGACTTTTCGCGTTGCCGCGCATGGTTGCCGATCCCATATCTCTATGCCACTGCAGCCACAAAAACTTTCACTTTTCAATGCAAATGCAAATGATTAAGAAAACAAATATAAGTTTTTTTAGCATAACTTTTTATTTTTACTCAATTGGTATAATAAAATGTATTAAATTCTAATTTTACTATCTTAAGATATTTCAGAATCGTGTGAGATTGACATTTTAAACGAAATACTATGGAATTAAATTTCAGTTTTATTGTAATCTTTCTATACTAAACCGATTATAATAAAACTTTCACAGTTGCAATACGTATTTTCCAATTCCTATTATGCGATATGTTGGGACATGATTGGGCAATGGATTAGAAACAGTGATACAACTTGACTTCTCCGTAATAGTCGCTATCCTACACTGGGAAAATGCAGTGAAATAATTATAAGTACGTATATATTTGAGTAAAATGGATGTCTTTAATCACTGCCACCATAGACAAAGTTGTAGACTAAAGTTTTTTAATTGAAATATTATACTGGTGCGGATTCTATTGTAAATAGGCAATAGACATGAGGGACACTGCTGCCCTGATGAGGCGGAGAAGGTGCCTGTGCCCTGCATATCGACTGATACAGAGGTTCTAAGGGGTAGGCCCTTTACAATCACCCTCCCTGACTGGAAGCCTGGAAATGGTCATTCGTTCCCCGTGGCGTTAGAGGAATATGGATCCTTATGGCGGCTGACAGTGTGTTAGGGACACCTCACCGCTGGCATGAAAGTACTACGCAGAAAATTTATTACCCTGGCTGAAAAAAGATTGTAAATTAACAATAAAGGATAGCGATATTGATATTTCTTTTCTTCTTGCAATTATGAAATAAAATGAAATGTATTTAATTCGACTCAAACTAACAAAAAACTAGAAATTTAAATAGTACAGTAATAGAAACAAAAGAAAAATACAAAAACATATAAACATGGCGAAAATGGGACCTCCATCAGCTTAAAGCCACAGAGGAAGTCTGCAGCGCTGATTTTCGTGAAGGGCCCCGGTAATTAAGGATAAAAGTATTGTTTGAGCGGTTGGATCTTATGAGCCTCAAGAACATATTTTAATTATAGCTAAAATATTGTGTTAGTGTGTGTAAATCTTTATTCATTGTGCTGTACGATGCAACTGGCATTCCGGTAGTCGTTAGTGCATCAACGCCTAACTAATCGCGTCTTCATTGTCTCCTGCGGCCAGACGGATCGACTCGCATTTGTTTAATATAAACATGACGCAGAGCTCTCTACTAATTTTGTATAAAAGTTATCGTCACGCCTTTTCCTGTAACCTTCCATGACCTCGCGGGAAGGATGTCTGTGGTTTTCAAAGGACACGAAATCGATAAAGTCGTACTTCAATCTACCCTATCTCTATTATATTTTATTTAGTATTCTACATTTTTCTATGCTACTTAAAAGTATTCTATGTATTTATTGTCATACTTATTTGTTGTACGTTATAACTTATAGGGTATGTTTTTGTATATTTGGTTCTAATATTTAAATAGCACCGTGACGTCCGCGCAATCGATTCCCCTGAGCGTCGGCTGAAAATCAGCGCTGGATGGCGCGTGCAGCGTCGCCCAGCACACGCTGAGCTGAGTGCTCTTTGAGATGGGTAGCAGCACACAGGGTACATGATGTGATGTTATGTATTCTTTCATTGTTGTTTTTATATAA
The DNA here is from genome assembly GCA_036320925.1 of Automeris io. NCBI lineage: Eukaryota > Metazoa > Arthropoda > Insecta > Lepidoptera > Saturniidae > Automeris > Automeris io. Next base: position 4,880,229 of record JAUDJH010000029.1, on the reverse strand, counting down.
ATATGTTTGTTGTGTGTTGTTATCTTTTGGCTCAATAAACTTTTTCTTTCTTTCCTTTTTTTTTGTTTTTACTTATAGCAGTGTTTCCCAAACTGGAGCCGCGGACTAAACGTTACATTAACCCATTTTTTTATTATTTACAGGCGGACACTTGATAACCACATCTGGTGGGAGATGAAGAGGAGTCCGACAACGGGTCGCGTCCAAATACCTATTGCCTCTTCTCTTAAAAGCTCCTAAGTCTTAAGGACGTGGAATTATGTTCACTGGAAGCATATTCCACACTTTAGCTATTCGCATGATGAATGCAAAAGTGAACCTGCGCGTCCGAGGGCGTCCGATTCTAGCAGTTGCAAGGCAGTAGCGGTTGGTAGGTTGCGAACTTCAATCGCCCTCTAAAAGCGCTGTACAGTCGTCAACAACGGACGCCTTTGTATATTAATACATATTTTTTTTACACTGGCTCGACATAATGACTACAGAGTACCTGATGGTAAGTACAGTGTAGTCCAAATACGAAAGCGACAATCAAAGGATGAAAATCCATTGATAGTCTACATCGTCATGTCGGCCCACATATACCACGACTGAAGGTCTCTAGGTATATGAGCTACTGGATATGCACAAGCTGATCCCGAAACGTGACAAGCCGAAACTGGTCACTATGACGGCCTTTACACCCATGTACTGTGGTCGCGATCCAGACGGGCACCGGCGCCCTACCACCTCGCTGCTGCTCGTTTAGCACCACCCAGTAGTCACGTGTAGGGAAACTAGGGTAAAGCCTACGGAAAAAAGAGCAACGACTATAGTTTCTTGCCGGCTCTTCTCGGTAGATTCTGCTTTCGGAACCGGTGGTAGATTCACTTTACGTTTCAAAGTACTTGGAAGTAGGGCTGTTTGAATAAAATTATATTTCATTCATTCACATACTGAGCAGTAATGCGCAGAGATGGGCAAAATGTAATCTGATTAATGATGAACGATTACAAAATGTAGTGGTAATTTTAATATTCTTCCTCTGTAATCATGATTAAATCCATTTAAAACATTAAGAAATGATAAATGTGTATACAATCTGGAATTTTGTAGTGTTTAAAACATAAATGAGCAAAATGCAGTCATATTAATGGTAAAAAACGTAAAATGTAATCGTTAATCAATTTTATTAATCTGATTACATTTTGCCCATCTATGGTACTGCGGTATCGCTGTGGAGGCGCGAATATCAAAACAGATGTGCGTTTTAAAAATACCAACAAAGATCCGTACTTATTAAAAAAAATCCCTTGAAATAAACACGCGCGCAGGTTTATGGAGTCACGGCTATATGTTATCGCTTTAGCCGTGGTGGCTGCCGGCAGAATAGAATAGCACCCCCTCTTCTTGCTGAGGTGTCGTAAAAGGCGACTAAGGTATCCCTTTAACATCGCAATTCAACCACGTGTTCAGAGAAGGAAAACTCGACCAAACCTGCATCCTGCTCCCTCCCGATCGTACTGGTTCTCCATTCCATCGGGCCTGAGGAAGTACGGACGAGAGAGTGCTTTTCTGGCAGCGCGTCCAGTTATGCACTCAAATATCTCCTGCGCAATTGACTGTTTCCGAAAAGTGACCCTCGATTTTCCTAATCGGCATTGAAACAGTCGCCGTGGCCGAAACCGGCTAGGATATCATCATATGTTATCTCATATCCGGGCTAAGACAAAGAAGTTCTTAACTCTTGCTGCAGCTGAGTCGTTGGGTTGTGGAATGGTCTTCCGACGGGCGTGTTCCCACCGTCCTATGATATCGGATCCTTTAAACAAAGCGTGAAGAGATATTAGTGCCGTGACTATCGCTTGATTTTCTCTACTGTTGGTAGTCGGCGTCGTTTATTTACCTTTTTTTTTTTACTTGGGGAAAATCCTCATGGTACCGTCTCGGTTGCACTGGGGGATTGCGCGAAACCGAGGTGTGTCGGACTTGTACCGACTAAAAACCCCAAGGTGACTTTTTCTGCGCATTGACGGGGACCGCGGGACCTGTAATCAATTCGCCGCAGCCCTGTCGCGCCGCGCCCGCTGGGCACAAACTCGGAGAAAGATATCTTCCCCGATACTGCTTATTGTATTTAGGCAGAGCACATCACAATGCTCTGCCTACTTCTCGTAGTTTATTTACCTACTCCATGCTTACCATCAGGAGGTACCAAAAGTTTACTAAATCACTTTCAAATAAATGCATCAGAGTACATACCTATACGTACAAGTAGAATGTGATTGTAGAAGACAGGTTATCAAGTTGGCTAAGTCACCAAACTTGTTTTTTATACATGCTAAATATTTTTTCCTGTTTTGAGTTTCGCAGGTATCCGACTTATCAAAACAGGTACGCGGTCGCTTCAAAAATCCAAGGTCAGTATATTTCGCGTTAAAAAAAAAGAAGTGTTTATGTAAAATTGAGGAAAATATTCGCTATAATGACTCACTTTTACTACCCCGAATCAAAAGCTTTAAAATATGTTCTTTTTTATAATTTCACTAACAGATCCATTCTGACTTCACCCAGGTGCGATTTCTACTTACAACTGGTGTTTTTTAACAAACCTTCATGGCTTGTATTACCTTCTTAATAAATTCCTCGCTATGTCGCTCTTATCTTGGCGACGCTTTTCGTGTTGAAGTTAATAAGATTTTGGAAAGGAATTTAATGGCATAAGCACTTATATGTAAATATGGGATGTACAATATTAAAATACTAAAGATATTTACACTATACAAACAATACCTTTCATTAATTTATATAGGACAATAGTCACGCCAAAAGGCGCAACCCCAGAACACTAAAATTAATAAAATGCAAACGCACTTCAACGCAAACGCCATCTGGCGTACACATTCAATTCTTACTTAACGTTCTCGCTTTTAAACCGCAAACATCGCATCGCATTATTTTTTCTGATTAATCGCATATAATTAATTCTAACCCGCTATACACATCGCAAACCTTCAAACACCATACTCCACGTTATACGCACTCACATACATACAGAGTGAGTGACTGTAAAGTGCCTGACTACCGCTGCCAGCCGGTAAGTACTTTAACTGTCTCAAATTTTAGCAATCTTTATTTATAAAATTATCCCGCCTACGAGGATGCATTTGTGCAACGGCAAAAGCAAATAACTTATCTCGGCCCGCGTAGACAACATATAACATTAACCCTTAACTTGGCAGAATGTTCTTTCTTTCAATATCAAAATAAAATTCACACCGTTTAACCCTTATGTTCCAAGGATGTCTAATAGAAACTAACCGTGCGTTCAAAAACTGAGAAATTACCTAAATATTCATATTAAAATATTAAGTTTACGCTAAAAACTTATAGCAATAGGTTTTGTAAATTCTGATGTATCTCCACGGATACACTATCAAGAAATGGGTTAAACTATGACGCATGTTTTTCGTTCTCACATTTAAGGTGAGAAACATAATTCTTTGCGATTAAATGAAGATAAGAATATAACAACATAATCATAATATTGAAGTTTCATTGTTTATATTCCTACATATAGCTTGTTAACGCGGATATGGGCCCCGTGAGAAACAAACAAATGGCGCTCGGCGACAAACGTCTTAAGAGTTGGTTTTCCAAAAATATCGAATCAGGTATTTTATTATTTCTAACCAAAAAGATAGTATACCAGTTTTCATAGTGCATACTTCAAATTTGACGTATTTCCAATTAAACTGGCTGGTGTTGTGGTGTCTTACTGCCAAAATTAATAACCTATCTACCTTTAATTCGTAGATCGATCGCTATACCTCTCTTTCTAACCTGTGTATGTGAAAAGAGATGTACTATGGTTGCTTTAGTAACAAATCTAAGATAGGCGATAGGATAGGTTATTAATTTCGGCCATTAGTTGATTTGACCCGGTAATCATGCGCGGTAACGTAAACGGACGTAGGTTCAACTCCCGGCGCGTACATCTGAGTTTTTCTAATTTAAATATGGATTTAGGCAGCACATGCTCACTGTTGAAGGCAAGCATCGTGATGAAACCCGCATGGCATCTAATAGAAATGTCATGTGTAAGTGCTTTAGAATGACGATCAGCTGAGCAACTGATCACGTGGGGAATGAGAATACAGCCTCATATGTATTTCTGCTCATCCCGGAAGGGATATACCATGAGAATATATTATAACTAGCTGACACGGCAAACGTTGTTTTGCCATATAAGTTGTTTCTAAGTGATAATTGATCAGTTATCGAGCGGGATGAAAAATGATTAGATTACTAAAATGGCTATTAAAAAATAGGGGTTGGCGATAAAAGGGTAAACATTTAGGATTGTTTGTATTTTTTGATGCCACATTATAGAAAAATAAAAAGAAAAATGTTTGTGCAAAAACTTAAAAAAAATGTTAAGGTGAACGATACTTAGGGGTATGAAAATAGATAGTAGCCGATTCTCAGATTTACTGAATATGCATATAAAATTTAGTAAAAATCGGTAAAGCCGTTTCGGAGGGGTAAGGTAACTAACATTGTGACACGAGAATTATATATATATAGAGATTAATTAATATGAATATACAACCAGCATAAAATCTGCAACCATTGAAAATAAATTACTGCCTTTGATGAGTTATAATTCGTTTACGCAAGCAGCACTGGTCTCGATCGATACCGGCATCCAAGCAGATGATCCACCCCTCCGTGGCGGTTTCCATCAGCTCGGCGGTGGAGAAATTCCTCGGGCGGGGTCGATGACCAGCTGCGACGCAGAACGCGCCGGCGTGTGTGCGTCTCGGGCACACACACGATGGCTCGTTCTGCCGACACCGTTACCCGCTTTAAAACACCATGACGTTTCAGCTTAGGCAGAGGTCTTGTCGCCTCAATATTAAGCTATTTATACATTTCAGTCTGCCAGAGGCAGGGTCACTTAATTGTAAATTTTGTAAATTTGTTTGTTGCAGAAAAAATACTTTTAAAAATATATGGTTGGTAATATTTCAAAAACGTCGAATCACATATTTTTTATTTTTAACCAAAAAGCTACATATCACTTCTTGTAGTGCTTATTTTAAAAATGACGAATTTTAAAACGTACTTCCAACCCATATATCCATATATTTTTATAGGTAGAAACTTCTGAAGTACCTGCGTCATAAAAAGAACTCACAGTAAAAATTTCATGTTTCTAGCTTTAGTACATATTGCATTGTTTTTATTTGACAAATTACTGTTGAACTTGACGGGCCTTTACAGCTTCACCTCCACTTAAGATGATCAGCCAGCGAGAATAGTGGGTTGGATGGCAACGCAAAGGCACCCCTGCGGATACGGACCTCGGCTTGGGCGGCCAGCCAAGAAAAACACTACCTATAGTGATCTTCTAACGTTTCAAAGGCGACTACCTTGAGAAGAAACGCCGAAAGTAACTCAAGGCTGCGTCGGAGCGGAATAGGCTTTACGATGATAGACCGGGAGCGGCAGAGGGTCGATCCACGACCGGTGGCTGATGTTTCCGGGTCCGCAGCCTCTTAGGGTGAGGGCCCTGAAGTACCTACAAGCGCTCGGTGGCTTTCGGACACTTTTTTCCTTGATTGAACATAAAAAGCAATGCGTGGCGGATATGCTCAAAATTCCGTACGTATGCAGACATTTTCGACGCACATTAGAGACTGACTGAAGTAACTTTTCAGGAAAAGCACAACGCGGTTTCAACATTCGATAATAAACAAACAAAATGACATATATATGTAACCAACAGCAGCAGAGAACATAGGACGCCATCTCTAAAAAAAAAACGGATATTAATTAGGACTACACCTGGTATACTCTGAAATACACAGAGGCAAGCATCCAGGGCCGGGGTAAGCATCGTTTCCTTCAAGGTTTGTGCTCGATGAGCCTGTGGTGAATTGATTACAGGAACCAGTCTTCGTCTATGCGTAGAGATAGTCACTTTGGAGTTTGAGCCAGTACAAGTCCGTTACATCTCGGCCGTTAGCTCTCCTACTGCGGCTGAGACGGTCCCATGAGTATATACTCCAGTAAAAAAAAAGCTCTACGATGGCTGAATATACGTCTTCATAGATAGATTCGTATTCTTAGATATATTTCTTATAGTGGTAGGGCGATTGCCCGAACTAGGTCGTAACCACAGTACACAAGTGTAAAGACCGTCATAATGACTCATGTCGCTTCGGCCTGTCGCGTTTGTGTAAATCTAAACAATGAAAGATGTCAATGTTTGTGACATTGTGATATTTCACTGCTCCCTATCAGGATTTCGGTCGGCTTTGCTTGCTCTGTTCTCATCTGAATCTGCTTGAGTGTAGCAGGATTAACTAATATGTATATTTTTTTATATTTTGTTTATACTTGTGCTGTATATAGTTAGGTATACCTGTAAAGATGTAACACGTGGTCTTAGAATCTATATATAATATATGTTTCTTTTTAATTATTTCGTGTTATATCGTTGGTATATTAAATAAATAAATCCAGTTATTCATATATCTATAAATATTTTATAGTTGTACCTATATGCGGCCGACATAACGATGATGACTGTCAATGACTTTTCATCCCTTGGAGGTCATGGCCGTTCTCGGACACTACACTTTGTCTCCATCAGGAGCAATGCAGTCACTTTGACGAACCAGTATTAAAAAAAAACATTGTAAATTTGCATAGTAATGTGTACGAAGGGCCTAGAGCGAGAGAAATCAAGGTCCAATCGTGAAGGCGGTGACGCCACACCGTCCTAACCGATGCCGGTCGTAATTGGATGTGATTCGAAACGGGAATCAGTGTTTATTGCCAATTGTACTCCATCGTCAAACGAAAGGCGTGCTGGCTATCGAATTTTTAAAATAAAATTACACCCGCGGCATTTCATCTGAATGACTTATGGACTGTGGAAAAATTACAGCACTAGTTTCGCCCCTCGGAAGTATCTGGATCCCCAGGCCTGGCGATGGCGAGGAGTAGGCAGTGCTGGCACCCCGGTGGTTTTAGTCGGTGCAGGTCCGGCACACCGGGGACGTGGCCCTTACCACTCCCCTGACGGTCCGAAGGGATTTCCACCAGGTTAACAAAAAAAAAAGCACTAGTTTCGTAAACGTTTTTTTTTAAATAAGCAATAATATCACCGCAAGTTATGAGCTGCAGTATTTTCAAACTTTCGCTATATACCTTTCGGGGAGAGTAGAGATACATTAGTCGCTGTATTCACTTTGCAACTGATCACCGTTCTCAAGGCACTTTACATATGACATTTTAATTGGATGTCATGCGGAATTCGTCACGATGTTTTCCTTCCATATGGTTCGTAAGCCCGAATTTAATCTGGTAATTCCCGAGATACGAGCCGGGATTCGAACCTACATCTATTCGCGTTACCGCGCTCGGATACCAGCTCCTTTTCGATTAGACTAATGTTTAAAAGGATTTTAATCACGATTACAGATTAATGAAATTAATCATAATTCCAATTACATTTTGCCCATCTCTATTTATGTAGTCGTACTTGGTTTTTGGATTTCAACGTGCTTTCCACCAGATACAGTAAAGTCACTGAACTGAGTCAGTATTTTAAGAAATCTCCCTGCCTGCCCTTATAGGCAATCGGCATGATTATAATTTATTTATGTTTAGGTCCTATAATGCAGAGAACAAACGTTTTAGTAATCTATTCAACATTCGATTATTCACAGTTTGGCATTTAAGAATGCATGTTCATATCTCGTAACATTGTTACTTGCCTACATCCGCTTATATTGAATTAAGTTAATTTGTTTTATTGATTTAAATTATGTCATTCTAATAAAAGTTGTTTACTGTAATTTGAATGTTGAATGTAACTCTCATATTCCGCGAATGAGGTCGATTTTTTATATCTTTAATTAAATATTATAATATATTCATATTTCATATCATTACTTTAATCTTAATGAATGTATCAATGCAAGTAGCTATTTTTACATTTTATTATTAATTTATACTAAATTTTACGGCTCTAGGTACAACCCTTTTTGCGACCCTCGTTAGTAGCCAGTAACTTCTGATTGACGTCAAAACCAACAACACAAGCGACGCGCACTCCATCCCACGCCATCAGAAGTATCATCAATACCCTGCAGCACGATGTCATCCGAGCATCTTGTCGCTGTGTAGACCCAACACCAGCCCAAAAAACAAAAACAGCACGCCCAGAAGATTACAACAATAAATCAGCCATTCTCCAATGGATAAAATAGGGAACACGACCGCTCGCGTTCCAAGGTTGAACGTCCAATCGTAATTTTATATAATCTTATATTTTGATTTTTCTGTATGTTTATATTCTAAATATTTTTAGTATTTTTTTTATAATAAGTGTTTAAAAGGTAGATGCATAAACGATAGTGGAAAAATAACATTTCTGTGGATAGTTTGTGCTTTATCATAATATAATCAATGCAATATAATATAATGTATAGTTGTTTCCATCAAAATACAGTTTTTGAGTTATCTGATATGCGAAACGGAAATATTAACATCAATTTAATTTTGAACAACTTCAGTGGACTTTAATGTATACTTTAAAATTTTATTACAAATGATATGGACTAAAAGAGTTTTAGTAAGTGTTCGAGTAAAGAACATTAATCAGCTGCTGTGAACAGACTGCGTGAATGCATGTCGGTTCGGTAGATGGCGTTGTGCCATATTGCATCGCGTTATATTTTCTTTCACAGCAGTTGTAAGGCAAAAGTGCCATATTGTGAAACGAGAAACAGAGAAACAAAATAGAGATTCAGTATTGGTTTTACGTACTATGTTCAGTGATTAAACAGTGGTGACCTGTATTAGTGTTTCACTTCAATCCACCCGCTCATGATTCAGAAAAGGGAATTCTATACACTAAGTATTTTATGAATAAAGACGCTATAAATATAACCTAGACACAAATACACCCAGGCTGTAGACTTGGAGGAGTCTGCTCTCGCACACTACACGGCATTTCAACAGCACGCGTCGCGACGTTCTACCAGATCCTCGAGGGTCACCAACCGGTTGTTCAGAGCCCCCACCCTGAGCAGCCACGACCCCAAAGGCATCAGCCAAACCGTCGTAAATTGACTCGTCGGCTGGAACTGACGCGCCGGAGCGGTTGCCAGCTCCCCTACGTCTTCACAGAGAAGGACCACAGCCCGCAAGTTGTCATGCAAGCAGGCAGAGTCCTTGTGATCCCTATACGCTATGATAAGACCTACGAACCTACACTGCAATCCTGTATCACACATAGTTGCGACACCTACCTCCATACGCCTACAGGGTAGATCGCTTGTAGCCTAACAATCTTGAGGTCAATCACCAGAAATTTAAGTCTGGTCACCCCTGGACTACAATTTATCTTTAAGAAAATCATCTAAGTCAGGGGTCAGCAAACCGCGGCTCGCGAGCCATATGCGGCTCCTTGGACGTGAAGCTGCGGCTCTTTAGTTCCATAGGCAAATATCATTTATTTTATTTAAGAAAAAACAATTAATAATCGTTCCGAATCGATGAATAAATAGATTAGTTTTTTATCAAAAAGTTTTATGCAAAAAATTGTTTTGACTCTCCGTCTTATAAGGTTGTCGACCCCTGCTCTAGGGTGAAGTAACTGTGTATGCGGGATCTCATAGCTCTAACAACCCCAGTAGTTACAATATAGAGCAAAAATAAAGGCAACCGGCAATCTGCCTGAATATAAACAATCGTGACGTGTTATGTCTGTGAGGAAGAATGAATGTTTATACACATCAAGGATGTGATTCATCCGCCACATCATCGGGGACATTTGCGATACGAAACTACATTGTAATTATATAAACCATAAGGAAGTTATGTTATTAATAGGTTGTTAATAAGTCACTAACGTCTATTATACAATTAACGACAGATTTAAGGACAGAAATGGATCGCGTTGTGCAGAAATGATAAAATCCACAAAAAAATTAGTTTCCTTATTTTGTTAGACATTTTCACGGTTGTAATAACATGGACATAGTATTATATTAATTTTTATTTTTGTTTTTATCCCGATTCGGCATAGCGTGACCACGCGTGATGATAAGCATGGTACAATCTCAAAAACGACTATGATTATCAATAATAAACAAAAAGCTTTCGATAATCGCAGTGATTATGCTGGCCTGCTCAAATACGTCTTCGTTTCACTTCGATCAAAGAACTCTACATCAAGATGGTGGGAAATCCTTCGTCTGAAGACCATTCTCCTGCTCAATGACTTAGCAGACATAAGAGTTAGAGAACTTCTTAGTCCTAGCAGGAGTATGACTTACACTAAGCCCGCGCGTGTAGTTTTTTTTATGGGAGGAGGTTGGAACTAGGTTACATAACTCTTCAGAGCACTCGCCGATATACAGACGGTAAAAAACATTTAGTAAGGCAATATCTCAGAGCAATTGGGAGTCGAAGCTGCTCTCGTCCGTAGGCTTTACCCTAGTTTCCCTACACGTGACTCCTGGGTGGTGCTAAACGAGCAGCAGCGAGGTGGTAGGGCGTCGGTGCCCGTCTGGATCGCGACCACAGTACATGGGTGTAAGGCCCGTCATAGTGACCAGTTTCGGCTTGTCGCGTTTCGGGATCAGCTTGTGTATATCCAGTAGCTCATATACCTAGAGACCTTCAGTCGCGGTATATGTGGGCTGACATGACGATGTAGACTATCAATGGATTTCATCCGTTGATAGTCGCTTTCGTTTTTGGACTACACTGTACTTACCATCAGGTACTCTGTAGTCACTATGTCGAGCCAGTGTAAAAAAAAAAATTGGGGCGGTTAAAGATACTTGGTATCGTTTGGATCATTGCATTTGGATCATTCATCAATGCGGACAGCCCTCCGCTGTATCCTATCCAGAGCATCAAGAAAGTACTGAAATAGAACCGTCTCAAAGATTCGAACAGTATTCCATGCATGGTCTAAATGAAAATAGAGACTTAGGATTTTTTTTCTAAATCCCCTCGTTTTTTACCATTTATGTAAAATGTATAGGCAAGTGCCACGAAAAGTAAGATAAACTAGTGTCGCAAAATCCGCTACCAACCACAAACTCGAAATAGCATTTAAATAAGCTCATTACAAACACTTGTTTAAAATATTCAATAAAATGAATCTATCACCGGTTCGGAAAGCAAGATCAACTGAGAAAAGCCTATAAGAAACTCTGTCCGTAGATCTTTCCAAAATAATGTTCCTGTGATACAAATTAAATCGAATTATGTTCTGTGAAAACTCAAACATTCAATAGTCATGTATTTTTATCAGTCAAACTATCATTGTGATTAGTAAACTTTCTTTATCATTGATATTTTTATTAAATTTATGATTATTTTTATAAATTTAAACTGGCTGTAACAGGTGTGGCGGCAAGCGCAAAGTGTAACTACCCACCTAAGAGTATCGTATCCCATCATCGTAACGTAGCTCAACCCAAAATGGATATAGTTATACAGGGATTCTGTAATGGTGATATTCTGTCTTGTATATTTGGCTCCTTTAGAAGTCTAAGAAGAAGATGGTGAGAAAAAAATATAGTTTGAATTTTTTTTCTTTGTTGTATTATTTTTCTTTATATAATTAGTTAATTTTCTCTTATTGTATTGTGTCCTTAGCCTGATTTGTGTCTTGTATTTTTTTTTAATGGAATTTTGTCGGCTTGTGCATCTTTTTTGTATGTTTTTTATTGTTTATGTATTGCTGCATATTATTTATTTATTGTAAAATAAAAAGTAATTGTTTATTTTACATTATTTGGCATCAAAATAGTTGGTTTAACCATTGTGGTTTTTTTTTTCAACGTGACATTTTGTTGTTAAACGAGAAAGGCTTCTACATCATCACTGGGCTTGAGAGGGCGAACACTTAAGGTGGTCAGGACAGCCAGCGATTTAAGGGTTGGGTAGCAACACAAAGCCACCCCTCTGGGTACGAACCTCGACTTGAACCGCCAGCCAAAATATACGAAACCTAACGGTGATCTACTAGCGTTTCGGAAGCGACTACCTTGAGAAGAAACGCCGAAAGAAACTCAAACCTGCGTCGTAGTGGAACTCCAGTTAATATGATCATTTCTACATAAAACCGACCAAATGTTATCAAAGTATTATTTAGGGAACGTATTTCCCAAGTTTTAAAGTAATTTGATAGCATTGTAATTAGCCTACATGCATGGTGAATTGCCGCAGTGTTTCTCAACCTGAGGTCCGCGACCCAGCACCAGGGGGTCCACAGTTAAATTTAAATTACGTTACCATAGTGACAGATGTTAATTCGCTGAATGCATAATGGAATGGCTGCACCCATCAACGTCTCGGAAAAGTTATAGCAATAATACTTAAACATAGCATTTATGGACAGTTACACACTTTGACCTAGCCTCAAACTATGCTTATGCTTGTGTTATGGGTATTATGGGGAGGCAGCACGTAGTGCCACAGTTTTTAGAGACTTTGTGCTCAACAACTTTGTAAAAATGTAAGAAGCGATATATTCACGAAAACTACCTTTGACCTAAAAACGTGGTAACAACGTCCTACGAGACTTTTGAATTCACTTTTAAAAGATCAAAATAAAAACTTGTACAAATTTTCATCTTATATTTTTTATGGAGAAGTTGGCCCACGTTTTTTTTTATATATTATTTAGAGGGTACGCCGTGTGACATGCTCGTCTATCGCCCCTAAAATCAGCCGCCAGAAGGACTAGCTCCGGCTTGCCTCCTAGTACCCGGCCTGCCGGGACTTGAGCCCAGGACCTTCAGACACAGATAGAGTTTGTACAACTTGAACTTGAACTTTCAGTTTCAAGATGGAATAACACAATGTGTTTGATAAATTAAGTATACGAATAAAGGCACACATTAGATTCTTGTAGTCGCTGCTCGGCAACCGCCGCAGTGTGCTTTAACAGTAAACCTGTCGACAAAAGTAAATACAAATCAAATAGAAACGAAAGCGAGTTATCCATTTCTAAAAATTCCTAAAAGTACACTTTCACTAATACATAACGGTGATGAAGATAGTTATGTTAATGAAGGCATTACAGGGATCGTTCGAGTTTACTAGACCAGTATTATATGTTGCGACACGTTTTATTTACTTTGCTTGATACTGAAGTTATGCTCGATGTTTTTTTTTATTACATACAGGTTTGCGCTTGATCTCAATCTCACCTGCTAGAAAGTGATGATGAGGCCGATGATGGAGTGCGCTCACCCAACAAATACCGATTCACTCGACGTTTGAAGATTCCCATGTCATAAGATGCCGGAAACACCGGCGCAGGAAGCGAGTTCCACTCCATCGCGGTTCGCAGCAAAAAGGAGGAGGCGAATCGCTTCGTGCGAGCAGCAGGAATGTCAACCACAAAAGGGTGCAAACCCGCACGGCGTCTCGTCAATTTATGGTAGAAAGGGGGAGGGGGGAACTAAATCATACAACTAAGCCGCACACTCTCCAGAGTATAGTCTATAGCAAACCGAAAGGCAGGCCACCCTACGCCGCGCCGGTGTTACAAACTGTGTAGTTTACGCGACGTAAGAGCCTCATCGGCAATGAGTCGCCGAGCTCGGCGAACAATTGAGTCCAAAGCTGCCAGATGGTGTTTGGCGGAACCGTCACAGAGGTGGCAGCAATACTCCACACACGACCGTACTTGCGCCTGATACAGGTTAAGAAGTAGGGTCGGCGTAAAATGCCGCCTAACCTTGAAAAGAACCCCCAGTTTCCGAGCAGCTGTTTTAGCCTTAGCTTCAATCGAACGCCCAAAGTTAAGGTCAGCAGTTAGCTCCATGCCTAGAAGCTCGAGGCTATCAGCCAATGGTACGCTAACACCCTGGAAAGTAGGAGCCAAGACGAAAGGGCTCCATTTGGCGGAGAAGAGACAGGCCTGTGTCTTCAGCGCGTTAAACCTTACCAGATTCGCATCACCCCAAAAGGATACGAAAAAAAGGTTCGCAAAAAAAAATTGTCGCTTTCCTTTTTGGACTACAGTGTACTTACCATCAGGTGCACAGTACTCACTTTGTCGAACCAATATAAAAAAGATCAAACACCACATTTTATTTTTGTTATTAGCAGCCTCAGCTAAAATTATTCTTCCTACAGATTAAAAATGAAGTCATTTTAGTCAATATTCGATGATTCTTTTGGCATTTAATTAAATTATACATAAAATCAGTTTATAATGCCAAGGTGCCATTATGAATAGTCAGGTGGGTTAATTGCCTGTGATTTAGTGTACGTTTCGCTGTGATTTAATGCGAATATTTAATAAATATCACTTGCATTTTATACATACAAATATAAATTCATTAAATTTGACACTAGCGCTCACGTGTTCGGCACGGAGCTAGGCAAAAATTCAATAAGCGCTTTTGCGCTATTAGATAAATATAAAACGTATAGTACTGATATAAGCTTTCAAAAGAGAAGGTGTAAATATGTATAGGAAGCGATGGTGTAAATATGTTTATGTGTATGGGAGTCGAAGCTGCTCGCGTCCGTAGGCTTTACCCTAGTTTCCCTACACGTGACTCCTGCGTGGTGCTAAACGAGCAGCAGCGAGGTGGCAGGGCGTCGGTGCCCGTTTGGATCGCGACCACAGTACATGGGTGTAAAGCCCGTCATAGTGACCAGTTTCGGCTTGTCGCGTTTCGGGATCGGCTTGTGTATATCTAGTAACTCATATACCTAGAGACCTTCAGTCGCGGTATATGTGGGCCGACATGACGATGTAGACTATCAATGGATTTTCATCCTTTGATGGTCGCTTTCGTTTTTGGACTACACTGTACTTTTTTTTTGTTAACCCGGTGGAAATCCCTACGGACCGTCAGGGGAACTGGTGAGGGCCACTTCCCCCGGTGTGTCGAACCTGTCCCGACGAAAACCACCGGGATGCCAGCACTGCCCTCTCTTCGCCTTCGCCGAGCCTAGGAATCCGAATACTTCCGACGGACTACACTGTACTTACCATCAGGTATTCTGTAGTCACTATGTCGAGCCAGTGTAAAAAAAGCTTAAGATCAAGTATCAAATGAGATTTTTTTTCTTAATTATTACTGTCAAGAAACTGCTTTTGCCGCGTGTCAAAGGAAGTATTCGCCCAGCGGCAAACGGCACCGAGCCGCCAGCGTAGTTCATTCATTTGATAACCAAATTCGTTTATCTCGCTAGTCCGGGTCTCGGGTTGACTTCACACAATCTCTGCGACCTTTAATCTCGCTCCAGATAGCTAAGGCACGTTCCTTTGTGTCAATTCTCAGAAATTGTATCGCTACGTTTATGTAAAGTCCGTGTTACAGAGTATCAACAATGTCATTACAGTTTACATTATTACCTACACAACCTTAGGATCAGTGACGTGTATAAGGTATTTGGACAGGGTAGGCAAATTCACATAATGAATGTGAATATTATATAATGATAATAAATATCATATTAGTTTCATAAGAAAGATAGACGGCGTGAAAATGGAATAGACATGAATATGAAAGGGTTGCTTTTTTTGTTTAAATTAAAGGAATTTATTCCAGACTTATTTATCATTAGGGCATGCGATGCTTTCAGGCATTTATGGAATGAACGCTACTGCTTAGGATCATATTAATACTTATATGTTATTAATACTTTTGTTTTTCGTGCCTGTGATCTATATAATAAACGTTATTGTGACATTGATATACTGTCCTGTGCCTTTGGGCCCTTTAATCGTATGGTGAGAGAGAAAATATTAGCTTAAGTTCAATTTTTATTCTTTACTGTATTTCTTTTTATATATGTACTGTTTATATGTACATGTTTGTATATTTGATTAATTTTCTTTTATTGTTATTTATTAGCTTGATTTCTATTTTTGTACAAATTTTTGTAGAAACTTTACCGGCTTGTGTAATATTGTTTGTGTATTTTTGTTATCATTTTTATAGTGCTGTATGTTTCCCTTTAAAATAAATACATGAGAACTACAAAATATAAAGAAACCACTAGTAGTGGCTGTGGGGGCTAGTGGAAAAGGGAGCGGTATCCGTGCGCTGCAACGCAAGTGCCCATGGGTTCGTATCCCGGCCCGTACGTCTGGAGTTATCCAGATTAAGCACCACTTGCTCACCTGTTAAGGAAAACATCGTGAGGAAGCCCCGTGGCATCTAATAGGAATGTCATGTGTACTAGTGCTGTGAGAACGGCGATCAGCTGCCCTACTGGTCACGATAGACACGACTCAAGCGCAAAGTGGATACATGCACTAATGTACCTCACGCTATGTCTCTGTCGGGGTGAACAAAGATACATTAATAGCTGTGTCCAGTTTGCGCTTGTATATCGTGCCCAGAGTGACCAGTAGTACAGCTGATCACCGTTCTCAGGGCACTCATACATGATATATACAATTATATGATATGCGGGTTTTTTTTATACGGATTAACTACTGATTGCCGGGACAGGAATTTACAGTTCAACCGGGCTTAGGGGGCGAGCACAGAAGGTGCTCAGCCAGCGAATTTATGGGTTGGGTGGCAATGCAAGGGCACCCCTGTGGGTACTGTTACGGGGTGGGTCTTGTGATGATTTTTAAAAACACCTTTTACGCTTTGAATTTTGATTTTTATTATAGTAATAAGGAATTTTACAATTGACTGAATCCAATCGTCGCTAGAATATAATTGACTTATATTAGAAATTCAATTTTAAAGAAAACTGGAGTAAACAAAAGTGTAAGGTTGCATTGACGTCAATCGACACACAATTCCCCGCGTCAGCTTTATGCATTAAATGGATGGACGGTGGATATGGGTTTGTAACAGTACGAACCTCGATTTGGACCGCCAGCCAAAAATACGAAACCTAGAGGCGATCTACCAGCGTTTCGGAAGCAACTACCTTGAGAAGAAACGCCGAAAGAAACTCATGGCTGCGTCGGAGTGGAACTGCGCCCCGGAGCGAAAATGCACCGGTGAGCAACAGTGACATGCGGGTTTTCTAAATCCGTACTTCATATGGAAATACCCAGAGGCACGTATTGTCATTCGAAACCCACGATCAATCGATATCGGTTCCTTATTCACAGCCACCAAATACAGACGCAGTAAAAGTAAAAAATAAATAAAAGTCGCAGACAAACAAACACGTACTTTATGATTAATTGGAGTCAATTATGAACGAAGGACGAACAAAAGTCGTAACATTCATTAAATAACAGATAAGAGAACGCGATAGCAAAATTGCAAGCTCTATAGATATACAATTACAATGTATTACAATAAATGATAGCGTAGTGGAAGTCATTACTTAGAAAGTGTACTCTATCTTGTGTAATCCGTATCATCAACTTTAGTGAATAGAACATATTTTGTAACACCGACAACAATGGGCAAAATGTAATCTGATTAACGATTACAAAATGTAGTCGTACTTTTAATTTTATTGCTCTGTAAGCCGGATTAAATCCATTTAAAACATTAAGAAATCATAAATGTGTATGCAATCTGGGATTCCGTAGTGTTTAAAACATAGATGAGCAAAATGCAGTCATATTAATAGTAAAAAACGCAAAATGTAATCGTAATCATTTTTATTAATCTGATTACATATTCCCCATCTATGACTTCCAGTACATAGCAGTTTTATATCATGCTTGCGAATGCAAGGTGAAACTGAGGGATTCGATGTTTAATCTATGATATGATGATACCGAGAAACTGTTACGTGAATAATTGCATCTAAACTTGATTGTTGATTGTAAATTGTATTAGTGAATGTACTATGTGCTTGTTTTTGTTGCCTTGTCTAAAATTCTTGATTTTTTTTTTGTATTGATCATTGTAGATTTTTTGTGCCTGTTTTAAAATAATTACGACAGTGATATTTCTTGGTAACCGATGTTAACTTTAGTCAATGTTTATGGTATTTTTTTATTTTTTATTTTACACTGGCTCGACATAGTGACTACAGAGTACCTGATGGTAAGCACAGTGTAGTCCAAAAACGAAAGCGACTATCAAAGGATGAAAATCCACTGATAGTCTACGTCGTCATGTCGGCCCACATATACCACGACTGAAAGTCTCTAGGTATATGAGCTACTGGATATACACAAGCTGATCCCGAAACGCGACAAGCCGAAACTGGTCACTATGACGGGCTTTACACCCATGTACTGTGGTCGCGATCCAGACGGGCACCGACGCCCTACCACCTCGCTGCTGCTCGTTTAGCAAAAACTACCTACACTACTTAACTACTTACTTAATTACTTTCTGGTCTTTTTTTTATACTCGGGGGAAGTCCCTAACGGGCCTCAGGGGGCGGTG
Source organism: Automeris io (assembly GCA_036320925.1). Taxonomy (NCBI): domain Eukaryota; kingdom Metazoa; phylum Arthropoda; class Insecta; order Lepidoptera; family Saturniidae; genus Automeris; species Automeris io. The sequence goes on along the minus strand of JAUDJH010000029.1, from coordinate 4,861,861 downwards.
AGGGCTACCCCTCGGTGTGTCGCACTTGCACCGACTAAAACCCCCGGGAGGTTCCTTCTTCCCGTCCGACCGGGATCAAAGGTACAGTGTCATCCTCTTCTCCGACTCTCGGCAAGGTCTCGCCTTTTGTAAAGCCATATATCTGCATTACGAGGAGTGGTGTAAGGAGCCACCCCTCGCACAACTCAATATCTTGGAGCGGTGTGCGGAAACACGCCACACACCGCTCTCGCCTGGATAAATTGAGCGGCACTCATTATTTTCTGGTCTATATATATATATTAGTAACATATTGGAGCAAGGCAGCAGATATAAACTGCACGTAATATATTATGTGACATGAATAAGTCTAACCCGAGTTATAGGTACTCCTAGTTTGGGAGTCAGCTGACTACGATGTACAGCTTTCAACTGTATTTAAAAAAAAATATTTTCTACCTGTGATGATATTCGGAGAAAGAAAGGTTATGAGTGCACCCCCGGGCGATTGACCTTTTCCCAGTGACGTCATCAGCAAAGTATTGCTATTTCGTTCTGTCTCTCCATCTCGCTCACACCCTACGACCCACCTATATCCGATTTTGTTTGTAAAGCTCACCGAACTTGCTTTCCAACCATTAATACTTAGTTTTTTAATATTTCTTTGTTAAAACAAAAATAACGAGTTATCATCTGCTCATATTCCTATCGATATGAGCAGGGCTTCTGAGTCTTTGTATCCAGGGTGCGCTTGTAAATCGTGTACACTGAATTTAGAAATACAAGGTAAGATTATTTATTACAAAAAACGTGGGACAACGTAAAACACCACCTGTATTTATTATTTAAGCTATATGTATTTTGTTGTTTATCGATAATTCTTATAAGATGTAACACGACCGGGGCCCTTCACGAAAATCAGCGCTGCAGACTTCCTCTGTGGCTTTAGGTTGATAAAGGGCCCATTTTCGCCATGTTAATATGTTCTCTATTTTCTTTTGTATTTGTGTTTTTTGTAATGCTACATTTAAATTTCTGTTTTTTGTATATTTGTGGCGAAATACTACTTTTTCATTTTCATTTTTTTTTTCAAACAACATAGCGAGGTGTGAAAGGCTATTTGGTTTAAGAGTCATTTTTTGGTGATGTAGTAATATATATATTTGGAATCGGTAAATAACGCTGAATCCGAGTACATATATTACTATATCACAAAAAAATGTCGCTTAAACCAAATAGCCTTTCACCCCTGGATATAGTTGCGAGCTCGAGGTGTTCAGAAAAACCCCACCGGTATTACAAAACTTAATTTATTAACACACACATGTAAACACTACAAAGTTCATAAATCACCACACTAAACGTCGCACTGATCACTTCACTTTTGCTTCACTTCGATCGCTTAACTTCGGTGTTCCAAGATAACTGCTGTCTCGCGTTTGATCCCGTCATATATTTATAGCGGAGCGGCAGGTCCCACCAATTACATAGAAAATTCTACAGCCATCTCATATATCCCAGCGTTCACGTAAGGCCGCAGCGACACTTCTAAAAATCGCTTTCAAATCTCCAATAGATGACACCACTAGTGGATGTAGTTATGTTATTCGCTACAAGATGGCGCTGCTTACGGTGAATCATCTACTGGACAACAGAGGGCGCTAATATCGCATCATCATCATCATTATATTACGTTACATCATCCATATTCTGTAACAATATTTTCTGTTTTCCTAAGCTCATTCTTGCTCAGCTTGTTCTATCGTGTTTTTTTCTTTAATTCTGTAGTGCCACAAAAACAATTTTTGAAATGGTATGTTGTTCTATTTAAAAACATAATTATAGCATGTAGACGCCGCCCAATACGTAATTATCGCCCTAAGGGTCGTTAGGGTGTTACGAGACGTGCGGGGTAAGAGGATGCGCGCGCGCACAGGACGCTTGCGGGCAGTCGACTACCAAGACCCAAGGCTGGAGTACGCGCGTGTACGTCGCAGTTTGGTGTGCCTTAAAGTGCAAATAAACAGTAAAACGCCAAAATCCGTGTCTTTCTACAACCACACCCACAATCACCAGTCATATAATTTATTTATTTTAAAACTGACTTCATTACAAGGTCAAATATATACAAAAATCAAAAGTAAAAAAAAAACTACAGTGCCAGTAACTAACTACTATTAGTTTTAAATGGGGCGCGTTTGTGGTTTATTTATATTTCGAATTCTATATTATTATAGACTATTTTAAGTCATTCGCAACGTCTCTAGTAGCATAGCTGATCGTATATTAATTTCACATTGTTAATTCTAATTGAAACAGTAATTTGAACCATTGAAGAATTTACAAAGTGCATTCCAATATATACAAACTTTAAAGTTGTATATATTAGCACGCAGCAAAAGAGAGGTTCAATACAACGTTCTTGTTACACTCTATAAAATTGTAGAACGATATTCCTGCCAAACTATTTCTTTTGGATTTCAACTTGGGCTTCTTCAAGGAATAAAAAAGTATTTTTTGGTTGGCAGAGCATTGATGACACTATTTGTGTTGAATTGTTTGTAGGCGTTAACAACATCTTACTATCAAATGGGTCGTACACCCCGTCGGCCATCTTTTTTTATAAAAAAATTAAATTTTATGAATTTTGGGTTTTATAAATATATTTATCTTGTTTTGGTAGTGAAAACTAGACATATACCAGGCGCCATTGTCTGATCTTACGTGTCATCCAACTTTCGGTGATTCATATAACCCATCCATCATTTAGCTACGGCATCGCTTATTAGATTATGGCCCACTCACTCTAAGCACCATCAATGAGATGGATGCTGACGTTCAACGATAAAATGTTTATATTTATACAAAATATTACAACAACCATCATAACATCAATTCCGTTTTATGAGCTACCCTATCCTTCATCTCTTCACAGTCTTTTACTTGGCAATGTGTTAAAATAATAAAAACTTCTTGAACGTCTTTCTAAGATCAAATTTCAGAAATGCCCCGTTAATTTAAAATGTCTTCTAACCTCTACTTAATCCTCAACAGCATACAAAAGTATTAATGAGTGTTTATAATCGTTTTAACATTTAAAGAACCTTTGTGAACTTAGGCGTACATCTCCAAATCATTGATCTCTAACCGGAAGATGTATATAAATTATTTAATTAATAATATGTCATCACCAGTAACGGTCATTCCATAGATGCCTTAAAGCATTGCATGCCCCTACGATAAATAAGTCTGGAATAAATTGCTTAAAGTTAAACAAAACAAGAAAACATTTATATTCATATCTATTCTATTTTTACGCCGTGTAGACGTCTGCCCCATGAGCGCAATATAATATTTACTATAATAATATAATATTAAAATAATTACGTTAATTCTGCCTACCTTGTCCAAACACCCAATGTACGTCACTGGTCATCACCCTTGTTAGGGTTAGCAAAGATATGTTAGTAGTTGTGTCGACTTTTCGTTTAGATGTCATGCCCAACGTGATGGTTATAGATAGGGATTACTAATTAACATGATTATTTAAAAAAAAAAAAATATATATATATATATATATATATACATATGTTTAAATATAAATTGATACATAATTTGACTGAATGCCCTGAACTGTTGAATAAGGTAAACTTTTCAGTCCCTCGTCAAGGTAGAAGACTCTCTAACCGTAAGCCTTTTTCTATACCATTTTATAAAACAAATATTGGTAAACATCCTTTTTTTAGTAGAACGTTATCTAAAATCATAGTATTTGTCAATCTTTTGATATCATTCACTCTCTTTTACCCTCAGCCAAACATAAGATCTTGCAATGCGTACAAATGTAACATGTCACCACAAGACACCGTGTCAGATACCATCCGTAAGTGGTGGAAATTTCTCATATCCGTAAGAAAAGATTCGCTTCTACGTTCATCATGCGAACATTTAAGGAGGGGAATATGCTTCCAGCGGCCATATTTCCACAATCTTATGACCTGAGAGTCTTTAACCCTTAATAACCTAGAGTTTCAATTTTGATACCAATCTTTTAAACCGAATGTTCACATTACTATTAGTTTTTATGCCTGAAGTATCAAAATTGATACCTGGTTTTTGAAAAAAAAAATGTAAAATAAATATTGTGATTTTTTAGCTATTTTTCCCTTCATCTAGACACTCAAGCAAACACAGTAATATTTTTAAAAAAATCACCAGGCTACTAAGGGTTAAGAGAAAAGTTAATAGGCACTTGTTGATGTTGGCTGTATGTAATAGTTACCTTTGCCTATTAATCTAAGTAATATAAAATACTCTGTCTGTTCTCACTATTACTAAAAATATAATAAAACTAAATTGCTTCTGCGGGACGTCTTTCTCTTAAAACCTAAAACTAACAACAGGTCATGGGTCCAGGTTGCCCACAGAAGCGTAAAAATATAAATAGTGTAATAACTAGTGAAAGTGTAAAAAAAATAATAACTTAAAAACTAATAACCTAAAATTAACAAACAACTATATAAAGACAATCAAAAATGGCTTCTAAAAATCAACATGAAGAAAATAATATACAAACATTAAATGGTATAGACACCTACCAATTGTGGAAATTTCAGATAATCATTCTATTTAAAGCAAAAGGTTTATACAACATAATTAATGGGGAGTCGGTATGCCCGTCAATCGAAAAAATATCCGATCGTGAAACGTGGCTTACTAAAGATGCAATATGTCAAAAATTAATAATTACAACAATTGATAAAAAACATTGTGTGCATTTATTATCTTGTGAAAACTCGAAAACCATGTTTGAAAAACTTTGTCAGCTATATGATGGCAACGAACAAAGAAACAAATGTCAGATCATGCAAGACTTCTTCAATTATAAATATACAAATCAACCTGTAATTGATTTTATTACTGACATAGAAAATATAACCTTCAGACTAGCAAAAATGGGTCATAATATCGAACAAGACTTAATAATATCTAAAATATTAACATCACTACCCGAAAAGTGGAAATACTTTGTAACAGCATGGGAATCTACACCATATAAAGAAAAAAATTTAGAAAATCTTAAAAATAGACTGCTTTCTGAAGAAAACAGAGGAAATACAGCTCTAGACGAACAAATTGCATTTAAAGCTAATTATAAAAATAAATTATTTTGTAAAATCTGTAAAAAGACAAACCATAGTGAAAACCATTGTTACTTTAGAAAAAAGAAATGTAAAATTTGTAAGAAAACAAATCACGAAGAAAAAGATTGTTATTTTAAGAAGAAACATAATACTATATCTTTACTAACAGAAGAAATATCTAATAAACATTTATTTAACAATGAAACCTTTGTAGTAGATAGTGGTTGCTCATCACATATGACCAACAACTATAATATTTTATCAAAACCTAAAGAATGGACTGTAGACATAACAACTGCTAAGAAAAATTACACCATTGAATCAAAATTTAAAGGAAAGATAGAAAGCAATATATGTAACCTTGAAAATGTTCTCTATGTACCAGATTTGGAGAAAAACTTAATATCGGTTAATTCTATTACAGAAAAAGAAGGAAAAGTGATATTTACAAAAAATAATGTGATTATAGAAAAGGAAAATAAAGTAATTTTACAAGGCAAAAAAGAAAATGGTTTGTATAAGATAAATTTAAAAACACAAAATAATGAAAATGTTTTATTAACAAATAAAAATGAAACTGCATTAGATTGGCATATCAAACTCGGACATCCTAGTAAAAATACAATGATTAAGATCATAAACTCAGTTGAAGGTATTAATATAACAAAAGAAGAAATTAATAAACTAACCTCAACATGTGATATATGTACAAGAGCTAAACAAACACGTCTACCATTTAATTCTCATCTAAAAAAAGCTGAAAGAAAACTTGAAATTATACATAGTGATGTATGTGGACCAATAACACCAGCAAGCTGGGATAATAAAAGATATATACTCACCTTTATCGATGACTACACTGATTATACACAAACATATTGTATTAAACATAAAAGTGAAGTTATAACTTACCTTCAAAGATATGTGGAAGAAGTAGAAAGAAGCTCAAACCTAAAAGTAAGTGTGATTAGATGTGATGGAGGTGGAGAATATACTAGTAATGAACTAAAACAATGGTCGCATAAAAAAGGCATAAAATTACAATATACAATACCTTATAGTCCTCAACTTAATGGAAAAGCTGAACGCTTTAACCGGACACTCATGGAGAAAGTAAGATCTCTTCTCTATGACTCATGTCTACAAGAAGAAATGTGGAGCGAAGCTGCTATAACAAGCACTTACCTCTTAAATAGAATTCCTAAAAATAATGAAACTGCAACACCAATTGAAAAATGGACAAATATAAAACCAAACCTAAAAAACATAAAACCATTTGGTGCAGAAGTATACAGTAAAAAACTAACAAATTTAAAAAAGCTAGAAGAGAGAAATGAAAAACTAATAATGTTAGGATATGCTCCAAACGGATACCGTTTATGGGATCCTGTAAAAAGGAAAATACTATTAAGAAGGGATGTTATCTTCATAAAAAGAAATAATAATAAAGAAGACGAAAAACAATTAAAATTAGATAAAATAAATATACGAGAAGATGAAAATGAATACTTACAAACAGATGAAATAAATGAACATAAAAATGAATACTTTTCAAGTCAAGAAAGTGATTATGATGATGAAAACGACATAGAAATAATGCAAGAAGATATTATTGAAGAAGAAGTAGATAAAGAAGAAAATAATATAAATAAAAGTAAGAAAAAATGTGAAGAAAATAAAGAAACTAAAACAAAATCAGGAAGAATAATAAAACCCCCTCAAAGATACAATGACTATGTTCTTATATCATATGAGGAAGCAATATCAGGAGAAGATAAAAACAAATGGCTCAAAGCTATTGAAGAAGAAAAACAATCATTACTTGAAAACAATACCTGGGAAACGATTTCACATATTCCTGAGGATAAGAAAATATTTACAAGTAAATGGGTATTAAAAATAAAAGAAGATGGAAAATTTAAAGCTCGCTTAGTGATAAGAGGCTTTGAACAAACAGAAGGAATTGATTATAACGAAACATATAGTCCTGTTATAAATACTAGTCCTTTGAGAATATTATTCACCCTAGCACAGAATAAAAACTATGTAATGAAAACGTTTGACATAAAAACCGCCTTTCTGTATGGATATCTTGATGAAGACATATATATGTATCTGCCAGAAGGAATTAAAAATGGATCAAAAATATGTAAACTGAAAAAAGCTTTATATGGCATGAAGCAAGCACCTAGAAACTGGAATAAAACACTGACTGATTTTTTAGAAGGTGAAGGACTAAAACAACTTAATACTGAATCATGCATATTTAAAAATGAAAGAAATACTATATATTTAGGTATACACGTTGATGATGGTATACTTATTGGAAAGAATGAAAAAGATATAGAAAATCTACTAGAAAAAAATAAGAAAACAATTTAAAACTACCATAGAGAAAAACCCTAAGAAATACATTGGAATGGAAATAATAAAAACTAAAAATACATTAAAATTAAAACAAGAAAAATTAATTAGTAAACTAATAAATGACTACAATATGAATGAAGCCAAGAGCGCAAAAACTCCAATTGATTCAATAAAACCAGATATAAAAAATAATCAAAATACTAAATTTCCATATAAACAACTACTTGGAAGCTTAACATATTTATCAAACAAAACAAGACCAGATATCAGTTTTGCAGTGAATTATTGCAGTAGAAATACAGAAAACCCCAAAGAATCAGATATTATAAACATAAAAAGAATCCTAAGATACCTAAAAGATACAAAAGACAAAGGATTACAGTACACAAAGGAAAATGAAATATCACTCATAGCATATTGTGATTCTGACTATGCAGGTGATATTGAAACAAGAAAAAGCACTACAGGCTACATTATTTATTTCTGTGGCTGTCCAGTTAGCTGGTGTACAAGGAAGCAACCAGTGGTCGCTCTCTCAACGACTGAGGCTGAATACATAGCTGCTGCAGAATGTGTTAAAGAACTGCTTTACCTAAAAAGTCTGTGTGAAGAACTATTAAATGTGAATATTAGTGCCGAGATTAAAGTGGACAATCAAAGTGCTATAGCTCTAATAAAAAGTGGAGTATTAAATAGAAGATCTAAGCACATAGATGTAAGGTTTAAATTCATTCACGAAAAAGTTGCAAATTGTGACATTAAAATAACTTATTGTTCTACAAATGAACAAATTGCTGATCTATTTACAAAACCATTAAATAGTGTTAAATTTAAATATTTCTCATCAAAAATGATTGGTTAAAATTGTATAACTTAAAACTTGTCAACTTAACTTCAATGATTGCTATAAAAATTACTTAATGCTTAAAAGAACTTAAAATTTGAATTTTACAATATTTTTACAATTTTGTATATAATTAAGTATATAACAATTTCAAATATCAATATTTACTTTTAAAACAATATCTTATACTACTGTATTTGATATTAGAAGTATACATAGCTGTTAAATTAAAATAAAATACATAATTGTTATATTGCATATGTTTAATATTAAGGCTGTGTTATAATGTCATGTAAAATGAAGGCAAAGCTTACACCATTAGAGGGGTGTGTTGGCTGTATGTAATAGTTACCTTTGCCTATTAATCTAAGTAATATAAAATACTCTGTCTGTTCTCACTATTACTAAAAATATAATAAAACTAAATTGCTTCTGCGGGACGTCTTTCTCTTAAAACCTAAAACTAACAACAGTTGAGAGACTGCGGTCCATCGTCGGACTTACTTTCCACCACGTGAGATTAAAAAAAATGTTTTTCGATTTCTCTTGCCATTACTTCTTTTCTATATGTCTTATTTATATCATAATATAACATTAGTTTAGCTCATTGTGTTCACTATTTAAGTACACGATCTTTGTATTATTGTTTTGAGTTTTATTATTATACTAGCTGTCCCGGCAGACCTTGTTCTGCCCTATTTCTCTAAAACAAAGTCACATTGTTTTTTTAATGTGTATAGCTTACCCTGTCGGTTTTTTTTTTTTGAAAATTGTGTGAAGGAACCTGGCCTAAATGCTATATGTATAAAAATTGACAAATATTGACATTAATATTTATACGTCACTCAATTGTTTTGCCTTCCCGGAACCCGTCCATTAACATTTAAACTTTATGATGTGGTATTAAAGTTCAAAATGACTTATAACGAATTTTTTGTATGAGAATACAGAAAAGTGTTTTTTTTAGACAGTTGCAGGGAATTATTAAAATTTTTCTCTCCGTAATAACCTTCCTCAGACTTCATCAAACACAACAAAAAAAAATCAGCCAAATCGGTTCAGCCGTTCACGAGTTTCGCGCTTATCAAGACATTTTGCGGTTCATTTTTATATTATAAATTATGTATGTTTTCTATGTAGACGTGTATGCATGATTTTTGAACCAAATAAAAAAATCATGTGAATGTTAGCCAATCATTTGTCGAAGTATACAATAAACTTGATCTAGAGTTGTGATCACTTAAAAAACGAAAGTAGAGTCTACAAGTCTCATCCTAAATCGTGGAGTTACTGAAAGAGCCAGTTTGAAATGGATAAGGGAGACACGGAGGTAGATCTTCTTTTGGAACGTTCTAGAACAGTCTCGCGGTTTCGCAACATCGGAGATGCTTTATCTCAGAGCACACATTACTTGGCTCGTACACGTAAAAGTGCGCCGTAATTTATGGGTCACAGAGCGGAAGCGCGGACGGACGCGTTTCGACACATAGCCACTATCGGACTCATTATGTTCGTGAGATCACTCCTGCCATATTATTTGACGCTGAGGCCTTGCGACAATCGAACACGAATGCATTCCGCCCGTTATTCGATCTACAATTTTAACTTCAATGATTACATAATACATGTTTGATTGCCAACTGTTTTCCATGCAGAAATAATTAATCAACACATCGACGTAAGTATTTCCGCTTTACTGACCATAAAACACATTAGCCTAGCCTTAAACTAAGGTTGTGTTTTTATCAAGACACTAGACAAAGTTTTTCTTATACCCTCAGCAGGCATAGAGACCAGAGATGGGGAAAACGTAATCTGATTAATTATTAACGATTACAAAATATAGTCGTAATTTTAATTTTCTTGCTCTATAACCATAATTAAATCCATTCTAAGCATTAAGAAATCATAAATGTGTATGATATCTGGGATTCTGTAGTGTTTAAAACATAAATGAGCAAAATGCAGCCATATTAATGGTAAAAACGTAAAATGTAATCGTAATCATTTTTATCAATCTGATTACGTTTTGCCCATCTATGATAGAGACCACACCTGCATGGTGGAGTCCAAAAAACAACTACGAATATACAGTAAAGATAAACATATTGATTGTTGCAGTGATCATGCCAAACTGCATAAATATCTGTTCACGCTTTGTTTAAAGGACCTGATATCTTTTTTTATTTTTTTTATTGTCTTCTTTTTTTTTGGGACTTTGGATCAGGCTGACCATGTCAGTCCCATAATTACACTATACTTTTGTAACTACACTACACTATACTATTTCAATAATTGGTATGTGAGTCTACAGAGCATCTCAGCTTTTTTTTTACACTAGCTCGACATAGTGACTACAGAGTACCTGATGGTAAGTACAGTGTAGTCCAAAAACGAAAGCGACTATCAAAGGATGAAAATCCATTGATAGTCTACATCGTCATGTCGGCCCACATATACCACGACTGAAGGTCTCTAGGTATATGAGCTACTGGATATGCACAAGCTGGTCCCGAAACGCGACAAGCCGAAACTGGTCACTATGACGGGCTTTACACCCATGGACTGTGGTCGAGATCCAGACGGGCACCGGCGCCCTACCACCTCGCTGCTGCTCGTTTAGCACCACCCAGGAGTCACGTGTAGGGAAACTAGGGTAAGGCCTACGGACGCGAGCAGCTTCGACTCCCAAAAGAGCAAGATGTTTGCTCAGCTAAGATGCTCTGAAATAGACCCACTTCAGACCTGTTCCAACCAAACTGTTTAAACAGGATTTCTCTCATAGATACGCTCCGAACACATTCCACCAAGAAATGGTGTATGTCCTCTGGGACTCCACAGAGCTCACAAGGATCTGATATCAAAGGATGGTGGGAGCCATCTCGCTAGAAGACCATTCCACAGCTCAACGACACGGCAAAAGTAAGAGTTAAAGAACTTCTTAGTCCTAACCAGTAAATCCATGCACGTGACTCTTTTATGGAAGGGAGTGAGTAGAATAAGACATAATCTATCCTTTTTTTTGTGACCCGGGGAAAATTCTTCGTAGAACCATCAAGGCTGCTGTGAGGGCAGTGACCCCGGTGTGTCAGACTCCTACTGACTAAAAAGCTCCGTGGTGTCCTTCCGATCACTCCACCCGGGGCTGGGAATCCAGATTCATCCAGACGCCCGGGAAGTGAACACCCAATCACTGAGAGGGGAGAGTTTAAAGACCCCACCCCTCCAAACCCATCTCACGAGTTGCACGACGGAACTGCGCGCCGCCTCCCTTTTTTTTTTCGGTAACCCGGGGGAAGATCTTACATTGGACCATCAGGGTCACTGTGAGGGCAGCGACCCCGGTGTGTCAGACTCCTACTGACTAAAACCCCCGGGGTGTCCCTCTAATCACTCCACCCAGGCCTGGGAAACCAAATTCGTCCAGTCGCCCGGGGAGCGAACAGCCTTATTCAGGCTTCCTCTCTGGGAGGGATGGGTATAAAAGAGCCCACGCCTCCAGTGCCTCTTTCATAGGCGGCGCGCTAGACACTGCGCACCGCCGCCCTCTCATCCGGGCAGCAAACTCCCTCAAGTCTAGTGCCCGACTATTATTACCGGTGGATGTCACGCTCGCTCTGAGCAAACGCGCCGCCTCCCTCAAGTATATTAACCTATCCTTCTATGTCCTGTTACGTGCCTACTACTTTTGTTTTCTCTTTTAAAATTAAATAATTATAATTTCGATTTTAATTATTTTCTATACCTACAGCCATTTTACCCATTCAACACGTTAAGGGCCCAGCAGAGAAAGTGAACATTGCGAGAAAGGCCACACAAAATAAAAATGATAAATAACGAACACTGATAGCAATGAGTAGGCTATCAAAATACCAGCGCAATCAAAACTGATAAATATGCTTGACATATTTATCGATATATGGGTATATGTAGAAGATTTCAGATGATAATAATAATTAACACGTTACCGCCGGCATGTACCATTAATGGTACATTGAGGACTGTTCCATCGGTCGGCGTGTACCATTTATGGTACAATGAAAGAAATCAATTTAATTTGTATTTTTTGTTAATAAAAAGAAAACTGTTTGCAAATGAACGCAGGCATAGTCTGCAGAAGCATTTAATCTATACTAATATTATAAAGCTGAAGAGTTTGTTTGTTTGTTTGTTTGAACGCGCTAATCTCAGGAACTACTGGTTCGAATTGAGAAATTCTTTTTGTGTTGAATAGACCATTTATCGAGGAAGGCTTTAGGCTATATACCTTCACGGTGCAACTATTAAGAGCGAAGAAATAATGGAAAATGTGAAAAAAACAGGGAAAATAATTCATCCTTGAGGGCTTCCATTGCGTGCGCTGCGAAAACGGTTCAAGATACCAAAAATATATGTATGAGAGAATTATTCCGCTTAAAATTATCTAAAAAAATGTTCCCGACTGTATATGTCTATCTTTTAAGATTAAGTCACTAGAACCGTTTTTATGGTAAACAAATTTGGTCGAAATTAATGCATTATTTGTTAAGAGTTGTATCAACGTAATAATATTAATCTTTATCCAAATAAATGTGTTGTAGATTAAGAGTATTTAATTGTGAACAAAATTGTCTTTGACATCACTTAATTTCAATGAACATCTTAGAAGATATTACAAAACCTTATATAGCAAAACAACGTTTGCCGGATCAGCTAGTGAGAGATATGCGACTACGTGCAAACGGCGCCGCCCGATGAGACACATTTGATTTTACAGAGCCGTCAGATGCCGAAGACAGCGAATTCAGCTGCCGCGGGCGGGAATGGGTTAAAGAGGGCGTACATGCTAGGAGAAACATGTTTTATAAAGGATTGGCATCTATGCGCGACAATCTATCGTGGGATCAAATCCCGGCACGAACCTCAAAACTTTTCCAAATTAAGTACGGATTTACTATATGCCCATCGGTGAAGGAAAATATCGTGAGGGGCCCTCAGGACATCTAATAGAAATGTCATGCGCAACTGCCCTGAGACCGGCGATCAGCAGCGCCATTGGTCACGTTGAGTACGACACGCAAGCGCAAAGTGGACACAGCTACTGATGTTTAAACCCGGTTGAGCTGTATAGGCCTGTCCCGGCCATCAGTAGAAAGTCCGTTCCAGAAAAAAAAACGTATTGATGTATCCCTGCTTACGCCGAAAGGGATATAGCGTGACGGTATATTACTATTACATAGGTAGATTTAGACAGTTGTATATTTGAATCAACATAAACCTCCTATTTAAAAGTTTTAAAAATCATTATATTACTAACTTTTAGTCAATATTGAATAGAATTATTTAGAATTTTAAAACGTTTTTGAATTTTTAAACGGCTTTGATTGGCCGAAGGTTGTGGCAATGGTCGATTAATAAAAAAATCATTATTAAGGTCGGACAGGGTTTTCATAACATACTACATAACCTCTCCATTATCCATGACGCATGACGCAAAACAGTGTGTGCATTGTCTCTGATGTGTAGTAGTGTGTAAAAAAAATGTTACCAGTGACGTGTCAATGACCGAACAACATCAGAAGTGGGATAAATGAATATTTACAAAATTAATAATGCGTAATAAGATCAACTAACTCCAAGCCTTGGATAAGTCAAGCCTTTAAATGTGCTAATTTTAGCTTATCGCTTTCCTGGCTATTCGTCTTATTTCCGCGGCTATACCGAAGACTTTCGAAGCATTTTGGTTCCCTTAGTACATCTTTGTTTGACGAGACGTAAATATGGCGGCGCGATATAAAATTGATACAGTATCTTTGATATGAAAACGAAATCCGATTAGCAATATTGTCTCATTCGTAGATGGGAAAAATGTAATCTGATTAATGAAAATGATTAACGATTACATTTTACGTTTTTTACCATTAATATGACTGCATTTTGCTCATTTATGTTTTAAACACTACAAAATCCCAGATTGTATACACATTTATGATTTCTTAATTCTTAATGTTTGAAATTGATCTAATCATGATTACAGAGCAAGAAAATTAAAATTTCGACTACATTTTGTAATCGTTTATTATTAATCAGATTACATTTTGCCTATCTCTGGTCTCATTTCGCTTGTAGTATGGCCACTGGTCACCACTAAACTTTTCAATCTAAAACGCTGTCTTTTGCAATGAGCTCTTCAACGAAAGTCATTTTCTCAAGTTATAAAGCTTTTATTGGCTCCCTGCCATTTTAGATACCTGGCAACTGGTTTCTCTAGCAAATCATGATTCATAATTCGAAGAAGTTAAGCCTCAAGGCAGACATTTTTCTCAACGTTATTACACAAACTAGTTCTCAAAAGGCGAACTCTATTTATGGACAATAAGCTAGATTGAATAGTTAACAAGCGCGCGTTTTAAATTAATTTTTGTAGACGTTAAGAAACATGGGTCCTGCTAATTAGAAGGTATCAATTAGCAATTTTTACTGATACGTTCAATTATTACTGATTTAAAATATTACGTATCCATTTATGTAAGCTTTTTGAGATTCCGTGTCAAAATTAATAAGTAAAATTTCGATTAATTTTATGAAAATACTAGCTGATCCGGCAAACGTTTTGCTATATAAGGTTTTGTAATATCTTCTAAGATGTTCATTGAAATTAAGTGATGTCAAAGACAATTTTGTTCACAATAAAATACTCTTAATCAACAACACATTTATTTGGATAAAGATTAATATTATTACGTTGATACAACTCTTAACAAATAATGCATTAATTTCGACCAAATTTGTTTACCATAAAAACGGTTCTAGTGACTTAATCTTAAAAGATAGACATATACTGTCGGGGACATTTTTTTAGATCACTTTAAGAGGAATAATTCTTTCCTACATATATTTTTGGTATCTTGAACCGTTTTTGCAGCGCACGCAATGGAAGCCCTCAAGGATGAATAATTTTCCCCGTTTTTTCACATTTTCCATTATTTCTTCGCTCCTAATAATTGCATTGTGATGTTATATAGCCTAAAGCCTTCCTCGGTAAATGGTCTATTCAACTCAAAAAGAATTTTTCAATTCGAACCAGTAGTTCCTGAGATTAGCGCGTTCAAACAAACAAACAAACAAACAAACAAACAAACAAACAAACAAACTCTTCAGCTTTATAATATTAGTATAGATATCAAATGTGTCTAGAGTATTGTCCGAAATTAATAACCTATTTTATCCCCTATCTTAGATTTGTTACTATAGCAACTATGGTACATCTCTCTTCGCATTCACAAGTTTGACAGGGAGGGGGTATCGATAAACGAATTAAAGATAGATAGATTATTCCTATGGGCAGCAAATCAGCATATATCCATCCAATGGCGTGGTATTTGTATTGTCGATGAATCCATAATAATTCGCGGCATTTATGTCTTCGTAGGAAAATGTGTCTATTGCATATTTTTCGAATGCACAATGGAGTATTCTGAAGAAGTTCTCTAAATCATACTTTTGCCAAGTTATTGAGCTGTGGAATGGTCTTCCAGCGCGCGTTTCCACCTTCTTATAATACGGAGTCCTTTAAGCGTAGCGTGAAGACATATTTGTGTCTGCCGGCATGATCGCTGTGACTACCAATGGATTTTCCTTTACTGTGAATAGTCGTTGTCGTTTTTGGACTCCGCCCTGCTTACCATCAAGCCTGGTGTGGTCACTGTACCCAGACAGGATAAAACTAAATCCTGAGGCACCGGGGGTTGGTTATCGGCTCACGCTCACAATTTAAAGCCTCAACAGCTGGCAACAACAGGGCGATTCATTCTCCAGAACATTCTTGTCGCACAATTCGTAGTTCTGGAATAATTTTCCAGGCGTTCCCTTGAGATATCCATTTGTTTTCTTTAAATTTGTATGGAAGAATTGATATTGATGGATAGGAGATATAAGTTATATTTAGCTGTATATCTCTGAAAATTTCATCGCTTTTGTTGAATGGACTGATTCGTGCGCTGTCCCATATGTTGTTGATGCGTTGATATCATTCACATTTGCGTAGTAAATTGTGAGTGGGCGTAGAGGCCCTGCGACATTCGCCTCTTCCACTCGAATTGTGCAGATACACAGGATTATTATCCTGTGCAGCTGTAATTTACGCATTTTTATCTGTATTTATACTGACTTTAATGACTTCTTTTTTTTTATATTAGCTCGAGAAAGTAACTACATAGCCCCTGATCGATCGTACGACTGATGACGGCTATCGCTACGTCAGACAAAAACCACGACAGAAGGTCTCTAGGTATATGAAGAACTGGATATACACAAAAAGTGGTGATCCCGAAAAGAAACAGGCCGGAGCGAATCATTACGACGGTCTTTACACTTGTGTTTGTGTAATGTGGTCACGACCCAATTCGGGCAAACCTATTACCAAAAAATAAAATAAATAGGGATTAAAAAATATACAACCTTTAAGTAATTATTAGTCATATTTTTTAAGTAAAATATTTTAGACCTCTTTAGATCATTTTTTTTTTAATTTTCTAAACAATATATCTATTTAGTTTCAGTCAGCATGTTTATGTGTAAATATCAGTGTAACGCTTAATTGGTTATTGTAGGCAAATATATTTATTTATTTACCAAAAGATAAGACAACATCCCATGAGATAGGGTATAGCTAAAGTAGCCAATAACATAGTATGTGAAGATACTGTCTTCTTACTGCCGAAGAAAAAGAAAGACATGAGCTGAACACAAAGCCTGATCCCCGACACGCGAAAAGCCGAAAGCGAATAACTATCATCTAAATTACTTAATAAATTCGTTATTACAGATAAAAAAGATAGCAATTATGCGCTATACATACAGATTTCTATTTTAATTGACATAAAGCCAGACAATTTGACAGCCCAGCTGACCTTAAGTGGTTACTATCACCTGTAAAAGTAAGCACAACGGAAACAAATGAACAGAATGGAAATCTTGAACAAATTGTTAATTAGACAAGGTTGTGGCTGTAAGCAGGAATATAGAATCAGAATATTTAACGGGTTAGTGCAAAAATAGGGTTGCTGGTGTGCAGAAACAATGTTGCATGCCTGGAGAAGTAAGCGCTGGGCGCTGAGCGCTGACATTGCATAGCCAGAGGCCGGCATCCCATACGGAATGCGGTCGGACCGTCCAGCCACAGCGACCCCCCTCGCCTCGCCATGTTTTCCCACCCGCTTCCGTCTACCATATGGCATAGTGGGATAGGACCGATTCCAATACGATCACAACTAGTCGCACGATAATCCAAACCTACCCTAATTACCTTAAATCCCACATCAATAACATTCAAATATAGAGAAAAATGTGCGTTCCCTTGCTCATATGACAATGGGTCCTTAAAAAGTGGAGACTTTCGAGCAGGTCAGCATGATCTCACCATCGTCATGACCGGAATTGCGGTCGGTGGCACTGCGCTGTGCATAAAATAAGGTGCAGTGTAGTCACTTTAAAAAAAACATGATTCGTGGCATTTTCCACTATTCCACCGAGTCCAGTTACAATCCATGCTCATTGATGCAGCGTTAGTTGTAGAGATAAGTTAATAAAGATCGGATTCAAAGGAGATTGCGTCGAAGATACACCCAGTCCTCGACATTTCGGGGCGTACTTAGTTGCCCGTCGCCACGTAGCGGCACGAGCGTCCCAACGCCGGGCGGACTTCGCGGAATCGAAATTTCACTCACCTTCGGGACGTAGCGGTCGCTTGTTAAAAATATCCACTCGGCTGGGTCGCACAGATAGGGTTATCGTTCGAACAACACAGATATTCACAACACCAAAACGACAACATAAATAAACGCAGTCCGGAACGCAGTTGCGGGTGGACTGCGGTGGTTTCAGCGACTCCTGGCGCTGGTCGAGGTGCAGCGGGTGCACTGGGCGGGGTTGTCGAATGTCACAAACGGTCGGTTACAGAGGTCGGACGCCGCTCGCCGGTCCAGTTCGAGAAGATGCGACACACAAGCGCATTACGTGAAGCCGCGGGGCGGACTGGCCGTCGCGCCCAATGTTACTAAGTCTGTATAAAAAAATACCCTAAAATATATTTAAATCCTCTTCTAACTTCTAAGTACAAGCTTTTTTTTACTGATTAACGTTATTCCACTATCCACTGTGACTCCACTGCCCGTAAACAAGGGCGGCGGTGTGTGTGTAATCCCGCACACCACCCAAGTCTGAGGATGACAGGAACGGAATTTTTCCAGCCTGTCCCATGTTCTAAGGAGGCATAACAAAGTTCACCGCGCGCCGATCGTGACAGATTGTGAGTTTGCGCCTACGATGGGCGTCCATGCGGATATAGGAGTATCCAGATGTTTTTTTATCGGTGAGAGTCCGACACACCGGGGGCGGCTCTCACCACCCCATGACAGTCCACAACGGATTTTTCTCCTATTAAAAAAAAATAATAAAAAAGAAAACGTCTGAAAATAATTATTTTTTGTCACTGTCATATCTCCCGAGAAAGTTTATGAACAGTCAATTTTAACTTTATTTAAAATATAATAATAATAAATAATATATCGTCACGCTATATTTCTTATGGGGTGAGTAGACGTACAGTAGTTGGTATATCCACTTTACATTTATATGTCGTGTCCAACGTGACCAGTAGCGCAGCTGATCGCCGTTCTCAGACCACTTACACCACATTTCTATTAGATGCCATACGAGCTTATTCACGAGGTTTTCCTTCACCGGTGATCATGTGGTACCTTAATCAGTACGTAATCTAGAAAAACTCAGAAACATGCCGAGATTCGAACCTACGATCATTCGCTACTTATTGATTTATACACGGTTAGTCGGAAAGGGTATATAAAGCGAAAAACCTAGGAAGGGGGCCATTAAAACAAACATCTTGTGTACTATAACTTTTCGCAAAAATGAATAACAAATGAGATACAGGTACCTATAGATTTACATACTAAAAGTATAAAGAGGCAGCCCTAGAAATCATATGTTTCTTCGTGTGTCAATGACCCACCATCCTTGACCTATAAAATCTTACGGATCTTTCTATTGATTGGTGAAGTTTTAGGTAATAATAAATTAGGGATGTCGAAAATGAAAAAAAAATCGTTATATCGATGTTTATTAAAATGTCAATATCGGAGTCGATATATCAAACTAAAAATAACGATTAAATCTCAATAAACACGAAAGTATTTTACCAGTATTCCTTTTTATTAGATAAAATTTACAAAAATATCAAGAACTTAAAGGCTATCTTCTAACTTTAAGGCCTATTTAAGATATCAACCAAAAATAAATAATAAATAAATAAATGGCGGCAAATAATACACATGCAACAAATTCAGATGTCAGATGATATTTCGATATTTTCAATTCATAGTAACGATATTTTTGGGCGATATATTTTGAAATGATGTATCCATAGGAAATATCCAGTATCGAAAATTGTATCGAAAACGATTTTTTTTTTAATTCTTGTGGCACTGAAGTCACGAAAATCTGTAACTGTAGAAGACAGGAACGAACGAAAAAAAAGAACGTTGTTGTCTAAGACTGTTGAGTATTATGTTTTGTTACGTTGTGTGCATTGACATCTGAATTTGATGCATGTATATTATTTACCGCCATTTTGCGAGTATTGTTATTATCAGTGTCAGTACCCTATTATCTCGTGAATTGTTTACTTTTTTTATTTTCTTTAACGTCAGAATTAAAGTCCCTGTGGTCTCGCCACGAAAAGCTTCTAGTTGCTGTAGCCAGAAACAATGAAGCTAACTGCTAATGTTTGTCTGATTTATTTTTGTTTGATATCTTAAATATGGTAGGTCTTAAAGTAGGAAGATAACCTTTTAGTTCTTGATATTTTTGTAATTTCGTCTAATAAAAAGGAATACTGGTAAAATACTTTCGTGTTTATTAAGATTTAATCGATATATCGACATTTTTCCATTAATATATCGACGCCGATATTCATATTTTAATATATATCGATTTAACGATATTTTTTTCATTTTCGATATCCCTAGCGGGCGTGGCTTGTCGCTATGGTTGTCAAAGTTTAAGAATAAATGACATAATTTATTTTGAGTATGTAAAAATAAATTACAACTTTCAGGAATATTACTATATTCCTTTTTAAGTATATACGACACCTATACCAATAGTTTTGGCTTGATATACCCTTTCCGACTAACCGTGTATATTATTAATTTGGCTAGCCCCAACACACGATAATCGCAAAGCATAGGCATTTACAATCATTGTTTTAAAACTAGATTGTTATTGAGACATAAAAAGGAATGGAAAAGCCTTTAACATAAGCGCGGGTTAAACTCAATTCAAATACGTCAATTTAAATATAAATTAAAAACCCTTTATTTTATGATTTCTTTGTTTTTTTAAATATATCAACTTCTACTATTGCATAAAAATCGTTACAGTGGTTTACTTACGATTCCATTATAAAACCTTCACATGCTAAAAATGGGATTAAAAAAAGATGTAATGTGTTTGTGCTGTATGTTAATATTTAGTATCATAAATTATAAAGGGGAGGCAAAATAATACGGGTCAAAGCGAGTGAGTATGACGGTTTTTGCACTTGTAGTTTCGCATATGTATTCTCTAAATGTAGGGTAAATTGCCTAAGCTGGTATCACTGTCAGCAGCAGCAGCAAGAGGGGCGCGCGCCGCTACGTGGCCCCGCGCCGGCGTCCCCCGCCTCGCCCCGCGCTCGCGTGGCAACGCACGTCCCGGGTGCCGCACTCCCCGCCCGTCGCGAATGCCCGGTGCCCCCTCAACCGATCATCGACACCGATCATCCATCAATATATGCAAATAGCTCCTGCCGACCTACGCACATCAAAAATGAAAACCGAAATACCCGCTTCACATAACGTAGGTCTAGTGACGCCTTTAGGTTGAAAATAGTGAGGCTGCAGAAAAACTAATGCAATTTTAAAATGCTTCGGAAACAATATTTATGTGCAATTAATCTCTTCGACCTACAACTACCTCAAACTAAATTCGCAGTTGAACTATGGGTACTAGATAATCACATACATACGCCTATATAACACAATTATGAGTAATGAGAACCCTGGATCTCCACCGTCCCAGTAAGGATCACTACAAACTGCGCTATTAAGCCGTCAATAATCAGGCCAAATTTTTCTTTTATCCTATACGGCCGACTTTTGATTAGTACCCACCATGGTTAGAATACTAATCCGCTTATTTAGTAAAAACAGAGTTTTCCGAGTTCAATATATTTTAATTTTATAGTCTAGTGGATAAAGAACCCGGTATCCATGCGTGGAAAGGTGAATGGTTATGGATATTTCCAGATTTGTACAACGAATCAGCTGCGCCACTGATCACGTGAGGCATGATATCCTATGATATGACGTCCTTTAACCCATTCCCGCCCGCGGCGGCTGAATTCGCTGTCTTCGGCATCAGACGGCTCTGTAAAATCAAACTTGTCTCATCGGGCGGCGCCGTTTGCACGTAATCCCATATCTCTCATTAAGTGCTTCTGCCGACTATGCCTGCGTTCATTTGCAAACCTTTTTCTTTTTATTAACAAAAAAATACAAATTAAATTCATTTCTTTCATTGTACCTTTAATGGTACACGTTGCCCAATGGGACAATTGTGTATGTACCATAAATGGTACACGCCGACCCATGGAACAGTCCTCAAAGTACCATTAATGGTACATGCCGGCGGGAACGTGTTAAAATATTTGTGCAGGTCAGCATGATTGCTGCGACTACCGGTGGGTTTTTCTTATCTGTTAATAGTCGTCGATGTTTTTTGAGCTCCATTAAAACTCTCCTTATTTGGTCTGTGTAGGCATGTCTCGGTCGGCCTCGGCACTTATTTCAACTCACATCCTCACTCACTGTTTTCATGCATGCTGTTCTTGACACTTATTATTTAACCAACTATTCTACGTATCTCTTCGATCGTAGAACGATCCGCGAGCATTATCTCGCATATAGAACGAAGAGATCGCATTTCCACTGCATCATCAATCCTGGTTTCCTGTACTCCGGGCGATAAATTCTAGAGACGGCAGATAAGCACATCATCCAGCTAACATATCTAAAAAAGCGGACCATGTTTTCCATAAAAAAATAGGCTGCCCATGTGTAAAAGCTTTTGTTTTGATGTTTTAAAAGGGAACTCAAAAATCTCATAAGATGCTATTATTACCACTACGGCTCAAGTTATGCAAGGACAAAAGTTGTATTTTGTTAATATTTCGCTTCTTACGCGATAAATAGTATTTAAATTTTTACGAAATAAAGAACATAAAATTTCTAAAAATTGTGCTGGTTTCATTAAAGTAATCTACATAATTGAGAACCCAAGATAAAAGGACTGGCTTGACCGGTAGTTTATGCTCCGTCTCGAAAAATGTCAAGATTCGGGGTTAACTCAGGCTACAATATCGTAGAAAAGTTTATTTCAGAACTTTAAATTTAATTTTAACACAGCCTACATAATATTTCAGTTTTAAATCAGATATGCGGGTGATCAAGTGTATACGAGTTATATAATACGTGGGTCAAATAAAAAAGATTGAAGTTTCAATTACCATTACAGACGGGATAGGTTTTTAATTAAACCATCAATCCTAAAGTTACGTAACATAACTCGGAGAAACGAAATGCGGTAGAATGCATCAATAGCCGTACAATCCTGCAATTAGACTTTCTTTCCCATTGTTAGTGATGAAATCAGTTTTACTATCTCGAGCGCCGACAGCATGCGGCGAGCACTTGTCGCCGTACTTTCACCTTATGCACATGCAATCGGCTCTCCATTTCAACGAACACGGCTCGGGTTTCACACCAGCTAATCAGGGTGGAAAATGCAATGCTTGCCTCCATGTCCTCAAACATTATTTATTATTTAACTATTTTGTGAGTATTTATTAGGTTTTGCGATGTATGCCGCATACGTTTTCAACTTAATGAAGCTCGCTCAAAAACACTATTCAAGTACTTGCTTCGGCAGTACATATACTAAAATTGGAACGATACAGAGAAGATTAGCATGGCTCCTGCGCAAGGATGACACGCAAAATCGTGAAGCGTTCCACATTTTTTTTTTAGGACTCCCAGCGCGAGGCGCTCCCCTCCTGACACAGGCTGGGCGGGTGACGTTAAGGGCGTCCCCGTCCGGTGCAGAGAGGACGGGCCGGCGTGTGGGTGCCCACTCGCCGTTCCCACAGAGTGGCAGTGAGGGGGTTTAAGTTCCCCCTCCAAGAGAGGAGGCCTGCCCGAGGCCAACGCTCGCCGAGCCGTCGGAAGTATCCGGATTCCCAGGCTCGGCGAAGGCGAGGAGAGGCAGTGCTGGCACCCCGGTGGTTTTAGTCGGGGCAGGTCCAGAACACTATTCAAGGGGAGACTTAAAAGAGTCTGCTACCCGGAGTATAGGGAGGTAACGCATTGTTTGAAGCGCCGCCCGAGAAAAACTTTGACAGAATGCGTCTAACCAGGGTACCTAGACAAAGTTAAATTCGTTTATTGATAACTAGCTGTCCCGGCAGACCTTGTTCTGCCCTATTTCTCTAAAACAAATTCACATTGTTTTTTTTAATGTTAATAGTTGCCTCGTCCGATTTCATACTGCCAAAAGTAATTGGCCTGTCGCAGTCTAATAGAAATAAAATTGCATTGAAAGATATAAGTCATATCTAAGGTAATTATATTTTTACTATAATGCCAAGTATAATGCCATAAGGGAATTTTTTGTTTGCTTACTTGGCGTATAAATTATAATTTTCATAAATGACATGCAACCTCTAATCAACTTGAAGGCATAACTTTGTTTTGTTTTGATTGACATCATATGTTTGACAGCTAGGGACAGAATGGTTTATATGGGCAAACGAGATTGTTGTTTTTACTATATTCTTAGCATTTTTTTCATATTAACTCACCTTCCCTGGACTTCAACAATTAATTCAAAACCAAAATTAGCCAAATCGGTTCAGCCGTTCTCGAGTTTTAGCGAGACTAACGAACAGCAATTGATTATTTTTTATATGTATATAGATGATAGAAAAAAAAAATAATATATCGCCACGCTATATCCTTTACGCGGTGAGCAGGGATACCCGGTAAGTACCTTTGGGTTTCCCAGATTATATACGGATTTAGACACCAGGTGCTCACCGGTGAAACACCGTAAGAAAACAAGCATGGCGTCTCAGCTGCGCTACTGGTCACGTTGAGCACGACATTTAAGCGCAAAGTGGATACAAACAATGCATCTCTGCTCACCCCGTAAAGGATATAGCATGACGATATATTATTATGAAAATATAAGAGGCGGGGCAGCTCGTTGTCAATACATGGCTGTTATGCTCACTCCCCTATAACAGTGATGGCGGTCCCGGCGGGGCACGCAAGGCGAGTGTTGAAGCAGGAGTGGCAGCAGCTGGGCTGGTTTGGAGGCAACTAGGTCCCGGTGGAGTTCTCAAGCTGCTTATTAATGCCATCAATCGAGGTGAACGGCCACCCTCTTCAAACTTCATTCGCCTGTTAACTACCCCTCGCGCGCGGTGGGCAATTGAAACCTCTATACGGATATACTATTTATCTAATCAAGTGACGTGCATAGAGTATTTGGACAGGGTAGGCAGATTCACATAATGAATTTGAATATTATATAATGATAATAAATATTATATTACTTTCATAGGGAACATGGATGGCGTGAAATTATTATAGATATGAATAAAAGAGTTCCTTTTTATTTAAACTAAAGCAATTTATTCCACTTATTCATCGTAAGGGCATGCAATGCTTTTATGCATCTATGGGATGAACGCTTCTGATCTAATCAGAGTATCTGTCTGTATATTTATTTTATAATTGTGACATATACGCAGAAGTTAAGAAAAACACACATTATGTACCATATTATTTATTATCAGAGATCAAACTTAAAACATAAATCAGTCAAATTTCAGTATAATTTTGTTTCGTAAAGACACTTTCAACTCTTGTTACAAAAAGTGGTTTTCATGTCTTTCCTTGGCATTTGATATACACATATTTCGTTTTATAAATCCTCAATCTGTTGTTTGAAACATTAAAAAAACTTTTTGTATACAAAATATCAATTGGATACGACACCTGATGTGACTATTTACACAAATAGAACTAACTATTTCAGGCATTCGTATTCTAATACTTTAAAATATCTAATTATCACTATACAAATTTAGAATTAGTATTATAAATCAATTTATTAATATTTGTGAACTTATTTACTAAAAACCAGTTAATGGATGTGTTTAAGAACCTAAAAATATTAGTTTTTGAAATTTTATTTCAGATCCTAACTTGTTACAAGACTATAGATGTTTTTTGTTTATAAGTCTAATAAAAAAACCAATGGTTAATAGTAAACAGATATGCAAATATAATATTAAATCTATAGAACTTATTAGAATATCTTTCAAAGCTTTGCATTATATTTCGTTAAATACACACAAAGGAAGAAACAAAGTAATTGAAACATCATACATTTTACGACCAATAGCAACTATTTTAAGGGCATTTCCCACAAGCCTAAATGTGGGGAATGTCAGAGTCTATAGAAACTTATAAACTTATAATAAAAACATTTAACATTAATTTTAAACATAGTGGCAATAATAGTATATGACGAACTTTAAACTCAGAATTATACAACACTGCATAAGCCAAATGAAATGCAAACAATTTTGATACGTCTGTTACAGTCACGCCGCTGTGTGATGGCAGTTTTGACGTTTGCTTACACAAAAAAAAATCTTTTCACGCTAGAATTACCGGACCAGTTAAATTATTATTAACATTTTTCTTGTAAAAATAGCTTTTTAAATATTGTTTTAATCTTCTCGATGAAACTGAGCACATGAGGGCAATTATCATCATTGGTGCACATTAATATATTTAATAATAAGAGAAATTAAACGTAAAGGTAACTACTTCAATAAGTGACTCTATAAAGACTTTTATGACACAGATTAAACTTAACTTTTTACAATAATACTTTGAAGATGTGTCACAACACTTATAATACGACCTGTCAAAAGTGCCATTATACGATGGCGGCATTGTATCTATAAACTTAACAGTTTTCGTTGTAAATAGCTATCAGACGCGAAAGATCAAGTTTCAAGGGTTTAGTTTACAGCCACGGGTGCCAGGCAGGGTCCATGCGGCACAGGTTGTCGTGGCTGTTCGCTGCTGTGACGAGGGTTGCCACCTGGAAAAAATAATAATCATTATTACATGCCATCAATATTAAGATACGGAAACGGATTTTGGCATCAAATGCTTTTGGTGAAGAAAAGCATTGTGCTGTAATTCATGTGGCGTCCAATAGAAATGTCTTTATAAGTAAGTGCTCTGAGAACGGCAATAAGCATGCGCTATTGGTCACGTTGGTCACAACTAGTGATGAAAATGCCCGGGAATTTTCCCAAAGTGCCCAAAACTTCCGAGAACATTTCGTAAATTCCCGAGAATATTCCCAAGGAAGTTTTTGGGCACTTTGGGAAAATTCCCGGGCATTTTCATCACTAGCCACAACATATAATCGCAAAGTGTATACTGCATCACAATATAATATAGAGTATATTTAAAATATAAATGTGAGTTACACAACCTTCATTATCACTCAATTCCCACTTTAAATAATCGTAGAATTGAGAGGGATCAACTTCTTTTTAATTTAAGTTATTAATGTTCATATAGAGTCATCCTATTTGCTAATCCAAATAAGTTTCAAGTGTCCGCATTCATTTGTGAAGTCGAATCATGTTAATAATACTTTTATTATCGTGCCTGTGATATGGATAATATAATAAACGTTTTTGTGATGTTAACATACTCTCTTGTGCATTTGGCTCTTTTAAACGACTAGTGAGAAAAAAAGTTAGTTTCAATTTTGTTTAATTATAATTTATTGTATTATTGTTCCTTTAGCTTTATTTTTGGTTTGTATTTTTTGTGGATACTTTTTTGACTTATGTATCTCTTTTGTGTATTTTTTTATTGTTTATATATTGCTGTATATTTCCTGAAAATGTGAAAAATAATTAATAAAAACAAATATTTTATTCAAGAAGTATTTTTACAGGCGAACCCTTGACCTCGATCACACCTGCTGGAAGGTGAAGATGAGTTCGATGATGAAACGCGTTTGCTCAGCAAATGCCTATCCCCTCTTCTCTTAAAGACAAAAGACATATCATAAGACCGCGGAAAAGGTATTTTAGTTGGTATGGAAGCGTACCTTTTTCTTTTGTATTTGTGTATTGTTTGTATTGCTACATTAAAATTTCTGTTTTTTTTTTTGTATATTTGTGGCGAAATAAATAATTTTTCATTTCATTTTTACTTTGCTGTCGGGCCCGTCGAAGGTGGCGAGCGCGTTGAGCCGGCTCACGATGGCGGCCACGGCCTTGTTCACCATGCTGATGATGGTCTCGTTGTCAATCTCCACGGACTTGCCGTCGGCGGCGGTGCCCGGCGCGCTGCTCGGCTTGTCCTCCAGCCGCTTCCTGTACCCGGTGACCATCTCGTCGCGCAGGATCGTGCGCAGGATCGACTGGATCTGGATACAATGGACACCGGTGCCAAACGGAAAAAGTGAAACATACAAACTATTTTGTACAGATAATATGCTGAACATAAATTATACTTTTCGATAACGCTATGTAGCTACCTGATAGAAAATAGTTCTGCGATAAACTAATAGAGGGCGCTTTAGTATACTATTAAATTACATATTAAGACATTCGTCGCCACGATAGCCATATCTGGGCGACGGTTTCTTGTTGCAATTGATAAGATTTTTAAAAGGAATTTAATGGAAGAAGCACTTATATGTGAATACAGGATGCACAACATTAAAATACTAAAAATATTCACATCATACAATATCTTTTATTATTGTATATAAGATTAAATATTACACTATACTATGTCGCATGTTTTTCTTTCTTACATTTGAGGTAAAAGCAACATATATTGGTATAAATCAAAGGTAATAGTATCACAATATATTCATAGCATTCGAGTTAGCTTGTTTAGCCGCATGACTAGAGATGGGCAAAATGTAATCTGATTAATGATCAACGATTATAAAATGTAGTGGTAATTTTAATTTTCTTGCTCTGGTAATCATGATTAAATCCATTTAAAACATTAATGTCGGGTATTTGTCAAACTATTATTTTGTATACCGTGTTTAACGTAATTAAAGTCAGTTCGTAAACCGCCGCTCGTCTTTCATTACATATACTTAACTGGCGACGAGGATTAACTGTCTAAGTATTTTAAAAGTGATACAATGCCTTTCGGAAATATTGAGTGTTTCGAGCTATCTTCAAAAAAATGGACAACGTATGTGAATCGCGTAAAGCAGTTTATAGCCTTAAACGAGATTAAGGAATCGCTACACACGGCCACGTTAATCACCTTGGTCGGCGAATCGACCTACGAACTTATGTGTGATTTGTGTTCCCCGGCTAAACCAGAAGATAAGACTTTTAGTGAATTAGTAAGCATTGTGCAAGAACATCTAGAACCCAGGCGTTCCGATATTGCAGAAAGACATTTATTCCGTTTGCGCCGTCAGATGCCGAACGAAGATTTAAGCGCGTACCTTCAGCATTTAAAACATCTCGCGAGTACCTGCAATTTCGGTGATAGGCTGGAAGAGAATCTTAGGGACCAATTTGTATCGGGCCTGGCGAGTGACGACATGCGTAGTCGTTTATTCGCGGAGAGGGACGTGGACTACAGGCGAGCAGTGGACTTGGCGCTGGCGCTCGAGGCTGCGGAGCGGCACGCGGAGGCGAGCCGTACGGGCAGCACGGCGCCGGGCGCACAGGACGGCACGGCGAGCGGCACATCGAGTGCAACGGGCACGGCGTCGGCGATGCCGCTGCACAGGATTGGCGCGAAACCAACAGGTTTTCGGGTGAAGGACACGCGGCCGCAGCATTGCTGGCGGTGCGGTCAAGGACATTCACCAGATAAGTGTCGCTATAGACGTTTTAGTTGTGATGAATGCGGGGTACGTGGGCACCTTAAGGTGATGTGCCGAGGCGCACGTTCTACGGGAGAACGTGTAGCGGGCAAGCAGACAGATAAAAATCAATTTTATATCGAGTCTGACTCTGACGACAGTAATTTTTATAATGTGTACGTTACCGGCAATAGTGATAAGCCTTATGAGATTGAAATATTAATTAATGATATTCCTCTTAAGTTTGAGATAGACACGGGTAGTAAAATTTCCGCTATTAGTGAATATTACTTTCATAAATATTTTAGAAATAGTCCGTTATCGCTTTGTAATTTGAAATTAAACTCATACACGGGGGAGAAAATTTGTCCGCTCGGTTTCTTAACTGTTAACGCGTTATATCACGATAAGGGCGCCGGATCGAGCGCGGGGTCGGCAGAGAAGCGCGAGGCGAGCGGACTGCGTTTGTACGTAATACCACAGGGTGGCCCGCCGCTCCTCGGTCGCGCTTGGTTGCGTCAGTTAGGATTTAAAAATATTTACATTAATAAAATAATTGATAGCGGTTTAGAAGCTCAAGATGAAAATACACTAATAAATAATTTAGAGAAAGATTTTCCGGATGTTTTCTCTTCCGGTTTGGGGACATGTACTAGAATGTTTTCATTAACGTTGACAGACAACGAGCCAATTTTTTATAAAGCACGCGCCTTGCCATTAGCATTGCGTGTTCCGGTTGAAAATGAATTAAATCGGCTCGTTAGAGAAGGCACTATTGTTAAAGTAAGCAGTTCAGAGTACGGGACGCCTGTCGTGCCTGTAATTAAAAAGTGTGGTAATATCCGAATTTGCGGCGACTACAAAGTCACAATAAATAAAAAATTAAAACGTGAGCCATATCCACTACCGCGAATAGAAGAACTTTACACAGTTTTAAGTGGAGCAAAAATATTTTCCAAAATCGACTTAGCCCACGCTTATGAGCAAGTGATGTTAGAAGAGAAATCGCGCGCTTGCACCACTATTAATACACACGTTGGTTTATTCGAATACATTCGCACACCATATGGTCTTTCCTGTATTCCGGAAAAATTTCAAAAGTTAATGGATGACGTCATGAAAGGCGTTCCGATGACCGTGGTGTATTTAGACGATATTTGCGTCGGGGGCTACTCGAAACAAAACCATATTAGTAATTTACGTGAAGTTTTCCGACGTTTACAATCTGTGGGGTTACGAATAAAAATAGAAAAGTGTGAGTTCTTTAAGCCTCAAGTAAAATATTTAGGTCATGTGATAGATCAAAACGGACTTCACCCAGATATAAATAAAGTCAAAGCGATTTCGGATGCACCACCCCCCAGTGATGTCCATAAACTGAAATCCTTTCTGGGACTAGTCAATTATTATGGTAAATTTATACCACAATTGAGCACAATGTTGTACCCGTTATATCAATTGTTAAAAACAAAAATTTCATGGAATTGGACACGAGAGTGTGAACAGGCATTTTGTAAAATTAAAAAAATATTATGTAGTGACAGGTGCTTAGCGCACTATGATCCAGAGCTGCCGCTGGTCCTTAGCGTGGACAGCAGCGCTTATGGCATTGGCGCAATTTTGGCGCATAGATACGCTGACGGCTCAGAGAGGCCGATTTGTTGTGTTTCTCGTACGCTCAACGAAGCGGAAAAATCGTACAGTCAGCTAGACAAAGAAGCATTAGCTATATTTTATGGTGTTACCAAAAATCACCAATATCTTTTCGGAAGGCGTTTCATTATACGATCAGACCATAAACCACTTGCATACATTTTTGGTGAGCGGGCCGGCATACCGCAGACGGCAGCGAGTCGTCTCCAGCGTTACGCGGCGCGTCTCGCGGCGTACGATTTCTCCGTGGAGTGGGTGAGCTCGGCGCGCAACGCGCCTGCTGACTGCTTGTCACGTTTGCCTTTGCATCGTAATTCTATCGATAGCGAATCCGATTCTATGTTTTACTTATTGTATTTAGAAAACGAGTTTCCGGTGAATTACAAAGATATTGCGGAGGCAACTAAAAACGACATAGTACTACGCAATATATATAAAAATATTCTTTTTGGTTGGCCTAGTGATACTGATGTCGAACAAGAAAAACCATATTTTAACCGTAAACAAAATTTGTTTGTTGATCATGGATGCATAGTATATAACTATCGCATAGTGATTCCGCCAAAGTTTCGTAATTATATCTTAGGTGAGCTGCACGAAGGTCATTTGGGGGTTGTTAAAATGAAAAATACAGCTCGTAATTATGTTTATTGGCCGGGCTTAGACGGCGATATTGAGAAGTTATGTAGGGAATGTGTGACGTGCCGTCAGCAGCGCGATGCGCCCCCGCACGCGCCCCTCACACCCTGGGAGTTCCCCTCGCGGCCCTGGCAGCGGCTGCACGCTGACTTCGCCGAATATCAAGGTAAACATTACCTTATTATAGTTGATGCACACAGTAAGTGGATAGAAGCGTTCCCCTTAGGTAGTACCACTGCTAAAATTGTTATTGAGAAGTTTAGAGAAATTTTCGCACGCTTCGGGCTACCGCGGCAGATAGTAACCGATAACGGTCCTCCATTCACATCGAGTGAATTAAAATATTATTTTGACAAAAATGGAATAATACACACATTAACCAGTCCGTACAGGCCTAAAGGGAACGGAGCGGCAGAGAATGCCGTCAAGACAGTGAAGAAATGTATAAAAAAAGCTAGTTATGAAGGGGTCGATGTGCATCAAGCTATACATAAAATGTTATTTAACTACAGAAATTGTGAGCATGCCACTACCGGCGTCGCGCCGGCAGAGGCCATGCTGGGCCGACGGCTGCGGGGCCGCCTGGACGCACTGCGACCAGATACTGAGGGGCGGGTGCATAACAAACAACGTCAACAAATTGAACGCGCCGGTGGCACTGAGCGCTCCGTCAGTATAGGTGACACGGTGCTCGTAAAAGACTTTACGAAGAGTAAAGACAACTGGGTAGAAGGGCAGGTTAGCGGTCAGCGTGGACCGTCATCTTATAATGTTAAATTACCAGATAGCACTGTAAAGAGACACATAGATCAAATTTTAGATATAAACCAAAGCAAAAACAGATATTCGCTATCCTGCACTTCTACGCACGATGAGCAAGTTCACCAAGATGACTTGGAGACTGTTCCGCATGAGGACGTTATTACTCAGTCTCCAAATGTCGTAACCAGTGCCAAGTCACCTGTTAAAAAACATAACTTGAGACCGCTGCCGCACAGGGTTGGTCTAGTGTAATTTTGTATGTAATATGTTGTATTATTATTTATTTTAATTGTATGTATTTAATTAAGTAAGGAGGTGTCGGGTATTTGTCAAACTATTATTTTGTATACCGTGTTTAACGTAATTAAAGTCAGTTCGTAAACCGCCGCTCGTCTTTCATTACATATACTTAACTATTAATAATTGATAAATGTGTATACAATCTGGGATTCTGTAGTGTTTAAAACATAAATGAGCAAAATGCAGTCATATTAATAGTAAAAAACGTAAAATATAATCGTTAATTATTTTCATTAATCTGATTACATTTTGCCCCTCTATGTGCATGACATCTAATAAAAATGTCATGTGTACTAGTGCTGTGAGAACGGCGATCAGCGGCGCCACTGGTCACGTTCGGCACAGCATATAAGCGCAAAGTGGATACAGCCACCAACGCATCTCTGCTCACCCCGAACGTGATACAGCGTGACGATACATTACATTATATTAGGATAAGAGTACCTTGAAATTGGGCGTAACGAGACACCGGGCCACGGCGATGGCGGAGGCGGTGAGCGGGCCCGTGATGCCGTGCGGCGTCAGCAGCTCCGATATGTTGGGGGTCAGCCGGAACGGCACCGGACGGTTGCCGTCGAGTTCGCCTGACGCAACATAGACATCCAGATGAATCTTTTGTTTGAGATAAGCCACATGTCCTGGACACCCCATTTCATAGAAAGCGTAACAAAAACCATTCCATCAGGGAATCTCTATTGGGAATAGGCAGATAGGATGGAACGCCACTTTTGTCTATTCTTACAAACCTCATTCGCTTCTTTAACATTAATTAGACTCTTCATGTACTCTCGCCATCTACGCGTACTTTTGACCTTACCTTTCATCAGAACTCTTTTTATTTGGTCTATGTAGGTAAGTCTCGGTCGGCCTCGGCTCTTACTCGGACTCGGATTTATATTGAATATATTTTTCGTCAACCTTTCACCATTTTCATTTTTTTGTGAGTCGAAGCTGCTCGCGTCCGTATGCTTTACCCTAGTTTCCCTACACGTGACTCCTGGGTGGTGCTAAACGAGCGGCAGCGAGGTGGCAGGGCGTCGGTGCCCGTCTGGATCGCGACCACAGTGCATGGGTGTAAAGCCCGTCATAGTGACCAGTTTCGGCTTGTCGCGTTTCGGGATCAGCTTGTGTATATCCAGTAGCTCATATACCTAGAGACCTTCAGTCGTGGTATATGTGGGCCGACATGACGATGTAGACTATCAATGGATTTTCATCCTTTGATAGTCGCCTTCGTTTTTGGACTACACTGTACTTACCATCAGGTACTCTGTAGTCACTATGTCGAGCCAGTGTAAAAAAAAACCATTCATCCTCTTCATGTCCTTGAACCTTCAAAGCATGTTTAAATATTATGTTTTCTAATAAAAACAAAAACGCTAAATAAAGCCGATGAGCATATGGTATTTCCCAAATATATATTTTTTTTCGTTACATTAGTAGTACTTTTATTTTTCGTGCCTGTTTTATGTATTAAAAACGTTTTTTCAATGCTGAAATTTTGTCTTGTAAATTTGACTGCTTTAGAAGAATGGTGGGAAAAAAATTATAGTTTGATTTTTTTTTTCGTTGTTATATTTGTTTTTTTTTATAGTTTTAGTAGAGATCAGCTGTTAGCTCTATGCAGAGAAGCTTGAGACTAGCAGTCTCCGGCAAGGAAGCACCCCGGAAGGTGGAGCACTCACTGGTGGAGTCGTCGAGGTCGAACTTGAAGTAGGAGACGTTCAGCAGGCCCGAGTCCTGGTGCACGTAGAGCATGTCCGGGTTGAGGCGCGTCAGGTGCAGCACGTACTCCGCGAAGCTGGCGAGCGACAGCTGCAGCGTCATCATCTTGCGGAACGTCCAGTAGTCGGTCGGAGCCGGGAACGTGGCGCAGGCCCACTCGCGAACCAGGCCCTTCGGCACCATCGTCGCTTGCACCTGCAATGCCACACACGCTCCATTCATTTAGTTCTCTCGATAAACTCAGACAGAGCTGATTTTAAGCACAGCGTTGTCCAAAGCCCACTAACTACCCAGAAACTGGATTCTCTCAGTGGTAGTGAGTAGTCTGGTGAATAATGAGTATTCTGACAGATAGTGATTAGTCTGACAGGTAGTTAAGGAGCTGACGGACAGTAAATAAGCTAACGGGTGATTAATAATCTGACATGTAGTGAATATTCTGGCAGGTAGTGAGTAATCTGAAGTGTAGTGAATAATCTGACAGCTAGTGACTAATCTGACAGGCAGTAAATAAATAAACTAACGACTTGTGAATATCCTGACGTGTAGTGAATATTCAGGCAGATAGTGAGTAATCTGAAGCGTAGTAAATAATCTGACAGGTAACGAATATTCTTGCAGGTAGTGAGCAATCTGAAGTGTAGTGAATAATCTGAGAGGTAGTGAGTAATCTGGAGGGTAGTAAGTAATCTGGCGGGTAGTAAGTAATCTGGCGGGTAGTATGTAATCTGGCAGGTAGTAAGTAATCTGAAAGGCAGTGAATATACTAACGACTTGTGAATAATCTGACGGGCAGTGAATAAGCTAATGGGTAATTAGTGTTCTGAAAGGTTATACGCTCATAGCCTCTTCAAGCTTCTTGTAATAAATGTGTCACGTTGGGAAGTCTGCGCAATTGAGCCTGCACCATGGAGCCTAAGAGAGATTAAGGCAGTGCAGTCCCCTGCAGTGGAGCAAAGTGAGAAGGTACGTCACCTCTCTGAGTATGTCCCGGAGCACTTGGTGCGAGGCCTGCGTGCCGCGCGCCTGCACGGCCGCCAGCCGCTCGTAGTAGCGCGTCACGGGCGCGTCGTACTCCACGCCCCTGCCGAACACACGGTTAGCTCTCAAGCCGCGACTACGTTAACGGCGCTAGATTCGCCACGACACCACTGTTCTGCTATCGTATGCGAGGAATTGCATCATACAAATGAATTTACGTAAATGTGATACAAATTGTATAAGGTTCTTTATTTATTTTTTAAATCATATAGCTATTGCTTTTGACACCACGCGATATCATTACAACTTTTGACATATCTCGGATCCTACTAACATGTGCGACGAGGTCGGACAAATAAAGAATTTCTTCAAATTTGTGGATATAATATAAAAGACCGATATACATGCGTGGCGACGCAAATATTTGTAGATTCAAACTTCGGCACATACATCCGGCATTTTCTAGATTAATTATAAATTTAGGCAACACATGTTTACCGGTAAAGGGCAACATCTTAGGGAAGCCCGCATGGGATCTAATAAAAATGTCATGTGTAAGTGCCCTTAGGACGGCAATCAGCAGCGCTACTGGTCATGTTGGGCACGACATATAAGCACGCAAAGTGGATACAACTACAAACGTATACCACATACAAAATAGAGATTTATTTATTTATTTATTTATTCAGCGGTAACTACACAGCATATTATAAGATTATGTACCAAAAATAGGAAACAAAAAATAAAGAAAATCTAGAATGCCAATAACGTAGTACACATATTAAATTTTGGTAAATGTTTGGGTCGCTCCCCACATCATATAGTGAGTGTTGTGTGCGTGATTTGTGAGTGTTGTGTGAGTGCATTTGTGCGCGTGTGTGCGTGAGATGAAAAATATACCTGTTCGCGCACTCCGTTCTATAGATATCGAGGAGTGACAGAGAGCTGGGGTTGTCCTCAACGAGGCGCATCTGAGGGGAGACCGACACGACGCGCGGCACAGTGAAGTGCAGGAACCGGCGCGACGTCTCCTTCTGCTTCCCCAGGTACAGGTTCATCATGCGCAGCAGCTGCAGCACGCGCTCCTCGCGCCGCGCGTCGCCCAGCCCGGAGTCGTTCACGACCAGGTACGGGTATATCTTGCCGTTGTGCCCCCGGATGTACAGCCTGCGCGCGGAGGTGTTGTGCTTCTGGACTATCTCCACCCGCGGCATGAACCTGGCTATGCGCACGTGATAATGACTGTGCTTCGGTATCAGAAACTCCCCTGGCAGTTCTATTTCGGCCGTCTTCAGGCTGAAGTTCGACAAGAAACGGCACTTCTCCTCGATAAGGAAGGATCTGTAAGAAGGAGCGTTATCGATGAGTTTCGTTAGCGGCGGAGAAGGGTGGGCGGGTTAGTAAGGCGGTTATGATGGCCAAAACTACATTCGGTGAAGCGCAAACCCGGACCTGTGCACCGGCACGCGATGGGTTAGTGGTGGCTGATGGCGACGCTACAGTGCTGCATGAGTGCGGACGGCACGAGCGCGTAGAGAAACTGCAGTTACCTCGAGGGGCGGAGTGCGGGGGCCGCACCGACCGCCGACTACTTACTTGGGCAAGACCTTAGTTTTGGCCTCGAGTATCTTGACCCACTTCCTTAATTTTTGTATCAGGTTTTGTAATTTCATCGCATTTGGTTGTGCGAAATCGAAGTCAGCCGCAAACTGAGTTTTCATCTTCTGAAAGACCGGGTCTTGTACGGTCGCCTGTGCGCGGCGCGCGAGGCTCTCCGATGCAGCTGAAGAGAATGCACCACTTACAGTACTTGAAACATTTTCTGTAGACATACAAAAGGGACTCTCTGTATAAAATTGTGGTCGCACAATTAATTATAGAAAAACATCAACCCAAAAAAACTAAAACAGAAACATTACACTAGTTAATCATTAAGAAATAATTCAGTATTCCAATACTAAGCGTTACACTAAAGCTTTAGAACATAGAATCAAGGAGATATCGAGTGTCGACAATAATATAAGTGTGTATAAAAACTCTATTACGAAAACAAATAATTACTGAGACATGGAAATAATTTCAGTTCAACAAAGATAGAGACGGGCCATCGAAAATTTAAATATCGATAAATATAACAATATGCAGTATAGATTTGAGTGAACATGAAAACCGAAACCGGTTGTAAAGAAGTCGAAACTTTCCTAAATTTGCAAGGTATTGTTAAGGTATTGATAATTTGATAGGTATATTATTTATTTCGATTTTTTATTACTAAGAAAGCTGAAAATGGAAATGCGTAGTTCTTGGTTCTTTCAATACTTGTATTTCAAGATTTTCCGTATTTAGAAATAGGAAAGTAAAGACAAGTAGCTTTCCATGCTTTCTACCCCAATAAGAGAATTGGCGTGACAATAAAATTTCAGTGTATCTACAGTTTCAGTGTATTAGTGGAATCACATCAATCGATGTAAATATGACGTTATCGATAAGCTCGCCCACTTGACATTTTCCTTGTTTCCATAATCTAAGTACGAGGTGATACATATCAAGCGTTTGTTATAGCTATTACCCGTTCCCGCTAGAGTGATACAAATATGCCATGATCAAACAGACAGTATACATTAATTTTAGTGAAATATCGACGGAGAAAATCAAATCTGTAAAAGACACTATAGATCATCATTGAATGTTGTCTTGATCTCACAATCTTCAACATTTTACAAGTGTTTAAAGTTTTACTTTGGTTTTGGAGGCTACTTAAATACGCACATTAATTAGAAATAAAGAGGGAGAGAGGAAATATAATTATAAATAAATATATTTACATCATATATTAAAACTCTTAGAAACTGAAACATAATTCATTACCTTTTTTTTTTGCTGATATTAAAAAGCAATCAAAATGATTGACTTGAAGAAAAATATTTAGCTAAAATTATTGAACCGGGATTAGTTAGTTTAAAAAAATGCAATACTCCGGAAAACAGAATCCGTGCTTTATCTCTTTAGCACGCGTAGTGATGTCATAGTACTATCTCGGTCTTGGCCCACGTGACAAATGCTAACGAGATATATGCCATCATAAAAAAATACTTTTTGGCGTTCTGGTTGTCGATTAAAATTTTGTCTCTTACGGTATTTGTAATTTCCTCCCGTCGATATTTATTTTACACATGGATAGAATGTTACAGATGCACACGAGTATGTGAATGATACGAAATTAGTTACCAAAGACCATCATTACTTTTTAAATACAGGCCCCTAAA
Source organism: Automeris io (assembly GCA_036320925.1). Lineage (NCBI taxonomy): Eukaryota > Metazoa > Arthropoda > Insecta > Lepidoptera > Saturniidae > Automeris > Automeris io. The sequence goes on along the minus strand of JAUDJH010000029.1, from coordinate 4,823,153 downwards.
TGATGATGAAAGAGATCAACACTGAGTCTACATTGTTAGTATAATATCAACTGAGGCAACAATTATTAGTATAGTACCTAATACTCACATATTTGTAAGTGTTTTTATCATATCACAATACATCTCTATAAAACTAGGCAGACATACATTTGTGACTGACTGTACTCAGTATGGGTTTTGATGTGGAACTTTAGTCAAATTTATCTTTAATCTCAGGACACATTCAGTTTTAGATACATTCATACATTTTATTTAAATTCCAATCTAGGACCCTGTTCTAGCGTTATGTATTATAATTATTTACTGAGATATCACACAGATTGATCATACTAAGGTGTCGTAAGAGTCGATTCATGCCGAATAGCACGCAAATTGCCGCTGTATTCACCTTTTCTGCGCATTGTGCACACCCGCCAATCCGCATTGGACATTGTGTCCCGAATTAAAAATACAAACCCCTTCCCGTGGATTTCACAAATATAATGGATAAAAGGAAGGCCTTTGCTCTAAACTGAGGCAAAATCGGCTAATAATAAGTATTATTATTTATTGATATCTAAATACTTTAAATTAACTCAATAATTTCTATGTATTAACAAAAAATGCATTTTATGAAATTGTTGCTATTATAGTTGTCTTTTTTTTTTGAGAAATAATATCTATATATTTTAAATGCACAAATATTCAATTTCGTCTACATTATTCGTGCAATATTAACATTTATAAATTTCAAAAAATATACCCTATAGAATAAATATTACATTACACATATTTGTACATAATTTACATATACTTGTTAAGTATTATATAAAATACATAAACAATATATATTAATATAGTCCTATTATTATAATAAAATATATAAAGTTTTAGTCGATACTGATTATATACTTAACAGCTAGAATTTTACATTAAATATGAAAACAAGTTCATAATTCTGGAGGATGTTTTAAAGATCAATAACTCTTAACCCTTTATGGCGCCGTGTTGTATTTCTGCAACATACCACTCAAATAGAAGCAACAATAAAATAAATGCCAACAGACTGACTTTGCTTGGTGTTATACGGCACCAACAAAGCATTCTCACGATTTAGTGACAATTCAGCTCACTAGATGACGAGACTTGTAGGTAATGATGTATCATTGTAGTGTCGAACGAATACGCGCCTGTTTTCAGGTTTTCAATTTCATTTATGAAAAATTAATTCTTGGTGAAATACTAAGTAAACGGTAAGAGGATGTTTTTTAATAATCTGTTCCTAATTTTAAGATTAATGATTTAGTACTAATCTAATGTTGCATTTCTAGTACATGCAAGGTTTTTAAGAATTATAAACGATACATTTTTAATATTTTTATAATTATTATTTTCGTTAACTATACACTATTTACCACCTAGTTTTTACAAAATTAACAAATTTAACGACCTTGCGCCATAAAGGGTTAATTTCTCAGTAGGCTAAACCATCATAGTGATGCGCTTCAGAATATCGCGTTCCGAGATTTGACTGCGCACGACCAGTTTGTCTAAAGGTAAGAAGGAGGTTATAGTTTCTCACATGAGGCTTACATAACCACAGTGAATCACTAACAATATAATTTAAAAAATAATAAAAAGTAAATTAAATTTTAACATTATTTTCTACATAAATCTGCAATTTTTATGAGGTTCTAGAGCGAGTTCTCGAATTGAGTCATGACCGAAGTAAACAAGTGTAAAGACCGTGATAGTGACTCGCTATGGCTTGTCACGTTGCGATATCAGCTTTGATATATCCAGTTCACGTATATGGGTCCAGCGACGGCGACTGTCAGCGGATTTTCATCCTTTGGCGGTCGTTACCAATTTTGAACTACACTGTTATTTCCATCAGGTGCAATGTAGTAGCTTTGTCCAGCCATTATAAGAAAAATATCAGAAAATTTCCGTTTGTGCCACCGTGGCTGTGAAGGCCTCATATACCAGGGTTGTTACTGATGTAGTTTTTTTTAATATCAGCAGATGCCGATGCTTATTGTCTCTAAACAACCCTACTACCTTGAAACCATCAGTCATGCAATACTGTTTTGTATTTTAGTAATTGACACTTTTTTTTCATTATGTTAAGCATCAGTGGCGTGCATCTCATAGACGCATAAAAAGCATTATATTTGTTATACTTGGATATTTATAAATACATCGACTTAAAATCTAGTGATTACTAGATTAATTGTTTCAGAATGCATATTTGACGAAATTAGGTTATATTTTGAAAACCCTGTCCGACCCGAAAGGGCATATTGGTGACACGAACATTATATTGACGTTACAGTAACATTAAAAGTTATGATCAAAAATTTAAAAAATATATTATATTATATATTACATGGGGTCAATAATCGGATTTCTTACAAAAAGACTAATGGAACGATTTCATTACTAAGCGGTTCTTGGGATCAACGACGGTCACGACCATTTTGACGTCATGACCTACTAGCATGATGTTTTACTTTCCTTTTTTCTTCGTTCATTTAATGTACTTTGTTTATCGATGGCTTAATTCAAATAAGGAAAATCCTTTTTTGCTAATTTTCTAGTTAATGTATTAGTTTAAGGTGTTTTTGTAATATATACGAGTTGTAATATTTATTCAATAAAATGAATAATATTTACTTGATTGTTTTAGTTTTACTAAAAAGGATAACCTAAATATAATCTAATATCGATAGCGAATAACGCAACGGGTCGGACAGGGTTTTCACAACATTATGTATTTATTAAATGTACAACAATAACAAAATAACGCTTTTTATCATTCTACTGTATGGAATGAGCACCACTATTTGGGATCAAGTGCCAGTAGATAATACTCGGCTTAAATCAAAGCTCAATAATGAACCCATATTAAAATAAATTTAACCTCTTCAGGGACGAATTTTGTAATGTTTTTACAGCACCATCAATAAAATAGAATATTCCGTTATAAGTGCGGTTGTTGTATTTAACAAATTTGTTTTTCTTTTGTTGAGAGATTCTGTAGTGAAATATTCCGACAAAATTTTTCCTAATTTCTATTAAAATAATTCCAAAAATAAAAAAATAAACATACACATATGTACCAATGTCCCTGAAGAGTTTAAAAATACAAGTGACACTTTCACGCTGATCAAAAAGCGTCTAATTAAAAATTTAATAATTTTCAACGCTGATAATTATGCAGAATGAAGTTAAATTATAGGTAAAGATATTTTTGTATACCGGCTTGTCAGTCTCTAGACCACATTTGATCTCACTTTCTGCAGATCCACGCCACAAGGATGGCAAACGATACGACGCTTCGTGATTTTATTATGAAACGAGGCTGGTGGAATTAAAGAATGTAGCTCCTTTTAACCCGGGGGATATCCCTAGCGGACCTCGGAGGGCGGTGAGGGCAGCCCCCCGGTGTGTCAGACTTGCACCGACTAAAACCCCCGGGGTGTTCCACCTACCGGCATCGAGGGCACGACTGGGGTCAAAAAATATAGCTCCTGAGAACACTCTCCACTGTGCAACCGGTAAAAGACTTCGAGGCAGGAGACTACGCGGATGCTCAATGTTCTGCACCTCAGTCGAAGAGTCATAGCCAACAAGTCTATGATCCCTGCGATCAACTGAGTCCAGAGCGACCAATTGATATTTATATTAATTTAATTTTCATGTAAATATGATATAATTTCCTTAAATTACGAGATCTTTTTATCTATTCCCTATTTCCAAATTGTATGGATGAAATACTTATCCATTCTATATGAGTACGCCATTGATGATTCATTAGTGTTTAAAAGAGCTTTATGAATTTAAGGAGGGTTTGTGAAAATGGTCATTAAGAATGTGGAGCCCAAAATTCTCGACTAATTTAATAAGATTTCTTAATCCAGGCGTTTATCGCTAATATAACGGTGAGCTCAGATAAAGCAACATTCGATAAACGATAATGGCAAAGAAAAGTGCAAAATGTATAGAATGGAAATAACGTAACAATGTGATATTTATCTTATTTCAATTGTTTACATTTTGCACTTTCTACTAGCGTTATCGTGTATCGAATGTGGGGTTTGCCTTGACGCTCTGGCCTGAAGACGGATCTAGTGTAGGCATGTGACAAATTATTACAGGGTGTCGTAGCTTCATTCCTATCGCACGCGTAGTATTATCAAAGTGTAATCTCTAATCTCTTTCGTTGTAAACAGAGATGGGCAAAATGTAATCTGATTAATGATTAACGATTACAAAATGAAGTCGTAATTTTAAATTTTCTTGCTCTGTAATCATGATTAAATCCATTTTAAACATTATGAAATCATAAATATGTAAACAATCTGAGATTTTGTAGTGTTTAAAACCTAAACAAGCAAAATGCAGTCATATTAATGGTAAAAAACGTAAAATGTAATCGTTAATCATTTTCATTAATCTGATTACATTTTGCCCATCTATGGTTGTAATCTAGTGCGGTCCTGAGGTCATTTTATCGTCTATAATTTAACCTCACTGCGCGACAACAGCGCGTCGCCGTATAATGGAAACAAAATAAATATAAACGTGACGGAGGCGCATAGAGCGCGTCGACGGAAACAATAAAAATGAAAGATAAGTGGGCGAGAGCGCGCTCGGCGCTGCGACGTGAAAAGAAAAATGAAAAAGTATCAAAACTCACTTATACCAATGCCGATGCCGAAGGTCGAGACGACTTTCTTAATGAAGTTGAGCGTGTGCGGCGTCACCGTCGCGTCGGCCACGGCGGCGCGGTGGTGGTACGCCACCACGTAGCACTTGGCCAACCCGGCCCGAAGCTGCCGTAGCACCTCCTCGTACCAGTTCTCGCGGAACCACACCATCTGACCACCGGGCCAAGCATGCAACCGTATTTACAATTCCATACTTCCAAAGTTGAAGGAAACAGGCTCCGCCTTTCCCTCAGCACGCGGGAGGAGCACCCCGGAAATTTTAATCGGTAAAAGTTCGAAACACCAGGATTAATGGCCAATTAACATTTTCACTTTTATGATAAATACTTCGTTCTCGCTCTGTATGTATGTCAAAATAATAATCATCTTTTTTCCTTTACTTGCTACCGTCTCGGCCACACATGAGCAGAGCGGTCCAGGTGTGTCGGACATGTACCAGCTAAAAATCCCAATCTGACGACTGCTTCTCCATACAAACTGAAGGTCCCGTAATCAATTCTCCACACAACCGTCATGAAGTCAAGATATTAATAATAATATATCGGTACGCTATTTCCTTCAGGGGATGAGCAGAGATACATTAATGGTTATATTCACTTTACGCTTACATTATCATTATCAACCCCCCCCCCCTCCCCCGTCCACTGCTGGGCGTAGGCCTTTCCCAACAAGCGCCATTGAACCCGGTCTCCGCCTTTTCTCATCCAATTCTTTCCGACCATCTTGCTACAGGTCGCCCAAAGTCACGCTTGCTGATTCGTGGTCCCCACACAAGAACCCGCCTGCTCCAATGACCATCGGTTCTTCAGCATACGTGGCCGGCACACTGCCACCCAGCTTTCCAATACGGATAGCTATGTCGATAAAGTTGGTTCTCTGTCGAAGCGAAGATGTGGCGACATTGGCGGATACGTCATGGTCTTTAGTTAAAAGCTTTAACTTGTATCCGAGTGTCGTACCTGATCGACGATGCCCTCGAGCGAGGAGAGCACGGTGGGGTGTATCTCGCGCTGCAACTGCATTATCTTGGAGCAGCGCCACATCGGCATCGTGGCCTTGATGGGGCCCGCCTCCGGGACCGAAGCAGCGCCGCCCGTCCCGCTCGATGTGGACGCGTTCTCGTTCAACTTGCTCCCACCCTGGATATACCAGTCACATTACTCCACGTCAACGTATCTAATTCGTAAGGCACGTGTCCGATTCTCGCAGTCACGACGCGGCCGGCTGTCACCTCGCACGAAGAGATTCGCTCCTACATTTATCACGCGAACGGCTAAGGAATGGAATATGCTTCCAGCGGCCATATTTCCGCGATCTTATGACCTGGGAGTCTATAAGAGAAGAGTGAATAGGCATTTGCTGGGCGATCGCGTTTCATCATCGAGCTCATCTTCACCTTCCACCAGGTGTGATTGAGGTCAAGCATTCGTCTATAAATTATTTAAAAAAAAACACCTATCAGTGGCTACCAGGTTGCGATGTTCCACTCAGTATGTAAAGGCGTCCGATGTAGGCCGCTCGGTCGCCAGCTTGAAACGCCCTTAATAACGCCGCGTAGTCTCTTACGTCGGACGCCTTTGTAAAGGGTTTTCCATTAAGTGCGGGTCGATTATAAATTGAATAACACAAGTTGTATATGAAATATCATTACGGTTTTATCTTTATTTGAGAATCCTACCAATGATATTATGGGTGAAATATAACATCGTTCAAATAGCCTCCGGGGCTTCGCTGGGTGAGCCTCCGGGGCTTCGCTGGGTGGCGCGCATTTTAGAGGTCTAGTTTTCGATGTCTTTGATCATGAACGCAGGCAGATCTTGCGTTCCATTGACGTATGGGTGTGGCCTGATTGTTCACTGAGCCGGTGGACTCAAATTTGGCCACCAACCGTTGAATAGAACTTGGAAAGACGACCATGTACTCGCGCATCGTTGCTACTAAATAACACCTATTTTGATAATAAAGTTTTATATATTTGCGCGTGTTGCTCAACGCTGGAACTTGGCATGATGATTTGTCTTTAGTGACTGTTTAAAAGACAATATTTCGACAGAAAGTAAAAGCATCAACATGGCCGCCACGAGCCGTGAAAATCAACCCTCCCCTATTGGAAAACCCTTTATATAAAGAGTCAATGCACTTTTAAGGTTATTTTAAGTTCGATGCAATGCACTGCAATATCTAGCTCACGCGAATTGTATAAATCGCGCTTCAAATAAATAATATAGAAAATTCAAGCTAAGACTGTCTTCTGATTCACACGCCTTCCACAATTGTTGGCCTCTGACACATATAATTACACAAAGAGCATAACGTCGGTTCAGCGGCTGTCAAGGTACGGCGGCTACCATTAGAGACGGTGTACACAATGCGTTACGAAGCCGCAATGTTATTACGCCGCAGCGACAGCGCTCTATGCAATCTGTTATTAAAAATGTATCGGAAAAGCGGTACTTGTCAAGCGCAATCGCGTTTCCGTAGGCTTTACCCTAGTTTCCCTACACGTGACTCCTGGGTGGTGCTAAACGAGCAGCAGCGAGGTGGTAGGGCGTCGGTGCCCGTCTGGATCGCGACCACAGTACATGGGTGTAAAGCCCGTCATAGTGACCAGTTTCGGCTTGTCGCGTTTCGGAATCAGCTTGTGCATATCCAGTAGCTCATATACCTAGAGACCAACAGTCGTGGTATATGTGAGCCGACATGACGATGTAGACTATCAATGGATTTTCATCCTTTGATAGTCCCTTTCGTTTTCGGACTACACTGTACTTACCATCAGGTACTCTCTAGTCACTATGTCGAGCCAGTGTAAAAAAAAACGCAAGTGCAGTGCCCGTGCATCAGACGCTGGTGGCCGGCGGTAACACTTACGGAGGCGATGCTCTCCGCGGTCTTGTGCCTCTCGCGCTGCTCTATCTTCAGCGTCAGGTACAGAGTGCGGATAGGAAAATATACTGCCTGCGGATATAAGCGACCGACCTGGAAAACAATACACAATACCATGATATATTCAGTTTATATTAAACATTTTTACATATAACAAGATTTAAAGGGCAACCGTTTGGCCATATCTTAATGTCAATTTATTCATTTATGAGATTATGTATCGATTTTGATACCACGAAGTTAAAGGAAAAACGTCGTAGAGAACTTATAGTAAAAATGACAATTTAAATAAATACATAAATGAAAGTTAATAAATTATTAATATTTTAAAAAGTTAATACAATATTAACAACAGAGGGGAGGGATGGAAGGTTTAGTTAAAAGTTAATACGACATTCACTGAAAGTAAGGTGGTACGAAGTTCGCCGGGTCAGCTAGTATACTAACATATTAGATTAGAAACGAGCAAGTCTAGATCTGGGGAGGGAAGGGGCAAACCGGGGCTCGCGCACACAGCGTACACATTGAGCAACGTATCTCAAAAAGCGGGTCACGGGTTGATTTGTGCAAGCCTTCGTTTTGACATTTAAAAAGCGAACTTAAAAGTCTTATAAGATATTGTTACCAAGATCTCTAAAAATTGCGCTGAAAACATTTTTTTATTAGATTAATGGGGCGCCTCATTTTTTCTTTGCCTCGAAAAATTTCAAGATCCGGAGTTAGAACGAAGTATAACTCACATGACTCAAAAGATTAAGGATGACATTCCCCTCGTACTGCACGAGGCATGCGAGCAGCTGCGGGATCCAGGGCAGCCATTGTATGGGCGGCACGCCCACAGAGTACTTGTCCAGGGCCTCGGCTAGGCTGTTCTTCTCATCATCGTAGCTCAGCATCCATAGCACCTTGAAAAATAGACATTTTTATTTTTAAACATTCATCAGACTTTCATCCTGTATAGGTCCACCGTAGAACGTATTCCTATACGCAGGGTCGTTACATATTTATGCCCTGGGCTATTTCCAGAAACATCCATTTTCCTTTCGCAAGTCTTCAGTTTACTTCAATAATTTAAAATATTGCTCTCATGACAGTTGGTCGTGGGTGTGGTTGTAGGAAGACACGGATTTTGGCGTTTTACTGTTTATTTGCACTTTACGGCATACCGAACTGCGACGTACACGCACGTACTCTCGCCTTGCGTCTCGTTAGTCGACTGCTCGCAAGCATCCCGTGCGCGCGCGCATCCTCTTACCCCGCACGTCTCGTAACCCTCAGGGCGACAATTACGTATCGGGCGGCGTCTACACGCTATACCCTATATTATTATTTTCTTATTTCATGTACAAAAATAAATGCTTTGGGAGCCGTTAAAAGAAAAGTAAGTAGACGTTTGATGGGCGGGCTCAGTCCATCAGCGACCTCATCTTCACTTTCCACCAGGTGTGATTGAGGTCAAACACCCATCTGAAAATTAAAAAAAAGCCCACTAACCTTTGCGCAATACTTCCTCGATTTTGCCTCATTCTGGTGGCGGCACGCGTGCAGGTAGCACGTCATGGCCGACACGCCGGCTGCTATTTGACGCGGGTCGCGGGAGAATATCTGCTCCAAGTAGTCCCCCCAGAGCGCCCAGGCCTTGACCAGCGTGTCGTGAAGCTGCACCGCCGCCGAGAACGCCTTGTTCGCCTCCTCGGACCGGCCGAGCTGGGCCAGCAATAGCCCCTTGAACGCATAAAACTCCGCCGTCATCTCCTTCGTGAAATATTTAAAGTTTGTCGACTCGATCATATCTAGGCCCTCTTGTAATTCGTCCCGGCCCTCGGTCCATGACATTTGGATGTGGCACTTGACTTGCTGCCGAATCTTCTGGAAGCAATCCACGATCGGGACGCTCGGTATCGTATATATGCGGTGCAAAGAGTCGAGGCACACTCCGGACAGGTTATGCTTTCTGGCTATTTTCGCGAAGTGTATGATTGCCTGCCAGTAAAGAAATATCTTTATAATTTATATCAACTCTAATAGTTTGCTTTTATACACTAGACACAATCATTAAAGGATATTTAAAATGAACCTAATTTTTAAGTGATTTTTCAAGAGGCCGTTATTTTATGGTAAATAGTTGTATTGAACATTAATAAAAAATGAGATTGTAGCTTAAGTGTCTAGGTTTTCTGATTTGGACATTAACATTGATCCACGCGAAGGGTTCTGGAGTAACCGTAAGATAATAATATATAAGGGATTTTTTTTGGAAAAAAACATCTCCTTTTGAAAAAGACCGGCTTCAAAAATTTATATTCGATAATGTTCACCTAAAATTATTTTTAAAATGGTGGTAATTAAATTTAATTGCCACCAATTTGACCTTCCTCCTGTCTTTCTATTATAGTTCATCAAAGAAAATAAGTCTTTTTTTATTTTGACACTTGATTACTTGGGTAATAATGGTCGTACAAAGAATTAAAGTATTAATTATGTAATTTATTACATTTTCTTAAGTCAACATTTTAATTTGAAAAATATATATGCTAGAAGTCCATATTATGGAACACTGTCCCTATTTATGATACACAATGTGAATATAATCATTTATAAAAAGAATACCAAATTATACTTTTAAAAAATATAATAAACACATAATTTTATCATTTTTGAATGAAATTAACAAGTCTAATTGTTAATTATTACTTGTATGTTTTAGATAAAAATTATAAAAGCATGAGGTTTGTTGTTGGTATTCAAAACCGTGGCTTAAAAGAGTTGAACGATAACTACTGTACAGTTTTTTACTTGGATGAAATTATATATTTTATTATATTTATATACATAATGTAAGTGTAATCTAAAAGCTTATAAATTATAGATATTGTATGTTATTTGCATTTATGTTAATTTATAACAATATTATTTTATTTTTGAGTGTCTCACAATACCGACACTTGTTAACGTAGACGTACCGGTATATGGAACACTTTACACCGCGTATCACTCAATACGGACATCAAGTCTTATAATTGTCCCCATTAATGAGACAGTGTACTGTTATGCGTTTTTAATTAAAATATCAATAATTTTTAGTATTAAAAAAGTAAAATGATTAAATATAACAAATTATTTATCAGCATAACTTCAAATAGTTATTTCTGAGTAAGTATTTTCAATTTAATTACGTTAATTTCAAAACTTAACCTAAAATCAAAACATTAATTTTGCAAGTTTTTTTTTTCTTAATTTTTTATTTGATATTATTGAAATATTTAAAATATGTTTTTTTATACTTTTATTAATTAGTGAAATTTTTTTTTTTACTCTGGCTCGACATAGTGACTACAGAGTACCTGATGGTAAGTACAGTGTAATCCAAAAACGAAAGCGACTATCAAAGGATGAAAATCCATTGATAGTCTCCAACGTCATGTCGGCCCATATATACCACGACTGAAGGTCTCTAGGTATATGAGCTACTGGATATACACAAGCTGATCCCGAAACGCGACAAGGCGAAACTGGTCACTATGACGGGCTTTACACCCATGTAATGTGGTCGCGATCCAGGCGGGCACCGACGCCCTACCACCTCGCTGCTGCTCGTTTAGCACCACCCAGGAGTCACGTGTAGGGAAACTAGGGTAAAGCCTACGGACGCGAGCAGCTTCGACTCCCCCCATCGACATATCTCTCGATATTTTAGGTTACGTGTCAACAGTGAACAACAAAAAACAAATTATTGAAAATCGGAGTAATGGGGACAACAGCCGTCTCAATCAGCAAAAAAGAAAGTGTTGTGTTCAAAAGTGCTTGATAAAAGACTTAAATATGATCCAATAGATGTAGAAAATGCTTTAAAAGCAATAAAAGATACCGGGTCATCATTACGGAGAGTAGCTGTTGCCTTCGAAGTATCTGTGGCTACCCTAGGCAGAAAAAAAGTATTGGGCTAGATAAGATAAAAAAAAAATCTAAACCAGAAACAGTCTTATCGTCTCAGGAAGAAGATGATATTGTCAAATGGGTGCTAGACAGGGCTGCAATAGGAGCACCTGTAACAAAAACTGAGTTATTGGATTGTGTTCAAAAATATGTCCAAAAATTAGCTGTAAAAACTCCGTTTACAGAGTCGTCCTAGTCGCCACTGGTATGAAGGGTTTAGAAAACGTCATTCAGAATTAGCTATAAGGAAACCCCAACATTTGAGTGTTACAAGAGCAGCTGTCACTTGTGTAGAATTGCAAGAGTGGTTTAAAAAGTCTGGAGCATATTTTGAAAGTAAAAATGTATGTAATATTTCTCCTACATTTTTTTTTAACTGTGATGAAAGATGTTTACTCCTCTGTCCTGAAGCAGAGAGCGTGTTGGCATAAAAAGGATCACCATTCCACCGCGAAACCACTAGACATCGTGTGGGATAACATCCGTATGTGGTGGATGTTCCTTATATCAGCACGAAAAGATTCGCTTCTACATTCATCATGCGAACGGCTAAAGAATGGAATACGCTTCCAGAGGCAGTATTTTCGCGATGTTATGACCTGGGAGTCTTTAAGAGAAGAGTGAATAGGCAATTGCTGGGCGAACACGTTTCATCGTCGGACTCATCTTCACCTTCCACCAGGTGTGATTGAGGTCAAGCGTTCGCCTATAAGTAATAAAAAAAGTTACAAGAAGAAAAGAAAAAACTGATGGACAAAGTAAAAGAACTGCAGAAGAAAATTAAAGAATAAAAGTGAATTAAATATTTTTGTAATTTTCATTTATTTCTCATTTAATTTAGTAAAGACTAATTATTTGTTATTTCAGATTCAAGTTTATTATCTATTTTATAAGTATTGTGATTTAAAATTAATAAATAGTTATTTTAAAATCAGTCTTATTGATTTCTAAACTGTCTCAAAAATAGGGACATACATCATGAGACATTGGGGCCATCTACTTTTTAAGTGTCTCATAAATAGGGACATAGAGGTTCCTCTCATAAAAGGCTATTAATATTATTTTTACAAATTAACATTCAATAAAAACTAGCTATATTAATTAAATAATCATAAGACAATTGTATGATACGATTTAAATAGTATTTTTGACTTAAACAGATTATATAATAGCGGTAATGTACGACCAACCTGAAAATGTGTCTCATAATACGGACTTTTACCATAGTTTACAAGAAAATAATAACATAGAATGGTTAGCAGTTTACAAAAATGAGAAGAGAAAAAAAATAAGAAGATAGAATAATAAGAGGGTGCAATGGATGTTAGTATGTGGTGTGTACTGAATAGTGTAGTGTGTAATGGGAAGTTTTTGTGAGTCGAAGCTGCTCGCGTCCGTAGGCTTTACCCTAGTTTCCCTACACGTGACTCCTGGGTAGTGCTAAACGAGCCGCAGCGAGGTGGCAGGGCGTCAGTGCCCGTCTGGATCGCGACCACAGTACATGGGTGTACAGCCCGTCATAGTGACCAGTTTTGGCTTGTCGCGTTTCGGGATCAGCTTGTGTATATCCAGTAGCTCATATACCTAGAGACCGTCAGTCGCGGTATATGTGGGCCGACATGACGATGTCGACTATGAATGGATTTTCATCCTTTGATAGTCGCTTTCGTATTTGGACTACACTGTACTTACCATCAGGTACTCTGTAGTCACTATGTCGAGCCAGTGTAAAAAAAAATAGCATGTCGTGAGTCGTGAGGAGCACGTAATGAGCAGCAGACGGCTGGTAGCTCGCAAGGGGCAGCACGTTCACCTGAGCGCCGGCGTGAACACCGAGCATGCTGTGATTGGTGGCGACGTCCGTCTGCGACTCGTAGTGGGCCGCGATGAACTGGTAGTGATGCTGCCGCCAGGTGAATATGGCGCCCCAGTGCGAGAGCGGGTCCGCCACGACCGGCAGCCGGTTGCGCCACGTCTTCACAATCGCCTTCATGTCGTGCAGCGACGTCGGCCGACAGTTGACCAGACCCTGCGCACACACGAACATTCATACAAGGTTTTATTTCCAGGGAGAACTATTGTAGACCTGGCGTGGTCTTTACAATTTCATTGGATAAAAGAACTTCCGTACTAGGTACAAATTCTAACTAGGCTCCCTAACGGAACCTTAGTACTGGGCAATGGATTCAGATTAAGTGAATTTTCTGCCCGGATGATGCAGAGGCGATGCGTATGTGTCCTAAGTCTCGTCTGAGAGAGAGGTATCCAGAGGTGGACTCTTTATATTCACCCTTTTATGAGATGGAGTTTGAAATGGCTATTTGCTCGCCGTGTTGTTGGAAGAATATGGATCCCCAGGTTTAGCAACGAGTTGAGGGACATCCCGGGGAGGTTTTAGCCTGTAGGAGTCTGGCTCATCTTAACGATCTGACGTAGTATTTTTTTTTAATTAAAATGAGATATGAAGCATGGTTACAAAGAGCTACCGTTCGCCGCCGGTGCACAGTGAGCGCGGTGGTACAGTACCGTGTGTATCTGTGCCGCTTCGCTGAGCTCCATTAGCTGGTGCGCAGCGCGCAGCAGCGGCAGGTGCGCGTGCGACACGAGGCGCGGCAGGCGGCGCCACTCGCGCAGCGCCTGTGCCGCAGCCGCCTCCGCGTGCCGCTCCACGCCGCCGAGCTGCTGCTCGCCGCCAGCGCATATACACAAGTACCCACGGTACAGGTTCACAGCCCACGCTGCAACAACAAAACTAATATAACCATTACAGAAAAAAATAATTAAAGTGTCTTGTGAGTAGCGGGCTCAGAGTATCGAGTGTTAAGTAGCGTGTAATGGATAGTAGATTACTGATACTAGTACTATAATATCAGTATATGATACTCTTCTTTACACAATTGTAAAGAAGAGTATGATAGCAGTTTTATTGTGGTAGAGCGATTGATCGAACTAAGTCGAATTGACCACAATACACAAAAGAAAAGACCGACATAGTGACTCGCTTCGGCCTGTCGCGTTTTGGGATCAGTTTGTGTATATCCAGTTGTTCATATACCTATAGATCTTGTGTTGCGCTACATGTAGCGCCTGACAATGGATCTTCGTTTCTTAGCGGTAGCAGCCGTTCTCGGACTACACGGTACTTTCCATCAGGCGCAATGTAGTCACTTTGTCGAGCCAGTACAATAGAAAAACGCATGTAATGAATAGTGAATAGGGGGTAGTAGATATAATTTACTGGAAAGTGTGTAAGACAGGGGAAGAAATCCATCAATAGCACAAGGGACAAGGGAAATATTTCAGAATACAATAATCAGCACCTACTTGCTAGTAATATACATTTAAATAGCTGTATTCCTTAACAAGTTATAAAGAACAATTGATGAACAAATGAGAATTGATCTGTAAAAAGGGCGTACACCGCACCGCGTGTAGCGCACGATTGAAAGGTAAGTAGATTAAATTCCTTTTACCTAATTTTAGGTAAACAGGTATCGACTCGTTTATCCTTTTAACCTTATCCAGGCTTTGGACAGGAAAAATGCTTTCTTAATAAGTAATTGTTATTCGTTTATCTATTTGCTTGCTTTAATGGAAATATTAAGATATTTATTTATTTATTTACTTTTACAGGGTTGCCAGTGGCCCGGTACAATGACTAATTCACACAATACATACATAAAGTTACAATAAAAAAAATGTTCAGTTCCTATTAAGGCATCCACAACATACGTCAGAGTGGCCTGTTTAATTATACTAAATCATACTATACTATATTATATTATATCACACTATATCATATTAAATTATATTATATTATATCTTATCACATTATACTATACTATATCATGTCATATGAATGGTAATTGATGTCAATTGATGTCAAGATTATTCGTTTGTGCATCTGTCAACAACCCGAAGACCTTTCTTCTGAATCCCGGCATGGAGTCCGCAAACAAATCAACCGAATCTCCAAGAAGATTGTAGGCCCGAGACATTCTACATAAAGCACTGTTGACTCCGAGGTTTGTTCGCTTAAAAGGTGGGTTAAGAAGAGAGACGGCTCGTCTGGAATTTTTCGGGGGGGCTCTGAATGAAATTTTTTGTAGCAGTTGGGGGCAGTCAATTTTATTATTTAAAATTTTATATAAAAAAATCATGTCGCTACTTTTACATATTTTTAATTAGTATCGTATGCCGATTATCTTTATTTAAATTAATATTGATTAGAAAGGGCCGATGATCGGCTTATGGATATCGAAACTCACCCATTTCTTTAGGACAATTATACTCCACTTCGGCGAGTGCCTCTTTCATGGTATTCCAGTTGGGGTTTCTCCATGAACTTTCGAGAACGATGAAAGGATCGCGGCCGCTTCGGCTCAGGCCCAGTTCGAGCAGCGTGTCCCACTGGTTCAACTCCTTGGCACATTTGAGCCAATGTTGGGTCCAAAGCGTGCACTCCTTGTGCATGTTGTACGAGGCGGGGTTGGCCGTGTAGTCTTGCTTCAGTTTGGCCATGGCGATGTCGTACGCGGCCTGTAAAGTTATACAATCAACTGTCATCCCAAATGTTACGAAACATGGAAAGTTGAAGTTGGGAGTCGAAGCTGCTCGCGTCCGTAGGCTTTACCCTAGTTTCCCTACACATGACTCCTGGGTGGTGCTAAACGAGCAGCAGCGAGGTGGTAGGGCGTCGGTGCCCGTCTGGATCGCGACCACAGTACATGGGTGTAAAGCCCGTCATAGTGACCAGTTTCGGCTTGTCGCGTTTCGGGAACAGCTTGGGTATATCCAGTAGCTCATATACCTAGAGACCTTCAGTCGTGGTATATGTGGGCCGACATGACGATGTAGACTATCAATGGATTTTCATCCTTTGATAGTCGGTTTCGTATTTGGACTACACTGTACTTACCATCAGGTACTCTGTAGTCACTATGTCGAGCCAGTATAAAAAAAATTAGTTTACTTTAATGAAATATCGAGAGAGAAAGGGATCTGGTATAAAACTTTGCAAAGTGAACCTCCTCGAATACCTTGGTTTTCTGGAAAAACTTTGTGCAGGAAATTGCTGTCAGTGGCACACAGACTGAGATCCGGACACATTCAATCTAACAAATTTAAATATCTTATGAAACTTAATGATTCTCCACTGTGTGTAAATTGTGGAATCATAGATGATATCCACCATTTGTTGATGGAATGTGTCCGATCTGAATCTGTGAGAGAGGCGTTTGTGAGTGCCTTTGCTCTGAAAAGACTTGGCGTCGGGATGTTTAGCAAAGTCTTAACAGAACTATTATCTGATGAAGCGTCTGGCCTGTTCAGATCAATGGCCCCCATAAGTAATATGTTAGGTATTTCTGTATTAGGGTACGATGGGGCTGACATACGTACACACGTAAAAGCCCCTTAAATAAATAGAATTAAAAAATATCTGTCATCCGTATCCAACTAAGTGTCAATGAATGTATAGTGCACTGTAAAACTTATTTCCAGCATTATTACCGATAAGTTTACGAATAGACAAGATCACCACAAACAAAATAACAAGCTGACATTTAATATAACACAGTGATGTGCATAAGATATTGGAACAAGGTAGGCAGTGTCCGCATAATTAATTTGAATATTATATTATTATAGTAAACATTATAGTATTATATTATTAAGTTCGTATACGAAAGAAACATGGCGTAAAAATAGAATACGTATGAATGTAGGTAGGTTTGGTATTTGTTTATCTTTAAGTAATTTATTTCGGACTTATTTATTGTAGGGCATGCGATGCTTTCATGCTTGTATAAAATGCACGCCACTGCTATAACAGTACTATTTGTGGGTATAAATATTAGCACGCATATTTACAAAACTTTATAGACAAGGGATGTCAGATATAATTATTAGCCAGTTTCGTCCCCCTGTAGGGCAAAGGCTTCTCTTCCCTTTTTCCACTATATTTGTGGAATCTATGTGCAAGGCAATGTCCGATGCAGGCTGGCGGGTGCACACTGCGTGCAGTGCGGCATGCTGTATTTTTTTAAACTGACTCCACACAGTGACTGCACCATACCTGATGGTAAGCATGGTGCAGTCCAAAAAACGCCAACCGACTATCGAAAGGTAAGAAAAAAACCCATCGGTAGTCGCAGCGATCATGCCAGCCTGCACAAATATCTCTTCAAACTACGCCTAAAGGAACCCATATCATAGGATGGTTGGAACACGCTCGCCGGAAGACCATTCCACAGCCCAACGACACGGCAAAAGAAGGCAGTCGGCTTATATGTACATCCCAGTCGGCTCTTCCGACACCTCAGTATTATCAGGAGGCATTATTCTATTCTGCCGGCAAACCCCACGGCTATGATCGATTATGATTATCGAGCTTTTAAAATGAATGAAAAAATTAAAAATTAAGCATTTCATCATTATCAGTTTAAGGGAATTTGGCATAAAACGATACAGTGTCGGCCCTTGCATTCCCCATGGTTTAGTAATAGCGTACAGAGTGGACACTACATCAAGGTAGCGTTAAGACTTCGTTCCGGTCACTATCCATCGGCAAGTTTTGCATATCTTATGAGGAAAATAGAATCGCCTAATTGCAGTACCTGTGGAAGACGGGAGGATTTGCATCGCTTGCTGATGGAGTGTGACCGGAATAAAAGTGAAAGAGAGTCGCTGATGAACCAATGCAGAGTCAGCTTATGTGATATAGGTGCCTTTCACGGCGTCCTATGTGATCCGACAGGGGATACTATGGAATTGTTGGTGGACATGGCAGCACTGACTCATCAGCGACTCTCTCAGAACTGAGGTGTAGTTCACCGTATTGGGTACAATAGGGCTGATATGCCAAAATGGCAAAAGCCCTTGTAAACAATAAATAAAAAAAATCATTATCAGTTATGGTTTCGGATATAAATAATGATAATAATAATAAAACATTTATTTGGCACACAACACAACAAACAACACAGCAAAATAGGTTATTAAAGACAGAAAACAAAAACAGTAAACACTCTGTTTTGTGATGATGCGCCAAAGGGAAGTCAGCTCAGCAAATGCTAAGTGACCAGCCGAGCCACCCAGCCCTGATTTTCAGCTGACACCCATTTATTGAATTGACGCGCAGAAAACAGCAAGGAAGGGATCAATGGAGTACAGATACACTAATTTTAAAGTATCATAGATAATAATATGAAAATACACATATACAAGAACAGAAATATAAGACCAACGTATAAAATATTTAACACCCATTTAAAGAATTATAATATAAAATATTAGTAAACACTATATAATAAAGCCTCTATAATACAATTTTAAATTAATAAAGATATCAACAACATCTCTAATCCTTACTAATTTCGTTTTTTCTTTTTTTGTGTAAACTAACCTGAGACTGTTCGAAGAAGCCCTGCTGCTCGAAAGCTATAGCGATGTTCGTCTCACGGTACTTGGCGTGCTTCAGCCATAGCCCGGACCACATGTCCTCCTCTTGCAGCAACTCGTACATATCGCTCAGGCAGTCCAAGATTTCCTACGCAGCAAAGAAATATCATAAAAAACAATATATTATCGCGCTATATCCCTTTCGAGGTGAGCAGACATACATTAGTAACAATACAGAGATGCGTGCCGAAATTTAACTCATAAAAATCTTGGGATCCTTATTCATTAGGTTTTTTTACTTGAAAGAATCTAACAGGACAAGAGACTGGAGCAGAACAGGTTGTCTTGACCTTAAATGAAGCTGGCTAAAAACTTAAGATTACAAATTTGCACGGTGACGGGGGCTATGGGTCCTTTAATCAATACTCGACCCCCCGTGACTTGAGGGTGGCGTCAGACGACAAGCAGTGAGCTGGTACCGTGTCCTTAGGACTGGATCGTGATCATTGTTACAATGCTTACCGTTTTTCGGTATCAGCTCGTTCACATCCAGTTATATGTATCATATTTTTATATCTAAGAAGTCTTCCGCTTGTTTTTTACAATTTACAGGCGGACGCTTGACCTCAATCACACCTGGTAAAAGGTGAAGATGAATACGACGATGTACAGCGTCCGCCCAACAAATGCTTCTTTACTCGTCTTAAATGCTCCCAGGTCATGAGACCGTTATGGTCAACATCTACGATCATTCATGGTCGACGTTGACCATGAATACCTTGAGGTGTTAGGCAGTAAATTTCTAAGATAAAATAAAATAATACGCACGGTCGGACTGGTGGATTCGACGTCATAATCGTAGATCTCGAGCGCCTCTCGCGGCAGGCGCCCGGCCGCTTGCTCAGCGGCCATTTGTTCCAAGTTGAGCGTCATTCGATGCCAAAGGTTGTGAGTTTTTCCCAAGTACCTCATCATTGGCCTAAAATGACAGCAGACCAAATATTTTAATATATTCATCGATGTACTACAACACAAGAAAACAAATCAAAAAAAATTATTTCGAGTCCGGCTCGAATGACCAAGTCCTATAGCGAGACAAGATTACTCAGACTTCACTTAAAACTTTACAGGGGAGTTAGGGTGACGACAAAGGGGATTGTGCGGGGAGCGGGCGGTAGAAAGTTAAAATTTCGTCTGTCATCCGCTTACCGCTCAAATCGTTTTCTCCCCATTGCTCTCTTGCGTCACAGGCGAAGATCAGCAGTTGATACTTTTTAATTTTAACTAACCTAGTTTTTAAGGGCGGCTTGTACTACCAAATTAAATCTAGTTTAAGCTTGTATAGATGCTAATTAATTGAAGCGCATTAATTCCATCTTAATGATGATTTGAGTTTAAGAGTTGTTACAACCTGATTTTGATTCTGTGCTAGACAATAAGTACAATTTAGCGCTAATGTGCATTTTATGTAACTCTAAACTAGATTTAATTTGCTAGTGCAAGCCGCCCTAAGAGATGGCATTTGCCGTGGTAAAATTGTAATCTAGGGGGAGGAAAAGAATAAAGACACTTACGGTTTTATAGAAATAGGCGGATTACAGTGCGCCAAAGCTTCTATGAAGGTGTTCAACGCGCTGAGAGGCTGGTCCCGTTGTATCACGTGTATGCCCGATATTATGAACGGAACAATCTCGTTCATTATTGTCTGTAACCGGTGTAATATTGATTAGCATGGTCGATACAATACTAATGGTATAAGAAAAAAAACTTCTACAAGCATTAATCGATCTTAGGACCTCCAAAACAATAACAAAATATTGCTTGATAGCAAATAAAGTTTGCTGTTTTTTTTTTCAAATTATCATCATATTTAGATCACGCTGCACCTTTATGCAGAATGATAAGGCTGTAACAATTCTATTCGAGATCTACTGATCTTCATTTACTCAATGATAACAATTTGAAGCTCAATAAAAGAATATTATTGTTCGAGAGGATTGTGGAATAATTTATGTTTGTTTTTTTTCTTTTGTTACTGCTCCGGTCCATGTGTAACTAGAATTTTAACTTTTCTTTCCTTCCGTACAAGTAGTCTACACTTTTAAATATGTTCATATTTGTAATGTATCTTGTTCATGTCTTATATATTTATGTATGTGTTAATGTAGACTTTGTAAGTGTTCAAATAAATAATTAAATAAGCCCCGTAACAAAAAAGGGGTATTATAAGTTTAAAAATATTATCTGTGTATTTGTATGTATGTTTGCGGCATCGTAACTTCTGAACCGATTAAGGTTTTATTTTGTTTAAAAAGAGACTTGATCAAGAGATGTATTGGTATTATTAATCAATTTACGCGTTTATGCCCGCTGATCCCGGAAACGGCTTTATCGATTTACATGCCATTGTATTATGGAAACGTTCATTTAACATTTAGTGTTAAATTTATTTCAATCGGTTCATAAATAAAAAAGTTATGTTAAGTGTTATAATTTATATAAGAAACAATCTATAGCATTTATATCATTTACACTAAAGATTTCAGCCTAAAATAATCACAAAAGTACTACTTCCACGTAAACGAAGTCACGGGCACAACTAGTACATCATAGATTAAAAAAATTAATTGTGATTAATTTTAAAAAAAGATCAGAAAATCGTACCTAATAAATCATGTTATAACTGGATTCGTGAATTTATAATTATGTAAGTCGTGAGATTGTATAGAATAGTAAAGGGTAATGGTACATACGGCAAGCTGGGTCTCGGTCAGCGCCGCCCAGAGGTTCGGGAAGAGAGTCAGCCAGGTGGAGTGCGCCAACGCCTCGTCCATGTGGCAGAGCTGTGCCGCAGCCAGCACGAGCTGCTCGGTGCGCACGCGGCCCGCCAGCTCCAGGAACTCCCACTGCTTTGCCACTATCTGCTTCAGCGTTCGCGACCTGTACTCCCAACACGGTCTCTATTTTTTTACATTTTTTTGTGAGTCGAAGCTGCTCGCGTCCGTAGGCTTTACCCTAGTTTCCCTACACGTGACTCCTGGGTGGTGCTAAACGAGCAGCAGCGAGGTGGTAGGGCGAATGGATTTTCATCCTTTGATAGTCGCTTTCGTTTTTGGACTACACTGTACTTACCATCAGGTACTATGTAGTCACTATGTCGAGCCAGTGTAAAAAAAAAACAATTTCAAAAATACAATATATAAACAATAAAAAATACACAAATAAAATATATATAAGCCGGTAAAGTATCCCGAAAAAAAAACAAGCTAAAGGACACAAAATAATAAAAGAAAACTATTTATATAAAGTAAAGAAATACAACAAAGAAAAAAAAATTTTTTTTTCACGGCGATATTACGACGGTGTTAGAGTAGGACAACAAAACAGTATTGGGAGTTGAAGCTAGGTAGACGGCAATAGACCTGCTTGCAGAATTTTACTGGACTTGGCCAAGTGTGTAGATGCCAGGTAGAGTCTAAGATAACTCGAAAATTTATTCGATATTTCCATTACCTGTTAGTCACACTCTTAATGAAGTCTTCCTTCTGATTTGAACTCGCATCGAGGTCCATATCGAGCACGTCTTCTTTGTCAGGGTCCATCGGGTCCACGAAGCTGTCCGTGGACTCGTCCCTGTCACTGGCGGAGACCACGAACGACTTCCGCTCCTCGCTGTCGGCTTGGTTGATCACAGAGGATATGCTCGGCAGTAGGTATTTCGGATTCGATAGTCTTATTTGCGTACCTAGAAATATATCGATAAGTATTTCAATATTTTCCTATGAAGTAAGAGGTTTTCTTGTGTATTAAACTTTTTAAAATATGATTAAAGTTTGGGAGATGTTGCAGAATCGATTTTATTATATGTCATAAGAAGGCGAACAGTCCACCTGATGCTAAGTTATTACTAGTCGCCTTGAAATCACTGCCACATAAGAGTCATCATTACACTGTCGACCTTGAAAAACGTTTTTCGGGGTGACATAAAAAAATAAAGATGCATTATACTTGTATCTAAGTGTGAATGGGTCATTACTTATAATAAAACTGCCGTGGTGGCTGCCGGCAGAATAGAATAGCACCCCCCCTCTTCTTGCTGAGGTGTCGTAAAAGGCGACTAAGGTATCTCTTTAACACCGCAATTCAATCAGGTGTTCAGAGAAGGAAAATTCGACCGAACCTGCATCCCTCTCCCTCCCGATCGTACTGGTTCTCCAT